>OZ012736.1:280522962-281722962 GCA_963859935.3 Lathyrus sativus
TGAATATGAGCTCAGATCCTAGCAGGTCTCTATCAAACCACTCCATATCTTCCGACGATAGCCTCATCAGGCGCTCTGGCCAACCAGCTGGGACTGTAGTCTCTGCACCAGATCTTCTCTTAGGAAGGTGACTCTCAAACCACATGCTCAACAAGGGCACACACAGGTGAACGTTCTTCCCTCTTCCCTTCTCATTCTTATAATGCAGTGAGTGGTAGAGATCTCCGAGTAAGGTAGGTACAGGATTACCAGCGGCAAACAAGTAGAAAGCATCAAAGTCCACAAAATCCGGTATATTGGGGAACAGTACTATGCCATAAATGCACAAGGCCAACACAGCATTGAAAGCAACCCAGCACCCGCTCTTGGCATACTCTTGGGCTTTACCAACTAAGAACTGAAGTGAGAAGCCTGGAATTCCACGGGAAACAGTAGTCACAAGTTCAGAAGCATCAATATGCAAGGCTTTTGCCAAATCCTCCGGCTTGGGCTTGGCGTCATAATGAATGAATGGAACCTGGTTCTGCACGGGCAGCTCAACATACTCAGCGTATTCCTCCAGGGTTGGTCCCATAATAAAGTCAGAGAACGTAAAGCATCTCAAAGCAGGGTCGTAGAATTGCATCAAAGCATACAGCCCATCTAACTCTACCTCTGTAGGTTTGCACACCAATCTCAGTAGTCTACCATAGCTCATCCGGAAACTCCTACGAACACCCTCATCAGCAAGAGAGACCAACCCAAGTAAAGGAACAATATCAGGCGTAGGCAATTTGTAAGCAACCGTTCTCCTTAAGCTAGTCATGATCAAAACTCAGAAGTCTGGGCACTAGAACTAGGGAAATGCAAATGCACCTGCAGCACAGACACACGTTAGTGAAATGCAAATGGTAATGGATATGCAGGCAATGCAATGCAAGTAACATGCAACAGGGACCAAAGCTGTAGCTGAAAGCCTGAACCCAATCAAGAAAGGTCTCAGATAGACCATCCAGAAGTCATCAACCCTGGTCTCAGATAGACCTAAAATAACACTCCAACACTGGTCTCTGACAGACCTCAAACCATAACTCCAACTGGTCTCTGATAGACCTCAAATCACATCTCTAATTGGTCTCTGACAGACCTCCGAACTCTCCAACTGGTCTCTGACAGACCTCAGAACACATCTCCAAATGGTCTCTGACAGACCTCCTAACTCTCCATAAATAACCAGGATCTCTGATCGAGAACAAACCGGTAGTCTGAAGGTCTGGTTACCTGCATAACCCCAAATCCCCTCACGGGTGGGTGGCCCTATAACTGGCACAAGGTACGGCATCCTATGCGGTCGTCGGCGTCACAGACTTTCAGGGTTGATGATACGATTCCCAGAAGGAGTGGCATCATCAATTCCTGAAGAGGCCTCACTTAGCCAACTTCCAAATGATCGGTCCCCAGAGTCGACAATCCAACTAACCAGCAACCCACGCCAACCAAAGGAAGGGGCAGGAGGCCAACCAGAGGAACCTCGTCTGAGTGTAGATTTCATGGGACACCAAAGCAAGCAAAGCAAGCGGGCGCCCACTAATTTCTACTCTAATTCTAGGTGCACTCAAGCCCAGGTCCGGCTTATCTCTCAATATCAGAACACCCGTCACACCCCGATACAACAATAATAAACAATACATAAAGCTGAAAATACAAGGTTAGAAATATAAAAATAACTCCATACAAAATCCTCGACGGGAAAACAAGCGCTAGGATTGACTCTCTTAAGGGACGTTGGATCCCAAATGCATAAGAACCATCGCAGTCCTTAGCAGCCAGGGGACGTTGGATCCCCAGCAGAGTCGTCAGCTGTCGCTACTGCGAAAATCGGCGCCGGCTGAACAGAAGAGTCGCCACCGTGCGTTATTTATCCCACGGGAGGGAAAGGAAACGCTCAGAGTAAACCTCGCACAACAAGGGAAAGGTATGGTCATCGCAACCAAAACCTGGGTTCGGGAGTCGGTTACGCAAGGGGAAGGTATTAGCACCCCTCACGTCCGTCGTACTCGACGGGATCCACGCTTGTTTTCGGGTATGGATTGTTATTCTATCTAAACTATAGGTCAAGGGTTAAAAGGAAAGAAAATGAAAACAAAATGACTCGGCAAAGTATCGCACTTCATGCCTACGTATTCCCGTCTGGAACGAGAAATCAGAGTCAACGTAGTTCGCCTACCTACGGGAAAGGAGGGGAAGGTTGCTCGCTAGGATATCGCATCCTATGCCTACGTACTTTCATACAGCATGAAAGATCAGAGCAAACTTAGTTCGGGCCACGTACGACACAAGCTTGTCCTTGATTGATTTTATTCCTTCTGAAAAAGGTTTTTCTGACTAACAGTCCAAGCGGACAAAAATGACGTTTTGATGAGTTCACATTCTTTTACGGAAGAAGTGTCTTTTATTGTGTTTGAAATCTTTATGTGTTTTTCTGTTTGTTTTGAGAAAGAAAGAGACAGAACTCTAACCTACGGTTGCGAAGGGAAACAAACTAACCTAATGTTATCATGCATGGGTTAAGACCTAGTGTCTATCATGCTCCTCTCTTGCACAGAGAGAAACAGAGATCCTACGGGATAGGCAGAAACAGAAACAATACCAGATATATACAGTAAAGCAGTAAAATGCATGGATGCAACAGTACAAGCGAGGCAAGGGAGTCTCACTCAACCTCGAACCTGGAAAACAATAGGCAAAAGTGAACAGACTTCACTTTCAACCCAGCAGGGTAAACAGCAAACAATACAGCCAGGAAAACCAATCAATACATCAGCAAATGAAATACAACAGCAGAAGAAACAGCATCAGCAGCTCTGAACCAACATCTGGATTCAAGTAATCTCCAATCAGCTACAGGCTTCAACAAGCATCAGTCTCCATCTTCATGGCCTTCAGGCAAGGGCCTTGATCATCATTCTTCCATCTGCAATGGCTTTTCTTCCAGTTCAAACCTCCAGGATGAGGAATCAGTCACAAGAGTGAATTGGGTGTTAAGCAATCAGCTGACTACCAAGGGTGGTGAATAGACTGCTTCTAACACAAGAGACATTTTCTCTCAAGAGTTCTATCTCCTAGACACTATCACCAAGCCTTCCAAAGAAAGGGGGTGAGTGTCTTAGAGAGACTCTGAATCACAGAGAAGAATGGATGCAGACAAGGCAATCCATGTTTGAGAATCAAACTCTCTAATCTAGAGCTCTGCCTAGCTCCTAAACCCTAGTCTCCTCAGCAGCTGCTAGCAAGAACCTACTCCTCAACTCTGGCAGTTGATCTTCAATCTTTGGATCTCCAATGGTCTTCATCTCCTCAAGTCTTCATCTCTCCCAGGTCCCCAGACAATCCCAATACCCAAGCAAGCAAGCAATAATCCCCAGAGGGCACACCACACCAGTCAAATATATATACAGAGCATCAATAGCAGTAGGGGAATCCTGACTTTTTCTAAGGGGATCTAATAACTACCCATAGCCCCTATAGTCCCATAACTAATCTATTCAAACCCTAAGTCCTAAGGGAAATGAAATCAAACTTCCTAAGTCATCACCTAAAAAACCCTAATTTGTTTATGTTGTTCAAGCCTACATTAAGCACCTAAAATTAATTCCTAAAAATGGGAACTAAATTGAATCTACAAGCTCAATATCTAATCTAAACACCCCAAAAAGAATGAACAAAAAATATGAAAGCATGTAATAGAACAAAAATTAGTAAAATCATGCATGAAATGAAGCTATTTAAAATGACATTTATTTAGAAAATATGGAAAAAATATGAAATAAAAATAAAAATGCAATTTTATTTTTCTATAATTTTCTAGACATTCTAATGAAAATGATGTAAAAAGAATGGATTAAAAATAATTTTTTATGTATTTATTATGAATTTTTAAAATGAATGAAAAACATGAAAAGAAAATAATAAAAAAAGAATAGAGAAATAGCCAGGGGGGTTCAATAAGCAACGCGCTCAGCTAGTAATCCATTGGGCCAGGCAGACAGGGGGTGCGCGTAGCACATTTAGCTTGAGCCCAAATCAAGTCAGAAACAATGAAAAATAAAAAGGCGCAGGGGGGTGAGAATAGAAGGGTTAGCACGTTCAAAATGAGTTGGGCTCACTAATGGGGGGTGGGAATATCACAAATCACTCAGGCCCGCCCGTTTCAATTAATGAAACGGTGCGTTTGGCACCAACTCATCTCCCTCCAAAATCTGCTTCAAATGAGAGCCACACGATGGCTTGGAGGTCAATGGTCCAACATGAAATGAACCGTCCAGATTTCGTCTTCCTCATCAGTTCAAATAAGAGCTAGGGTTTCATCTCCATGGCAGCCATGCACGAGCCAATTTCAACTCATCTGTTCTCACCCTACAGGCCATGAATCAACACGCTATAAACATGAAAAACATTCTAAATCTCTCCCTCTATAAGCCTATGGTCTTAGATCAATCTGAAATTCACTAGATCACTCAACCCGATAACAACAAGTCCTGGTCACCATGAACATACTCTGCAACTCACCAACACAATTCTCCATCAAACCTAGACTAAACTACTCTATGCATAATGGTGATCATCCTGCACTAACAACCTAACATTATAATGCATTAACCTAAGAGTTCTTGATCCAAACAGTTTTTACAACCTGCTAACAATTGTCACCAAACTACTCCAAATTCATCCTAATTGCTCTACTAACCTCCTACATTATATCTAAACTAATAAAATCATGCTAACCTAATTGAATCAAGCTGTGGCAGAGTAAATGCACCTGATGTGAAAGCTTGTGGATGATGCTGAATCTTATGGATCTGAGGCTTGTGAGGATTGGATCTTGATCTACAAACTCAATGCTCGATTCTGTTTGCAACACTTGAATGAAACTTGGCTTGAATTGTGCTGTCAACTTGAAACTTCAATTTTGATGTTGATGATGGAAGTGCTCGAAAATGGAGTGATCACACTTGGTTCTTGATTGAATTCTGGTCTATGATGATGAATCAGTAGAATGAAGTTGATTTTGATGATAATTGGTGAAGAATTTGAGAGATTGAAGTGAAATTGCAAAGAGAAAGAATGAGAGGGTTTGTGAAATTCTTGGTGAAAAATGAAGCCAACCCTTGATCAATCTTCATTTCATGAATATATAGGGTTCACATGAACATTCTAGATCCATCTTACACATTCCCTTGCCTTCCAACTTTGATCCATTTTGGCTATGTTTCTTAAAATGCAAGTAACCAAGGATAACTTTGAAATCTTCCACTAAACTCAAAAAAGTGTTTGAACCATTGTCTTTAGAATGTCTTTTCCATTCAAAATCATATATTGGAAGTCTCCATTTGGACTTAGAAATCTCCCAAACCATTTTTCATCTTGACTTTATTCAAATTATAAGCCATTTTAGTTCAAATTTTGACCAATCATGCAACTCCATGTTATGAGCTTTTCCAACAATTTGTGACCTTCTTTCTAGACTTAAAATCCCATTTGGAGCAAGTTTGATGTTGTAAGTTTTTCCATTTGAGGCCTCCTTGTATGAGTTTTGGACATAGGTTAAAATGACCTGTAATTCACAAATGCCCAAAATACCCTTTGCTTGCCAAGACCATAAGTTGAGTTCCACACATCATATGAGGGCATGCTATACCATTCTAGAAAGCTAAGACAATGAGGAACAATTCTTATGTTGACCAAGAATTCATTTGAAATCTCCTTGAGGGGTAAAACTAGCTTGGAAGTCAAGTCACTTTCACAGACAAAAGTTCAGACACCTCAGATGACCTGTAACTTGCAAGGACCATAACTTGAGTTCTATAAATCTCCTTGATGTCTTCCACCACTCAAATTAAAGGTCTTGAGATCCTCTACAAGTTTCATGTTGGCCAAGAAGCCATTTGAAGCTTGCATTTTGACTTATCTTGCTTGGAAATTTGACCTAAATTAGGGGATTTTACACAGAAACCCTAATTTAGAAACTCCTCTTCTCCTTGATTTCTCTTGAATTCTTCTTGGCATATCTCCATATCCTTCCTTATATGTCCAATGATGAACCCCACATCTCTCCACTAGACTTGAATGCCCCTTAAATCAGTCAATTGTCCTAGGGTTGACCTAGGGTTGACCCAGATGAAACCCTAGTTGACTGTCTTCAGCTATAGCTCTTGTGCTCTCATCAATGACTTGTCTCCTTCTTTAAATGACTTTCTAAGTCTCTCATAATGTCTAGATACTCCCCATGCTCTCAACTCACAGCTCACAACCCTCTTGTTGATCCTCAGATACCCTCTGCTAGGAGATGGACTCAAGGCTTGATCTGCTGAACTCTTTGCTTTCAAATTCTTTCCTGATGACTTGAATGAGATTGAATTGGGATAATAACCTCTTGATAGGCCTCTAGAGATGAGAATAATGATTGGTCCCCTGTTGAATGACTTGCTATGCTTATGCTATGCAGATGGTTAGTCTATGTACATGACTCTATATGCAAATGCTAATGATATTGACACACAAACCCAGTGAATAAGGTTGGGCAAATTTTAGGGTGCAACAACATGCCCCAAGAAACTCACTGTCTTCAACCAGAAATCGCACTTCGAGAGTTTAGCAAACAACTTATTATCCTTCAGCACCTGCAAGGCAATTCTCAAATGTCCTGCATGTTCTTCATCAGACTTAGAATATATCAGGATATCATCAATAAATACAACAATGAACTGATCCAAGTAAGAATGGAAAATTCGGTTCATATACTCCATAAACACTCCCGACGCATTAGTCACTCCAAAAGGCATTACAGCATATTCATAATGTCCATATCGAGTCCTAAAAGCCGTCTTCTATATATCACCTTCCTTAACTCTGATCTGATGGTAACCCAATCTCAAGTCGATCTTACTAAACACACGAGCTCCCACCAACTGGTCCATCAAATCATCAATCCTTGGGAGAGGATACTTATTCTTAACGGTCACCTTATTCAACTGACGGTAATCGATGCACAACCGCATACTACCATCCTTCTTCTTTACCAATAACACTAGAGCTCCCCACGGCGACACGCTCGGCTGTTGCACCCCAAAATTTGACCAACATTTATTTACCCATCAAGAGTTGTATGAGATTTTGAAGCTAACCTATAATGTCATTCAAAGTTTCAAAGGTTGATACCTTTGTCAGAGAACTCAAGAGATCCTCAGAGGAATTGGTTGAAACCAAGGTGGTGTGTCTCATAACTTGAGAGTTGTGGGAACTCCTCAGATGATTCTGAGACTATGAGGATAGACTTGAAGCTTTGATAAAGCTTATGAGATGTCTTGAAATCCATCATGAAGCCTAGAGAGGTCATTGTACAAGAATTCAGAAGATTCAGCCATGAGTGGTGGAATTAGGGTTTGACTGGGTCAACCCTAGGTCAACTGATGATTTGGAGAGGGTTGAGACCTAATCCAAGAGCCATGTGATCATGGAATGATGCACTGAGATGCTATAAGGATGATTCCTAGACCAACTCATCATGATTGAGGAGTTTGAGAAGTTTTAAGCTAGGGTTTCTAAAGATTGACAGTGTAAAATCCCCTAGTTTGATCCCTATCTTCAAGGCAGTTTAGCTCAAGATGTGATTGTCATCTCATCTTCCCCACAACATGAATGTTGTAGAGCTTGTTCTTAGCTTTAATTTGAGTACTATAAGTCCTTGATAGGATTTGTAGAGCTCAAGTTATGACTTTGACAAATTACAGGTCATCTGAGGTATGTGAATCTGGGTCCTTGAAAGTCACCCAACTTGCATCCAACTTTTTGCCTAGTAGGATGATTCCTATGAACTCTTCTTCAACGTGAATGTTGAAGAGAATCTTCTTAGATTTCTAGAGAGTACTAGAAGTCCTTGATAGGATTTTTAGAACTCAAATTATGGCTTTGACAAGTCAAGGGCATTTTGGTCATTTGGAGGTTATAGGTCATTTCAAGCATAAGGCCATATCTCCTATTTCCAAGCTTCAAATGGAAAAATCTTCAACATAAAACTTGCTTAGAATGATGTTTTAAGGCTAGTAGGGAGGTCATGAGATGTTGAAAAGGCTTATATCAAAAAGTGATGAAAATGGCCTAAAATGGAGGCATAAGTTAATTAAGGTGAAATTGAAAATTGGAAAACACAAGTTATAAATCCAAACCATGTCATGTAATAGGTCATTTTGACTCCAAATGACATTCTAAGAACAATGGTTCAGCCACAATTTTGATTTTAGGCTTGGATCATAGGGCTGCTTTGGAATTGGCTTACTTGCATATTAAGGTACCAAAGCAAAACTCAACAAAACTCAATGTACAAGGTGGTTATGCATTGTAACTCATCCTAAATATCATGTGGGGATAAATTCAAGTCAGAATTGAAGGTTATGAGAAGCTTGGCATGAGATAGCATGTAAGGAGAATTGGATTCAAAATGTCATGACATGAAAAGTTTAATTTCTCATTGGATGATCCTAGAGGGTTCTAGATGATTCTAAACCACTCTATAAGACAAATGTAACTTGCTCAGATGCAAGGTTGGTGAGAATTGGTGCATAGAAGAGAGAGTGAAATCAAGAATCTTCCATTGCAAGTCAAATCCCATTTCTTCATTCTTCTTCATTTCCATTCATTTTTTCCACACAAACACATTCTATACATCATATTGAAGCTGTGTAGATTGAATTGAGATCACATCCATGGAAAATTGAAGAGTTGGAGATTGAAATTTCAAGGTTGCATTTCCAAATCGGTTTCCAAGAATCAAGCATTTTCAATCATTCTTTTTGCATACAGAAGCTAGAAGATTACTCAGTGAAGGAATTGGGAAAGATTGAAGGCCTGAATTGAAGGATTACTACCTCTGTTCACTTGATTTTACCAGGTTTGCAAATTCTTTCCTACACTATGTTTTAGGCATGATTGAGTTAATTTGTTAGTGTATAATGGTTAGAGACCAATAGGTGATGGATTTTGGATAGTTTGAAGAGAATTGGTGAAGGTTGGATAATGGACACCATTTCTGTTTGGCCTTGTATCTTGTTGAATCTTGAGAGATAAGCTTAGTTCAATAGCAAGAAATGTTCAGGGAAGCACGAGGATGAGATTAGGACCATTAATTTCAAGAATTGTTAAGATTGATGACTAAGTATATTTTGGATCTTGGATCGGGTTGATTGATTCAGGAGGTTTCAGTTGATTTTGAGAATAGAAATGGATTCAAAATGGAATTCTAGGCATGATAGGGTTTTGAACTTTGAGTTTTGATGGAGAAATGAGAGATCACGAGTTGAGGAAGATGAAGCTTCATGCTGCATTTCCATGGAGGTTTCTTAGAACCCTAACTGGAGGTTAGGGATGAAGTCTGGACCATTGGATGAGGAGCTGACTCATTGACTTTTCCTTGATCTGAAGGCCACAATTTAATTTCATTTGAGAGGGAAAGCTGAGAGGCGAAACGCAGCGTTCCATTTAAGTTTGGTTTTTGGGCTTAAGTGAACTTGTGATATGCACACCCCTAGTCAAGGCCCATCCATGATTTGCACTATATTGGGTTACTCTTTGCACCGCTGATTTTCTCATTTTCTTTATGTTTTTAATTGATTTTATGGTTAATAATTGGGCCCTGGCGCATTGCTTTTTAAACCCCCAGTCTGGGCCCAAGCGTGAATTGAACTATGTCTGTTTACTTCTTGCACCCCATCTCATGTTTCCATTTTAATTTTTCTCCATTTTCTTTCAAACTTTGGAAAATCATATTAATTTGAAAATTATGATTTTTTTAATGGGAGTTTTTTCTCCTACTTCATATTTTTGTCAAGAAAAATATAAAATAAAAATATTTTCCTTTCATGCAATTTTGATATTTTTTTGTATATTTTCTACTTTTATTGCATTTTAATTCTTTTATGTTGACCCATGTACTTGTAGAATTTAGTTTAGGTAGTTCCCTTAGCATTTTTAGGTCATTCTTTTTAGGATAGTTAGATATATGCTTTAGCTTCCCCCTGGATTTATTCCATAATTTTGTGATGAATTTTAGAATAGTTTTAATTAGATGACATTAGGTTGTGTAGAATTAGGTCAAACTTCAAAATAGGTCCATAATAACACTAGATTTTGGGTTTTTAGGACAAAATTAGACTATGGGACATACAGGGCATTAAGGGTAGGTATGTGGGATCCCTTAGAAATTATATTAGGATTTAATATAGTAGTATGCTATTTTTAGTTGATTTTTGTATTGGTTGATTGTTTGTGTTGCCCTTGTGGGCTAGTATTTTTGTTTGCTTTGCTTTGTGGGCTTGGAGAGCTTGGTCTTGTCCTAAGGAGCATTGAGGAGCATAGTAGAAGACTTGAAGATGCATTGAGGAGCTTGAGAGCTTGGTCTTATTTCTTTTGTTGATTGTTTTAGGGTTAGGGATTAGGAAGAGTTTAGACTTAGTTAACTTCTTTCTTAAACATGGATGGTATCATTCACCTCCATTCCTCCCTATGATTCAAAGTCCTTCCATGGTATACACCTTTCTCCTTTGGAGGGATAAGTGAGGTACCTAGGAAGTAGAACTTTTGAGGGAACCATTCCTTTGATGTTGAGCCCTTATAGGTCACCTTTGGTGGTCAAATAAGCAGTTCAATATCCCCAGCTTATCCAGTAAGTGATTTCATCTGGTTTGATCATCTGGAGAAATGCTGAGCTTGAGTTTGAAGATGAAGTAAAGACTGAAGGAAGAAGTTGACACTTCTAAGTGATTGAGATTGATTCTGAAGAGCTGAAGCTTGAAGAACAAAGGAAGTTGATACTTACTTTGATACCTGAAGATCCTGAAGGAGCCAAGTTGATACTTATGATTGATAGTGAAGCCTGAAGGTGGAGCTGATCAAGGAGCTGAAGCTTGGAATTGAGAGAGGAGTTGATCTGCTTTCTTTTTCTTTTTCTGTATTGATGTGTTTTGTTTGACTTGTTTGATGTATTAGAATAAGTTCATATCTAGAATAGGTAGAATCTAGGAGCATGATTGACTAGAGGTTGAGTTGCTCCCTCTGCTTGTATTGTTACTGTATGGCTTTGCTTGCGGGTATTCGGTAGAGCCCAGCTCCCTTGCCCATGTGGTTTGTTTGTCTGATGGCATTTTATTGCATTTTATCTGTATGATTGCAGTTTACTGTTTTTGCTTGATAGCATGTTTTATATTTCAGTATGATTACTGTTATCCATTCTGGCTTGAGGTTGAGATGAGCTTGTGGAGGCTGAAGCCCCACACACATTTCCTCCCTCACTTGCATTGCATGCATTTTACTGTTAAGCTGGTGCTTTGTCTGTTTTGGTGTATCATTGACATGATCCCTTAGGACTCTCATTTCCTTTGATAAGGAATTGATGATAGAATTTTAGGTTGAAACCTATGCATGACAACTTCTAGGAGTTCCCTGTTCAAACCTCAACCATAGGATGAATCCATGGCATGACAACAGTAGGACTTGATAGTCTCCCTCCTAGTTGGGCATGTTCTCTTCTCATCTCAAAACAGTTTAAGATACAATAATCATGAATGATTTCTTTCGTATGTTACGATCCTTAAGCTATCTGAGAAAGGATTGTGGGAGAGTTTCTTTTCGACAGTCTGGATGTTTAGTATGGTACCCTTTGGGTGACATGCGACGCATTCACTCTCAGGTCATAGTCTCTAGTGCGGTTGAAATCGCAAACACAATAAAAAACACTTCTTTTCGTAAAAGACAGGAAATAAACCGTAGTTTCCCGAACTACGTGAGCTCTGATCTCTCATGCCTGTTGAGAGTACGTAGGCACAAGATGGCGATGTCTTGGCGGGCTACCTTCCCCCATAACCCTTCGTAGGCCGAACTACGTTGACTCTGATTTCTCATTCTCTGATGAGAATACGTAGGCATAAAGTGCGACGCTTTGCCGAGTCGTTTTTCTTTTCTGTTTAAGCCAGCCTTGATAGGTAGATAGAATAAAACCAACCCGTCCAAGTAAACACAACAAGCGAGGATCCCGTCGAGTACGACGGACGTGAGGGGTGCTAATACCTTCCCCTTGCGTAACTGACTCCCGAATCCAGACAACGGTTGCGACGACCTTGTCTTACCCTTTTTCGTAAGGTTTTTCCGATCGTTTCCTTTCCCGCTCTGAGGGATAAATAACGAAAGGTGGCGACTCTTCTGTCATGCCGGCACCTTACTTTCGCGCAAGCGACAGCTGGCGACTCTGCTGGGGACATTCATAGTTTCCTAGGGATCCAACGTCCCGAAAGCGAGTCAGTTTGGGGAGCCAACGGTTCCCTGCGAGAGTCAATCCTAACGCTTGTGTGTTTACTTGTTGGGTTGCGTTTATTTATCGCATTTTACTTCTCGCACTTTATTTCCCGCATTTTATATTTAGTATAATATGATTATCTGTGCTGTTGTGGGATGGGAGTTCTGATGAGTGAGAAGCCAAACCCAGGCTTGAGTGCACTATAGACTTAGAGTGGAAATTAGTGGGCGCGTGCTTGCTTTGCAGGCACTAGTGTCTCATGAAATCCACGCTCAGACGAGGTTCATCCGGTTGGCTTCACTTTCAACCCTTTGGGTTGAGACGGTTGCTGGTTTGGTGGATTGTCGACTCTGGGGACCGATCATTTGTGATTCAGCTAAGTGAGGCCGCTTCATGAGCTGGTGATGCCACACCTTCTGGGTATCGTATCACTCCTCTTGAAAGTCTGTGACGCTGATGAACGCATAGGATGCCGTACCTTGAGTCAGTTTAGGTCCATACCTATGAGCTGGGTTGGGTTTATTGCAGGAAACTTTGACCTTCAGACTACCTGGTTTTCTTGACAGTGAATCATTTTTGTTGGTACCAGGGTTTCTCAGTTGCAGATATGTCTGTTCTTGATAGAGCAGGTTTTGATCAGAGGATCTTATCATTAGGTGTATGGCTGTTCTTGATAGAGCAGAGTATTGTCATCAGTTGTTTGTTCTTGATAGAGCGGATTTTTGGGGTCGGAAGATCTCATCAACAAATGTTATTTGTTCTTGATAGAGCAGATTTTTGGGGTCTGAAGATCTCATCAGCAGATGTTGTTTGTTCTTGATAGAGCAGATTTTTGGGGGTCTGAAGATCTCATCAGCAGCTGTATGTTTGTTCTTGATAGGGCAGATTTTTGATTTGGGGTCTGAAGACCTCATCAGCAGATATTTCTTGGTCATACATCCGAGGTCCTTATTATCAGGCATTTGTTCTTGACAGAGAAGAATTATGATCCTGTATATGGTCCTATCAGATGGTTGTTCTCGGCAGATCAAATTTGTGGTCCTACACCGGGGTTTTCTTCTTATTAGTGGTTGTTGATACAGAATCTCCGCAGCACCAGTTGCCTTGACCTATTATTGTATGATTGCATTTTGCATTAGTTTGCATGTTCATTTGCATTTCATTAACGTGTGTCTGTGTTGCAGGTACCGTTTTCCCCGATCCAGGATTTCTTGCCTCCTATTGTATTGTTATAGGCTCTCTGAGGAAGACCGTGGCTTACAAGTTCCCTACCCCTGACGTGGTTAAGTTGACTGGTTTGATAGCTCTAGCAGGTGATTATGTGAAGGATGAGTTCAGGAAATCTTATGGCAGGTTGCTCAGTTTGGTTTGCAAGCCTTCTACATTCGAGTTGAATGGGTTGCACGCTCTGCTGCAGTTCTACGACCTTCCGCTGAGATATTTCACTTTTCAGGATTTCGTTCTCGCACCTACGCTGGAAGAGTATGCTGACTTGCTAGGTGTGCCTATCAAAAGGCAGATGCCTTTTGTTCACATGGATGTTGAGCCTGATCTGGCTGGTTTAGCTCCTTCACTTCACATGGACGCCTCCGAGTTAGTATTGACTAGTTGGAACAAGGTTCCTGGGTTCTCCTTGCAGTTTTTGGTGGGTAAGGCTCAGCAGTGTGCCAAGGACGGATGTTGGAACGCGTTCAATGCCATCCTCTCTCTATGCATATATGGCATCATTCTGTTCCCTAATATGCCCGATTTTGTACACTTCGATGCATTTCACATCTTTGCTTCAGGGAATCCAGTCCCTACCTTGATAGGAGATGTCTATCATTCAGTTCACTACAAAAACGAGAACAGGAGGGGGAAGAATGTCTCATGCTGCGTACCCTTGCTGTACAAATGGCTTGATAGTCATCTGCCTAAGAGGGGTCCTTTTGTCTTGTCTGCAGCCACAACTGAGTGGCCTGAGCGTCTGATGAGTTTATCTGCGGAGGATATTGACTGGTTCGACAGAGATAGGTTGGGTACTGAGGTGATCTTCAGTTGCAGCGGGTTTCCTAATGTACCTTTGATAGGTAGGAAGGGCTGTATAAACTACAATCTGTCGTTGCTGGTTCGACAGTTCGCGTATGCCTTGAAGACTCCGCCGAAGGATGAGGAGGTACAGGAATCTCTGTACCTCACTGGTATTCTAGAGGGGGATCTGCTGTCCAAGCTTCAGCACACGTGGAATGGTATCAGTAAGCGAGGAAAGCCTTTGCTGGGAAAAAGCAACAATCAAGCCTACCCTCCGTATTTGACTTGGATCAGAGCCAGAGCCAATGCTATAGGGATGCCGTTTCCTCATGCCAAGCCAGAAAGTCCTCCAATGATCGAAGAGCCTACTACTGTGCCCATCCATCAGCATAATCAGGTGTTAGCTGAGCGGGATGAATTGAAGCGGGCAAACAAAGAACTGGAGAAGGAGTTAGCTCAACTCCAAAGCGAAAGGAACGAAGCCGTTCATTCTTTCAAAAGGCAAACAGAGTTGGTGAACCAGCTGGGTACAGACCTGACTAAGCAGATAGCCGAGCGTGAACGCATGGGTCGAGACTTCAAAGCTGTCAACGACGTACTGGCTACGAAGAAGCAGCACTTGGATGAGGCATATCGGAGGATATCCAAGTTCAACCAGTACTGGAAGGCTTCCCTAGCCACCAGGAAAGAGCGGGAGGATAAGCTGATGCTGTAGATCTCCAAGCTGGAAGCCGAGGTGAAGGACAGTGAGCAAAGGTTTGATGAAGAAACCGCCCGCAGGTACGCCGCTGAAGTCCATCTCAACAAAGCTCTCGCTAACCTGAAGGAGCGCAGGCTGACATTTGAGTCCAAAAAGCGGAAATTAGAAGATTGCTTCGGCGAAGGAGCATGGGAAAGTTCAGTTCGGGGACTTCAGTATACTATTGTGCAGAGGGAATAACTCGTCGAGGGGTTGCTCACTCTGCCAGATCATCCAGAGACGAAGGAGTTGTTAGAAGAGTATCGCGCCCGTGGCCGTACTTGACTATTTGTATTCCTTTTGTTTTGATCATTGTTGTATGCTGACCATCAAGAGGCTTGTTGGCTGAGGTCACGCTGTTGATTCGTCTTGTATTCGCTGATGCTATGTACTGCCTTGATAGGCCTTCTTTATATATGAGATTGATGTTTCCATGATTGGACTCGGACTTCTTCTTCTTCTTATTATCAGCACTGGCACTCAGGCACTAGGATCGGGGGAAATCTTCCAAACACACAGACACACGCATGCATTTGCATGAAGCATTTGCATGACGCGCATTTGTTGTTTTTCCTAACCCTTTAGTGTTTACAGGTTTTTCAGGTTCACAGGTCCCAGGCTGTCTCCGGTGGTTCCAGGATTGATCAGAGACTAATTCACCGTTATCCGACTAGAGCTAATCAGACCAGGATCATGGAACTTATGCAGGTGGTCGCCAATGGTCAGGACCAGCTCAGGACTTTGGTTCAGCCTTTGATCTCCAGGGTTGATAGCAACGGCATACTCCACGGCGGGGCTGTGCCTACTCCTCCACCAGTTGATGCTCCGCAGAATGGTGTCCCCGTGGCCGGGGGCAACGACAGTGCTAATGGCAACGTGATGGCCAACATCGGACTCAATACGACGGGCGTCGGTAATGGGAGTCTGGGAGCTAATGTCAACATCGGGCCGGGCAACGGCAATGCAGGCGTCGGGAATCTGCTGGTGCCTCAACCATGGCTTGAGGATCATCAGGATGATGTGTTCTCTCAAAGAGGTGCTGAATGGGAGCTGAATGCTGAAGCGCGGCTCAGATTCAAGGCACTGGAAGATAAAATGAGAGATATCGAGAATCAAAATACTTTGGGCGTTGATATGTCCAAGCTGGGATTAATTGCTGATTTCAAGGTACCTCCTAAGTTCAGGGTGCCTGACTTTGAGAAATATAAGGGCACCACTTGCCCTCGTGTCCACCTTAGATCGTACTACAGGAAGATGTCTGCCTATTCCGAAGACGAGAAGTTGCTGATGCAATTATTCCAAGATAGTCTTTCTGGGCCATCCCTCGAGTGGTACATGGGTTTGGAGCCCACTAGTGTGCGCATATGGAAGGATCTCACTGAAGCGTTTGTCCACCATTACCAGTACAACAGCGACTTGGCCCCGAACCGAGTCCAGCTCCAGAACCTTTCGCATAGAAATAATGAAGGATTTAAGGAGTACGCCCAGCGGTGGCGTGAGTTGGCAGCCCGGGTTCAGCCACCGATGGTTGAACGCGAGCTCGTGCAGATGTTTGTAGCTACCCTCCCCGGGGTCTACTATGAAAAGTTAGTCAGCGGTATGTCTGGGACGTTCTCAGCTCTCATTATCATGGGCGAGCACGTCGAGAATGGTATCAAGATCGGAAAAATTCAAGGTGAATCATCCTCAGCTGGAGGAGGTGGAAAGAAACCTTATGCTGGCAAACGACGAGAAGGAGAGACGAGCGTTGTGACCAACGCTCGAAGGAAGGGCAAGGGCCCTCAGCAGCAGATAGCCAGTATAAATATCCCAGCAGCTCCGCAGCAGCAGCAGCCACAGCAGCAACCGAATCAACAGGGATATAGAAAATACCAGAATCGGGCACCTTTGGCAAACCGTCACTTCGAAGCACCGCCCATGTCGTACGCGCAACTCTTGCAGACTTTGCTTCAGCTTCAGTTGGTTCAGAAGAGGATGATGGCTCCCTTGACAAGGGCACCTCCACCAGGGTACGACGCAAATGCCACTTGCGATTTCCACTCAGGGGCACCAGGCCACACAATTGAGAACTGCAAAGCCTTTAAGCACAAGGTGCAGGACCTGGTAGATGCCAAGATCATTAACTTCTCTGATAATGTGCCCAATGATACGAAGAATCCTATGCCGAATCATAGGGGAGGCGGAGTAAACGCCATTATCGAGGAAGAGAGTGCAGATCTGTTGACTGATGTCAGAGACCTAAAGATGCCGCTTAGCTTCGTCAAAGCTAAGTTGTTGAAAAAAGGGTTCTTTCCAGGATGCGGAGAGTTATGCATGGACTGTGCTACACATTCTGATGGATGCGAGCAGTTGGTAGAAGGAATCTAAAGTCTGATGACTGAGGGGATTTTGCAGTTCAGCCGGAGGGCTGAAAGTGTATCAGGAGAGGTAGTGTTGAAGCAGGCCGATGAAGTCGCCACCATCACCATCCCTCGCCGGCCAATAACCATTTCTGCGCCCAGACCGCCTACAATTACTATTACCAAAGCCGGGCCGATACCATTCGAGAGCACTAACGCCGTTCCGTGGCATTATGGGGCTGAAGTCTATTGCAACGGTCAAAAGTTGGAGCTAGAGCCGTACGGGTCGACTGTGCAGAGTCTCGCAGGAATCAGTGGTATTACCCGTAGCGGAAGAGTGTTTGCACCGCCGGAAGTCGTGGCAGAGAAAGCGGTCAGAGCTGATGCGGCCGATAAGGGTAAAAGCAAAGTCGTCGAAGAAGCCCCGTGTGGGGCAGAGAAAGATTTGCTTGTTAAAGATGCCGAGGAGTTTATGCGGTTGATCAAAAAGAGTGACTACAAGATTGTAGACCATCTCCATCAGACGCCTCCGAAGATTTCTATTCTCAACCTGTTGCTGTGTTCTGAAGCACACCGCAACGCGCTACTGAAGGTATTGAACGCTGCCTACGTACCGCAAGAGATATCGGTGAATCAGCTAGAAGAGATGGTAGCCCATGTTAATGCTGGCAATGGGCTAGGTTTCACAGATTTAGAGCTGACGCCAAAAGGGAGGAATCATAACAGCGCCCTGCACATCTCGATAGAGTGTAGGGGCATAATCATGTCACACGTGCTGGTGGACACGGGTTCGTCGCTTAATGTTCTTCCAAAGAAGGCATTAATGAAGCTGGACACTCGCGGATTGCTTTGCACGCCCAGTGATCTGGTAGTGAAAGCATTCGACGGGACTAAACGACACGTTTTCGGAGAGGTGACCCTGCCGGTCCAAGTCGGTCCGGAAACGTTCGACACGGTCTTTTATATCATGGACATCATGCCTGCCTACAGTTGCCTCTTGGGCCGGCCATGGATCCATGCTGCTGGTGCCGTGACCTCCACGTTGCACCAAAAGCTCAAATATGCTGTCGGAGGAAGCATAGTAACCGTGTGTGGCGAGGAAGACATAATGGTGAGCCATTTGTCATCCTTTAAGTATGTGGAAATGGATGGCGAAATCCATGAAACTCTTTGCCAAGCGTTCGAGGCTGTCAAAGTGAAAGAGGTAGCTCCTGTAGTCACAGAAAAGCCAGAGATGAATCTCTCCTCATTCAAAGAAGCTCGGGCCATCGTCCAAGCTGGATCTACCCCAGGCTGGGGGCATATTTTGGAGATACCGAACAAGCAGGATAAGTTTGGGTTGGGGTATTCTCCCGGAGCTGAAGCTTCTTCTTCTTCGTCTAGCAGTGCGTCACGGGGTAAGGGGCCGATCCTATTTACCAGTGGCGGTGTGATTTTCGAAAGCATCAACGCGACGTCTGAAGACAGCGGGGATAACGATTGTGATCTCGACTCTTGGATTCAGCCAAGCAAGCCAGGCAAGGGCCTCAACAATTGGACCATCAAGGATATCATCCCGATGACAAGTGAGGAGTAATGACTTACTTTTTCCAATCATTGTACAACCCTATGTCCTACCCGGGGCATAGTGGTTTTATTGTCAGGGCCTTGTTGGATTATGTACATGCATTTTGTTAATAAATCAAAGGCGTTTTCTTCGTATTCAAATATTGTGATCTCTGTTATTCCTGTTTTATATTTCTTTTGAAAAACAGTAAAATGGCAATGGGGTTTGTGCTAACCTGCATATTCTTGTTTTAAACTTAACCCTTGTTATTGTAGGATCCACATAACAGATGACATCGACTCTGGACCTTCTACGGCTCACTTCGACTTCGATTGCCTGATCTATCAAGCCGAAGAAGATATTGATGAGGACGAAGACCTTCCTGAAGAGTTGGCCCGCTTGTTGAAACAAGAGGAAAAGGTTATTCTGCCTCATGAGGAGGAGATCGAAATCGTGAACCTGGGTTCTGAAGAGCTCGTCAGAAATGTCAGGATAGGGGCTGCGCTGCAGAATGATGTCAAGCAGAGATTGGTCGAGATGCTTCGAGAGTATAGTGACGTCTTTGCTTGGTCATACGAAGATATGCCCGGACTTGACACGGACATCGTGGTCCACCACTTGCCGCTGCGAGAAGATTGCCCTCCCGTCAAGCAGAAGCTTAGGAGGACGATACCAGATATGGCCGTTAAGATCAAAGAAGAAGTGCAGAAACAGCTTGATGCTGGCTTCTTAGCGGTCACCACTTACCCTCCGTGGGTCGCCAACATAGTGCTTGTACCGAAGAAGGATGGTAAGGTACGCATGTGCGTCGATTATCGGGATTTGAATAGGGCGAGCCCTAAAGATGATTTCCCGTTGCCTCATATCGATGTGTTGGTCGACAACACAGCCCAGTTCTCCGTGTTTTCGTTCATGGATAGCTTCTCCGGTTACAATCAGATCAAGATGGCACCGGAGGACATGGAGAAAATGACGTTTATCACCCCCTGGGGAACATTTTGCTATAAGGTAATGCCCTTCGGTCTGAAGAACGCAGGGGCCACTTACCAACGAGCAATGGTAACTTTGTTTCATGATATGATTCATCATGAGATCGAGGTCTATGTTGATGACATGATTGCGAAGTCCCAAACGGAGGAAGAGCATCTGGTCAACTTATTGAAGATTTTTGAGAGGCTTAGGAAGTTCAGGTTGAGGCTGAATCCTAACAAGTGCACTTTCGGAGTGCGGTCCGGAAAGTTACTGGGGTTTATCGTTAGCGAACGAGGCATTGAGGTTGATCCTGCGAAAATAAAAGCCATTCAAGAAATGCCAGCGCCGAAAACAGAAAAAGAAGTTCGTGGTTTCTTGGGCAGAATAAACTACATTGCAAGGTTTATCTCTCAGCTCACGGCCACTTGTGAACCGATGTTCAAGCTTTTAAAGAAAGATCAGGCGATTACTTGGAATGAGGCTTGCCAGAAGGCATTCGATAAGATAAAGCAGTATCTCTAAGAACCTCCAATCTTGATACCCCCAGTGGCTGGACGACCATTAATCATGTACTTGACAGTTCTTGAGAATAGTATGGGGTGTGTTCTCGGTCAG
Organism: Lathyrus sativus; assembly: GCA_963859935.3. NCBI lineage: Eukaryota > Viridiplantae > Streptophyta > Magnoliopsida > Fabales > Fabaceae > Lathyrus > Lathyrus sativus. The sequence goes on from OZ012736.1 coordinate 280,543,506, forward strand.
CACGACGAGACGGGCAGAAAGGAGCATGCCATTTACTACTTGAGTAAAAAGTTCACAGACTGTGAATCTCGATACTCGATGCTGGAAAAGACGTGTTGTGCACTAGCTTGGGCTGCCAAACGTCTATGACAGTACATGCTCAGTCACACCACTATGCTAATTTCGAAGATGGATCCGATCAAGTAGGTCTTCGAGAAGCAGGCTCTTTCGAGCAGGATTGCCAGATGGCAAATGGTGTTAACGGAATATGATATCCAGTACGTGTCCCAGAAGGCCATTAAGGGAAGCGTATTGTCTGATTACCTTGCCAAACAGCCAATCGAGGACTACCAGCCGATGAAGTTCGAATTCTCTGACGAGGATATTATGTTTCTCAAAGCAAAGGACTGCGATGAGCCGTTGCCCGACGAGGGGCCAGATAGGAAATCCCAGTGGAAATTGATATTCGATGGAGTGGTTAATTCCTATGGAAGTGGCATCAGGGCTATCATCACGACTCCCCACGGATCCCACATCCTGTTCACTGCGAGACTGACGTTTCCAGTTACCAATAATGAGGCGGAGTACGAAGCATGCATTATGGGTCTAGAAGAGGCAATTGATTTGAGAATCAAGAATCTAGACATATATGGTGACTCAGCGCTCGTGATCAACCAAATTAAAGGGGAGTGGGAGACTCGTCAATTGAATTTGGTGTCGTACATGAATTATGCCAGAAGGCTACTTCCGTTCTTCGATCAAGTGGAACTCCATCATGTGCCCAGAGCAGAAAATCAGATGGCTGATGCCTTAGCCACGTTGGCTTCAATGTATAAAGTCAATTTTTGGAATGAGGCTCCAAGAATTGTGCTTTCGCGTCTTGATAGACCTGCGTTCGTCTTTGCAATCGAGGAAGCCGCCGACGGCAATCCATGGTTTTATGACATCCAAACTTTCCTTATGACTAAGGAGTATCCTGCGGGTGCGTCAACCCAGGATAAGAAGACTCTGAGGAGGTTGTCTGGAAACGTTTATCTCAATCCTGATGGAGTGTTGTATAAGAGGAACCACGATCTCGTGCTACTCAGATGTGTAGATGAGAAAGAGGCGAGCATGCTCATGGAAGAAGTCCATGAAGGCACATTTTGTACGCACGCCGGCGGGCATGCTATGACGAGAAAGATCCTGAGAGCAGGATACTACGGGCTGACGATGGAGTCGGATTGCTTCAAATTCGCGAAGAGATGTCATAAATGCCAGATTTATGCTGATAAAGTTCATGTGCCGCCGTGCCCGTTGAATGTCATGTCCTCCCCGTGGCCGTTCTCCATGTGGGGCATCGACATGATAGGCAAGATCGAGCCTACTACATCTAACGGTCATCACTTCATTCTGGTAGCTATCGACTACTTCACCAAGTGGGTGGAGGCAGCCTCGTATGCTAATGTGACCAAGCAGGTGGTGGCTAAATTCATAAAGAGGGACATCATCTGTCGTTACGGAATTCCCGAGCGGATCATTACTGATAATGGTTCGAATCTGAATAACAAGATGATGAAGGAGTTGTGCCAGAGTTTCAAGATTGAACACCACAACTCATCACCTTACCGGCCGAAGATGAATGGCGCCGTTGAAGCGGCCAACAAGAACATAAAGAAGATTGTTCAGAAGATGGTTGTGACCTACAAAGATTGGCACGAGATGCTGCCATTTGCACTGCACGGTTATCGTACGACGGTACGTACGTCAACCGGGGCAACTCCTTTCTCCTTGGTGTACGGTATGGAAGTTGTCCTACCGTTAGAAGTGGAGATCCCTTCTTTGCGAGTTTTGGTTGATGTGAAACTCGACGAGGCAGAATGGATTACGAATCGTCTGAACCAACTCAGCCTGATGGACGAGAAGAGGTTAGCATCGATTGCATTTGGTCGTCTGTACCAAAGCCGAATGAAGAAAGCTTATGATAAGAAGGTGCGTCCTAGAAGCTTTCAGACGGGTGATCTCGTCCTGAAGAAGATTCTTCCTCCACACTCCGATCACCGGGGCAAGTGGACTCCGAATTACGAAGGTCCGTACGTCGTCAGCAAGGTCTTCTCGGGAGGAGCTTTGTTGTTATCCACGATGGATGGTGAAGATTTTGCATCCCCGGTGAACGCGGACGCAGTTAAAAAATACTTTGCTTGAAAGCGACCCGCTGGACAAAAAAAGAGAGTCCAGGCAAAAAAGGGGCATCCCGGCGAACCAAAAACAGAATAAAAAGGTTCGGGCAAAAATTAGGGATATAAATTGAAAAAATGTACATCCGCGAAGTCGAAAACCTACACTGGGCGGCTTCGGCAAAAAAGGGTATCCCGGTGAACTGAAAACCCGTAAAGGGCGGCTCACGCAAAAGTTAGGGATTTGGAAAAGCAAATGACTGCGTTCCGCGTGTGGACTTTCATTGTTTAGTGGTTTGGAGGACCTGAGGGCCGTTTATCTGAATCAATCTCTTCCGAAGCTGAAGCGTCGGAGAAGTATCGAAGTCGAGTGGGCCATAGAGGGACCAACTCATGGTGTTCGTCTACGCCTCGTTTCTGACATTTGTATATATTGATGTATATTTATGTTTTTACTTTTTGCGCGGCTTCCTCATTCCAGGAGCTTGCATCTGTTGTAAAACATTTTTACCCATTCAGGGGGTCGTTATCAATAAAATGCATACTATTCAGCAATTCTGTTTGTCTGTTTAGCATTTATCTGTTTTGTTTGCGAAAAAGAACACCGATGTTTTTGATAAAATGCGCATACATAAACTTACTGGCCTAGGCCACTGATTGTTGAAACAATTAATTACTTGAATATTGTCACAAGATAATAACCTTGATAGGTCCCTTTGAGAAGGGTATCTTGTCTGTTTGTTTGTGTTGTTACAGGTGTAGCATATTCCAGACAGTGCGCCGTGCGCATCCCCGAAGCAGGATGATTCCTCCTTCTCCAGCAGAGTTTAGTAGCCTCTCCCTGCAGAGTCTGAACGCGAGACCGTGAGCATTGATATGTCTCCCCAGGAAGAGATGATTCTCTCCCCCAATCAGATGTATCCTGAAGGAACGTCATCTCCGCAGCTGAGTCACGCGCCGAAGCATGATTTCATTTCCCCCAGCACCGGGTCACAAGTGCAGGTTTCGTAGGAAACTATTCGTACGCCGAAGTATGCAGCAAATGATGGTGCCAGACTAAAGTCTCCAGCGGAATTGAAATTCCCTACCAGAGTTGTACTCTCCCCCGAAGTCGGATGATTCCTTCTTCCCCAGCGGAATTGAGATTCCTCTCCAGAGTCGTACTCCCTCCAGCGAAACAGAATAATTTCTCCTTCCTCAGCCGAGTTTGCAGATCCCCAAGAGAGCTGAATCCTTGGAAGTTGCTCAGACCATGATTGGTTTTTCCCTAGTAGAGTGTTGAACAGCTGAAGTTGTTTCCCCACAGAGTCGTTATCTCCGGAGAAGTAGCCATGAAGGCCACGCAGTTTATTCCCGCGATTGACATCGCTTCCCCTCAGCAGGTCCAGGTTCTCGTAGAGCTTCGTTCCCATGCAGCGATCAACTGAAGTTGTTTCCCCCGCAGCAGTCAACTGAAGTTGTGTCCCCTGCGGAGTCCAATTGAGATTGGCGTGACCATGTTTTCCTCAGCAGGATGATTCCTCTATCTGAGTAGTTCTTTCTCCTTGACAGGAGAATTCCCCCTCGGCATTTATTTTGCTGACGGGACCGCATCATTGTGCATGATTGCATAGCATTTATCATAAACGCATAACATTTCCACCGTGTGGAGCATTGCGCCATTGCCGAAGCATATGCATAACAAACATGATCTAGGTTATTACCGTTCTTGTATTGCAGGTGTTCCGCCGCAGAATTGATTGCTCAGGATGATTCCTGACATTCTCCCCAACGAAGTCGCTTGCTCAAGATGATTCTTGGGATCCCCAGCGAAGTCTTTGGTTCAAGATGATTCTTGAATTCCTCAGCAGGGGCATTTGCTTAAGATGATTCTTAAGTTCCCCAGTAGAGTCCCCGGTGAAGGTTGCCCAGGATGATTCCTGAAATCCCCAACAGAGTGTTCGCTCAGCATGATTCCTGAAAGCTCCAACATGGTTATCGGTTCAAGATGATTCTTGAAGGTCCCCGACGGAGTTATTTATTCAAGATGATTCTTGAAGTCCTTAGCAGAGTTGATCCATCCAGAACGATTTCTGGACCCTCGGAGCGGAGTTACTTGATAGTTCTCCGGATTCCCCAGCGGCGAAGCGTCATCCCCAGCAGGTTTCTGACGGCAAAGTTGAAATCTCCTTTGAAGATTCCATGATTGAAGTCTGACCGTGTTAATGAAGCAGTTCTCTCAGCTGATGCAGAGTGCCTGATGGCAGAGGTTTGGACGTTCCCAGTTGGCTCATGATTGACCAAGAATTCTATTCCCGGCTTGCTGATGATGTCCGGCTGATGCCCGAAAGTAATTTGGAATGCCTGATGGCATGATCAACCTGATGGTTGAAGTCCCGCTGATGCCCGACAATTTCTTTGAATGCCTGATGGCATGATCAACCTGATGGTTGAAGTCCGGCTGATGCCCGACAGCGTTTCTTTGGATGCCTGATGGCATGATCGACTATGTATTACCGGTTACCGAGTGACCAATTCCCCAATGAAGTTTCCCCACCCTGACGGCGAGGTCAGACGATGTTGAGAGTTGACGGCGATGTCAGACCCTTTGCAGCTCCAGCGGCGATGTTGGGTGTTTTGGTTGTTCGACGGCGAGGTCAGATTATTTTGAGTTCTCCAGCGGCGATGTTGGATGTTTGTTTTTGACGGCAAGGTCAGATTATGTTGAGTACTTGACGGCGACGTCAGATCCTTTGTAGCTCCAGCGGCGATGTTGGGTGTTTTGTTTCTGGCGGCGATGTCAGTTGATTTAGTTCTCCAGCGGCGATGTTGGGTGTTTTGTTTCTGGCGGCGATGTCAGGTGATTCAGGTGGTTCAGCTTTCTGGCGGCGATGTCAGGTGGTTTGATGTTCCAGCGGCGATGTTGGATGTTTGGTTGACGGTGATGTCAGTTTCTTTGTTGTCCCAGCGGCGATGTTGGATATCTGTTTCCGACGGCGATGTCAGATTCTTTAGTTCTCCAGCGGCGATGTTGGGTGTTCTGAATGCCTGACGGCGAGGCCAGGTGTCTGATGACAATGTCAGAGGAAGTTAATGTGGATGACTGACGACAAGGTTCAGATCAGTATGTCTCCAGCTAGTTGCCGTGCAGCTAGTATTTCAGTTTTCGAAGATTCGTTCCCGTTAGAGTACCGTGTACTCGTGCAGTTGGCAGATTTCCGGGTTTATCGGTATTCAACCGTCTCGCACCTTGATTGGCTGAGAGTCGTTCGCTCCTCACCCAGTCAGGTTCAAGCCGTTTGAATAGGGGCAGCTGTTGCACCCCAAAATTTGACCAACATTTATTTACCCATCAAGAGTTGTATGAGATTTTGAAGCTAGCCAAGAATGTCATTCAAAGGTTCAAAGGTTGATACCTTTGTCAGAGAACTCAAGAGATCCTCAGAGGAATTGGTTGAAACCAAGGTGGTGTGTCTCATAACTTGAGAGTTGTGGGAACTCCTCAGATGATTCTGAGACTATGAGGATAGACTTGAAGCTTTGAGAAAGCTTATGAGATGTCTTGAAAGCCATCATGAAGCCTAGAGAGTTCATTGTACAAGAATTCAGAAGATTCAACCATGAGTGGTGGAATTAGGGTTTGATTGGGTCAACCCTAGGTCAACTGATGATTTGGAGAGGGTTGAGACCTAATCCAAGAGCCATGTGATCATGGAATGATGCATTGAGATGCTATAAGGATGATTCCTATACCAACTCATCATGATTGAGGAGTTTGAGAAGTTTTAAGCTAGGGTTTCTAAGGATTGACAGTGTAAAATCCCCTAGTTTGATCCCTATCTTCAAGGCAGTTTAGCTCAAGATGTGATTGTCATCTCATCTTCTCCACAAAATGAATGTTGTAGAGCTTGTTCTTAGCTTTAATTTGAGTACTAGAAGTCCTTGATAGGATTTGTAAAGCTCAAGTTATGACTTTGACAAATTACAGGTCATCTGAGGAATGTGAATCTGGGTCCTTGAAAGTCACCCAACTTGCGTCCAACTTTTGCCCTAGTAGGATTATTCCTATGAACTCTTGGTCAACATGAATGTTGAAGAGCATCTTCTTAGCTTTATATAGAGTACTATAAGTCCTTGATAGGATTTGTAGAACTCAACTTATGGCTTTGACAAGTCAAGGGCATTTTGGTCATTTGGAGGTTATAGGTCATTTCAAGCATAAGGCCATATCTCCTATTTCCAAGCTTCAAATGGAAAAATCTTCAACATAAAACTTGCTTAGAATGATGTTTTAAGGCTAGTATGGAGGTCATGAGATGTTGAAAAGGATTATATCAAAAAGTGATGAAAATGGCCTAAAATGGAGGCATAAGTTAATTAAGGTGAAATTGAAAATTGGAAATCACACGTTATAAATCCAAACCATGTCATGTAATAGGTCATTTTGACTCCAAATGACATTCTAAGAACAATGGTTCAGCCACAATTTTGATTTGAGGCTTGGATCATAGGGCTGCTTTGGAATTGGCTTACTTGCATATTAAGGTACCAAAGCAAAACTCAACAAAACTCAATGTACAAGGTGGTTATGCATTGTAACTCATCCTAAATCTCATGTGGGGATAAATTCAAGTCAGAATTGAAGGTTATGAGAAGCTTGGCATGAGATACCATGTAAGGAGAATTGGATTCAAAATGTCATGACATGAAAAGTTCAATTTCTCATTGGATGATCCTAGAGGGTTCTAGATGATTCTAAACCACTCTATAAGACAAATGTAACTTGCTCAGATGCAAGGTTGGTGAGAATTGGTGCATAGAAGAGAGAGTGAAATCAAGAATCTTCCATTGCAAGTCAAATCCCATTTCTTCATTCTTCTTCATTTCCATTCATTTTTTCCACACAAACACATTCTATACATCATATTGAAGCTGTGCAGATTGAATTGAGATCACATCCATGGAGAATTGAAGAGTTGGAGATTGAAATTTCAAGGTTGCATTTCCAAATCGGTTTCCAAGAATCAAGCATTTTCAACCATTCTTTTTGCATACAGAAGCTAGAAGATTACTCAGTGAAGGAATTGGGAAAGATTGAAGGCCTGAATTGAAGGATTACTACCTCTGTTCACTTGATTTTACCAGGTTTGCAAATTATTTCCTACACTATGTTTTAGGCATGATTAAGTTAATTTGTTAGTGTAGAATGGTTAGAGACCAATAGGTGATGGATTTTGGATAGTTTGAAGAGAATTGGTGAAGGTTGGATAATGGACACCATTTCTGTTTGGCCTTGTATCTTGTTGAATCTTGAGAGATAAGCTTAGTTCAATAGCAAGAAATGTTCAGGGAAGCATGAGGATGAGATTAGGACCATTAATTTCAAGAATTGTTAAGATTTATGACTGAGTATATTTTGGATCTTGGATCGGGTTCATTGATTCAGGAGGTTTCAGTTGATTTTGAGAATAGAAATGGATTCAGCATGGAATTCTAGGCATGATAGGGTTTTGAACTTTGAGTTTTGATGGAGAAATGAGAGATCACGAGTTGAGGAAGATGAAGCTTCATGCTGCATTTCCATGGAGGTTTCTTAGAACCCTAGCTGGAGGTTAGGGATGAAGTCTGGACCATTGGATGAGGAGCTGACTCATTGACTTTTCCTTGATCTGAAGGCCACGATTTAATTTCATTTGAGAGGGAAAGCTGAGAGGTGAAACGCAGCGTTCCATTTAAGTTTGGTTTTTGGGCTTAAGTGAACTTGTGATATGCACACCCCCAGTCAAGGCCCATCCATGATTTGCACTATATTGGGTTACTCTTTGCACCGCTGATTTTCTCATTTTCTTTATGCTTTTAATTGATTTTCTGGTTAATAATTAGGCCCTGGCGCATTGCTTTTTAAACCCCCAGTCTGGGCCCAAGCGTGAATTGAACTATGTCTGTTTACTTCTTGCACCCCATCTCATGTTTCCATTTTAATTTTTCTCCATTTTCTTTCAAACTTTGGAAAATCATATTAATTTGAAAATAATTATTTTTTTAATGGGAGTTTTTTCTCCTACTTCATATTTTTGTCAAGAAAAATATAAAATAAAAATATTTTCCTTTCATGCATGTTTGATATTTTTTGTATATTTTCTACTTTTATTGCATTTTAATTCTTTTATGTTGACCCATGTACTTGTAGAATTTAGTTTAGATAGTTCCCTTAGCATTTTTAGGTCATTCTTTTTAGGATAGTTATATATATGCTTTAGCTTCCCCCTGGATTTATTCCATAATTTTGTGATGAATTTTAGGATAGTTTTGATTAGATGACATTAGGTTGTGTAGAATTAGGTCAAACTTCAACATAGGTCCATAATAACACTAGATTTTGGGTTTTTAGGACAAAATTAGACTATGGGACATATAGGGCATTAAGGGTAGGTATGTAGGATCCCTTAGAAATTATATTAGGATTTAATATAGTAGTATGCTATTTTTAGTTGATTTTTGTATTGGTTGATTGTTTGTGTTGCCCTTGTGGGCTAGTATTTTTGTTTGCTTTGCTTTGTGGGCTTGGAGAGCTTGGTCTTGTCCTAAGGAGCATTGAGGAGCATAGTAGAAGACTTGAAGATGCATTGAGGAGCTTGATAGCTTGGTCTTATTTCTTTTGTTGATTGTTTTAGGGTTAGGGATTAGGAAGAGTTTAGACTTAGTTAACTTCTTTCTTAAACATGGATGGTATCATTCACCTCCATTCCTCCCTATGATTCAAAGTCCTTCCATGGTATACACCTCTCTCCTTTGGAGGGATAAGTGAGGTACCTAGGAAGTAGAACTTTTGAGGGAACCATTCCTTTGATGTTGAGCCCTTATAGGTCACCTTTGGTGGTCAAATAAGCAGTTCAATATCCCCAGCTTATCCAGTAAGTGATTTCATCTGGTTTGATCATCTGGAGAGATGCTGAGCTTGAGTTTGAAGATGAAGTAAAGACTGAAGGAAGAAGTTGACACTTCTAAGTGATTGAGATTGATTCTAAAGAGCTGAAGCTTGAAGAACAAAGGAAGTTGATACTTACTTTGATACCTGGAGATCCTGAAGGAGCCAAGTTGATACTTATGATTGATAGTGAAGCCTGAAGGTGGAGCTGATCAAGGAGCTGAAGCTTGGAGTTGAGAGAGGAGTTGATCTGCTTTCTTTTTCTTTTTCTGTATTGATGTGTTTTGTTTGACTTGTTTGATGCATTAGAATAAGTTCATATCTAGAATAGGTAGAATCTAGGAGCATGATTGCACTAGAAGTTGAGTTGCTCCCTCTGCTTGTATTGTTACTGTGTGGCTTTGCTTGCGGGTATTCGGTAGAGCCCAGCTCCCTTGCCCATGTGGTTTGTTTGTCTGATGGCATTTTATTGCATTTTATCTGTATGATTGCAGTTTACTGTTTTTGCTTGATAGCATGTTTTATATTTCAGTATGATTACTGTTATCCATTCTGGCTTGAGGTTGAGATGAGCTTGTGGAGGCTGAAGCCCCACACACATTTCCTCCCTCACTTGCATTGCATGCATTTTACTGTTAAGCTGGTGCTTTGTCTGTTTTGGTGTATCATTGACATGATCCCTTAGGACTCTCATTTCCTTTGATAAGGAATTGATGATAGAATTTTAGGTTGAAACCTATGCATGACAACTTCTAGGAGTTCCCTGTTCAAACCTCAACCATAGGATGAATCCATGGCATGACAACAGTAGGACTTGATAGTCTCCCTCCTAGTTGGGCCTGTTCTCTTCTCATCTCAAAACAGTTTAAGATACAGTAATCATGAATGATTTCTTTCGTACGTTACGAGCCTTAAGCTATCTGATAAAGGATTGTGGGAGAGTTTCTTTTCCACAGTCTGGATGTTTAGTATGGTACCCTTTGGGTGACATGCGACGCATTCACTCTCAGGTCATAGTCTCTAGTGCGGTTGAAATCGCAAACACAATAAAAAACACTTCTTTTCGTAAAAGACAGGAAATAAACCGTAGTTTCCCGAACTACGTGAGCTCTGATCTCTCATGCCTGTTGAGAGTACGTAGGCACAAGATGGCGATGTCTTGGCGAGCTACCTTCCCCCATAACCCTTCGTAGGCCGAACTATGTTGACTCTAATTTCTCATTCTCTGATGAGAATACGTAGGCATAAAGTGCGACGCTTTGCCGGGTCATTTTTCTTTTCTGTTTAAGCCAACCTTGATAGGTAGATAGAATAAAACCAACCCGTCCAAGTAAACACAACAAGCGAGGATCCCGTCGAGTACGACGGACGTGAGGGGTGCTAATACCTTCCCCTTGCGTAACCGACTCCCGAATCCAGACAATGGTTGCGACGACCTTGTCTTACCCTTTTTCGTAAGGTTTTTCCGATCGTTTCCTTTCCCTCTCTGAGGGATAAATAACGAAAGGTGGCGACTCTTCTGCCATGCCGACACCTTACTTTCGCGCAAGCGACATCGGCCTAATAAACTTCCTATCCAATAATTCTCCAATCAGAGATTTCAACTTGGCCAACTCCATTGCCAACATCCTGTACGGCGCCATAGGAATAGGCCTCGTACCAGGAACAAGATCAATACTAAATTCAACTTCTCGCGTCGGAGGCAATTCCGTAATGTCGTCGGGAAACACTTCCGGAAATTCATTCACCACTGCCAATTCCTCCATTGACGCTTTGCTATCCACCGATAACGATGAAAATAAAGCAAACACTTTAGCTTCGTCCTCCAACAAGGTCCTGAATTATTTACTAGACAAAGAACTCACCAACACTTCCTCTTTAGGAGTAAGGAACAACAACACTTTCCGAAAACAATCGATGTAGACTCGGTTGAACTCCAACCAGTACATACCTAGAATAACATCCAAATTACCAAGTGGTAGACAAATCAGATCGACTCCAAAGTCTCTACAGAAAATAGTCAGCGGACACTTCAAACATACTAAAGAAGTAGTCACTGAGCCAATAGAGGGTGTCTCAATAGTCATTCGTCCCTCAAGAGTAGACGACACCAATCCTATTCTCTTAACACAATCAACATAAATGAACTAGTGGGTTGCACCCGTATCAATAGTAGCATTCAAAGGAATATTATTGATAATACAAGTACCTTTGATAGCACGCTCTTCACTGACAGCTTGAGTCCCTACCAAAGCAAACACCTTACCACCAATCGGAGACGTCTGAGACTTCCTCGGCTTCTCACAATGCATACTGATATGACCTTTCTCACCACAATTATAACAAGTCGGAATAATGGCTCTACAATCAGCTATCACATGGCCTGGCTTACCACACTTGAAGCACTTCTTCAATCCCTCCTTAGGACAATCCTTAACACGATGACCCGCGCCACCGCACCGGAAACATTTCACATCAGCAAACACGTCCCCTCCTCTGGATTTCTTATCAGAAACAACCTGACGTTTTCCTTTATCCACATAAACACTATAAGGAGTACCACTGAATCTCTGCTTACCCTTACGGTCATTTGCAGCCTTATAGTGTGCAATCCTGGCCCTGTTATCATTGTCATAGATCCTACTCCTGCTTACCAGCTCAGGATAGTTCCTGATCTTCTGACAAGCAATTCCCAGCTTAACTTCCGGAAGCAGTCCATTCTCAAATTTCAAACACTTGGATGTCATCGCATCATCAGTATTGTAATGAGGACAATACTGTACTAACTCTTCAAACTTCACGGCATACTCCACTACGGTCATACCACCTTGCTTCAGTTCCAAGAATTCGATCTCCTTAGCACTTCGAATGTCTTCTGGAAAGTACTTCTCCAGAAAACCTTTACAAACCACGTCCCAAGTAATCATAGTTCCTGCAGTCACCCACCTCACCTTTTGCTCATCACTGCAATTCATAGTTCTGAAAATCTTTTCAATTGCCTTCAGCCACTTCTGTGCAGCTTCAGGGTCCAAAACTCCTCCTCTAAACGTCGGCGGCTTGTTACTCTGAAACTGCGCCAAATCTCTAAATTGGGCATCTGCAGCTTGGTTCTGGTTAGCAACTGCCTGCATCATCGCTTGCATAGCAGCAGCCAAAGCAACATCATTCCTTCCTGCCATACTGCTCAACAATAACAACACCAGATTAAACGATACACAATCTCTATCCTAAGGACAGACTCAACTCGACTCAACAACACTAGCCGAACGGATCGACCTGCTCTGATACCAATTATAACACCCCACTTCCCAAAACACATAAAATATAAACATTATAAATAAACATCAGAGTATTCAGCTCCTAAGTGGGATATCACATAATAAAACCCATCATACTCTTCCTTAGATGGTTTTCAAAATAAAGCAGCGGAAAAATATTCATTAATAAAATACAGCAAAAGTCTTGATACGTTCACAGGAAAAGAAATATAAGTTCAACATAAACAAATAAATGCCCAAGTCCCATGCTACGTATCAGAGCATCCTAAGACTCGACTGGAACACCACAATCCAAGCTAGCTAAGTACCTGGATTATCTGTACTCCCGAGGAAGCACAAACCAACACAACAACAAAGGGGGTGAGAAAACATGATCAAAATATATCGGTAATTACATACATGACATAAGAGTAGTAAAAACACCAATCACGTCATTCATCACTCACATTCAACAATTACGACAAATAGTCCATAATCAACTTAATATACCATAATGCAACTATGCAACACAACACCATGCATGCGGTACCAACTCATTGGTTCATTTTATGGAACTCGGACAGATCACCTTCACCCACACTTGGCCATGATCCACCCTCACCATTCCCCACTCAAAGGAATACGAATGAATCACATACACTTCCCCGAGAAATGGCTCATTCCACCACTACACCATATGCATGACACCAGATGCATACAAATGAACACATACATACATAGTGCATACGATTCACAGATCACACCACCATACATCACATATACATATATATGTCATACACCAATTAATCATACACTTACACAAAGCATTAAGGAATTCACCCTCTATCACCAAGTATACACCCTACATTATTCAATCACCATCCCTACACTTATCATGGTCAAAGGGATCCTACGAGGCTAATGCACAAGGCAAAACAGCACCAAAAACCACATTCTGCTGCTACATTCGCTGGTTCATTCGCCAGGCAAAGTCCCGCAGCGAATGCTCGCTATGGCTCGCCAGGCGAAGCCCTTCTCAACTATCGCGCATTCGCCAGGCGAAGGAGTCATTCGCCAGGCGAACCTTCGCTGGCCATACTCGCTAGGCAAACTTTGTAACACCCCCTTCTATACCTCCAACGAAATGCATATACAAATTTATCAGAGTGAAAATTTTAGAATAAGGTATAAAGGAAGAATAAACACTTTAACATTTGCTCCATAAAATATGTAACATTTTCATGGTTTAGAAATCACATTTCAACATTTAAATTTAAGCGGAAGATAAAATCATTTAATCATTTCCAAAATATTAATTCACATACAGATAAGATATCCAAATTGATACATCATGTCAGGTAATTACAAAACCACATCAGCTGATACATCGCAATGTATCACAAAAGAATAACTATACTAGTCTAACTACCCGGTGTTACATATCAGAGCAGCCGACTCAAAAGAATGAAGATAACTTCACAAAAAAAAACTCCAGCATCCTAATCTGCAATGCCTCGTAGAGCATTATAAAACAGCAGAAGGGTGAGAAATATAACCATAATAATCAAAGCATAAGATTATATATATATATATATATATATATATATATATATATATATATATATATATATATATATATATATATATATATATATATATATATATATATATATATATATATATATATATATATATATATATATATATATATATATATATATATATATATATATATATATATATATATATATATATATATATATATATATATATATATATATATAGGTAATCATATAATTCAACTCCATATTTCTCACCACAATCACCCTCTTAGTCATATATATTTACCACACATATATAGACAACATGAATATTCACAAAGCATTCCCACATCATGCATACACTCACATTTCCACAATCTTATCATTCACACATAAGCATCTCTTCATGCATATGTCATATATCAATGTGACTCAACAACACAATGCAACTCATGCAATGCGGTACCGACTCTCGTTCTCATTTTTCGGTTTTTACATTAAACCGGGTCCACTCTTCTAGACCGATAACCCGTTATCATTTTTCGGTTTTTACATTAAACCGGGTCCACTCTTCTAGACTGATAACAACAAAGGCCCGTCCTCTAAGCCTTCAAACCCACTCTTCTAGGTTTGGGACAAGTCACTAGTCTCCACGAAACTAGCAAGCATTGCATCTTGACTAAATGATGCATATGCAATCGAAAATCAAATGCACTTAAGACCGACATCTTAATCTCATGCATTCCAATAATTCATCTCTTCAAGAATTACAACATGATTAAACACACAACATATTCATAACAATTCAAGGTATTCACATTAATACCATTAACATAATTCACAAGTCACGCACACATATCCACAATGTTCTCATGCATACTTATCACACAATTGCATACAACATTAGGCATTCACAATTTATCAGACAATGCACATATAACCTCTATTATGTTCTCATGCATTTCCAATCAATACAAACAATATACACATCTCAAAACCTAGGATTCACGCCCGAAGGCTACCCACAACATATCACAATAGTACATAAACTATGCGATTAATCAAGCAATAAACCATAGTCGAACCACACAATGAACCTATGGATAAATCTCAAATAAAACATCAACCTGTCATACTCGCTACTCCTTCGCTAAGCGAACTCCTAGCGAGTATTCGCTACTTGTTCGCCTAGCAAACGTGCTAGCGAATCTCAACAGAAGTTACTGACTTCATTCGCTACCTGCTCGCTACAGCGAGCTTCCCAGCGAATCGTTCGCTATCTCTTCGCTACACTTTCGCTACCAGCGAACACACCAAAATCCATTATGTCCAAGTCTGGGACCATTCGCTACTTGTTCGCTGAGCAAGCTCCTAGCGAGCATTCGCGACCTGCTCGCCTAGCGAGCTGCTAGCGAGTGTCTGCGTATTTTGTTTTTCACTTATTGTTATCCAACTCAACCAACTCCAAAAACTCCAATCTCACCAATCCAATTCCAATACTCTTAATCTAACATTTCTAGACTATTCTACATCATCTATTTCAGATTTTAACCGATTAAATTGAGTTCTACCGATTATTCCAACTTTTTCCCTAAATGGAAAAGGATGGAAACTACACCAAAACCTCAACCCAACATATATAACATCATGCAATGATCAAATAGAAACATTTCTCACCCTTACCTCGATTAATCGGAGCTTTGATGTTGGTTCTTGATGATTTTCCACTTTCCTCTTCTTCTCCTCTCTTTCTCTTCTTCTTTCTTTCCAAATGTTTCTCTCTAACTTTCTTTTCTTTTCCTTCTCTATTATATATTTCCTTTATTTTCCTTCCTTCCAATTTCCTTCTCAATTCTCTATTAATTCCAATTAATAAAAATTAATTTCCAACATTAATAAAAATACCACTAAATCAATTAATTACTATAATTAATTATTTAATGAAATTCGGGCTGTTACAACCCTCCCCCACTTTAGGAATTTTCGTCCTCGAAAATGTAACCTGGTTCAAACAGTTCTGGATAAGACTCCCTCATTTGGCTCTCTAGTTCCAAAGTCACATTTCCACTAGCCGGTCCTCCCCAAGCGACCTTCACCAAAGAAATCTCCTTGCCTCGAAGTTGCTTCAATTTCCGATCCTCTATCTGCATAGGTGATGTCTCAACAGTCAGGTTATCTCTCACCTGTACATCATCTAATTGGACTACATGAGATGGATCCGCAATGTATTTCCTCAACTGAGATACATGGAATACGTCATGAAGATTAGCAAGCGACGGTGGTAAAGCCACACGATAGGCCACTTCTCCTATCCTCTGCAAAATCTGATAAGGACCAATGAAACGCGGCAACAACTTGCGCGACTTCAATGCCCTACCAACACCTGTCATCGGAGTGACTCGAAGAAATACATGATCTCCCTCTTGAAATTCAAGTGCCTTCCTCCTCTTGTCATAATAACTCTTCTGATGACTCTGAGCAACTCTCATCTTCTCTTGAATCATCTTAATCTTATCAGTAGTCTGTTGAACTAATTCGGGTCCAACAACAGAACTCTCTCCGGACTCAAACCAACACAATGGTGTCCTACACCGCCTACCATACAACGCCTCAAATGGTGCCATACCGATACTCGAATGAAAATTGTTGTTGTAGGTAAACTCAATCAAAGGCAAATAGCTATCCCAAGCTCCTCCTTTTTCCAATACACAAGCTCTCAAAAGATTTTCAAGCGACTGAATCGTCCTCTCCATATTTTCAAGCGACTGAATCGTCCTCTCCATCTGACCATCTGTCTGAGGATGATAAGCTGAACTCAAACGCAACTTAGTACCCAAAGCACTCTGCAAGCTCTCCCAAAATCTCGAAGTGAACCTCGGATCTCTATCCGAAACAATACTCGATGGAATACCATGCAAACACACAATCCTCTCAATATACAATTTAGCCAACTTCTCCAACGGGTAATCCACACGCATAGGGATAAAGTGAGCAGATTTAGTCAATCTATCCATAATAACCCAAATAGCCTCAAAATTACTCGGCGTCCTCGGCAAACCTGATACAAAATCCATGGAGATACTATCCCACATCCACTCAGGAATAAACAACGGCTTCATTAAACCCGATGGCTTCTGATGCTCAATCTTTGACTTCTGGCAAGTCAAACAAGAATACACAAATTTCGCAATATCCTTCTTCATACTAGGCCACCAAAACACTTTCCTCAAATCCTGATACATCTTAGTAGCACCCAGATGAATACTCAATCCGCTACAATGTCCTTCCTCAAGGATACTCTTTTTAAGCTCCACAACATTCGGAACACAAACTCGATCCCGACATCTCATAATCCCATTCTCATCAATCCGAAAATCACCACCTTGGCCTTGGTTGATTAAAGTCAACCGATCAACTAAACTCAAATCCGATTTCTGTCCTTCTCGAATTTCATCCAAAATACCACTTGTAAGCTTTAACATACCCAACCTAAATCCAAAAGAAGTTCTCTCACATACTAAACTCAAATCCCGAAATTGCTCGACCAATTCCAACTCTTTCACCATCAACGCCGACATATGCAATGATTTCTGACTCAATGCATCCGCTACTACATTCGCTTTACCTGGATGGTAATTCAAACCAAAATCATAATCCTTCAAAAGTTCAAGCCATCTTCTTTGTCTTGCATTCAATTCCTTTTGATCAAAAAGATATTTCAAACTCTTGTGGTCACTAAACACTTCAAATCTTGCACCAAACAGATAATGCCTCCAAAGTTTCAACACGAACACAACGGCGGCCAACTCTAAGTTATGCGTCAGATAATTCTTCTCATGCACTTTGAGTTGCCTCGAAGCATAAGCCACAACTTGATTATTCTGCATCAACACACCTCCCAAGCCCATTAAAGAAGCATCACAATACACAACGAACGGTTCTTCCGGATTTGGCAAAATCAAAACAGGGGCTGTCGTCAACCTTCGCTTAAGTTCTTGGAAACTCGCTTCACACTTGGCATCCCAAACAAAAGCTTGACCCTTCCTAGTCAACTACGTCAACGACAACGATAACTTAGCGAATCCTTCAATAAACTTCCGATAATAACCGGCTAAACCAAGGAAACTTCTGATCTCAAAAACTGACTTCGGAGTCTCCCATTGCGATACCGCTTCAACCTCCGACGGATCAACCGCAATACCATTACTCGAAATTACATGACCAAGGAAACTAACTTCCTTCAACCAAAACTCACACTTAGAAAGATTTGCAAACAACTGCTTCTCTCTCAACACAGATAACACAATCTTCAGATGCTCGACATGCTCTTCTTCGCTCTTCGAATAAACCAAGATGTCGTCGATAAACACAACCACAAACTTATCCAAATAAGGATGGAAAATACTATTCATGTACTCCATAAATACACCTGGTGCATTAGTCACACAAAATGGCATTACAAAATACTCATAGTGTCCATACCTCGTTCTAAAGGCAGTCTTCTGAATATCCTCAGCTTTCACGTGAATCTGATGATACCCAGATCTCAAATCAATCTTGCTGAACACACTTGCACCAACCAACTGATCCATCAGATCATCAATCCTCGGGAGTGGATACTTGTTCTTAATAGTCACCTTGTTCAACTGTCTGTAATCCACACAGAGCCTCATAGAACCCTTTTTCTTCTTAACCAACAACACCGGTGCACCCCACGGCGACACACTCGGACGAATAAACCTCTTTTCAAGCAAATACTCAAGTTGACTCTTCAACTCTTTCAATTCTGATGCCGACATACAATAAGGAGCCATCAATATCGGACTAGTTCCAGGAATCAAATCTATTGAAAACTCCACTTCTCGCTCCGGTGGTAAATCCTTTATCTCTTCAGGGAAAACTTCCGGAAAATCTCTAACAATTGGTAAAGCACCAATATCTTCACTTCCACCAATTCTCAAAGTTGCCATAAGCATAAATACCTTAGCTCCATCTTGCACTGATTCTTTCACTTGTCTCGCTGTCATAAACAAATCTCTTGCAACGTCCGATTCCGGAAAAATAACTGTCTTGTCAAAACAGTTAATATATACCCGGTTAAATTCCAACCAATTCATCCCAAGGATGACATCGAGTTGGTCTAGGTGAAGACACACTAAATCAATTCCAAAATCTTTACCGAAGATACTCAACAGACAATTCAAACAAACATACGGTGTAGTTACCGAACCCATAGCAGGAGTATCAATAACCATACCGCCACCAATCACAGACAACTCAAGATTCAACCTTCTAACACAATCCAAAGAAATAAAAGAATGCGTAGCTCCGGTATCAATTATAGCGATCAAAGGTGTACCATTAATGAAGCACGTACCTCTGATCAAGCGATCGTCACTAGCAGTCTCAGATCCAGATAGAGCGAACACTTTTCCGCTCCCTTGTTTCTTCTTCGGCTTATCGCATTTGGTACTAATGTGTCCTTGCTCTCCACAGTTGTAGCAAGTCACATTTGCACCGCTTCTGCATTCAAGAGCTTTGTGGCCTGGCTTGCCACACTTAAAACACTTCTGTTCCACACTCTTGCACTCAGGAGCACGATGCCCCGCTTCACCATAATTGTAACATCTCACTGGAGTAGAAACTCCCCCACTTGGCTTCTTACCGAAACCAACTCTTTGTTTACCCTTATCAGCAGGAGTCACGTAAGGTTTCCCTCGGAAGTGGCCCTTTCCTTTCTTATCACTTAGGCTCTTGTAGTGGCTAGATCGAGCCCTACTATCTTCACCGTAAATCCCACTCTTGTTTACCAACTCCGAAAATCGCTGGATTTCCTGGTAACCAATAGCTTGCTTGATCTCAGGTCTCAAGCCATTCATAAATTTGAGACACTTAGATCTCTCGGCATTAGCAGTGTTGTAGTGAGGACAAAACTTGATCAACTCCTCAAATTTTGTCGCATACTCAACTACCGTTGAATTACCTTGCTTCAGCTCAAGGAATTCAATCTCTTTCTTTCCGCGCACATCTTCTGGAAAATACTTCTCCAGAAATGTCTCTCTAAAAAAGATCCCAGGTAATCACAATATCATCCTCTTCAAATCTTTGGCGAGTATTTCCCCACCAGTCTTCGGCTTCCTCTTCGAGCATGTGAGTCCCAAACTGCACCTTTTGTGCATCTGAGCAATTCATAACCCGAAAAATCTTCTCGATAGCTCTAAACCAAATTTGTGCTTTGTCAGGCTCGTGGGTTCCCTTGAACATCGGGGGATTATTCCTTTGGAACCTTCCCAAAGCACGGAATTCATCATCAGCATTATTCCCCACATTCACATTGGCCGGAGGATTCTGCCCAATCGCTCCCGCCAACCTTGTCAAAGCTTCTGCGATCGCTTCATCGTTCCTCCCTGCAACCATCTTACTAATTCCAACAACAGAACCACGTAAGAACAACCAATATTGATGATGCAACACACACATATCAATAACACACAGGGAAAAACACTCTAACAACTTGGTCGGACGGACCGACCTGCTTTGATACCACTGTTGTAACACCCCCTTCTATACCCCCAAATAAATGCATATACAAATTTATCAGAGTGAAAATTTTAGAATAAGGTATAAAGGAAGAATGTCACAATTTCACCAATGAAACACTTTAACATTTGCTCCATAAAATATGTAACATTTTCATGGTTTAGAAATCACATTTCAACATTTAAATTTAAGCGGAAGATAAAATCATTTAATCATTTCCAAAATATTAATTCACATACAGATAAGATATCCAGATTGATACATCATGTCAGGTAATTACAAAACCACATCAGCTGATACATCGCAATGTATCACAAAAGAATAACTATACTAGTCTAACTACCCGGTGTTACATATCAGAGCAGCCGACTCAAAAGAATGAAGATAACTTCACAAAAAAAACTCCAGCATTCTAATCTGCAATGCCTCGTAGAGCATTATAAAACAGCAGAAGGGTGAGAAATATAACCATAATAATCAAAGCATAAGATTATATATATATATATATATATATATATATATATATATATATATATATATATATATATATATATATATATATATATATATATATATATATATATATATATATATATATATATATATATATATATATATATATATATATATATATATATATATATATATATATATATATATATATATATATATATATATATATATATATATATATATATATATATATATATATATATATATATATATATATATATATATATATATATATATATATATATATATATATATATATATATATATATATATATATATATATATATATATATATATATATATATATATATATATATATATATATATATATATATATATATATATATATATATATATATATATATATATATATATATATATATATATATATATATATATATATATATATATATATATATATATATATATATATATATATATATATATATATATATATATATATATATATATATATATATATATATATATATATATATATATATATATATATATATATATATATATATATATATATATATATATATATATATATATATATATATATATATATATATATATATATATATATATATATATATATATATATATATATATATATATATATATATATATATATATATATATATATATATATATATATATATATATATATATATATATATATATATATATATATATATATATATATATATATATATATATATATATATATATATATATATATATATATATATATATATATATATATATATATATATATATATATATATATATATATATATATATATATATATATATATATATATATATATATATATATATATATATATATATATATATATATATATATATATATATATATATAGGTAATCATATAATTCAACTCCATATTTCTCACCATAATTCACCCTCTTAGTCATATATATTTACCACATGAATATTCACAAAGCATTCCCACATCATGCATACACTCACATTTCCACAATCTTATCATTCACACATAAGCATCTCTTCATGCATATGTCATATATCAATGTGACTCAACAACTCAATGCAACTCATGCAATGCGGTACCGACTCTCGTTCTCATTTTTCGGTTTTTACATTAAACCGGGTCCACTCTTCTAGACCGATAACCCGTTATCATTTTTCGGTTTTTACATTAAACCGGGTCAACTCTTCTAGACCGATAACAACAAAGGCCCGTCCTCTAAGCCTTCAAACCCACTCTTCTAGTTTTGGGACAAGTCACTAGTTTCCACGAAACTAGCAAGCATTGCCTCTTGACTAAATGATGCATATGCAATAGAAAATCAAATGCACTTAAGACCGAAATCTTAATCTCATGCATTCCAATAATTCATCTCTTCGAGAATTACAACATGATTGCACACACAACATATTCATAACAATTCAAGGTATTCACATTAATACCATTAACGTAATTCACAAGTCATGCACACATATCCACAATGTTCTCATGCATACTTATCACACAATTGCATACAAAATTAGGCATTCACAATTTATTAGACAATGCACACATAACCTCTATTATGTTCTCATGCATTTCCAATCAATACAAACAATATACACATCTCAAAACCTAGGATTCACGCCCGAAGGCTACCCACAAGATATCACAATAGTACATAAACTATGCGATTAATCAAGCAATAAACCATAGTCGAACCACACAATCAACCTATGGATAAATATCAAATAAAACATCAACCTGTCATACTCGCTACTCCTTCGCTAAGCGAACTCCTAGCGAGTATTCGCTACTTGTTCGCCTAGCGAACGTGCTAGCGAATCTCAACAGAAGTTACTGACTTCATTCGCTACCTGCTCGCTACAGCGAGCTTCCCACCGAATCATTCGCTATCTCTTCGCTACACTTTCGCTACCAGCAAGCACACCAAAATCCATTATGTCCAAGTCTGGGACCATTCGCTACTTGTTCGCTGAGCGAGCTCCTAGCGAGCATTCGCGACCTGCTCGCCTAGCGAGCTGCTAGCGAGTGTCTGCGTATTTTGTTTTTCACTTACTGTTATCCAACTCAACCAACTCCAAAAACTCCAATCTCACCAATCCAATTCCAATACTCTTAGTCTAACATTTCTAGACTATTCTACATCATCTATTTCAGATTTTAACCGATTAAATTGAGTTCTACCGATTATTCCAACTTTTGCCCTAAATGGAAAAGGATGGAAACTACACCAAAACCTCAACCCAACATATATAACATCATGCAATGATCAAATAGAAACATTTCTCACCCTTACCTCGATTAATCGGAGCTTTGATGTTGGTTCTTGATGATTTTCCACTTTCCTCTTCTTCTCCTCTCT
Source organism: Lathyrus sativus (assembly GCA_963859935.3). Lineage (NCBI taxonomy): Eukaryota > Viridiplantae > Streptophyta > Magnoliopsida > Fabales > Fabaceae > Lathyrus > Lathyrus sativus. The sequence continues at coordinate 280,566,777 of OZ012736.1, forward strand.
TTCTCTTCTTCTTTCTTTCCAAATGTTTCTCTCTAACTTTCTTTTCTTTTATTTTTCTATTATATATTTCCTTTATTTTCCTTCCTTCCAATTTCCTTCTCAATTCTCTATTAATTGCAATTAATAAAAATTAATTTCCAACATTAATAAAAATCCCACTAAATCAATTAATTACCATAATTAATTATTTAATGAAATTCGGGCTGTTACAAACTTCATTCTTTTTAAGTCTGGGATTTATTTTGGAATTACTCGCCACTGCTCGCTACTACTCGCCAGGCGAATCCTCGCCACCATTCGCCAGGCGAACCTTCGCCAACACTCGCCAGGCGAAACCAGCGAATGCGGCGATACCCCAAAAGCCCCACTGTTCTGCAAGGCTATCTGAGCCAATTCCAAGCCTAACATTCTACCTCCAACTTCTATCCTACTACCAGTACAAATATTACACATTACGCTAGTCCGTTGCTTCCTAATCCCCACCATAGAACCAATTTTCAGACATATCACCAATGTCTCTGAAGTTACTCAGAACCTCACTAACACCATAACCCTAACCTATACACCAAATTCACCAATACCAATCCACAATTCATCAACATCAAGCGTCAATTTATCATTATCAACAACAATAGCAAGCATGCCAATATACAACTTCATACATCGATAAATTCCTACGGGGTTAAGGACTCCCCTCTACCCCAATTCATGTATATACCATCCCAATTAGTTTCTCCCCCCTTACCTTGCTAATCGTTCTGATCGGTGAAGAATCCTTCCAAAGGTTGACAGTTCTGACCTTCTCTCTTCCCTGCTATTCTTCGTTCTTCTCTCTTCTCCCAATTTTCTCTCCTCACGATATCTAACGTGACTTTTCCTTTTCTCTCTTCCTAACCCCCTATTACCCCTCAATTCCTATTTTTTATTTTTAATCCCAATATTTAATAAAATAATACTAATATTATTCTCCCACTAACAATTATAATAATATTAATCATATTAATAATAATAATAATTTACTCCCAATATTAATAATATTACTACAAATAATAATAATAATAAAAATAATATTAATAATAATAACACTATATTACTATTAACTTATTCTATTATTATATCAACACCAAATCACCACAAATGCTCCTTATATACCAGGACACCCACCAACATACTCCATCACACCCCCACCTAAGGGCACCCAAAATACAATAATTAAAATAACACCAAAATGATTAAATAATTAAAATGGGTGTTACACTTAAAAGCTTAGAGTGACACACACAGAGTACAACTCAAAACACACTAGTCCAATGCAATCATCCAAGAGATAATTGCTTGGCTCACAAGAAATCCTAAGACACAAAACACACTTGACGAACTGACTGCATAACACAGAATTCTTCACTCACAAACACTCTGTACTCTCTGTCTCAAAAGCTTTGCACAGGACCTGCCAAGAATTGTCTTCAATTAGGATTTCTACTTTGTTATTTATAATCAGCAGAAAAATCTTGGGGCTTAGAGCAGAAATTAGGTTTAACCCAGTTAAGACCTCTTTTCTTTAAGCTGCACACTAACAGTTAGGTCATAGGTTATCCTCAGCAATGCCTGGCATTTTGCCTGAGATAATTAATCTTCCTAAAATGTTTCCTAAAGTATAGCCTGAGCTTCCTCATGCAATATACCAGAACCAAAAACACGCGCCCTGATGCCAGCTGCTTAATGTGATAACATCCAGCATGACATCCAACATACTTTGCTCTTAGCTATCCAAACTTACCCTGCAGTACTCTCCACATGTATGTCATAACATCAGTCATGACATTCACACATACATCAATGTTTTACCATAAAATGTAGCCAATCAAAAACATCTACAAATTCATTCTCAAAGAAAGGATATATTCAACAAGAACACAAATGATCAAGCATCAAATCATCAAGTTTAGAAACAAACTCAAATGATATGCATCATGTTCAAATTCAAATCAAAAACCAAAACCATGAAGAGACAAACTGATGTTGAAGCACAAAAGACAAGAAAACACCTCTCAAATTATTCATAGGAGAAATACATGATCATGTAAGGAAAATGAGACAAGGTGAGCATACAATAGACCTCCATACATGAAAACCAGAACCTCAAACATTTCAACCAAAGCAAAGAATCATCAAAGATTTATTTAATCATCCAAGAATCAAACTCAAAAGATTAGGTCAAGATATGCACAAACTCCTAGTCAAAACAACAACAACTTGATGCACCATCCAAAAATAGAAACAAGATGGAATAAAATTCAAATAGTCATTCAAACTCAATTCATGTATATTAAGAATCAGAGTGCAAAGTATCACCACAAGGGTTGCAAGGAAATATCATCAAATGGATCAAATAAAATCAAGTATTCGACTAGTCGAGCATATTTCGAGGGCCAAACAAAACAAAATAATAATCATCCAAGAAATGAGCATCAAGACTTTAAAATAGCATTCAAACACTCTTCAACCATGTGTCAAAACAAGGTAAAAAGATGGGGTTAACAATCACAAGGAAAAGTTATGAGACAAAGTCAAAGTTTGAAACAAGGTCAAATGAACACTTCACAAGATTAATTCAAAATAAAATACTAAAATAAAAATAAAAATAAAAATACAAATGTGAAAAATAAGTTAAGACACTAAAGTGTCTAAAATATATTTTTGGTGATTTTTAAAATGATTGGAAGTATTAGAAATAAAATGGAATAAAAATGAAAAAAATAAAATAAAAGGAATAAAAAGAACAGGGAGGGGTGTATAAGAAATTCTGGAAAGAAGTTAAAACAAGTTGAAGCGCTGATGGGCCAAAAAAATAGGGGTGTGAAAAGTAAAATGTGTTAGGCCCAAGTCATTTCAGAAACCTAAACAAAATAAAATGAAACACACAATTTCATTAAAACAAGTCATCAGCCACATAAGGGTCACGTGAGCGCCACACAAGCAAGTCAAGAGATTCAACGTGCCAACTCAACCTTTCATGACCAAACACTGGAGCTAGGGCTCCGTTCGTCTTCTCCAGCGTCCTTCGTCGAAGTTGGTTCAAAAATCCACCAAACTTCAAGCAACCTTACACCATTCCACTTGGATTTTCATGATGGTCACAAATCTGGCACTAGTTTCTACTAATAATCACTCTAACATCAAGAAAACTAAGCACGAATGAAAGATGTATAAACTGGAACATCATTAAACAAGCACAAGACTAACACAATCATGGTCTACATCCACCCAGAAGATCAAATATGAAACCAATAAAGCAAATAAACGTGTAAAATTAGAGAAATAGGTTGACGAAAAATTACCAAAAATGAAGCTTCACAACCTCTACTTTGAACTTCAGCACCTCTTGCTCACTCTTCTTGCTTGAGCTTTAAAGATGATGATAGGAACCAAAGAAAACAGAAACAAGCCTTGAAAAATAAGATTCGAAGAGAGAAAGAGAGAGAGAGAGAGAGAGAGAGAGAGAGAGAGAGAGAGAGAGAGAGAGAGAGAGAGAGAGAGAGAGAGAGAGAGAGAGAGTGTTTGAGTGATGTGTGGCTGCAGAAAATGAACTCTCCTCCATCTAGGCTTTGTTTTTGGTTTATATATGAGGGTTTTAGAGTGGTTAGAAACAATTTATTATGGTTAAAATGACTTGGTTAGTAGCTTGTGAAATTTGAATTTTATGTGGAGTAAGAGTGTGATACGCATGACATGGACTTTGGGTGATTTTTTGTTGTCCTTTTTTAGTGGGGGAAAGAAATCATAGTGGGGAGGGTGGTGGAACCGCCTTGTGATGCAAGTTTTCACATTGTCCTTTTGCTTTATTTGTGGAAGTGTTTCAAAATGGTGCATGAGGTACACATGATTGGTTTAGTCATTTATGGCAATGTTTTGGCAAGGTTTTACCCACGACTTGAGGCACAATAATTGCTTCAAGAGTGGATATAAATCCTTGGCCAAAACCAAAACATAATGTTATACCTAAAAACAAATCCAAATGGCCAACTTTAAACAAGTGTATCTTGATAAATCTTGATCAAATGTATACAAATCTTATCTCAAATGAAACTAGGTAAAATGGAGAGTAAGTTTCATGTTAATGGAAAGTTGAAATGGTGTCTAGAATCATGTGGAAAAGTGACTTAAAGTTGTGTCCAAAAATCTGCCTCAAGTAACCTAGAAAAATTCTAAGTTATTGAACTTTTGGCATTATTGACAACTTGACTTTGAAGGCACATAACTTGATAAATTTTTGTCCAATGGAGATGATCTTGTAATGGATAAAATGTTTTAAGAATGATATTCAACTTTCATGTTCAAAGGAAATTGATTTGAGGTCAAGAACTTGGAGGAAAGAGCCTTGGAAAGTTGTCTAAAAAATTTGCCTAAAACTTGTCCAATTTGACATCTTTGAAACTCTAATTTGGAGAGATCATAACATGAGCTCTACACATCCAATGGAGGAGTTCTAGTACTAAAAAGAAATCTTGGAGGATTCTCTATAACTTTCATTTTCAAAGAAAAGTCATTTGAAGCTTGCATCATCATGTAAGATAGGCTTGAAATCATGTACTTCAAGCTGAATTTCCATACTTAGAATAATTTTTAAGTGTTGGAATGATAAAACCTTCATTTTCTCAACTTTAGCTCTCCATATCTTTCAAACTATGGATCTTTTAGACTTGCTTTCTTCTATAAACTTGTAGTTCATGATGTCCTCTTTGAATTAATAATAAGTTTTCTCCCATTGGATCAAGGATGAGAAAGTTATGGATGTTGCAAAATAGCTAGAATTAGGGTTTTCTACACTTAGAAAATATTTCAATCAAACCCTAATTCAACCAAACTCCTGATTTTATGTTTCTCCTAGAATTTTCTTGTTCCAAATACATAAAACACTTGAGAACACATAGAATACTCTTGGTTGACCTTGAAATCCAAGACTTTGACCCCATTGTACAATAGTTGACTTTTGTTGACCAGATGAAACCCTAGCACCTTTTCCATTGATTGAAGCTCTTGTCATGACTTATGATGATACATAATTCATGTAAAGGACCCTTAAGGTGTGTGTTAAGTCATAGAACCATGTCTTTCCCAATGAAATAGCCACAAATGTCTTTTGAATCAAAATCCTAATCCAGTTGTTCACAAGATAGGAGGAGGTGATCAATGTTTGTAACCTTGCTTCTAATGGTTTGTAAGAAAAGTCTTGATGATGAGAGGACCTTGTGAATTTAAGATACCACAAGGTTGAGAATGAATGCTTGCTTCAACTTTGAGGATGAAGCTCTTCTTCTGAGTTATGAAGAAGATACCTTGATCCCTTGCCTAGAACCAATGCTATGCACCAATGACAATGCAAAATGATTTGAAACATAAGCCAAGATATTAAGAAAAAGGATGGGAAAATTTTGGGGTGCGACAACTGCCCCTATTCAAACAACTTGGACCCAAAGTAATTATAGCAACGACTTTCAGACCTTTAAGGTACGGGGAGGTTGAATATCAAAAGAACTCGAAAATTTGCTAATTACGGGGATGTACATGGGATAAAGTGATTGCCAGCCGAAGGTGGACTTACAGGTAGCGGGTACCAACCAAAAGTTTGGATAACCAAAGGACACAAGATACCAACCAAAAGTTGGGATAACTAGAGATAACAAATAAAAGTTAGAACAAAGACTACGAACCAAAAGTTAGAATTACCGGCGAGAGTACCAATTAAAATTTGGGATAAAAGACTACTAACCAAAAGTTAGAACCACCGAAAAGAGTATCAACCAAATGTTGGGAAAAAAGCCTGCTAACCAAAAGTTAGAATCACCGGAACACCGACCAAAGGAGAACACACAAAAAATGAAGACTACCAACCAAAAGTTTGGATCATCAACGAGAAATACCAACCTAAAGTTAGGATAAAAGGCTACCAAGCAAAATTTAGGTCACCGGAACGCTGACCGAAGGCGAACACAAAAAAAATAAAGACTACCAACCAAAAGTTGAGATCATCAACGACAAATTCCAACCAAAAGTTTTGATAAAAGGCTACTAACCAAAAGTTACGATCGCTGAAACTCCGACCAAAGGCGAACACAAAAAATGAAGACTACCAACCAAAAGTTGGGATCATCAATGAGAAATACCAACCAAAAGTTGGGATAAAAGGATACTAACCATAAGTTAGGATCGTCGGAACACCGGCCAAAGACGAACACACAAAAAATGAAGACTACCAACCATAAGTTGGGATAACGACTTCGTATGGGGAGAATACCAACCAAAAGTTGGGATAAAGCTGGAGACTACTAACGAAAAGATGGAATGATCAACAGAAGGGGTACTAACCAAAAGTTAGAATAACCAAGATGCTGACCGAAGGCGAATTCATGATGAGAGAATACCAACCAAATGTTGGGATAAAAAGGCTACTAACCAAAATTGAGGATCACCACGAGGGACACCAACCAAAATTTAGGATACGACCCACAAAAGATACCAACCAAAATTTGGGATAAACAGAAAGTAGAATCAACCGACTTATGACCTGAAAAGAAGACACCACTGGGGGAAAAGAGGAGTTTAAACAAACAAGCTATGCCGGGAAGTACAATTAAGTTGAACACATCTATCAATGATTTTTGCTGGGGATAAAGATAACAAAGTTTTTTGAGTTATGCCAATATCTACAGGAGGGAGGTCTGGCAACAAAGGTATCAAACCTGACTCAAGCTTCAAATGCATATGTTTGAATATGGCGTAATGCTCCATACGAAATGGAAATGCTACGTATTTGGGAGGAAGTAATGTAAAATGCAAATGATATGCCAAAGAACACTCCAACGGGAGAAGTGCTGAGAAGATCATCAAACAAACTCTACTGAGGAGGACACATTGAACGACCTCCCTGAAAATAACCTCTGTTGAAAATTCCACTAGGCTGGGAATTGAAAATAACATCCACTGGGAGATCATCCTAAAAATCCGATTCTGAAGAATGTCAGTGATCATTGGACTTTGTTGGGGATAATAGCCACCACTGATTTACCTGTCGAGGGAATCAACAACAAATTCTGCTTGGGGAGAGAAGTCAATGATGACTATCTTGTTGGGGAACAACACTAAGCTTATCCTGCTAATAGGGAATAACCTTCAATCTTTCCCTACTGAGAATAAGTGTACACTATTGCTGGTGAGAATATCTGACAATAAGACTCTATAGGGAGATAAAAATCTCTGATGTGAGAAGGCAACGAGTCTTCTACTGAATAAAGGCCTGATTGCATATCAACATCCTGTCTGATGTAGCCAACTTCTAAATAATCTCTAGGGAGTACAAATCAAACTAGATGGGGAACACGAAACCCTGAATTCCTGTTGAGGGAATAAAGATTCACCATGCGTTGCTGATACTGTTAGAACTTCACCGTCGGGGAGAAAAGCTCTACTAGGGAGAGGATAATGTCATCCTGCAAACAAAAAATAAGTAATATGATGCTTTATATGTGAAATGGCTACCTTAGTTACCATTCATGACACCTATCATTCATGTAGATTCATTGTTTTTAAAATGCTCTGTAAAGCCCCAATGTTTTCACATGTAATGTTTATCAAAATATCGAACGTTTTTGCAAACAAAACGATAAAAGTAAAAATAGAAATGAAAAGCTCTTTGAGTGAAATGAATACTTTAGTGATAGAATGGCCTGTAAATAGGAAAGTTACAATTTGGATGCAATTCCTGAAAAGAGGTGATTGCGCAAAAAGTACAAAAAAGAAATATACAAAAATGTCAGCAATACGGAAACAGATAACCACCATATGTCGATTAAACTATGACATGTATGTCTTCAATGTTTACAAATGCTTCGCCTTCTGAAAAAAATGACTGAACAAATTCCTATCCTTTGGGATTTCCATATATCAAGATAAATTCATAGATCGAATGTAGACCCCAATCATTTGCTTTCAAATCCCTAACTTTTGCCAAGGTCGCCCTTGCGGGTTTTTAATCCACCGGGATACCCATTTTTTCCAAATTCACCTTTTCAGGTTTTCCACTTTGCGGGTTCGCTCTTTTCTTATTTTATCCCTAATTTTTTCCCGAACCTTTTCCTTTTATGGTTCGCCAAGATGCCCTATTTTTTCCTTGACTTTTCTTTTTATTATCCAGCGGGTCTCTTTTAAGTAATGTATCTTTTGACTCGTATGCGTTCACAAGGGACATAAAATCTTCGCCATGAACAGTAGATAGTAATAAGGCTCCACTAGATAAAACCTTTTTACCACAAAGGGACCTTCATAGTTTGGAGTCCATTTGCCCCTGTGATCTGTCTGAGGAGGAAGGATCCTTTTCAAAACTAAGTCACCTGTCTGGAAGCACCGAGGACACACTTTTTGATCAAAGGCTTTTTTCATCCTGCTTTGGTACAATTGACCATGAGAAATGTATGCCAATCTCTTTTCATCAATAAGACTTAGCTTATTCAATCTGGCTTGCACCCACTCAGCTTCGTCAAGCTTCACATCAGCCAACACTCTCAAAGAAGGAATCTCAACTTCTAATGGTAGGACTGCATCCGTACCATACACTAGTGAGAAAGGAGTTTCCCTTGTTGTCGCATCGCTGCGAAGAGGGGTCGACAAAGACATAAGAGTCGGCATCGTTCATTATTTATCCCAAAGAGAGGGAAAGGAAACGATCAGAGAAAACCTACGAAAAAGGGAAAAGACAGGTCATGGCAACCAAATCTTGGGTTCGGGAGTCGGTTACGCAAGGGGAAGGTATGAACACCCCTCACTGTCACATCGCTACGAAGAGGGGATGGCAAGGACAGAAGAGTTGTCACCGTTTGTAATTTATCTCAAAAGAGGGAAAAGAAACGATAAGAGAAAACCTAAAGAAAAGGGAAAAGACAGGTCATCGCAACCATATCTCATGTTCGGGAGTCAGTTATGCAAGGGGAAGGTATTAGCACCCCTTACGTCCGTCGTACTCGACGGGATCCACATTTGTTGTCTATCTAAAGGGTGTTTATCTATCTAAGCTACAGACCACAGGGACAAAAGAAAAGAAAAGAGACTCGATAGAGCCTCGTCGCTCTATGCATACGTACTCCCTGGTGCAATGGGAAAGTCAGAGTCAACGTAGTTCGGAAAACTACGGGTGAAGGGTGGGGAAGGTTGCTCGCTAAGACATCACTGTCTTGTGCCTACGTATCCTCGTCTGGTATGAAAAATCAGAGCAAACATAGTTCAGGCTAACAAGACCATAAGTTGGTTCAAATGTTTTATCCGAGTAAGGTTAAAACTTAGTTCTAATAGTTAGGTGTATGCAGCTCGACCATTAGAGACTTAGGTGTGAGGGAAAACCCTCATATAACATACATACTTGAGTTTCGATGATAACAAAACGCGATCATGAATGAATCGGTTTTTCTCGATTCTACCTCTACAACAAATGCAATATTTCACCTCTCATATCCTTCTTATATCCATCTAAAGTGTCATATTAAATTCAATATATATGGGAGATTTGTGATCATGACTAAATGCATAAAAACCACAAAAATATGTTTTTTTTTTACAGTTTTGCAGGGTTTGAGTCGACCACAGGTCGACACATGGTCGGCGCATGAATCAATGCAAAAGCCCACGGGTCGACGCATACTGTGAAGACTTTTCAATCTGTCTAAATCTGCAGGCTATGCGTCGACGCATAGTCCTGCTATGGTCGACCGTTCGCTCGTTTAAGCTGTTTTTGAAGGCTTTCAACTTTGGGTGAAAAGTTGTTATGTGTGTTGGCTTGTTGGTTACTATATATAAATGTTTTATGTTCTTTTTCTCGATAACAATTGAAATTTTGAGTCAATTGTGCAAGAACAAGAAAAGTGAAATAGGTGCTACCAAATCTCTTCATCTTCATCCTCAACAATTCACAACATAACAATTACACACAACAATTCTTGTTGTGCTTTGTGGTTCTGTTCAAGGTGATAAGGTCTGAAGCCGTTGATTGGGAATCCGGTTTGGGTTGAGTTTGTAGTAGGTTTTTCTTGAATAAAACCTTGAAAGTTTTTCCCACCAAGTTTTTGAAAATTTGGGGGTTTTTTGTACGGATCGTATCTACCAACTTCAGCTGAGCGAAGGTGATTGAGAAGCAGAAGGTTTCGTCAGTCTAGTAGCGGGAATCAGTGAAGTGTGCAAGAGAGTTCCGAGTTTGATTTGTGTGTGTTTGAGATCAGTCGGGCCGAGGGTTTGAAGAACGGAAGGTTGTTCAACAAAGGGGCTCGAATTGGAGGTCTACTCACAATAATCGAAGAACTTGATTCGACTCAAATCAAGGAACAAGGAGAGAAGACATCATCAACATCAAGAGAGGTTGTTTGTATATTTTGCTTATCTATCCTTGTATAAACATTTCAAATCTACAGGTGATATCTATTATATTGATCTCAATTCTAGTTTTAGAATTGAGGGCAGACGTACCCCGAAGCGAGGACGACGGGGGAACTGCCTCAACAAATCTTTGTCTCCTTTGTTTTTTTGAACTTTCATTTTGGCTTTAGAATTTGAGTAATTTTAGTATAAGCAATTCTATCAAAATTTTCATTGAGTTGAGTAACTATTTTTCACTGTTTTGAACTCTAGTACAATAGTATATTGTACAAGGAATTTAGAGTTACTTACTCAAGTCAAAATTCACTTGGAGTGTCTCGCACACCAAGTGTTGATAAATTTCCTAAACCAAAATTCACTTGGATTATTTGCATATTTTGTGGTGATTGTGGAGCATTGGAACTAGTCCTACTTATTAATGGTAAAATCAATTGATAAGTGTGACCAGTGTGTTGAATCTATTTTTTGCTCATTATCACTTCCATAAGGCTAGACGCATATCCGGTCTTCTAATAACAGTTCGCTTTAGACGGTAAATTTTCCATGGCCACTTCTGCAAATCAATATTTTTAAAACCAAATTTTAATTGGTAAGCGCCTACTGATTTTTAATTGGGATCTATTCAACCCCCCTTCTAGATCCGAGTCATCATCTAACATTAGGCTTTACCTGTTTGCGGTAGAACCAAGAGTTAACAAAACTCTCCTTATGAAAATGGTTGCCAAATAAAATCCCGAAGGATAAAAAGATTTGATGTTTGTTTTTGAAGTCTTTTAAGAAAGAAGTGAATTGAATTGGGTTTGTAACTCATGTTGCACTACAGACTATGACTTAGGAGTGAATACGTCACATATCGTCCAAAGGACATACGCTAAAGACTCTAGACAATTAAGAGGAGGCCCCCCAATAATCATATTCCAAATGCTTAAGGCTCATAGCATACAACATTCATTATCCATTATTAAGTGTCTTGAAGAAGTTTGAAGATGGGAAGAGAAAGACACACTAAAAGGGAGACTAGACTCAACCTAATGTTCTCATACAAAGTGCACCTGTGATTGGGATGAAAAGGGAATGCTACCTAATGTTATCATACATGGGTTAAAGCCTAAGTTCTATCATAATCCACCTTGAACAAGAGGGATTAGAGGTCCTAAGGGAACATGGCAAAGAAGAAAGAAGAAGGAAGCATAAAATGAAAGAAGAAATAAGATGCAAACATGTAATGCACAATAAGAATGAAGAAAGGAGGGAGGAACAAAGTGTGGGGAAGTAGCCACCACAAGCACATCTCAACCTCAAGCATGTAAATGAGATGATGCAAAACAAAATGGAAGTGCACACAAAAGAAACTAGACAAGTTCACACCAAAATAAAGTTCTCAAAATGGCCTTTCATCCAAGTCAAACTCAAAGTGCAACCAAGAGGCACCAAATCAACTTGGATGAGTCCCCAAAGTCCTAGGACAGAAGTGAGAACAAGAGAAGAGGATAGGAAAGTGCAAGAAGGAAGCAAGCCAACCCAAGTTGCAACAAAAGGCATGGTAAAGAACCTAAGTTCTAAACAATCTCAACATTTGAAACCAAATGGAAAGCCTAAAAAGAATGCAACTTATCACAAGAACCAAACAAATTTATGACATGTAAATTAACATCCAACAACTTCAACATGTTATGATGTGAATCAAAAAGAGTTGGAAGATTAAGGGATCCACAAGGGTCATTTCCCATCAAAACTAGGTCAAGTGTATGTGTGAACCATCCTTAGAAGTAGCATGACTTGCAAGGTACCTCAAAAATAGGAAAAAGGTTCAAATAAATCCAAATAAAACCTCAAAAGCACATGAGAATGTTGGAAACCAGAGGCCAAAAGCACACAACCATTGTCCATTTAAAGCATCACCATAGGAATTGATCCACTTTGGTGCTCTACTTTGAAGGAGGGTTATCGAGGGTCAAAAGAAGGCTACCAAAAGTCAACCAAAAATAAGTCAACCAAGTCCATAAACCAGCCTCAAAGACTTCTCAACTCATCATTGAAATGAGGAATGAGTCTCATTCATAGGTGGTGAGAATTGGATCAAGAACAAACAAGAAACACAAAGGAACAAGGAAAAATCAATTCAAAAACCACTCCAATCATAAAATTCGATTTTTATTGAAAAGTAAAAGAAAAATGAAAATAAAAAAAATTAAAAACTAATTAACACATTAAAGTGTCCTAAAGAATTAATATCACAAATTGCCATGGTCTGGATACCATACGGGCAAAAGAAAGACATCATAACTTGCCATGGTCTGGATACCATACGGGCAAAAGAAATCATCCATCTGTTGGAGATACACCTGAAAAACAAGAGGCAACTGAGGTCTGGATACCTGCACGGGCTAAAGAATTAATATCACAAATTGCCATGGTCTGGATACCATACGGGCAAAAGAAACACATCATAATCTGCCATGGTCTGGATACCATATGGGCAACTCATCATCCATTTGTTGGAGATACACTTGAAAAACAAGAGGTAACCACCTGGCTTATGTTTCACATGCATATCTTTGAATATGGCGTAATGCTCCATACGAAATGGAAATGTTACGCGTTTCTGAGAATGTTATGCACAAATGCAAATGCACCAGAACCAAATCAGCAAAATAAATGCTGAAGAGACAAAGGCCACCCTGCTAGGGATGGAACATGCCAATTACGATTGGACTTATGCTGGGGAAACAAGCCTTGGATGGCCTTCTGAAAAAGAACTTCCCTGGATAAAATTGCTCTGACGAGAACAAAAATTCACCCTGTTGGGAATCAACGCAAACTCTACTGCGGAAAAGTGCCCCGAATGGCCAACCAGAATACAAATCTTCTGGGGTTCGCCCGACTCGGATGGGGAGAACAAACCCACCCAACTGGGGAGATAGCACAACATCTGCTAAACAATAACTCTACTTTGTCGGAGATCCACTCAAATCATGCTGAGAAAAAATTTGCCCTGAACGACCTTCAAAGATACAACTCTCTTGGGGAATGGGACAACCTGACCGGGGAGAGACAACTGGCACTGGAGATAAGTCTAACCTACCGGGGAAATTAACGACTCTGCAGGGGATAACAATTGACCACTGAGATTAACTTTGCTTTACTGGGAGAAAAAGCCCTGAAAGGCCTCCTAGAATAGAACTCTGGGGGAACAGACGACTCTACCAAGGAGTTAAAATTTACTGCTGAAGAAAAGCTTTTACTCTACCGGATATTCCGCTCTGCCGAAGATAAAAGTCCACCCTGTCGGGGATTACTCAACTGGGGATAACCAACCACTCTCTATCTGTTGAGGATAACAACTCTCAGGGGGTAACTTCACTCTGTGGGGAAGAAAGACAATTCTCTGCTAATTCCGCTAGAGATTGGACAACTGAGAGGAAACCTCTTCGATCTCTGCTTGGGGGACGAATCACCACTTTCACACTCTGAGGAGATAGACTCTGTGGGGAAACCAAAATATTGAACTTGCTCCGCTGCTAGAAAACAGTTCCCACCTACCTGGTGGAAAGAAAACCAATCTCGACTCGCTTAAAGAGTAAATGCGTACCTACCACCTTCTGAGGATACAGACACATACCTGAATTGCACAAGGGATATCAATCGGAAACGCTGGGGATGATTCTACCCTGCTGGAGAATTCAACCTGAACTGCCGAGGAAAAAGTGTATATGAATAGTCTGCTGGGGAGAAGTGTATACCCTATATCTGCACACCCTCTGCTGGAGATGCACCACCTCCACATGCTGGGGACGATGATCATACCGGAGATACACCTCTGGAAATCTGCCTCAAGGGTAACGATCCTGCATATGAACAAACAAACAAGATATCCTGCACAAAGGGAACTATCTCGGTCATCATCCGTGACATTGTTCAAATAAATCAGAGTTTTAATGATTATCGCCAAAGCCTGCAAGTTTATGGATTGGCAACTTTATCAAAACATCAGGCATTTTTTGCAAACAAAACAGTAAATAGTAAAGCAAGGCAAACAAATTACTGAATAGTATATGCTTTATTGATAGATGGCCTGTAAATTGGCAGATTTTACAACAGATGCAACCCCTGAAAAGAGGAAGTTGTGCAAAATTTTTACAGAAATGTACAGAAATATACAGAATGTCGGTAATGTGGCACAGACAAACACCATGAGCTGATCCATCTATAACTCGCCTAACTTCGATGATTCTCCGACGCTTCATCCTCTGAAGAGATTGATTCAGATAAACGGCCCTTAGGTCCTCCCTCAATCCACTATATTGAAGCTCAAAACGCGTACCGCTGTCATTTGCTTTTCAAATCCATAACTTTTTCCTGAATCACCCTTTCAGGTTTTCGATTCACCGGGATACCCATTTTTGCCAAACTCACCTTTTCAGGTTTTCAACTTTGAGGGTTTACATCTTTTTCTTTTATATCCCTAATTTTTGCCCGAACCCATTATTTTTATGGTTCGCCGGGATGCCCCATTTTTTCCTAGATATTCTTTTTCATTCCAGCGGGTCTCTTTAAGCAAAGTATTTTTTAAATGCATCTGCATTCACAGGGGATGTGAAATCTTCACCATCCATGGATGATAACAGCAAGGCTCCTCCGGAGGAAACCTTTCGCACGACATATGGACCTTCATAGTTGGGAGTCTATTTTCCCCTGTGATCTATTTGTGGAGGGAGAATCCTCTTCAATACAAACTCGCCCGCCTGAAAGCTTCAAGGGCGTACCTTCTTGTCAAAAGCTTTCTTCATCCGACTCTGATACAATCGACCGTATGCTATAGATGCTAGCCTTTTCTTGCCCATCAGGCTTAGCTGATTCAATCTGTTTCTTATCCATTCTGCCTCATCAAGCTTTACGTCGACCAGGACTCTCAGAGAAGGAATCTTGACTTCTAATGGCAGGACAACCTCCATGCCATACACCAGCGAGAAAGGAGTTGCCCCAGTTGAGGTACGTACCGAAGTACGATATCCATGCAAGGCGAAGGGCAACATCTCATGCCAATCCTTGTAGGTTACAACCATCTTCTTCACTATCTTCTTGATATTCTTGTTGGCCGCTTCGACAGCGCCATCCATCTTCGGACGATAGGGAGATGAGTTGTGATGCTCAATTTTGAAATTCTGGCACAATTCCTTCATCATCTTGTTGTTCAGGTTTGAACCATTATCAGTAATGATTCTTTCGGGCACTCCGTAACGACAGATGATGTCCTTCTTGATGAACCGGGCTACCACTTGCTTAGTGACATTAGCATAGGATGCTGCTTCCACCCACTTGGTGAAGTAATCAATGGCTACCAAGATGAAACGATGTCCATTAGATGCGGTGGGCTCAATCTTGCCAATCATGTCAATGCCCCACATGGAAAAGGGCCAAGGAGATGCCATGACGTTCAACAGACTCGTCGGCACATGAATCTTGTCGGCATAAATTTGGCACTTATGGCACTTCTTTGCGTACTTGAAGCAATCTGACTCCATAGTCAACCAATAATACACTGCTCGCCGCAATTTTTGAGACATGGCATGCCCACCAGCATGTGTACCAAAGGCACCTTCGTGGACCTCTTCCATAAGCAAGCTCATTTCTTTCTCATCCACGCATCGCAAAAGCACTAAGTCATAATTTCTCCTGTAGAGTACACCATCCTGGTTCAGATAAAAATTTCCAGCCAACCTCCTTAGAGTCTTCTTATCCCGGGTCGACGCCCCTGGCGGATACTCTTAGTTCTTAAGGAAATTCTGGATGTCGTAAAACCATGGCTTGCCGTCCGAAGCTTCCTCAATGGCGAATACGAATGTCGGTCTATGATGGTGGAAGATGACTATTCTTGGAGCATCATTCCAATAATTCACCTTATACATTGAGGATAAAGTGGCTAAGGTGTCCGCCATCTGATTCTCTGCTCTCGGCACGTGGTGAAACTATCCGGTCAAAGAAGGGTAACATCCTCCTTACATAGTTCATGTAAGGTATCAAATTAGGCTGCCGGGTCTCCCATTCTCCCTTGATATAATTAACAACTAGCGCTGAATCACCATACACGTCTAGATTCTTGATCCTCAGATCAATGACTTCTTCCAACCCGATAATGCACGCTTCGTACTCGGCTTCATTATTGGTGCAAGGAAATGTTAATCTGGTTGTGAAGGGGATATGAGAACCATGAGGCATCGTGATAATTACCCCAATTCCACTACCTTATGAGTTAACAACGCCATCAAATATCATCTGCCATTGAGAACCTTTCTCTGAACCTTCATCGGGTAATGGCTCATCGCAATCCTTCATCTTTAAGAACATGATGTCCTCATCGAGAAATTCAAACTTCATAGGTTGATAGTCATCAATCGCCTGCTCAGAAAGATATTCTGACAGAATACTCCCTTTGATAGCTTTTTGGGAAACGTATTGAATATCATACTCTGTCAAAACCATCTGCCATCTGACAATTCTCCCTGAAAGTGCTTGTTTTTCAAAGATGTATTTAATCGGTTAAATCGTCGAAATCAGCATGGTTGTATGGTTCAACATATACTGTCTTAGACGTTTGGCAGCCCAAGCGAGGGCGCAACACGTTTTTTTCCAACATTGAGTACCTAGACTCACAATCTGTGAACTTTTTACTCAATAGTATATTGCATGCTCTTTTCTCCCAGTCTCGTCATGTTGACCGAGAACACAACCCATGCTATTCTCAAGAACCCTTAAATACATGATCAATGGTCTTCCAGCTACTGGAGGTATTAGTATCGGAGGTTCCTGCAAATATTCTTTTATTTTATCAAATGCCCTTTGGCAATCTCCCCAAGAAACCACGAACCTCTTTCTCCGTTTTTGGCGCTGGCATATCTTGAATAGCTTTTATCTTTGTAGGATCGACCTCGATTCCTTTTTCACTAACAATGAACCCCAACAACTTTCCGGACCTGACACCAAAAGTGCATTTATTCGGATTCAACCTCAGTCTGAATTTCCTTAGCCTTTTGAACAACTTCAGAAGGTTTACCAGATGTTCCTCCTCCGTTTGCGACATTGCTATCATGTCATCAACATATACTTCAATCTCGTGATGAATCATATCATGAAACAAAGTGACCATAGCCCGCTGATAGGTTGCCCCTGCGTTTTTCAACCCAAAAGGAATTACCTTATAACAGAACGTCCCCCACAGTGTAATGAATGTTGTTTTCTCCATATCCTCCGGCGTCATCTTAATCTGATTATATATGGAAAAATCATCCATGAAGGAAAACACAGAATATTGCGCAGTATTATCAACCAATACATCAATGTGGGGGAGCGGGAAATCATCCTTCGGGCTCGCTTTATTCAAATCTCTATAATCAACACACATATGTTCCTTACCGTCCTTCTTTGGTACCGGTACGATGTTAGCGACCCACAGAGGGTAAATTGTTACAGCGAGAAATCCAACATCCAACTACTTCTGGACTTCTTCTTTGATTTTCACAGCCATATCTGGTCTAGTCCTTCTGAGCTTTTGCTTGACTGGCGGAAACTTTTCACGCAACGACAAGCGATGAACCACGATGTCTGTGTCAACACCAGGCATGTCTTCAAATGACCAAGCAAAGATATCACTATACTCTCGGAGCATTTCAACCAATCTTTGCTTGATATCACTCTGCAACGCAGCCCCTATCTTGACATCTCTTCTGACTTCCTCAGTACCCAAGTTGACGACCTCAATTTCCTTCTGACGAGGTAGAATGATTTTTTCTTCCTGTTTCAAAAGCCTGGCTAGCTCTTCTAGCAAGTCTTCATCTTCGTCAATCTCTTCTTCGGCTTGAAATATCGGATTATCAAAGTCAAAGCGAGTCATAGGTGGCTTTGGAGCGGTGTCATCTATAATGTGAAACCTGCAATGATGATTATTTAATGCTTAAAATGATATACAAACAAGTACAAACCACATTGCCATTTTATTGTTAAAAATAAACAGGAAAGACAAGGATCACAATATTTAAATGTAGAAAAAACTCCCTTTGATTGATTGATAAAAGGATTGTTCAAACATAAACAATTAGGCCCTGAAGACAAATGTTGCTATGCTCCGGGTAGAACATAGGGCTATACAGTAATCAGAAAAAAAATCATTACTCTTCTGTCGTCACTTGGATGATTTCTTCGACATACCAGTTGTTTAGGCTTTTTCTTGGAGTGCATGGCCGAATCCATGCATTCATGTCGTAGTCGTTGTCACCGTCTTCATCAGATATGGCATTAATCTGCTCAAAGATTAAACCCCCGCTGGTAAACTTGACAGACCCCTTATAGCGCAGCGTGCTCTGGAAGGAGGAAGATGGGTTGTATCCCAAACCAAAATTTTCTTGGTTGTTGGGGATATTCATCACTTGGCCCCAACCTTGCGATGCCCCAGCCTTCAACATTGCTTGGGCTTCCTTGAAGGATGACATGGCTACTTCAGGCGCTTTGCTCACGACCCGTGCTTTATCCTTGATTTGCACAGTTTAAAAGGCCTGGCACAGAGTCTCATGGATTTCGCCATCAACCTCGACATACTTGAATGAAGATAAATGACTAATCATTATATCTTCCTCTCTGCAAACAGTGACAACACTGCCACCCACCATATACTTCAATTTTTGGTGCAGCGTAGACGTTACGGCGCCTGCCAAATGTATCCAGGGACGTCCCAGCAGACATCTATAAGCTGGCTGAGTATCCATGATGTAGAACACTGCATCAAATAACTCAGGACCAACCTGGATAGGCAAAGTCAACTCCCCGAACATAGACCTTCGAGTCCCAACAAAAGCTCGTACTACCAGATCACTCGGTGTATACAATATACCACGGGTATCTAACTTCATCAGCGCCTTCTTTAGAAGCACATTCAAGGATGACCCTGTATCAACAAGCACGCGTGACAGAACGGCTCCTCGGCATTCAATAGATATATGCAGCGCACAGTTATGGTTCCTTCCCTTCGGCGTCAAGTCCAAATCCGTGAATCCCAACCCATTACCTACATTTACATGTGCCACAACCCCCTTGAGTTGGTTCACAGAAATATCCTGTGGCACATAAGTTGTATTCAGGATTTTCAACAAAGCATTCATGTGCGCTTCCGAGCACAACAACAAGGACAAAATGGATATCTTGGACGGAGTCTGCTGTAAGTGATCAACAATCTTGTAATCACTCTTTCTTATCAAGCGCATGAACTCCTCCGCTTCCTTCCCCAAGGAGTCCTTCTCACCAGCTTGAGAAGTTTCTTCCATCACTACTTTCTTCCCCTTACCAGCTCTTTTCGCAACCACTTCAAGTAACGAAAACAGTCTTCAACTCCGAGTAATTCCACCAGCTCCAACTAAGTTATCCACAGAATCTACCGATAAATTTTTCAACTCCTGTTTCTGTCCGTTGTAGTATACCTCGGCTCTGTAGTTCCACGGAATTGCCTTGGTACTTTCATATGGTACAAGACTAGCTTTGGTAATGATGATGGTTGGCGGTCTAGGTGGTGCAGAAAACTCTGTCAAATTGAGATTGTCACAATCTCATCCCTCTCTTCATACATTAATTCCTCAGTTTTCTTCTCAGAAACTCTGTCAAATTGCAAGACACCATCATTCATCAACTTTTGAATATGGTTTTTCAGCTTCTCACATCCCTCGGGATGGCTCAAACATTCAGCACAAACTTCATCACAACCCGGGAATACTCCTCCCCTCAACAACTTGTTCTTTACAAAGCTCAGCGACGTCTTTGACTCACCAACATCCGACACCAAATTCAAGCTTTCATCTTCAAGGATAGCATTGACCCTAACTGCCCCATGGTTAGGCATGGGGTTCTGCACGACATTGGGCGTGTCTTGAGAAAGGTTTATAGCCTTACTGTCTATGAGATCCTGTACTTTGTGCTTAAACTCCTTACAGTTGTCAATATTATGCCCCAGAGCACCAGAATGAAACTCACATCAAGCATTAGCGTCGTAACCAGGTGGTGGCGCACCTTTCAATGGAGCCAAAGTTCTCTTCTGTATTAACTGCAACTGTAACAAGTGCTGGAGTAATTGAGAATACAACATCGGAGAGGCGTCAAATTGCCTATTTACTGCCCTGCCCCGATCCTGAAAACGACGAGGAGCATAATTCTGTTGATTCTATTGTGCTTGTTGTTGTTGTTGTGGTGGTGCCGCAGGTATTATGATACTTGCAACCTGCTGCTGCTGACGATATTATTGATGCTGATTTCTATTTCTTCTGCGAGAACTAGATACTGCGTTGGTTTCTCCTTCACGCTTCTTATTACCAAAAACCTTTTTATTTCCTCCCCCTGCCGAGGACCCTTCGCCAGGTTGAATCTTTCCTAGCTTAATGTTGTTCGCGACCCCCTCCCCAGTAATAATCAGATCAGAAAAGCTTCCAGACATATTACCGATCAGCTTCTCATAGTATACACTTGGTAGCATGGCAACGAACATATCAATTAACTCCCTCTCTACCATGGGAGGTTGCACCCTAGCTGCCAGCTCACGCCAACTCTGGGCGTACTCCTTGAAGCATTCACCATTCTTCTGAGACAAATTCTGCAGTTGGACCCTGTTTGGCGCAAGGTCGCTATTATATTGATAGTGCTTAACGAAGGCCTCAGCCAAATCCCTCAAGCATCAGATATTGACTGGTTCTAAGCTCGTGTACCATTCAAGAGAAGGGCCCGAGAGGCTGCCTTGGAAAAAATGCATCAGCAACTTTTCATCATCTGAGTAAGCGGACATCTTACGATAATAAGAACGCAGATGAACCCGAGGACAAGTAGTGCCTTTATATTTTTCAAAGTCAGGAACTTTGAATTTCAATGGTACTTTCAAGTCTGGGACCAACCCCAGATTAGCCATGTCCAGTCCCATAGAGTTCTGATTTTCAAAGCTCCGCATCTTCTCTTCAATCAGCTTAAACCTCTTATCTGCCTCAGACGATAATCCTGCACCAATATCTCGCATAGAGAAAGAATCTTCCTACTGATCTTCATCCCACTGAGGAACGTTGTTACCATGAGTAGCATACGCCATTTCAGGCATTGGGATTCCACCTACATTACCTCCGCCCAGAGGGATCAAAACTGGAGGAATAACATTAGCATGTGGTGTGCCACCATCATTACAAGGAGGATTAGCAACAACTCCTCCATGAAGTACACCATTCCCATCAACCCTTGCAATAAGAGGCTGCACTAGGGTTCTTAATTGCTCTTGACCATTTGCCACACCCTGCATTAAATCCATAAATTGGGCCATCTTGTCCCGAAGTTCCTACATCTCAGCTTGCATCTTTTCCATGACCTTGCGTTGATTCCCTCTAGTGGCGTACCGATGAGTAGTCTGGTGTTCAATCCTGAAATAAACTAACAAACCACAAAAATAAGGTTAACGGTCTCGGGCACCTGCGATGCAAAAATGCAGAATGATGCAGTATGCAGTCATGTATCTATGCATTAGGGATATTTCCCCCTCGATTCTAGTTCCAAGAAAACAGCACAACAATGGAGAGCTAACAGATAAGCAACAAGCGCACTTCTCATAAATAAAATGAGAGCCATGAGTCAGATACAGAGCATAGTGTTACAACAATACAATGGAATCAAAATGACCTCAGCCAATAGGTCTGGTGATGGTCAATATATACATCATAACAACAGACTGTAAAGAAAATACAATCAAGTACGACAACTGGACTGAAAATCCTCTAACAGCTCCTTTGTCTCCGGATGGTTTGGCCTGACAAGAAACCCTCGGATAAGAAGCTCTCTCTGGCTAATTGTGGTCTGCAAGTCCTGAGCATAGTCCTCCCAGGCGCCCTCACCAAAATCCTCCTTAAGCTTACACCTCTTTGTATCAGCTCTAGACTTGTAATCATCCAATGTTGCAAGTGCTGCGTTCAGTCTACAATCACTGTCACATTGGAGTGAGGCTTTAGCTGCAATCTTCTCATCCTTCACTTGGAGTTGAGCCTTCAGCTTCGCAATCTGTTGTATGAGTACATCCTCCCGCTCTTTATTATTAGTGAGGGTAGCATTCCACTGATCATTGAACCTAGAAATCTCTAAGTTAGCTCTATCCAACTCCTTCATCTTAGAAGTAAGGACATCACTGACAACCTTCAAATCTAAACCCAGACGCTCACGAGCGCGAATCTCTTTGGTAAGATCTGTACGCAGCTTGTTAACCAACTCAGTTTGCCTCTTGTAGGAATGAGTAGCTTCAACCTTTTCGCTCCGGAGCTGAATAATCTCTTTTTCCAACTCTTCATTTGCCTTGCGCAATTCCTCTTTCTCAGACAAAAACTGATTATACCTCTGAATGTCAACAGTAGTAGGCTCCTCAATCATCAGAGGGTACAAAGGTGCACAGGATGGAAAAGGCATCAACACTCTCTCAGCTCTCTCCTGAATCCAAGTCACATAAGGGTCGTAAGCTCGACTGTTACTCTTCCCTAAAGAAGCTTTCCCTTTGCGATGAATTTTGTTCAAGGCCTTCTAAACTTTAGCCAAGGTCTCATTCTCCAGCAAGCCGGTGAAATACAGAGATTCATGTATTTCCTCTTCTCTCAGAGGCTCTCTCAAGGCATACCCAAACTGCCTCACTGCAAGGGATGGGTTATAGTTAATGCATCATTTCCTTTCGACCAATGGGACGTTAGGAAAACCACCATAACTGTTGATAATCTCCGTACCTATCTGATCTCTATCAAACTAGATGATGTTCTCAGATGTCAATCCCATCAATCTCTCTGATCACTCTAGAGTACCTGCAGTATCAATGAAAGGACCGGTCTTGGGAAGGCGACTCACAGACCACCTGTACAACAAAGGTACGCAACAAGATATGTTCTTCCCTCTTTGATTCTCATTCTTGTAGTACACATAATGATAGACATCGCCTGGAAGCGTAGGTACAGGATTCCCTGAAGCAAAAATATAGAAGGCATCCACATCCACAAAATCTGGAATATTAGGAAACAACATGATACCATAAATGCACAGTGCCAGGATGGCATTAAACACAACCCAACAACCCTCCTTCGTAAAGTGTCGAGCTCTAGCAACCAGAAAAGGTAGAGGAAAAATAGGCATTCCATTTCTCTTGACCATCTTCCCTTGTAGCTCAGAAGCATCCAAATGAAGAGAACTAGCAAGCTTAACCAGATCAGGCTCAACATCAGTGTGATAGAAAGGCATCTGGTCCAAGATAGGAACCCCAAGTAGCACAGAGAACTCCTCTAGAGTAGGTAGTAATGCATAACCTAGAAAAGTAAAACACCGGAGCTGGGAATCATAAAACTGCAGCAGAGTATGGAGACCACCCAACTCATATACTGAGGGCTTGCAGACACAGCTCAAAAGCTTCCCATATGATTTCTTGAAATCCTCCATCACCTTCCTGTCAGCCACAGAGATCAAACTCAGCAAAGATCCAATTTCTGGAGTAGGGAACTTATAAACCACTGTCTTCTTCAGGCTAGGCTCCATCTCAGTAGAGAAATAAGATCATTAGAATCGAAGGGAAAATATGCACCTGCAACATAAATACATGCCAATGTTAATATGCAGATGAAAAATGCAAATGCAAATGCAACAGTGGATCAAGGCTGTTGTGCTGTTGATTGAGAAGAACCAGCGCTTCGCTTTAGCAAGAACATAGCACCATCATAAGGACCCTCTGTATCAAAGTCACATGTTCACATTGACAAGAACCGGGTAGGTTGGAGGTCAAGGTTTCCTACATAACCCACCCACTCACAGGTATGGACCTATCTCTGATAAGGTTCGGCATCCTATGCGGTCGTCAGCATCACAGACTTTCGAAAAACGATGATACGTTCACCTTTTCTAGTTTGGCATCATAGTCTAACGAAGCGGCCTCACTTAGCTGACTCCTAAATGATCGGTCCCTAGAGTCGACAACCCTCATATCCAACAACCTCTCAACTGTCCGAGACGGACTAGAAAGGTATTCATCAAAGAGAATATCGTTTGAGCGCAGATTTTGCGAGAACTAGTGCATGCCAAAGATACAGGTTCACCACTACTTTCCGCTTCTAATGATATGGTTGTACTCAAGCCTGGGTCTGGCTTATCTCACAATGGAACTCCCACCCAACAACACAACAACAATGATAATATACAATGATGGAAAGTGAAATGCGAATGCAGATAAAGTACAACACATATATACACACCCATAGAAACACACAAGCGCTAGGGTTGACTCGCATATGGGATGGGAAATGTACCCAGCAGAGTCGCCAACTGTCGCATCGCTGCGAAGAGGGGCCGACAAAGACAGAAGAGTCGCCATCATTCATTATTTATCCCATAAGAGGCAAAGGAAATGATCATAGAAAACCTAACGAAAAGGGAAAAGATAGGTCATCGCAACCATATCTCGGGTTTGGGAGTCGGTTACGCAAGGGGAAGGTATTAGCACCCCTCACGTCCGTCGTACTCGACGGGATCCTTGCTTGTTATTTATCTAAAGGGTGGTTATCTATCTAAGCTACACGCCATAGGGACAAAAGAAAAGAAAAGAGACTCGATAGAGCCTCGCCGCTCTATGCCTACGTACTCCCTCGTGCAATGGGAAAGTCAGAGTCAACGTAGTTCGGAAAACTACGGGTGAAGAGTGGGGAAGGTTGCTCGCCAAGACATCATCGTCTAGTGCATATGTATCCTCGTCTGGTACGAGAAATCAGAGCAAATGTAGTTTGGGCTAACAAGACCACAGGTTGGTTCAAATGTTTTACCCGAGTAGGGTTAAAACTTAGTTCTAGCAGTTAGGTGTATGCAGCTCGACCATTAGAGACTTAGGCGTTACCTGTTTGTGGTAGAACCAAGAGTTAACAAAACTATCCTTATGAAAATGGTTTACAAATTAAATCCCGAAGGATAAAAATATTTGATGTTTGTTTTTGAAGTCTTTTAGGAAAGAAGTGAATTGAATTTGGTTTGTAACTCATGTTGCACTAAAGAATATGACTTAGGAGCAAATGTGTCGCATATCGTCCAAAGGACATACGCTAAAGACTCTAGACAATTGAGAGGAGGCCCCCCAATCATCATTTCCCAAATGCTTAAGGATCGTAGCTTACAACATTCATTATCCATTATTAAGTGTCTTGAAGAAGTTTGAAGATGGGAATAGAAATACACACTAAAAGGGAGACTAGACTCAACCTAATATTCTCACACAAAGTGCACCTATGATTGTTATGAAAAGGGAATGCTACCTAATGTTATCATACATGGGTTCAAGCCTAAGGTCTATCGTAATCCACTTTAAACAAGAGGGATTAGAGGTCCTAAGGGAACATGGCAAAGAAGAAAGAATAAGGAAGCATAAAATGAAAGAAGAAATAAGATGCAAACATGTAATGCACAATAAGAATGAAGAAAGGAGGGAGCAACAAAGTGAGATGATGCAAAATGTGATGGAAGTGCACACAAAAGAAACTAGACAAGTTCACACCAAAAGAAAGTTCTCAAAATGGCCTTTCATCCAAGTCAAACTCAAAGTGCAACCAAGAGGCACCAAATCAACTTGGATGAGTCCCCAAAGTCTTAGGACAGAAATGAGAACAAGAGAAGAGGATAGGCAAATGCAAGAAGGAAGCAAGCCAACACAAGTTGCAACAAAAGGCATGGTAAAGAACCTAAGTTCTAAACACTTTCAACATTTGAAACCAAATGGAAAGCCTAAAAAGAATGCAACTTAGCACAAGAACCAAACAAATTTATGACATGTAAATTAGCATCCAACAACTTCAACATGTTCTGAATGTGAATCAAAAAGAGTTGGAAGCTTAAGGGAACCACAATGGTCATTTCCCATCAAAACTAGGTCAAGTGTATGTATGAACCATCCTTAGAAGTAGCTTGACTTGCAAGGTACCTCAAAAATAGGAAAAAGGTTCAAATAAATCCAAATAAAATCTCAAAAGCACATAACCATTGTCCATTCAAAGCATCACCATAGGAATTGATCCACTTGGGTGCTCCACTTTGAAGGAGGGTTATCGAGGGTCAAACGAAAGCTCCCAAAAGTCAACCAAAAATAAGTCAACCAAGTCCATAAACCAGCCTCAAAGACTTCTCAACTCATCATTGAAATAAGGAATGAGTCTCATTGATAGGTGGTGAGAATTGGGTCAAGAACAAACAAGAAATACAAAGGAACATTGAAAAATCAATTCAAAAACCACTCCAATCATAAAATTCCATTTTAATTGAAAAATAAAAGAAAAATGAAAATAAAATAAAAACAAAAATTAATTAACACATTAAAGTGTCCTAAAATATTTTTTGTGGAATTTTATCATAATTGGAGCTATTTTTAAATGATTAAAACCAAAACAGAAATCAAATAAATTAAAACAAATAAAACTCAAGTGGTGTAAATAGCAACAAATTCAGTTCAAACCATTGGGCTCAAATCAGGAGGGGGTGCACGTAGCAAACAAGGCCCAAAACAATGGAACTTAGCTCAAATGCCAAAACACGCCGTATCATTAATTAACGTGGCCAGTCAATCTCCACGTATGCGCAATCAAACAAATCACAGCTACACGTCAAGCCTGGTCAAAGATTCAAACAAAGACAACTCAGCCTCACCTGAGTTTGAACCAGACGCCGGAGTTCAGTTTCCAAAACTCCACCAAATCAAGCAAAATCTTATACCACATTGACAGTCTCATCACATAGATCACGAATCTAGGCTTCAAATTCATTTATCATGCTTGTACAAAGAGATTCGAACGAGGAAAGTTTCACATGCTCAACTAAAAAACTCAACAATCAGCACAATTAAGAATGCAAACATTTCCTACAAGATGTAGGACTTCAGATGCGCCAACAATGACCTAGATTCAGTGCCTAGCATGAGAGAAAATTGGAAGAGAAAGTTACCTAACGGAGACACTCCGTTGGTGCTTCAATTGAGGTTGAGCTTGATCTAAAACGTGCAGATCCACTCTATTTCACTTGAGGAAGATGATTCTCACTTCAATTTGCCTTGAATTGATCTAGATCTGAGTTTCTAAATTTGAATTTCTCTCTTGAATTCCAAAATTTGTTCTGCTCTTCCCTCCATGAAAATGCAAAAGTGAGAGCTCTAATTTCATTTTGAACTTATATACTATGGATATGTGATGGATTGGAGGCCCAATGAGGCTTGACTCATTTGAATTTTTGAAATGCCCAATTTAGAAACCACTCTCATGCACACGTGAATATGGCATGGTTTTACAACTAGGAGTGTGAACTTCACATGTGGATTGAGTTTGGGCCTTGATATGATCCAATTAAGGAGTTTTGATGTGGAACTTTTTCATGAAGTAAGCTTGAAATACACGTGATTTTCACTTCATACACCAAAATAAGTTTGTACATTTTGTTTATTGGAGTATTGTGAACAAAAATGAGTACAAACATGGTATAAAAAGGTCTTAAACCAATTTAATTGATTTCACCTTTTAAAACACATTTTCTCTTGAAATTTCTTAACCAATGTCCTTATCCATGCATAATTCATGCCAACCTTGAGTTTCATTATGAAATTGAGGTCATTTGGGACAACTTTCATGTTGGTGAAAGTTTCATTTGAAGTGCACAAGTGTATGTAAATGACCCATAATCAAAAGGACCTATAATCAAAGTTTCCCAAAATACCCCTGCCTTGCAAACTTCATAACTTGAGTTCTACAAATGATATAAATGACTTCTATGACTTTTTGGAAAGCTAAGATAATGAGGATTAACTTTTATCTTCATCAAAATTTGATAAGTGTTGCACCCCAAAATTTGCCCAACATTTTCTTGGCCTGGCTTTTGTTTCATTTTCGCATTTTTGCATGTCATGGCATAACATTGTTCATTTGACAGGGGATCAAGGTCTTCCCGTGATTCAGGGCTTATTTCAGTGCAGGATTGAACAGCAAGCAGCGAGTATCTCCGACATTTATTTTGCCCAGCAATCGAGTGACCAATTTTATTTTGCAGGTTAATTTCATATCAGGACCAGCGCTCAGGCTCATAACAAGTATTTCCATAGTGATAAGGTTCAAAAATGAGGTTCAGCAGCTAAACAGAGCGCAAAACAGTTGAAACACGGCAAATGGACAGATTTCCCACCAAAAGGCGCCAGAATTTAAAATTTGAAGGTGTTAATTGGTTAACCTATATGGTTAATCGATTAACCAAAGGAAAATTAGCCCAGATTTGGAATTTTAACAGTGTTAACCGATTAACACATATGGTTAATCGGTTAACCATAGAAGATTTTTCCCTGTACGTGATTTTGCAAGCCAATTGCACTTGGGGTCCAATTTTGATCACTTTGGAATTCAAATTTTCATTTGGGAAGGATCTAGAACACCTTTAAATTTCATATTTCATTCCAAAATCCCTTTCCACATTCCAAGCCTTGATTTCTAATCCAAATTCCAATCCTTGCTTTGGGATCCAAACCTAAGTCATATTTAAGTGATCCACTCCAAACCTCCCCATCCAATTTTCATTTCTCACATCCTTTTTTTCAGAATTGATCAGAATTCTCTCTCAAATTCTCTCACTTCTCCATTTCCAAAATTCACTCAAAGCTCTTTTTCCTTGGAGTTCTTGATTCTTCATTGGAATCAATGGATTCTTGAGCATAAACCTCCATTTACCATCACCATTGAATCAATTTTCATCTTCAATTTTCGTGCAAGCTTGGATCTGAATATGGAGTTGGATCTAGAAGTGATTATTTGAAGCTTTTTGACTCAAATTTGGTGGTTCTTCATTCATACAACAACAATTATCATGGATCTTGAATTTTTCCGAATTTCTAGCATTTGATCGGCTCAAATTCAGTTGATCAACATTTACCGAAGCAAATCTCCGCTTCGAAGGTTGGAATTCTCGATCCGATCTAATTGTTGAGCTTATCATGTTAATCTTCATTTTCGATTGAATTTTGTTGATTTCGATCCGTTCGATTTGTGATATGGCTGTGTAATTGTGTATCCATGATGTTGGATCTCTGTTTTATGTTGTTAGTTTCGTGCTTAATTGATAAGTTGATCTGTTGGAACCTTGGATAAGCTGTTTTGGTGCTAGAAGTGATTTTCTGCTGCTGTTTTTGGCTTCTGGTACAGTGTTAATCGACTAACCTATATGGTTAACCGATTAACCAATTCAAATATTCACATTGTTCAAAGTTTTCAGGGTGTTAACCGGTTAACGCCTAGTGTTAACCGATTAACACCTATGAATTTCCAGATTTTCACTTGTTTTACACAGGTTAACCGATTAACAATCTGTGTTAACCGATTAACACTGTGCCAGAATGTCATATTTGCTGTTTTGCTTGCTTGTTTGCATACCAATTCACATCGAATCATCGTAAATTAATACGATGCATTAGGAGTGAATTACTCTAGAGTTTTGGCTGATGTTCTCGATTATTTTAATCGAGACTTCCTTGGCATGTGCTTGCATTTGCATTTCTTTTAAGTTTTGCATCCTTATTGTTTGCATCAATTGAAGGTCGAGATGAGCTTGTGGCGGTGTCTACCCCACACTAACTTTCCTCCCTTGCTTGTGTGCTGTATTTTCTGTTTGCATCCTTATTTTCATACTTGTTTGTGTTTGGTTCCTTCTTCTTTTGTCTTTCTTCCCTTTGGATGTCTAATCTCTTTTGAGATTATGATAGACATTAGGTTTCTAACCATGCATGACAACATTAGGTAGATGTTTCCCTCTTGTATACTAACCTTAGGTCCACTTTGCATGTTAACACTAGGATTGATCTAGTTCCCCCCTTTAGACCTTCTGTGCGTCTTCTCTCTTCTCATCTTCGAACGATTATAACTCATCTAATAAAGGCGATAAACGTTGCGCGCTACGAGCCTTAAGCTACATGGGGAATGATGAGTGAGGGGTCCCCTCTCGCTTATTTAGAGTGTTTAGTATACGTCCCGTTTGGGGGCGATATACGACACATTCGCCTCCATGCCATAGTCTTTAGTGCAACGTGAATCACAAACTGAATTAATTCACTTCACTAAAAAACAAAAAACACAATTCAAACCTTTTTCCTTCGGGATTAATCGGAAAACCTTTTTCAGAAAAGAGTGTTGTTAAGCTTTAGTTCTACCGCAAACAGGCTTTGTCCCTAACTGCTGGAACGGAGGTTTAACTTTACTCGATTAAAATACTTAATACACCTATGTTTTCGTGTCAGCCCGAACTATGTTTGCTCTGATCTTTCATACCAGATGAAAGTACGTAGGCACAAGACGTGACGTCTTGGCGAGCAACCTTCCCCCTTTCTCCCGTAGTTAGCCGAACTACGTTAACTCTAACTTTCCCATTGCACAAGGGAATACGTAGGCACAGAGGGGTGATGCTCTGCCGAGTCTCTTTTCTTTTCTTTTTGTCCCGTAAGCCTGTAGCGTAGATAGTTTAAACACACCCTTAGATAGACAACAAGCATGGATCCCGTCGAGTACGACGGACGTGAGGGGTGCTAATACCTTCCCCTTGCGTAACCAACTCCTGAATCCAGGACTTGGTTGCGATGACCTTGCCTTTCCCTTTTTCGTCAGGTTTTTCTGATCGTTTGCTTTCCCTCTCTTTGGGATAAATAACGAAAGGTGGTGACTCTCCTGTTTTCCGTCGGGTGTTTTTCGCAGTTGCAATAGCTGGCGACTCTGCTGGGGACTGCGATGGTTCCCTATGCGGTTCAATCCTAGCGCTTGTCTGTTGCGTCTTTCGGTGTTTATTTTTGTATAGTTTTTTGCTTTATGTACATTATCTGTTGTATATTATTGCATTTGCATTTTATTATCATATTATGATGCTGTGTTGTGGGTTGGGTTGTTCCACCGAGAGTTAAGTCGGACCTGGGTTTGAGTATACACATAGGATTATAGTGGAGATTAGCGGGAGCTTGTGTGGCGTCTGGTTGTGCAATAGCTCGCGTGAAATTCACATTCAGACGAGGTTTTTCTTTGGAAATATTTTATCCTGCGCGTTTGGTGCAGTTGAGGGAATATTGACTTAGAGAGACTGTCGACTCTGGAGACCGTTCATTTGGGGAGTCAGCTAAGTGAGATTGCTTCGTTAGACTATGATGCCAAACCGGAAACGGTGAACATATCATCGTTTCTCGAAAGTCTTTGACGTTGTCCGCCCACATAGGATGTTGTACCTTTCAAAACTAGAACCCACATGTCAGAGGGGATGGGTGTTGCAGGAAACCTGGCCTTCAACCAACCCCGGTTTTCTTGTCAGTGCGGAATTTTGATCCTAAATGTTCCGTCCAGTGTGTTGTCTCAGGGTCTTGATCAGATCAGAGCTATTGTTGAATTCAGTCAACGGCACAACAACGAGTTTGAGCATTGGATACTTTGATCCCATGTCTGTTGCATTAGCATTCTTCATTTTGCATTGCATTTCATGTGCATCTCATTTTTGCATATCCATCCTCAGCCGGAACAAAGAGCTCACCCATCTTTTGTTTACTCCATTAGTTGATTCCCCGACATTCGCATTGGACTTGAATTAGCTTCTGGAAAAATTATAAACTCAGCAGAGCAGAATATGGTTATTACAAGGGCAGAGTTTGAATTGATGAAGAATCAGCTAGATCAACTCGTGGAAGCCATGACAGCTAGAGGAGAGGCCGATATTCAGAGGACTCCAGCGAGTAATGTTGCTCAAGCTCAGCCTGTGCAGATTCCTGTCGAAGTTCAAGAGCATCATATTGCCAGAAATAGAGATTTATCTTCTCTCCATGACACGGACTATCAGAATTTCACCTTCCCTGTGCCAGATTCTCAGAGGGTTGTTCCAAAGGTTAATGCTGAAGACCCACAGACTGTTGAGTTTATGGAAAAATGTCGTCTGCTGGATGAAAAGCTTAATACCCTGATGAGTCAGAATACTCTCGATCTGAATGCTTCGAACATGTGTTTGGTGCCAGGCCTTATGGTGCCTCCTATCATACCCCAAATTTTGACCCCTTAGATCTTCATCATCATGTTAGGATCATATTCATTTGATTATCTAACCTTAACCCATTTCAAGTTTGTCTTTATTAAGATACAGGTGAATCAGGGTTCCGTACAATTGAAAATCGAGATTTCGAGAGGTTAATCAGTCAACGTATTGGATTGGTTCTCCATGAAATAAGTCTCCACATCATCAAGTATACTTCAATGGATCAAGTATGAATCCAATTTGAGGTTGTTACCCAACGATCAAGAACAGTGCAGTTCAGGATACCCGATTAGGATTTTCGATCAGGGAAAGTCAATTGTTGTTTGAATTTCGATTTAAAAGGTGTTACAATGGTGGGATCATGGTCCATAAAGTTCATATGGATTAGTAAATTCTACTCAAGAAGTTTTAAGGCCTCAAACGACCCGGAGCATCAACAGTCTACTCGATAGTCACCGATCGATTGTTCGGTTGACCGAAAAGTCAACTCTTCACTCATAAGGAATTTGACCTCAAGGTGGGAATAAAAAATGTTCCTAATGACATATTACACCTACCCATGCAGTTTCATGACCATTGGATCAAGGATTGGGGAGTAATCACAAAACTCAGGAATTACGGTTTTGAAAGGGGCAAGACCAAACCTCCCTAACCACACATCGAATTGAGTTGGTTCAATGCTCATTGGAAAGCTCTTGACAAGTCCTACAAAAGTACCTCAGTGGTCCATGATCAGAAAATTCATAGATTTTGAGTTATGGCCAAATTCATTTCAAGAGGGAAAAATAACTTAGAAAAATTCTAAGTTATTGGCCTTTTTAGGCATGTTTTTCAGCAACTTTGAGAGGTCTTTTGACCTAGTTCCTTTGGGAATCTGAAACTCATGAAAACATGAAAGTTGTATAGCTACATGAGGGCTTTCCAAAATGTACTAGAACTTCTCCATAGCCTTTATGAGTTGAGAGTTATAAATCCAACAAGATGAGGTTTCAAGACTTGAGTCCAACACTCTCACTTTTTCACAAACTCATCTTTTGATCACTTGAGCTATTCTCATCCCTTGGATCATGTTTGTATTTGATATTTAGGGAGTATAGTGAAGGAAAATGCAGAAGAAGTGAAGGATGTGAAGAAAGAGCAAGTTGCAAGCAAGTGGCAATAAAATAATCAAGAAATTCAAAGAGAGAAAAGAGAAACTTTTTGGCTCAAAATTGTAGCAGCTGTGACATCTACACTTTATGCTCTATTCAGTCACCTCAAGTCACTCCTTCCACTTGATTTTATCCTTACATTGAGCCAAAAGAATGATGTATGCAGCTGCACCAAGATATTGTGCAAGATTTCTTCAAAATCTCCCTCCAAAAGCCAAAATGCAAATTTGTCCTCACCCATCATTTTTCCTATAAATAGAGGCTCCCTCTATATTACTTCAGACACTAGAGCACTCTATAACCCAAGAGAAACTCACTTCTCTCATACTTCCTTGCACTTTCTTACAAGTGAAGAAAACCACCCTAAAAATCTCAAAAAATCTGTCTTGAGCAAAAACAGCTACCAAAACCATTTTCACTCAACCAAAACCACCACAAACCATCCACACATGATGTGTGGTAGTGTTCAAACCTTTAAACCAGCAAAAGACTTCATTTTCCCAAAAGTCAACTTTCAACCAAGGAAAGTTTGACTTCATACTCAAAATCTGCTAAAACACATACCAGGCCTGTTTTGATCTTTGAAAACCTCCAAAAACCTTAGGTTTATGGTATACCAACTGTCCATAACATAGAATCTCATCATCATTACTTATTTCAAGTTCTGGTCCAAGATCCACTTGTTTACTTCAAGTGCAAGAAAGGCCATCATTCTTACCAAGGCATTGGATTTGGATTTCATTTGGAAGCTCCAAGGTTTTCCTTCTATATTTGCTTGCTTGGAAGTCTACAAGAGGTTGGTAGTTACTATCTCTTTTTCCAACTGTCATGAACATGAGTAGTATACATTAGTTGTTACAATGTGCTTTATGCGTATGCGAAGTTCATGTTTGAATCTGTCACATTTTGCTTGCCTGCTCATTATTGTATTTTGTTCTTATAATCCTTATGCAATATGTTATGTGGTTGTGTGTTAAGCTTTGAGGTCTCTTAAGGGCTATTATATTTCATGTTTGAACATGTGAGGATAATTGCATTTGTCATGCCTTAATGTTGTTTGGTTTTGTTGGTATTAACTTGCTTCTGTTGCATTACCACTTTACATCATGAACCTGTTTGTTAACATTTTGATGTGAAAACCCTTACATTTTTAGATCCATGTGATGTTTGTATTGTTGAAATCTGTTTAGGTTTTGATTTTGCAGCAATTCTGTTTTTACCATCTTCAGCCCATGTGCACTTTTCAACCAATAAGCCATTTTTAGTTCCACCATCTTTTGAGATCATATGCGTGTTTAAACTTGGTCTTTAATGCATTTTGAACTTGCTTGTAAATGGTTTTGCCTCATTGAACTTGTTAAAGGTTGTTGGAATGACTCATAAGAACAATGAGGACCAATACCTATTTTTGATGTCTTGATGATTGTAACTGTTATGACATGTGCTTTTAGCTTGATGCTTGCCTTGTGTTATGTTATGCATGCCTTTATATTGCTTTGAGCTTTGCCTTGTGTTTGATGTGTGTTTGTTAACATGAGATCCTTGTTACCTTGAATCATGTGTTAGGTTTGGCACTATGATGTTTGCATCAGTTGGTGTTTGTTCTTTAGGTCTAGATGGCATGGCTGTTTTCAAACTTGATATGTTCATTAAAGTTGTTACTTGCTATTGTCCTTTATTGCATATGTTTGTTAACATGAAGTATGCTACTTGTTGGATCCTGTTTACAAGATAGTTGGTTATGTTTCATCCCTTGCATCTCTACTGCCATCACTTAGGCACTAGGATAGGGTTTTGGTTGTAACCATGTTGTGTTCACATTTTGTTTACATTACCAATTGTGTTAAACTTGTATGTTTTGTTCTAATACATTGCTAACCCTTGATTGGAGTCTGTTTTGAACTTGCTAGTCAGCCTCATTGGTTAATTTTGATTACTTGCATTCTTGTGTGTCTTGTGTTTTCTTTTGAAAAACCAAACTGCCATGATGCCTTTGTTAAAGCCTGCAACTGTTGTATGCATTAGGGATTAGGACTGATTTGTTGATGTGTGCCAGTCTTGCCATTTTGTAAAGTCCATGCTTGCTGCCAACTGTTTAGGTTCATGTGAAACTGCCATAGCACCATTCCTGTTATAGTCAACATATTGACATGTGTTTGCAAATTGACTTGTGCATATAGAACTAGGGCTAGTCATTGATCTTTGATATTGTTATATGTTGCTGCCAACTGCCTGAATTCATAAACACTACCATGCTGCTTTATGTTGCTTTGATTGCTTTTTCAACTTTGTCAAGTTTATGCTACACTGGTCTTTTTCAAACTTTGTCAAATTCATGCTGCTTTGATTAGTTCCCATCTCTGTCAAGCTTTTTGCATTTGTAACTTGTTTGTAAACCAAGAGCATGCCATTGTTGGTGCTGATTGCCACTTTTTACTACTTGCTGCCAGTTTTGATTTTATTGTTAGAAATATGTCTAGGTTCTTGTTCCTATGGTTGTAACCATCCCTTCTTCAAGGCTGGATTTGAATTTGATATGCTTGGCATGATTTTACTTTGAGGACCAATTGTTGCTTTTGTGTATATGAGTTTTTAAATGTTGGATCAAAATTTGTTTATTTTGCTAGTCATGAACACATAACTGCTAAACTCTCAAGATTAAACCATTTTGTTTGAACTGGTACAATTTTCTTAGGTTGTTTTGCTTTTGTTAAGGCATTGCAAATTTGCATATGTGTGGTTTGTTTGAATTTTTCTTTTGCTTGCCATGTCTTGTTGTCAATTTCTGCTTCATGTACCAACTCAGTGTGCCACCATTTGTTGCTAAGTTCTTGCATCATGTTTGAATCCTTGTTTATGCATGAACCACTTTGTGTATGATGTTTATTTAGGCTGCACCATTGAACTTTTACTCTTCTTGCCAAAAAGAATTTTAAGCATGTTTGTTCACATCATGACAGTCCACACACCAGTTTCTGTTTGAAGTCATCTTTGCATGATTTTTGCATCCAAATTCCATGAACAATGTATTTATGACTTGTGCATACCATTACATATCATTAATCCTTGCTGTCATGAGTTGTAGCTACCATTTTGCATTGCATAGGCTTAACATTGCATTTGCATTCGAGTTTTGAGTTGTGTACCTTGTTTGGAAAAACTGAGATTGCCATTAAATTCCTTGTGAAATTTCACGTTAGACTAAAATTTTGTTAAATTTACGGTGTTGTCATTTTCATGTTTTGGCTTGTTCTTTGGTCCATCTTGCCTTGCCCAGATTTCACTTACTTTGTTAATTACATAAGTTATTAGGGGTGGCATAATACTTGGATGTATTGCCACCCCAGTGGTTAAGCCTTCACTTTCACATTGCCTTGCACTGCCTGAACCTGGGTTCGATCCATAGTGGAGATCAACCCTTTTATTTATTTTCATATTTGCCATGTTTTCAATATTCTGGTCTTTCTTTCCTTCCAATAAATAAGCATGCGTCTTGGCTCACTTGGTAAGGTTTTAAGTTGGCAGCCATGAGGTGGTGGGTTCAACACCCACCAGGCGCCTATCTCTTTTTTTATCACTATTTCCTTTGTTTTTTATTTAATTGCCTTTAAATTTCTAAAAATCATAACTTCATCATTTTTTGTTATTTTTGATTGGTTCTTTTTGCAACTATCTCATATTTGTGCAAATTTTCATGTGATACATTAATATTGTAAAAATATCATTTTTGAAAACAACTTTGCATTGAAATGTTCATGCTCCATTTAGGGTTTTTACCCTCCTAATCATTCAAAACTTTTGATTTATTTTTCTTAAGTTGGTTGTTGTGATGTGAGTTCTATGTTTGTCAACCCTTGTGTATGCAATTGCCATTACTCTTTGCTAGTGAGCATTATGTTTGATTCATTTGATTTCCATCCCCATGAAGTTGACTTATTTGCATTGGTCGTTACCTTCATCTTTGTCAAGATATGCTTAAGTCTTTATCTTTCATTGAGTCTTGTAAGAACTCATCTTTGCTTGCCTATTGTAATACGCTTGCATGCTTTGGTTGTAACCATTCATCCTATTTGATGTACTTGCTTATTGTAATGTGTTTGTATATGCTTGGTTGTAAACATGTCTCTTGTACTCATCATGTTTGAATGTTTATGCTTTGTTAAGTTTATTTTCCCCAAGTGATGGAACTCTTTAGTTCTCATCCAAGTTGCCTCCCCTTCTATCCTTCCAAAGGAAAGTCTCTCTATTGACCTTTGGGTCATAGATAACTCATCTCTCTCCCTTGACTTTGTCAAGTCATCTACCCACTTAGTTAAGTTAGAATCTATCCCTTGGACTTTGCTTAAGTCTAAGAAACTTACCCCTTGTTAGGAGTGCTCTTCCAATTAGAACTTAGGATAGAGTTTGTTAACTCTATGTA
Source organism: Lathyrus sativus (assembly GCA_963859935.3). NCBI lineage: Eukaryota > Viridiplantae > Streptophyta > Magnoliopsida > Fabales > Fabaceae > Lathyrus > Lathyrus sativus. The sequence goes on from OZ012736.1 coordinate 280,604,844, forward strand.
AGAATCATGAAGATGATTACTTACTTCCTTTTCTTGAGTGTTCAACTTAGATCTAGAGAGTTTCCTTAAACTCTAGGCAAGAATTGTAATGTTTGTTCCCCTTTGAACCTTGATCGTAATCAAGTGTGCTTCAACCCTAGTGAGGTGAACTACGATTGCTCTGATTCTATCCTAGTTAGGATACGTAGGCAGAGGACGCGATGTCTTTGCGAGCAAACTTAGAAACTATCTTTAGGTCTTAACCTACACCTTTTACCCAATCCGTAGCAAACACTTATCAAGTATTAGAATACAAACAAACAAAAGGTTCCTGTAGAGTACTATAGATGTTTAGGATGTCAAATACCTACCCTATGCATAACCAACCCCCGATCCCCGAATCTCTTAGCTTTGTTGTTATATCGCGCAAAGGGTTCTTTCTCTCTTTAGACATTTCCTTTAAATAAATTAAAGTCCAGTTTTGAATTTAAGAATTAAGGACTCAAGTTAATCAATAGCTTGGTATCACGATTCTCACTGCAACAGAAATGGCGACTTCACTGGGGATAAACTTAAACTTGAGGGTTTAGCCTATTTTGTTTGATTATGTGCTATATTTGTGAATATTTGCTTTACCTGTATATTTTTCAATATATTTGTTTGTATGTTTGATATTGGGTACTTTGAGTGGTGAGACGGTCTTATACACGGACTCGAGTGCAATTATGATAGGATGGTGGTATATTCAAGGAGGCTTGTAGGGAATTGATTCCCGACCAAGCTAACTTGAGAAACCACCGCTCAGTGTAGGCCCTCTTGAGGGTTTAGTTTTGTTGAACGAGTATTCGTGAAAACAATACTACTTTCGACGAAGGAGCCCGTGACACTGTGGACTTTTAGATTTTATTCTACCCCACTTTGGCCTTACTAGGACGTAGTGCAATGGCTATAAGGAAGTATTTTCGAAATAGTTGATACGCGATACTACCCTTGGATGAGACTCTCTTGAGAATATTATCAATTACTAAGTGATTTGGGAAGTTGATAATATCTAAAAGATGGGTTGTTGACTCTGAGAACCGTTTAGCACCCTGCTCTACAGGTTTGAAAATCCATATTACACACCTTTTGGGATGGGTAGACCATGAATCCACGCTCGTGTCCTCGAAACCTAGGCTTGTGTTTGTGTGCATATATGTGATCTTTGCATTTGCCTGTGTTTATGCATTTTTGCATTCCTAAACATCATATCATAAAGTTTCATGGAACTCAGACTTTTGTTTGTAAACATCAAGGTTGTTATGCATAGTAAAAGAAAGAAACTTTGAAGTACACTTACAAGAGTCTTAACTTGGATGACCTAAAGAGGTTGAGTACCTTGGTGACAGATCTAGAGGGATTCAAGAGTATATATGGGAAAATGTTGTCGTTGTTGAAGATAAAGATGGATAATGGACTCCTCTCCATGCTTCTCCAGTTCTATGATCCAGTCTATCAACGTTCCATTTTTCCCGACTATCAACTAATACCCACACTAGAGGAATACTCTTATTTGGTTGGATTTCTCATTCTTGACGAGTATCCTTTTCCAATCATAGAGAAAGACCCTATGGAGAAAGATATTGCTAAGGCTACACGAAGCATGGAAGTACAAGTATCAAGTGGTTGTCGAAGAAAATGCAGAATTTCAGAAACAACTATAGTTGAAGAATGACGAAGTACTCTCTTGTAAGAAGAGGAAAGCATCAGATGATTTATCTTCACTTAGTCCTCAGTTGACTCCGTGGAAGATAATTATGGATAAGCTTATTCTCGAGAAGTCCCAGATGGAAGAAGAGATCAAGAAGCTCAACATGAAGTTGTTAGTAGAATCTCTTTAGGACTTTTGTTAGCTTTTATTTAACTTTCTGTTTAAGACTCTTGTAAGAAGTACCGACATGTCGTATTTCAAACTGTTGGTTAATGAAAAGAAGTTTTTGGTTTATCTTGAGTTCCATGAAACTTTTTGCATTGCGTGAGTATGTCGTCACATTTGCATTTGCCAGCCTTGAGTCTCATCTTCCTCTTCCTGTCTCTAGAGGGATACCTGACACGCATTCTGGACCAATGGAAATGATGAACGAGCTTTTGAAAGGACAAGAAGCCTTGAAGGACGAAATCAGGATCCTCAAAGGTCAGATGAATTGGGTTTTGGAGACTTTGCAGAATTTGATGAGGAATGAGGGGTATTCTCACCCTATAGCGCCTGAAGAGGTTGTGAGTCCGTCATTTCCGGTGACTCTTCCAGTTCAAGGATCTCCTAAGTTTCAACGGTCAGACCATCATCAACCACGTCGGCCCGCCCTACAAAGACCAAGAAAGCCAGAAAGACATTTCACTTCGCTACTAATGTCATACAACCAGATCTTGCCAGAATTGATCAAAGGTGGATTGATAGTGCCAAAGGAGATAGATCCAGTGATCCCTCCATACTCGCCAGGCTTTGACGTTAATGTTCGATGTGACTACCATGCTGGGGCATAAGGGAATTCAACTGAAAACTGTAAGGAGCTCAGGAACAAAGTTCAAAATACGCTTGACTCCGATATGATCTCATTCACACCTCAAGGCGTTCAAATTAACAATCCTTCACCACTTCATGTTCCTCCTTCACGCCAAGGACACGCACCTGAGGAAAATGCTAGTCAACCAGCATTTGGGCCTGCACCAAAACATCATCCTTGTCAAATGGTTACCAAAAGAGCATCTCAGCATTCATTGGCTGCTTCCTCTCAAGGTTCTCGAAGCCAGAACATGAATAAAAAGAATCCTATCAAAAGGAACAGGGCATGCTACAAGTCAGTTCTTATGCCGCTAAGTAAGCTTTATCCGCTACTAATTCAGAATTCGTTGGTGACTCCACGAGCTCTTAACCTTGTGCCAGGACCATGGCATAATGCACACTTGACTTGTGAGTTTCACAAAGGGGATGAAGGACATGAACTAGACACTTGTTTGGCGTTAGGATATGTCGTGCAAGAGCTAGTCTATGACAAAAATCTTATCTTTGAAAAAGATCACCCAGAAGTTGAATGCAAGTACCATACTGGGACAATGGGGCATCTGGTGGAATAGTGCAAAGGTTTTGGGTTGAAGGTGCAAAGCTTGTTGGAGCAGTTAAAACCTCAAGAAGGTAAACCAAGTACCAGTGTCTCAGCTCTTGAAGCAAAAGGCAAAGGACCTATGAGGCCTCTCAAGGTTCTATACCACAAGGAGCAAGTAATCAGTGATGGAGGTGTTCCCCTGTTTGGGCCTGGAAACTGAAGTTGTTAAGTCAATTCTCCTAAGCTGGCTGTATTTTGATTGTTTCAGTATTTTCAGTTGTATTTTCCTTGTTGTTTAATTTGAATTTCTTGTAAGCTGTTGTCCATTTTTAATTGGCAATATTAATGAAATGTTTGTGCATCTTTTGATTAAGTTCATTCGTTTCACTCTTTCTTTTTCCTTTCATTGTTATGAGATGACGAAAAATGCAAAAATTTCTTTTGTTTACTAAACTGTTGTTTAAAGCAAAGATTGGGGAGGATGATGAAAACTATATCCATAACTATTGTTGATATGCTTTCAATTTAACTTTGCTGATGATGTAAGGCACTGTTTCAATCCTTAAACACTGGAGAAATAAGGAAGATAATCCCCCGTTAACCCCTTCGAGCCTAGAAGTAGGAGTTTTATTTCTTTACAAAAACGAACCTTAAATCTCAAACCTGGGGCGGGTAGTTCTCGGTTAACTTGGAGATACGTGCACACAAGACACTTTTCATATAAAAGTGGTGCATTCAGGTTTTTTGCTTCGTACACAACAAGCAAGTGTCGAAGTTCAAAAGACGATGATGGTTCACCGTAGCCATTATACTAGGTAGTCACCTCCTTTCTCAAAAAAATAAGAAAGAAGAAGGAAAAAAGAAAATTGAAAAGCCCGCTAAGTTAAAACCTATGATGGAGACTTAGGCAAAAATAGGGGCATCCCGCTGACTGTATATCCAAAAGAAACAGTTCAGGAAAAAATAAGGGATAATAAAAAGAGGAAATCCTTAAAGCTTTCACTTTGAAAAATACTCAATATAGCAAAAAGCTATCAAATACTGTAAGGGAGTTGTGACTACTTTAGGTTGTGAATCATCACCAACTATCATCAGTTCAATTCTTAAAGCCTATGAGAACCTGAATGTATAGTATGAGTTAACTGAGCGTAGGATTGGAGTTCATCATGGAGAATGGGTGGGACAAATAACTTTGAGCCTTTATCCTTTGTTTCATGAACCTTGAACCAGACCACGTTACAACCCTTAAAAGATCTAATTGAGGTAAGGTTGTTTTGAAAGCATACTACAACGAGGTTGGATAACCTGACTCCTAATGATCTTTGATGTTTGTGTGTGTTCATCACTTTATCCATCATCGGCAAGATGGTTGGATCGCTTTCATTTTGATCACTTGATCACTCCGCCGTGTGTGTTTCATCAAAAATTGTTTTCAAAAGTTTGCATAAATTTTTGCATTAAAATTGCCAATTTTTAATGAACAATATTATTTGCTAGACAATCCAATGTCAAAGGAATCCCAACAAACGCTGTCAGCTAGGGAATTTGATTCGATAAAGGAAGCTCGGCCTGGGGCAACTAATTTGAAGGATTGGTCAATCATTTGTCACAATGTTCGGCTAATCAGAGCCGATCAAGTCGAGATTAGATTAATCTCTCAAAGACAGTTAAACTGGGGCAGTTACGTCGAAATTCGTGAACCTCTCTAAGAGTTTGAAGATATTGAAGCATCTTGTATGTCAATTCTTTTGTAAAATCCTCTTGATGATTCCTTCCTGCAGACCATCTATTCTAGGGCAGAGAAGTTTGGAGATCATTTGTTACAAGGGTCGTTACTCGTTATGATGATCATTATGCAAGATAGAGTACAAAGCTATTTGGTTCGGGTGGCGTCTTCTGTCAGTTCCCCAATAAGTTGTTACTTCAGTTGATATTGGAAGTTTCCCATGGATTCCTCCTCCAACAAAGAAACTGGACTCATCCTGCCAGACCCCCAGGTGAAACATGACGTTATATCCTGAGTGGAGTGCTATTTTCGCCAAGAAGGTTGTAACCTTGAAGTAGAGCTGTGTGATTCTACATGTTCATCCCTGGTGATGGTCCATATGGTAAAGTTGGCTGGGTATCCGTGTCGAGATGTTTATTTCATCTCCTGTTTTGTTTCGTCTGTTTTGTTAGCATAAACATAAGCACGGCATAAAGCATATGCATAGCATCCGTGCATTTTTGCTATCTCTGGTTATTACCTGTTCCTGTTTCACTTTGGTGTTTTTCACTAAGTGATTGGGTTTGTCTCTTCTCTCCAATAGAGTTGTCAGCCTTTAGGCATAAAGTGCCCGCCAATTCTAATTTCCCCACGGAGTTTAACCCTCGTGGATGTTGCTTGTTTCAGTTATCTTTTCCACGCCTGGATATGATAAATTCCCATTTGAGTTCAATCCTCAATGATTGAAGTCTTCTTTGACAGTTTCTTTCTAGCTCGTTCCTAGATTGAACTTTGATCCCTGGAAAGTGGTTTCCAAATCTCTGTTGGGCGTACATTTATCGTGCACTGTGTCCCCCCAAGAAGAATCTTTTACAGATCCTATTTGAAGAAAAATGTTTCTCCAGTGGTGTTGTGGTAACGACCTCTCTTTAGATTTTATGCTTAAATTAAATGGCATATCCTTGAGGAGTTGAGGAATTTCTATTGGTTATTTCTCCTTGTTTGAGAAAATTTGGCTTGTAAAGCAACTTGTCCTACATCTTTTTGTGAGGTCCCCAGTAAGTCCAGTGGTGACTGGCATTCCTTTGTAAGTCCGGTGGTGACTGGCATTTCTTTTTAAAGTCCAGTGGTAACTGGCAGCTTTCATTTAAAGTCCAGTGGTAACTGACAACTTTCTTTTAAAGTCCAATGGTAACTGGCAGTTTTCCTTTAAAGTCCAGTGGTAACTGGCATTTCCCTTTAAAGTCCAGTGGTGACTGGCAGCTTTCTTTTAAAGTCCAGTGGTGACTGGCAGCTTTCCTTTAAAGTCCAGTGGTCATTGGCAGCTTTCCTTTAAAGTCCAGTGGTAACTGGCAACTTTCCTTTAAAGTCCAGTGGTAACTGGAAGCTTTCCATTTAAAGTCCAGTGGTAACTGGCAGCTTTCTTTTGAAGTCCAATGGTAACTGGAAGCTTTCTTTTAAAGTCCAGTGGTAACTGGAAGCTTTCCTTTAAAGTCCAGTGGTAACTGACAACTTTCTTTAAAGTCCAGTGGTAACTGGAAGCTTTCCTTTAAAGTCCAGTGGTAACTGGCAGATTTCCTTTAAAGTCCAGTGGTAACTGGCAGCTTTCCTTTAAAGTCCTGTGGTAACTGGCAGCTTTCCTTTAAAGTCCAGTGGTAACTGGCAGCTTTCTTTTAAAGTCCATTGGTAACTGGCAGCTTTCTTTTAAAGTCCAGTGGTAAATGGAAGCTTTCTTTTAAAGTCCAGTGGTGACCGGTAGCTTTATTTTAAAGCCCAGTGGTGACTGGCGTTTTTTGTTAAAGTCTAGTGGTGGTTGGCATCGTTTGAAAGTCCAATTGTCTTTGGCGATCTTATCCCATTTTGTTATTACTATGTAAAGTCTGTTATTTTCTCTGTTTCTTTTATGGTGTTTCTTGAAGATCCCGTTTGAACTCTTCGTTATAGGAAATTCCTCATTTGGTTATCACCAATGAGGTTTGCGTCTCTGATTTCTTTCGTTTCCCCGGTGGAGAATTGCCTTCTTCCCCAGCGGAGTGTGTGTTTCCTTTCCCCAGTGAAGATTTGTCTTCCCCGGTGGAGTTTGCGTCCCCTGTGTGAAAGATTCCCTTTGAGCTGCATCTTTAGTCATGTTTGAACTATTCTGCTTGTCTTGCCTTGAATCTTTCCCTAGTGTGTTGGGTCCCCCGTGAGTAGTTACTCGTTGTCTTGTCGTTCTTTTACCTTTGCTCGTGTGTCTGCATCTGTCTTGCATTCAAGCATCATAAAGCATCGTTTAGACTCATGGCATATTCGCATTTGTGCTTTTGCATACCATCCGATCTAAGGGAAAAAAATTTTGGTTTGCTATATTGAAATACATTTCACTAGGATTCTATGAGGATTGTCATCTCTCATCGCCATCTAGTGAAAATATTTAAATAGGGGCAACTGTCAAACCCTAAATTTTGACCCCTTAGATCTTCATCATCATGTTAGGATCATATTCATTTGATTATCTAACCTTAACCCATTTCAAGTTTGTCTTCGTTAAGATACAGGTGAATTAGGGTTCCGTACAACCGAAAATCGAGATTTCGAGAGTTTAATCAGTCAACGTATTGGATTGGTTCTCCATGAAATAAGTCTCCACATCATCAAGTATACTCCAATGGATCAAGTATGAATCCAATTTGAGGTTGTTACCCAAGGATCAAGAACAATGCAGTTCAGGATACCCGATTAGGGTTTTCGATCAGGGAGAGTCAACTGTGGTTTGACTTTCGATTTAAAAGGTGTTACAATGGTGGGATCATGGTCCATAAAGTTCATATGGCTTAGTAAAGTCTACTCAAGAAGTTTCAAGGCCTCAAAAGACCCGGAGCATCAACAGTCGACTCGGTAGTCACCGATCGATCGTTCATTTGGCAGAAAACTCAACTTTTCACTCATAAGGAATTTGACCTCAAGGTGGGAATAAAAAATGTTCCTAATGACATAGTACACATACCTATGAAGTTTCCTGACCATTGGATTAAGGATTGGGGAGTAATCGAAAAAATTGGGAATTAGGGTTTTGAAAGGGGCAAGACCATAACTCCTTAACCACACATCCAATTGAGTTGGTTCAAATCTCATTGGAAAGCTCTTGAAAAGTACTACATAAGTCCAAAGTGATCCATGATCAGAAAATGCATAGATTTTGAGTTATGGCCAAATTCATTTCAAGAGGGAAAAATAACTTAGAAAAATTCTAAGTTATTGGCCTTTTTAGGCATGTTTTTCAGCAACTTTGAGAGGTCTTTTGACCTAGTTCCTTTGGAAATCTGAAACTCATGAAAACATGAAAGTTGTATAGCTACATGAGGGCTTTCCAAAATGTACTAGAACTCCTCAATAGCCTTTATGAGTTGAGAGTTATGAATCCAACAAGATGAGGTTTCAGGACTTGAGTCTAACACTCTCACTTTTTCACAAACTCATCTTTTGATCACTTGACTAATTCTCAACCCTTGGATCATGTTTGTATCTAATATTTAGGGAGTATAATGAATGAAAATGCAGAAGAAGTGAAGGATGTGAAGAAAGAGCAAGTTGCAAGCAAGTGGCAATAAAATAATCAAGAAATTCAAAGAGAGGAAAGAGAAACTTTATGGCTCAAAACTATAGCAGCTGTGACATCTACACTCTATGCTCTATTCAGTCACCTCAAGTCACTCCTTCCACTTGATTTTCTCCTTACATTGAGCCAAATGAATGGTGTATGCAGCTGCACCAAGATATTGTGCAAGATTTCTTCAAAATCTCCCTCCAAAAGCCAAAATGCAAATCTGTCCTCACCCTTCATTTTTCCTATAAATAGAGGCTCCCTCATGTTACTTCAAAGACCAGAGCACTCTACAACCCAAGAGAAACTCACTTCTCTCATACTTCCTTGCACTTTCTTACAAGTGAAGAAAACCACCCTAAAAATCTCAAAAAATCTGTCTTGAGCAAAAACAGCTACCAAAACTATTTTCACTCAACCAAAACCACCACAAACCATCCAAACAATCCACAAATGATGTGTGGGAGGTATTCAAACCTTTAAAGCAGCAAAAGACTTCATTTTCCCAAAAGTCAACTTTCAACCAAAGAAAGTTTGACTTCATACTCAAAATCTGCCAAAACACATACCAGGCATGTTTTGATCTTTGAAAACCTCCAAACACCTTAGGTTTATGGTATACCAACTATCCATAACCTAAAATCTCATCATATTCAAAATCCACTTGTTTACTTCAAGTGCAAGAAAGGCGATCATTCTTACCAAGGCATTGGATTTGGATTTCATTTGGAAGCTCCAAGGTTTTCCTTCTATATTTGCTTGCTTGGAAGTCTACAAGAGGTTGGTAGTTACTATCTCTTTTTCCAACTGTCATGAACATGAGTAGTATACATTAGTTGTTACAATGTGCTTTATGTGTATGTGAAGTTCATGTTTGAATCTGTCACATTTTGCTTGCCTGCTCATTATTGTATTTTGTTTTTATAATCCTTATGCAATATGTTATGTGGCTGTGTGTTAAGCTTTGAGGTCTCTTAAGGGCTATTGTATGTCATGTTTGAACATGTGAGGATAATTGCATTTGTCAGGCCTTAATGTTGTTTGGTTCTGTTGGTATTAACTTGCTTCTGTTGCATTACCACTTTACATCATGAACCTGTTTGTTAACATTTTGATGTGAAAACTCTTACATTTTTAGATCCATGTGATGTTTGTATTGTTGAAATCTGTTTAGGTTTTGATTCTGCAGCAATTTTGTTCTTACCATTTTCAGCCCATGTGCACTTTTCAACCAATAAGCCATTTTTAGTTCCACCATCTTTTGAGATGATATGTGTGTTTAAAATTGGTCTTTAATGCATTTTGAACTTGCTTGTAAGTGATTCTGCCTCATTGAACTTGTTAAAGGTTGTTGGAATGACTCATAAGAACAATGAGGACCAATACCTATTTTTGATGTCTTGATGATTGTAACTGTTATGACATGTGCTTTTAGCTTGATGCTTGCCTTGTGTTATGCTAAGCATGCATTTATATTGCTTTGAGCTTTGCCTTGTGTTTGATGTGTGTTTGTTAACATGAGATCCTTGTTACCTTGAATCATGTGTTAGGTTTGGCACTGTGATGTTTGCATCAGTTGGTGTTTGTTCTTTAGGTCTAGATGGCATGACTGTTTTCAAACTTGATATGTTCATTAAAGTTGTTACTTGCCATTGTCCTTTATTGCATATGTTTGTTAACATGAAGTATGCTACTTGTTGGATCCTGTTTGCTAGATAGTTGGTTGTGTTTCATCCCTTGCATCTCTACTGCCATCACTTAGGCACTAGGATAGGGTCCATAAAGTTCATATGGCTTAGTAAAGTCTACTCAAGAAGTTTCAAGGCCTCAAAAGACCCGGAGCATCAACAGTCGACTCGGTAGTTACCGATCGATCGTTCATTTGGCAGAAAAGTCAACTTTTCACTCATAAGGAATTTGACCTCAAGGTGGGAATAAAAAATGTTCCTAATGACATAGTACACATACCTATGAAGTTTCCTGACCATTGGATTAAGGATTGGGGAGTAATCGAAAAAATCGGGAATTAGGGTTTTGAAAGGGGCAAGACCATAACTCCCTAACCACACATCCAATTGAGTTGGTTCAAATCTCATTGGAAAGCTCTTGAAAAGTCCTACATAAGTCCAAAGTGAGCCATGATCAGAAAATGCATAGATTTTGAGTTATGGCCAAATTCATTTCTAGAGGGAAAAATAACTTAGAAAAATTCTAAGTCATTGGCCTTTTTAGGCATGTTTTTCAGCAACTTTGAGAGGCCTTTTGACCTAGTTCCTTTGGAAATCTGAAACTCATGAAAACATGAAAGTTGTAGAGCTACATGAGGGCTTTCCAAAATGTACTAGAACTCCTCAATAGCCTTTATGAGTTGAGAGTTATGAATCCAACAAGATGAGGTTTCAAGACTTGAGTCTAACACTCTCACTTTTTCACAAACTCATCTTTTGATCACTTGAGCTATTCTCAACCCTTGGATCATGTTTGTATCTAATATTTAGGGAGTATAATGAATGAAAATGCAGAAGAAGTGAAGGATGTGAAGAAAGAGCAAGTTGCAAGCAAGTGGCAATAAAATAATCAAGAAATTCAAAGAGAGGAAAGAGAAACTTTTTGGCTCAAAACTATAGCAGCTGTGACATCTACACTCTATGCTCTATTCAGTCACCTCAAGTCACTCCTTCCACTTGATTTTCTCCTTACATTGAGCCAAATGAATGGTGTATGCAGCTGCACCAAGATATTGTGCAAGATTTCTTCAAAATCTCCCTCCAAAAGCCAAAATGCAAATCTGTCCTCACCCTTCATTTTTCCTATAAATAGAGGCTCCCTCATGTTACTTCAAAGACCAGAGCACTCTACAACCCAAGAGAAACTCACTTCTCTCATACTTCCTTGCACTTTCTTACAAGTGAAGAAAACCACCCTAAAAATCTCAAAAAATCTGTCTTGAGCAAAAACAGCTACCAAAACTATTTTCACTCAACCAAAACCACCACAAACCATCCAAACAATCCACAAATGATGTGTGGGAGGTATTCAAACCTTTAAAGCAGCAAAAGACTTCATTTTCCCAAAAGTCAACTTTCAACCAAAGAAAGTTTGACTTCATACTCAAAATCTGCCAAAACACATACCAGGCATGTTTTGATCTTTGAAAACCTCCAAACACCTTAGGTTTATGGTATACCAACTATCCATAACCTAAAATCTCATCATATTCAAAATCCACTTGTTTACTTCAAGTGCAAGAAAGGCCATCATTCTTACCAAGGCATTGGATTTGGATTTCATTTGGAAGCTCCAAGGTTTTCCTTCTATATTTGCTTGCTTGGAAGTCTACAAGAGGTTGGTAGTTACTATCTATTTTTCCAACTGTCATGAACATGAGTAGTATACATTAGTTGTTACAATGTGCTTTATGTGTATGTGAAGTTCATGTTTGAATCTGTCACATTTTGCTTGCCTGCTCATTATTGTATTTTGTTTTTATAATCCTTAGGCAATATGTTATGTGGCTGTGTGTTAAGCTTTGAGGTCTCTTAAGGGCTATTGTATGTCATGTTTGAACATGTGAGGATAATTGCATTTGTCATGCCTTAATGTTGTTTGGTTCTGTTGGTATTAACTTGCTTCTGTTGCATTACCACTTTACATCATGAACCTGTTTGTTAACATTTTGATGTGAAAACTCTTACATTGTTAGATCCATGTGATGTTTGTATTGTTGAAATCTGTTTAGGTTTTGATTCTGCAGCAATTTTGTTCTTACCATTTTCAGCCCATGTGCACTTTTCAACCAATAAGCCATTTTTAGTTCCACCATCTTTTGAGATGATATGTGTGTTTAAAATTGGTCTTTAATGCATTTTGAACTTGCTTGTAAGTGGTTCTGCCTCATTGAACTTTTTAAAGGTTGTTGGAATGACTCATAAGAACAATGAGGACCAATACCTATTTTTGATGTCTTGATGATTGTAACTGTTATGACATGTGCTTTTAGCTTGATGCTTGCCTTCTGTTATGTTAAGCATGCATTTATATTGCTTTGAGCTTTGCCTTGTGTTTGATGTGTGTTTGTTAACATGAGATCCTTGTTACCTTGAATCATGTGTTAGGTTTGGCACTGTGATGTTTGCATCAGTTGGTGTTTGTTCTTTAGGTCTAGATGGCATGACTATTTTCAAACTTGATATGTTCATTAAAGTTGTTACTTACCATTGTCCTTTATTGCATATGTTTGTTAACATGAAGTATGTTACTTGTTGGATCCTGTTTGCCAGATAGTTGGTTGTGTTTCATCCCTTGCATCTCTACTGCCATCACTTAGGCATTAGGATAGGGTTTTGGTTGTAACCATGTTCTGTTCACATTTTGTTTACATTACCAATTGTGTTAAACTTGTATGTTTTGTTCTAATACATTGCTAACCCTTGATTGGAGTCTGTTTTGAACTTGCTAGTCAGCCTCATTGGTTAATTTTGATTACTTGCATTCTTGTGTGTCTTGTGTTTTCTTTTGAAAAACCAAACTGCCATGATGCCTTTGTTAAAGGCTACAACTGTTGTATGCATTAGGGATTAGGACTGATTTGTTGATGTGTGCCAGCCTTGCCATTTTGTAAAGTCCATGCTTGCTGCCAACTGCCTAGGTTCATGTGAAACTGCCATAGCACCATTCCTGTTATAGTCAACATATTGACATGTGTTTGCAAATTGACTTGTGAATATAGAACTAGGGCTAGTCATTGATCTTTGATATTGTTATATGTTGCTGCCAACTACCTGAATTCATAAACACTACCATGCTGCTTTATGTTGCTTTGATTTCTTTTTCAACTTTATCAAGTTTATGCTACATTGGTCTTTTTCAAACTTTGTAAAATTCATGCTGCTTTGATTACTTCCCATCTCTGTCAAGCTTTTTGCATATGTAACTTGTTTGTAAACCAAGAGCATGCCATTGTTGGTGCTGATTGCCAATTTTTACTACTTGCTGCCAGTTTTGATTTTCTTGTTAGAAATATGTCTAGGTTCTTGTTCCTATGGTTTTAACCATCCCTTTTTCAAGGCTTGATTTGAATTTGATATGCTTGGCATGATTTTACTTTGAGGACCAATTGTTGCTGTTGTGTATATGAGTTTTTACATGTTGGATCAAAAATTGTTTATTTTGCTAGTCATGAAAACATAACTGCTAAACTGTCAAGATTAAAAAATTTTGTTTGAACTGGTACAATTTTCTTAGGTTGTTTTGCTTTTGTTAAGGCATTGCAAATTTGCATATGTGTGGTTTGTTTGAATTTTGCTTTTGCTTGCCATATGTCTTGTTGTCAATTTCTGCTTCATGTACTAAATCAGTTTGCCACCATTTGTTGCTAAGTTCTTGCATCATGTTCGAATCCTTGTTTATGCATGAACCACTTTGTGTATGATGTTTATTCAGGCCGCATCGTTGAACTTTTACTCTTCTTGCCAAAAAGAATTTTAAGCATGTTTGTTCACATCATGACAGTCCACACACCAGTTTCTGTTTGAAGTCATCTTTGCATGATTTTTGTATCCAAATTCCATGAACAATGTATTTATGACTTATGCATACCATTACATATCATTAATCCTTGCTGTCATGAGTTGTAGCTACCATTTTGAATTGCATAGGCTTAACATTGCATTTGCATTCGAGTTTTGAGTTGTGTACCTTGTTTGGAAAAACTGAGATTGCCATTAAATTCCTTGTGAAATTTCACGTGAGATAGACTAAAATTTTGTTAAACTTACGGTGTTGTCGTTTTCATGTTTTGGCTTGTTCTTTGGTCCATCTTGCCTTGCCCAGATTTCACTTACTTTGTTAATTACATAAGTTATTAGGGGTGGCATAATACTTGGATGTATTGCCACCCCAGTGGTTAAGCCTTCACTTTCACATTGCCTTGCACTGCCTGAACCTGGGTTCGATCCATAGTGGAGATCAACCCTTTTATTTATTTTCATATTTGCCATGTTTTCAATATTTTGGTCTTTCTTTCCTTCCAATAAATAAGCATGTGTCTTGGCTCACTTGGTAAGGTTTTAAGTTGGCATCCATGAGGTGGTGGGTTCAACACCCACCAGGCGCCTATCTCTTTTTTTTATCACTATTTCCTTTGTTTTTTATTTAATTGCCTTTAAATTTCTAAAAATCATAACTTCATCATTTTTTGTTATTTTTGATTGGTTCTTTTTGCAACTATCTCGTATTTGTGCAAATTTTCATGTGATACATTAATATTCTAAAAATATCATTTTTGAAAACAACTTTGCATTGAAATGTTCATGCTCCTTTTAGGGTTTTTACCCTCCTAATCATTCAAAACTTTTGATTTATTTTTCTTAAGTTGGTTGTTGTGATGTGAGTTCTATGTTTGTCAACCCTTGTGTATCTAATTGCCATTACTCTTTGCTAGTTAGCATTATGTTTGATTCATTTGATTTCCATCCCCATGAAGTTGACTTATTTGCATTGGTCGTTACCTTCATCTTTGTCAAGATATGCTTAAGTCTTTATCTTTCATTGAGTCTTGTAAGAACTCATCTTTGCTTGCCTATTGTAATACGCTTGCATGCTTTGGTTGTAACCATTCATCCTATTTGATGTACTTGCTTATTGTAATGTGTTTGTATATGCTTGGTTGTAACCATGTCTCTTGTACTCATCATGTTTGAATGTTTATGCTTTGTTAAGTTTATTTTCCCCAAGTGATGGAACTCTTTAGTTCTCATCCAAGTTGCCTCCCCTTCTATCCTTCCAAAGGAAAGTCTCTCTATTGACCTTTGGGTCATAGATAGCTCATCTCTCTCCCTTGACTTTGTCGAGTCATCTACCCACTTAGTTAAGTTAGAATCTATCCTTTGGACTTTGCTTAAGTCTAAGAAACTTACCCCTTGTTAGGAGTGCTCTTTCAATTAGAACTTAGGATAGAGTTTGTTAACTCTATGTAAGAATCATGGAGATGATTACTTACTTCCCTTTCTTGAGTGTTCAACTTATATCTAGAGAGTTTCCTTAAACTCTACACAAGCATTGTAATGTTTGTTCCCCTTTGAACCTTGATCGTAATCAAGTGTTCTTCAACCCTAGTGAGGTGAACTACGATTGCTCTGATTCTATCCTAGTTAGGATACGTAGGCAGAGGGCGCGATGTCTTTGCGAGCAAACTTAGAAACTATCTTTAGGTTTTAACCTAAACCTTTTACCCAATCCATAGCAAACACTTAGCAAGTATTAGCATACAAACAAACAAAAGGTTCCTGTAGAGTACTACAGATGTTTAGGATGTGAAATACCTACCCTATGCATAACCAACCCCCGAGCCCCGAATCTCTTAGCGTTGTGGTTACATCGCGCAAAGGGTTCTTTCTCTCTTTAGACCTTTCCTTTGGATAAATTAAAGTCGGGTTGTGAATTTAAGAATTAAAGATTCAAGTTAATCAATAGCTTGGTATCACGATTCTCACCGCAACACCTCCGAAATTCAAAATGCCGAATTTTGAGAAGTTCAAAGGGGATAGTTGTCCGAAGCAGCATTTGGTGATGTTCTGTAGAAAAATGACTTCACATGTCCACAATGACAAGCTTATGATTCACTGTTTCCAGGATAGTCTGAGTGGAGCATCGTTGAATTGGTATATGCAGTTGAAGAGTGATTGCATCAGATCATAGTCAGATTTAGCCAATGCTTTCGTGAAGCAGTACAACTACAATCTCAACATGGCTCCCAGCCGCATGCAGTTGCAAGAATTATCTCAGGCGGACAACGAATCCTTTAGAGGATATGTGCAGAGATGGAGAGAATTAGCTGCTTGTGTTCAACCCCCACTTCAAGACAGAGAGTTGGTTGATATATTCTTGGGTACCTTGAAAGGCCATTTCTTTGACAAGATGATCAGTGGTAGAATGTCGAACTTTGATGACTTAGTGATAATGGGTGAACGTATTGAGAGTGGAATCAAGAGCGGAAAGATTCGAGACATCTCAGATACCTCAGTTTATGAAAATGAATCAGTTGTTAGTTCTCAAGAAGAATAGGGAAAAGGAAGTGATGTTCTTTCAGAATCTTCTGTATCTCAGGTTCAGTTTTCAGATACTTCGAGTGTTCAGAGTCAGCAATCTGGTGGGTTTGAGTATCAGAAATCTGTTTCCCTTCAGAGTCAACAGTAATACCGTCACCAATCACGTCAGCACGCTAGACGAAGACCGAGGAAGCCAGAAAGGCATTTTACTCAGTTGCCGGTATCGTACAGTCGGTTGTTGCCGGATTTGATCAGAGGTGGGTCGATAGTGCCAAAGAAGGTTAATTCAGAGATTCCTCCGTATCCACCAGGCTTTGATGTCAACGCCTGCTGTGAG
Source organism: Lathyrus sativus (assembly GCA_963859935.3). Taxonomy (NCBI): domain Eukaryota; kingdom Viridiplantae; phylum Streptophyta; class Magnoliopsida; order Fabales; family Fabaceae; genus Lathyrus; species Lathyrus sativus. The sequence goes on from OZ012736.1 coordinate 280,621,579, forward strand.
TACCATGCTGGGGCATAGGGGCATCCAACTGAAGACTGTAAGGTGCTTAGAAGTCAAGTTCAGACTCTGCTGGATTCTAGCAGGATCTCAATCACGTCTCAGGGTGTTCAAGTTAAAGATCTTCCCTCATCTAGCCAAGTGGGTGTATCAGTGCATGTTATAGAGGAATTCACCGAAAGCATTTGTTTAGAAGAGTATCAAACTGAAGACTCAGTTGAGGGTTGTATCCCTGTGTAGTATTCGTTCATTACTGTATGCTGACCATCGCCAGGCTTGTTGGTCGAGGTCACTCTGTTTGTATTATGGTGCATATATGTGTGATGGTTATCCCTGTTTGGATCTTGGGTTTCCTATTTGTCTCGGTGCTATCCTGAAATTTCCCTGTTGCATACTTGTCTGCATCTTGCATATTATTTTTGCATAACAGGTACCTCAGAACTATTAATCTGACTTCATGTACTCCAGAAGTTTGTTACAGGTTATACAATCAGATAGATCACAGGAATCCCTGAAAAGTTATGGAGCAAGTTCGAGCAGAGCTGAGAGAAGTCAAGAGCCAGATGGGGCAGTTCATCGCGGACATGCAAGCGTTGCGCTTGGATCAGAATGCACTCAGAGAGGAAAACCATCAGTTGAAAACCCAGGTTGGGTTAATCATGGAAGTGATAAGGAACGTGCTCAGAAAAGAAGGTGATCAAGTGCCTGAGGCTGCGGCAAAGATGCTTGTTCCACTTTTGTTTGTGGAACCTATACCAGAGCGTAATGTGTGTCAGAGATCCGCTGCACAACCGGAGGTTCCAAAATTCCCGTGTTATCAGCGGCGTCCAGTTTCTCAGGTGAATCCCAGGATTAGAAGATATGGTCAAAGGATAAAATCACAAGACAAAATCTTCGATCAGATTCCCGTGGATTATGCTCAGTTCGTGCAACTCTTGCTCCAACTTCAGTTGGTTAAGCCTCAGACTTTGGCTCCATTTACTGGCCAGCCACCACCAGGCTATGATGTCAATGCTCATTGTGATTTCCATGTTGGGGGACAAGGGCACAACATTACAAACTGTAAAGCTTTTAAGCATAAAGTTCAGGACTTGATTGATTCGAAGACAATTGAATTCACGCGGGGCGGCATGAATGTATTAGGCGAAGTTATTCCCTATCGTGGAAAAGAGATGGATGTTCCTATTCCCATTCCTAAAGCTGCAGTAGATCAGGAGTATATCCTACAATCTTTGGTGTCAGAATCCCCCTGCCCACAGTTGCTACTTTTTCCTAGGTCAAGCTTAAGGATGAAAGCACCCGAGCAAAGAGAGTCCTTAAGAGTCCAAGCCCAGTCGCCGGATGTTTCTGCTGTTCAGAGTCCACGGCCTTTTGAGTCATCACAGCAAGATTATTGTCGCCAGATTCAGAGTAGGCCCTGCAAAAATTTGAAAAGAAGGAATGCTCCTCTTCGTCCAGTGCCTATGTCGTACAGTCAGCTGCTGCCGCACCTAGTTCGGAATTCTTTGGTGGAGCCCAAAGCTCTCAAACCGGTGCCAGAACCTTACCCTCCCGGGTATGATCCTAGTGCTCAATGTGGATATCATGGAGGATCCATAGGACATTTTACTGAAGATTGCGAAGCTTTTCAAGCCAGGGTACAACAGTTGATAGACCGAAGGTTCATATCCTTTCCAGGAGGAAAGTTGGTCGTACATCGCTTGACTGATTGAGTTTGAAGACTTCATGGGTCGCATCCCTGAGCTGCTAATCAGTGTGAAAGCCCAATTCCCAGAAGCTGGCAATTCTCGTTTTATCGTGTTATTTCCTTACATTTGTAATTTCTTTTCTGTTAAAGTGCAAACTCATTTGTAAAACTTGTTGGTTTAGATGGATATTAATGAAATGAATATGCATGTTTTGATTAAATCCATTCGTGTTCACTAATTGCTTTTTACAGATGTCATACGCTTGTTTAAGCGGAATCCGGGGAGGATGACAAAATTGAAAGACGCGCAAGCTTCCAATATTATGCTGTTGAAATAAAACTTGTTGATGATGTACATGTATTATTTCAAATCCCCAAACACCGGAGATATAAGGATGATAATGCCTTATCAACCCCTTTGAGCCTAGTAGTAGGACTTTCTTTCTGAAAATGAAAAACCCTCAATCTTAACCTGGGGAAGGGTAAGTTTCAGTTAATACGCCAAACATCCAAATTGCAATAGGAGTGTCCTTGTTCGAGGATCAATCACACTTGTATAGGTCGTGCCTAAAGAACCTCAGTGGTTATCCTTTGTCGACCAAGGAGTGAAACAGTCCCAATCCCTTTAACAAGTCAGACAAGCCGGTGTCACACGATTTGTTAAAAAAAAGGAAAAAAGAAAAAGCCCGCTAAGTCGAATCTTGAAAAAAGTGGCTTAGGCAAAAATGAAGGCATCCCGCTGGACTTTGAAATCAAAAGAAGCTCAAAGGAGCCAGTCCAGGCAAAAATAGGGAAATCCAAGAAAAATGATGATGAAAAACAAGTCGTGTGACTCAGGCACCAAAGACGAAAAGCGAGTGACTGCCACTCCAAAAACTTGTGGTTTCCTAAACCATCACTCCTATCATTCATGACTCCTGAAAGGTGAGAGCTAGTGTCAAATTAGCTGAATATAGGATTGGAGAACATCACGGAGAATGGGTGGGTTAAAATAAACTTTGAGCCTTTATCCTTTCTTTCTTAAACCGTGAACCTGACCACGTTACAACCTGAAAAAGTCCTAATTGAAGCAGGTTTGTTTCGAAAGCATACTTCGGTAAAGATCGCATAGAAACTGACTCCTAAAAGGATTCCTCTTACAGCGTTGTATTAATGTTGACATTCTGATAAATGATTCGTTCATTATATGTCACAAAATTTTTCCAGTGAACAGATTGGAATTTTGAAAACTGTCATAGGCGTTGCATTTAATATATCTTTTATGCAGGACAATTTGTTTTACTTGCGAGTAAGCGCTTGACAGCAGGAAAGTTTCCACAGTGGAAGGTTTGATCAGGATAGGATGCAGAATGCTTGAATACTCCGTCGAACCAGGGCAGTATATCAAATGATCACAGGAGCCAGCCAGCCAAAAGACAGTTACTGGAGGAAATCAGGTTGAGATCTGGTAGATATCTCGCAGCTATAGGTGTCATCCCCAGTGAAGTCGCCAATCAGGGGCAAAGTCATTGCAGGCTGGGGCAGGCCACCCTAAGAGCGCAGAAGTCATTTCTTGTCCAAGGGGAAACTAATGAAGCACCTCTCTGAGGATTCGAGATGCTTGGGTAGTTCATTTCAAACCATCAGGGTACAGAGATTTCAGATTTCCGTTCGAGGAACATCCCCACAGAGATCCCACAGATTTCCGTGTCATTAGAGCTATTCAAGAGCTATCAACCCTCAAGTGCAAGACGAATGTCGGGAAGTCATGTTACTATCCCTTGACCCTTCAACCAAGAAACCTTTGGATTCAGACAGGATATTTTCAGCGACAACCCAAAGTTCAGGAAGACTTCGTCTGTTTTCCCCAACAAAGTCCAATCATACTTGGCATATCCGGTTATCCCCAGCAAATTTGGCTTCGTCTTCAGCATTTATTTTGCTGGAGCGATTCTGTTATATCCATCTTTCTCCGGCGGCCCGAGCCTGCATCTGCATTTTTGCATATAGTTATCATATTTGCATCATCTTTGCATTTCATCCTCAAATGCGTAGCATTTCCATTTCGTATGGAGCATTACGCCATATTCAAACATGTGCATATGCATACGAAGCATAAGCCAGTTTCTGTAAGCTTTCCGCGGCAACTTGAATCGCTCTTCAATCAATACATGGGGCATTTATCCAACAGCTTTGTTCAGACAACTTGTCGGTTTACTCGGGTTTCAGATCATACGTCAGTTATGCTTTGCCCATCAGTCCTCTGATGATGACATCCCTAAGCAGAAGAGCTTTGTCCATCAGTCCTCTGATGATGGCATCCCAGCAGATTTTCTTTCGTCAATTCCTATTGACGATGTGTTTCTCCAAGCAGATTTTCTTTCCGCCAATTCCTATTGACGACGTATTTCCCCATCAGGTTTTTCTCTCCGTCTATCCTTAGACGATGTGAGATTTGGATATGGTTTTTCTCTCCATCTATCCTTGGAAGACGTGAGGTTCGGACATGGTTTTCTTTCCGTTTATTGGAGGAGATGACGTTTTAAGAGGGTTTTAGTGTTGTCAATTCCTATTGACGTTGTGGCTCTTTGAAGAATGTTTGGATTTCCTTGTTGGCAATTCCTATTGACGGCATGGCTCTTTGAAGATGGTTTTCTTTCTGTCAATTCCTATTGACGATGTGGCCCTTCGAAGATATTTTCTTTCCATCAATTCTTATGGATGAAAGAATTTTGCAATTCGATAATTGGCTTTGAAGTGTGGTTTTGGTTGGTCTTTCCGTCTATCCTTAGGCGATGTGAGTATTTGGTGTCTTTCCGTCTACCATTAGACGATGTGAGTATTGTATTTCTTTCTGTCTATCCTTAGACAATGTGAACGTTGGATATTGTTTCTCTCCGTCTATCCTTAGACGATGCAAGGTTTCAAGGCGATCTTTCGGGTATGTTTCTTTCCGTCTATCCTTAGACGATGTAAGTAATGGGTGTCTTTCCGTCTACCATTAGACGACGTGAGTATTGTCTTTCTTTCTGTCTATCCTTAGACAATGTGAACTTTCAGCGGTGTCTTTCCGTCTATCCTTAGACGATGTGAGTATTGGGTGTCTTTCCGTCTATTCTTAGGCGATGTGAGTATTTGGTGTCTTTCCGTCTACTTTTAAACGATGTGAGTACGATGGGTGTCTTTCCGTCTACCTTTGGACGATGTGAGTATGATTTTCTTCCGGGGTATTCTTTACCAGATGATCAGTCAGCTTGATGTCGTTGCAACTGTCTGTATTCATTTTTCGGAGATGTGTTCCCCAATCAGAGTTGTAGTTTATTTCAACGGTTGGCAAATTTCCTGGTTTCTTTGGTATTCAACCGTCTTCAACCTTGATTTTCTGAAAGTCGTTTGCTTCTCACCCAGTCAGGTCCAAGTCGTTTGAATAGGGGCAGCTGTTGCACCCCAAAATTTGCCCAACATTTTCTTGGCCTGGCTTTTGTTTCATTTTTGCATTTTTGCATGTCATGGCATAACATTGTTCATTTGACAGGGGATCAAGGTCTTCCCGTGATTCAGGGCTTATTTTAGTGCAGGACTGAACAATAAGCAGCGCTCAGATCAGGATCACTGCTCAAGCTTATAACAAGTATTTCCACAGTGATAACGTTCAAAAATGAGGTTCAGCAGCTAAACAGAGCGCAAAACAGTTGAAATAGGGCAAATGGACAGATTTCCCACCAAAAGGCGCCAAAATTCAAAATTTGAAGGTGTTAATCGGTTAACATATATGGTTAATCGATTAACCAAAGGAAAATTAGCCCAGATTTAGAATTTTAATAGTGTTAACCGATTAACGCATATGGTTAATCGGTTAACCATAGCAGATTTTGCCCTGTACGTGATTTTGCAAGCCAATTGCACTTGAGGTCCAATTTTGATCACTTAGGAATTCAAATTTTCATCTGGGAAGGATCTAGAACACCTTTAAATTTCAGATTTCCCTCCAAAATCCCTTTCCACATTCCAAGCCTTGATTTCCAATCCAAATTCCAATCCTTGCTTTGGGATCCAAACCTAAGTCATATTTAAGTGATCCACTCCAAACCTCCCCATCCAATTTTCATTTCTCACATCCATTTTTCAGAACTGATCAGAATTCTCTCTCAAATTCTCTCAACTTCTCCATTTTCAAATTCACTCAAAGCTCTTTTTCGTTGGAGTTCTTGATTCTTCATTGGAATCAATGGATTCTTGAGCATAAACCTCCATTTACCATCACCATTGAATCAATTTTCATCTTCAAGTTTCGTGCAAGCTTGGATCTGAATCTGGAGTTGGATCTAGAAGTGATTATTTGAAGCTTTTTGACTCAAATTTGGTGGATTTTCATTCATACAACAAAAATTATCGTGGATCTTGAAGTTTTCCAAATTTCTAGCATTTGACCGGCTCAAATTCAGTTAATCAACATTTACCGAAGCAAATCTCCGCTTCGAAGGTTGGAATTCTCGACCCGATCTAATTGTTGAGCTTATCATGTTAATCTTCATATTCGATTGAATTTTCTTGATTTCAATCCGTTCGATTTTTGATATGGTTGTGTAATTGTGTATCCATGATGTTGGATCTCTGTTTTCTGTTGTTAATTTTGTGCTTAATTGATAAGTTAATCTGTTGGAACCTTGGATAAGTTGTTTTGGTGCTAGAAATGATTTTCTGCTGCTGTTTTTGGCTTTTGGTATAGTGTTAATCGGCTAACCTATATGGTTAACCGATTAACCAATTCAAATATTCACATTGTTCAAAGTTTTCAGGGTGTTAACCGGTTAACGCCTGGTTTTAACCGATTAACACCTATGAATTTCCATATTTTCACTTGTTTTACACAGGTTAACCGATTAACACTGTGCCAGAATGTCATATTTGCTGTTTTGCTTGCTTGTTTGCATACCGATTCACATCGAATCATCGTAAATCAATACGATGCATTAGGAGTGAATTATTTTGGAGTTTTGGCTGTTGTTCTCGATTATTTTAATCGAGACTTCCTTGGCATGTGCTTGCATTTGAATTTCTATTAAGTTTTGCATCCTTATTGTTTGCATCAATTGAAGGTCGAGATGAGCTTGTGTTGGTGTCTACCCCACACTAATTTTCCTCCCTTGCTTGTGTGCTACATTTTCTGTTTGCATCCTTATTTTCATACTTGTTTGTGTTTGGTTCCTTCTTCTTTTGTCTTTCTTCCCTTAGGATCTCTAATTTATTTTGAGATTATGATAGACATTAGGTTCCTAACCATGCATGACAACATTAGGTAGATGTTTCCCTCTTGTATCCTAACCTTAGGTTCACTTTGCATGTTAACACTAGGATTGATCTAGTTCCCCCCTTTAGACCTTTCGTGCGTCTTCTCTCTTCTCATCTTCGAACGATTCTAACTCATCTAATAAAGGCGATAAACGTTGTGTGCTACGAGCCTTAAGCTACATGGGGAATGATGAGTGAGGGGTCGCCTCTCGCTTATCTAGAGTGTTTAGTATGCGTCCCGTTTGGGGGCGATATACAATGCATTCGCCTCCATGTCATAGTCTTTAGTGCAACGTGAATCACAAACCGAATTAATTCACTTCACTAAAAAACACAACACAAAATTCAAACCTTTTTCCTTCGGAATTAATCGGAAAACCTTTTTCAGAAAAGAGTGTTGTTAAGCTTCGGTTCTACCGCAAACAGGCTTTGTCCCTAACTGCTGGAACGGAGGTTTCGTGTTAGCCCGAACTACGTTTGATCTGATCTTTCATACCAGATGAAAGTACGTAGGCACAAGACGCGACGTCTTGGCGAGCAACCTTCCCCCCTTTCTCCCGTAGTTAGCCGAACTACGTTGACTCTGACTTTCCCATTGCACGAGGGAATACGTAGGCACAGAGCGACGATGCTCTGCCGAGTCTCTTTTCTTTTCTTTTTGTCCCGCAAGCCTGTAGCATATATAGTTTAAACACACCCTTAGATAGACAACAAGCGTGGATCCCTTCGAGTACGATGGACGTGAGGGGTGCTAATACCTTCCCCTTGCGTAACCGACTCCCGAATCCAGGACTTGGTTGCGATGACCTTGTCTTTCCCTTTTTCGTCAGGTTTTTCCGATTGTTTCCTTTCCCTCTCTTTGGGATAAATAACAAAAGATGGCGACTCTTCTATTTTCCGCCGGGTGTTTTTCGCAGTTGCGACAATAAGAAACATGATTCTAGGTCAAAACTGTCTTGGTAGTTGGTTGACTTTTGTTGACTGAAAAATATGTTCATCTGAGACCTCTAACTTGATGGCATCATAACTTGAGTTCCACAAACCCAATGGATGAGTTCTAGTACTCAAAAGAAAGCTTAGAACATGCCCTACAAGTCACATGTTCATAAGAAAATGAGATTCAACTTTTATCTTGAGATATGTGGTCTTGAAGTTAGGCACTAAACAAGGGATTTTACACTGACAACTCTCTGAAACCCTAATTTAGTAACTTCTCACACTCTTGATTCTTCTTGATTTGATCTTGAAATAACATTCTAGATGTCTCAACACAACCTCCCATGAATCCAAGGACTTAAAACCAATTCTCAATCTCCTTCAAATCCACAGTTGACTTTGCACTGAGCAGATGAAACCCTAGATGCACAAATTTGATTGCACCCTCTTGCACATGATATAACCACTTAGATAAACTCTACAATGGCTTCAAAAGCACTCAATGAGATTCTCCAACATCTCTTGTCCATGACCATGGCCTTGTGAACCCTTGATGATCTTCAGTTGACCTCCAAGATAGGAGATAAGCAACACATACCAATTCACTCTCTCAGAGAGCTTTGACTACCTCTTGGTGACCATAAGTACTTGATAACTTGAGTAAGCACTCTTGGTTGAGCTTAGAACCTTTGATACCTTCTCTTGAATACACACCTCCCTTAATCCCCCTGAAAAGGACAATGCTATGCAGATGCAAATGCTAAAGAAATGAATTGAAACATAAGCCAAGTAAAGAAACAGGTTGGGCAAATTTTGGGGTGCGACACTCACGTCCGTTGTACTCAAAGGGATCCATGTTTGTTGTCTATCTAAAAGGGTGTTAATCTATCAAAAGTTGGCTCACAGAGTCAAAATAAAAGAAAAGAGACTCGATAGAGCATCACCGCTCTATGCCTATGGGTGAAGGGGGGAAAGGTTGCTCGCCAAGACATCGCCATCTTGTGCCTACGTATCCTCGTCTGGTATGAGAAATCAGAGCAAACATAGTTCAAAATGATGCCTGTTTGCGGTAGAACCAAAACTTAACACACTCTTTCTGAAAATGATTTTCAAACAATCCTAAAGGATAAAAAGGTTTGATGTTTTATTTTATGTTTTTTAAACAAGAAGTGAATTGAGTTAAGTTTGTAACTCATGTTGCACTAAAGACTATGACTTGAGAGCGAATGTGTCGCATATCTCCCACTGTGCGGATGTGAAGTATTTTGATGTGCGCCGGTTCTCTAGTAGAATCGATCCTATTGATGGGGATCTATGGAGGGTTGATGGCCCAGTGTCCATCGTGCTGTGATGATTGGTACCATATGCATTGAGTTGTGTCGCATTGCGTTTATGAGTCTTTGTGTATGAATTCTGACATTGTGGCCTTCGAGGCAAATTTGAGGATATGAGTGTGTTGAATATAATTATGATGCCATTTATGCATTAATTGTTATACATTGATTATTATGAACTATTTTACTCAATCTGCCTGTTTGAATGTTACCTCCACGTGGGTAACGTGCAGATGATCCAGTTTAGTCGTGGATGCCGTCGAGGAGTATTTTGAAGTTTTTAAGTGTTTTAGTCTTTTGGTCAGCTTAGAGGGTTTTGCTCTGATATGTAACATCGGGTTGGGTCCTTTGAGTTGATTTTGTATCAGTGGGTTACTTTACTTATTTTCCCTTTTGAAGAGAAACCTTGATTTATGCTTTGAGTTACGTTGTTTTATGTTGTTTGATGTACTTTAGGAAAACTCGTAGTTACGGAGTATGGACCTATTTTGTTGACTTTGAGAAATGTACGCCCTTTTGTGGCTTTTTAATGAGATTTATTTATTCACTCAGATTTCTGTGTTATTTTACCTTAATAATTTTGTGGTAGAAAAAGGGTGTTACAGTCAGCGTCACAGAATTTCGTGAAACGATGATACGTTCACCATTCCTGATTTGGCATCATAGTCTAACGAAGCGGCCTCACTTAGCTGATTCCCAAGTAAACAGTCCCCAGAGTCGACAATCCTCAAACCCAACATCCTCTCAACTGTCCGAAACAGACTGGAAAGATAGTCATCAAAGAGAATCTCATCTGAGCGCGAATTTCGTGAGGACTAGTGCATGCTACCATACAGGTCCTCACTACTTCCCACTCCAATGCTATAGTTATACTCAAGCCTGAGTTTTGGCTTATCACACAATGGAACAATCCCACCCAATAGCACAACAATATGATAATAATGTGTAGAATGTAAAATGCAAATGCGATAAAATACAGATACAACATATATACACATATATACACACCGAAAGATAAAACACACAAGCACTAGGATTGACTTGCATAGGGGATGGGAAATGTCCCCAACAGAGTCGCCATTTGTCGTATCGCTACGGAGAGGGGCCAACAAAGACAGAAGATTCGTCACCGTTTGTTATTTATCCCAAAGAGAGGGAAATGAAACGATCATAGGAAACCTACGAAAAAGGGAAAAGACAGGTCATGGCAACCAAATCTTGGATTCAGGAGTCGGTTACGCGAGGGAAAGTATGAGCACCCCACACGTCCGTGTACTCAATGGGATCCACACTTGTTGTCTATCTAAAAGAGTGTTAGTCTATCAAAAGTTGGCTCATTGGGTCAAAAGAAAAGAAAAGAGACTCGATAGAGCATCGCCGCTATATGCCTACGTACTCCCTCGTGCAATGGGAAAGTCAGAGTCAACGTAGTTTGGAAAACTACGGGTGAAGGGGGGAAAGGTTGCTCGCCAAGACATCGCCGTCTTGTGCCTACGTATCCTCGTTTGGTATGAGAAATCAGAGCAAACGTAGTTCGTGCTGACACGACCACAGGTTGGTTAAGTGTTTTAACTGAGTAAGGTTAAATGGTGGTTCCAGCAGTTAAGGACGATGCATGTTTGCGGTAGAACCAAGACTTAACACACTCTTTATGAAAATGATTTTCAAACAATCCCGAAGGATAAAAAGGTTTGATGTTTTTTTTTATGTTTTTTAAACAAGAAGTGAATTGAGTTAAGTTTGTAACTCATGTTGCACTAAAGACTATGAATTGAGAGCGAATGCGCCGCATATCGCCCAAAGGGCATACGCTAAAGACTCTAGACAAATTGAGAGGAGGCCCCCCAACTATCATTCGTCAAGTACTTAAGGCTCATAGCGTACAACATTTATTATCCTTTATTAAGTGCCTTAAGGTGTTTAGGAGATGACAAGAGAAGACACAAACTATAAGGGGAACTGAACCCTAATGTTATCATGCACAATGCTCCTAAAGTTGGGATTAAGAGGGGAAGAATCTATCCTAATGTTATCATGCAAAGGATTGAACACCTAATGTCTCTCCTACCCCCATCTTAAACAGAGGGACTAGGAATCCTAAGGGATCATGGCAAAAAACCATGTAAACAACAGATAATCCAATCACAGATGATAAATGAGAAGAAATTGACTTAAACAAGTGAAGACAATGCAAACATGGTATGCAAAGATGAAATGCAAGACAAAAAAGATGCAACAAAGACATAGCAAGTGATTCAAACAAGTTGACTTGAAAAAATCAAGGAAAAAGTGAGATGAGTTACAACTCCTACAACCATTCAAACATCAATCACTAAAACAAAAACCAAGCATAAAACACAAGCAAAGGCCATGATCAAATAGAATATGGGAGAAAAGAGGCTTGGGTAGCAAGCATATGCAAATTATCTCAACCAAACAATCCAAATTGATCATGTGAAAAATAAGAACAAACAAAAGCTAAAAGTGATACATCATTCAAGACAAACTCAAAGCATAAACATGAACACCAAATTGTCTTAAATGATGATCAAAACCAAAGGGGAAGAAGTGAAACCAAAAGAAGAAGTTTCAAATCAAGATGGAAAACAAAGTAAAAACAAGATCCAAGTCAAGGCAAATGGAAGAACCAAAGTTCCAAACCATGTTTAACACTTAAAACAAGTGGAAATGCCTAACTTCCAAGTAACTTGTGAAACAAGTTACGCAAGTGTATGACCTAAAAAATGAAAGACCAGCACCTTAATCATGTCATAAATAAGCATCAAGGCTCATAAGGTGCATATGAGATCCATAAGAGTCATTTCCCAAAGGAACTAGGTCAAACTAGTTTGTATGAACCTCTCCTAAGATGACTTGACTTGCAAGCTTCATCAAAAATAGGAAAAATGTTTAATAAAATATAAATAAAATGCACAGAGTAGCCAAGTCCATGGGAAAACAAAGGCCAAAGTTTCAAAGTCAAACTCAACTCAAGGCATCACCAAACAGTTCTAGTGTCAAGAGTGTTCCACCTTATCGAGCATTAATCGAGGGGCATGAAAAGTCAACTCAAAGGTAACCAAAAATCGATCAATCATGAACCAAATCTACCCTCAAAGACTCTTCAATCCATCCTCTAAATGAAGAAGGAGTCTCGATCATAGGGGATTTGAATTGGAGGTTCAAATGATTATGATCCAAGGAAGACAACATTAAAAACACTTCCAATTGTAAAATTAAAATAAAATGGAAAATAAAAATAAAATCAGAATTAAAAATCATGGAAAATTAAATAACATTTTAAAATGATAGAAAATAAATTTTGTAGAATTTTCATATCATTAGAGATATTTTAAATAATTAAAAATGAAAACAGAAAATAAAATGGAAATGAAATAAAAGAAAAGCCATGGGAGGTGCACAAGCAAAAACTCGATGAACTGCAACATGTGTAAAATGAAATTGGGCTCAGAAAATAGGGGGGCGAATATCAATTTGAGAACAAACGATCCATGGACTCAGGACTAATGAAATGCTGCGTTTCATTAATCCTATTTGGAGTCAACATGCCACGCAGCCTGGGTCAAACCAATTAAATCAAAACACGCAACAAAGTCAAAGAGTCCATCATGGCCAGGTCAGCTTCCACCTAAGAAAGAACCAGATGCAACCCAGAATGATCCTATTTCATGGCTATAATGAGAGAAATCAGTTGAGAAACTTACTGAACGGAGCAGCTCCGTTGGCTCTTGAAATGGTACGCAAGCTTCAGCTCAAGCTATCCAATTTTCTCCTTGACCTTCACTGATGAGGGAATGAGTGTAACTTTGGAGAAATAACCCAAGAAAAAGTTGATTCAAAGAGGAGAATTTTTGGAGAAATTTGAAGTGTGTAAACTCTCTCACACAGCAGCTCTCTCTTCTGATGATTAGGGCAAGCGAAAATGCTTTTATGTGATGGGTATCTGATTACCATGCCGACCCATAATGCCTTATTGGTGAGTTTTAAAAAATTGCCAAAAATTATACATTTCCTCATGCATACAAATTTGATACTTTCCACACCACATTGGATCAGCAAGAGGAAGTACATGAGGTGTACAAATGAAATGAATTGGTTTGGTCTTTGTAAATAATCCACATATCAAGTTTGAAATCAAAACTTTTCAAGTAAGAAAATGGAAAATTGGGCATACTAAAGCTCTTCATGTTGGTCCATTTGGGGTAAAACTCTTTTGTGTCATATAATGGTGTAAAACAACTCAAGACATGAAACAAACATGGCCTATAATGTATAGTATTTAATCCATGACCAAAAGTCAAATTTTCCATCTTGAAATGGCTCACATGACCATATAATTCAACAAACCTCGTGAATTTTGAGTTCAATGAGTGGTTAAGACTCTTATGCACAAGTTTCATGTTGGTCAAAATTGGATTTGAGGCTTTAAAGTTCATGGAAATGAGCATTGAAAAGAATGACCTATAATGAAATTTTCCAAAAATACCCTTTCCTTGAAAGGTCCATGACTTGAGATTTACAAATGATATCAAGGACTTCTAGGACTTTTTGGAAAGCTAAGATCGTGAGGAACAACTTTCATGTTCACTTGAAATTGAGGAGAAACTTGATTCTAGGTCAAAACTGTCTTGGAAGTGAGTTGACTTTAAGTTGACCAAAATTATCTTCATCTGAGGACCCTAACTTGTTGGCATCATAACTTGAGATGTACAAATTCAATGGGTGGATTCTAGTACTCAAAAGAAATCTAATCACATGACCTACAAGTCTCATGTTTTCATGAAAATGATATTAAGCTTACATCATTGGGTAAAGTGTCCTTGAAGTTAGGCACTAAAGAAGGGGATTTTACACTGAAAACCTCTGAAACCCTAATTTAGTAATTCCTTGAACTCTTGATTCCTATTGATTTGATATCATCATGACATCTTAGATGCTTCAAAATGACTTCACATGGCTTCAATGACTTAGATCCAAGTCTTGAACCTTCTCAAATCCATAGTTGACTTAGGGTTGACCAGATGAAAACCCTAGTTCCATATCTTCTTACTATGGCTCTTGCAGATGAATTGAAGGATTGCACAAGCTCCATAATGACCCCCAAGGTACTCAATGATCTTTTAAAACATTTTTTAACCAAGAAGAAAGCCTCATGATCCCATGTTGATCCTCTGATGATCCTCAAGACAGGAGGTAACATACACACTAACCTCTCTCCCCTAGGAGCTTTGAAACTTCATCTTGATGATAATAAACACCTGATGGCTTGCCCAAATGCCCTTGCTTAAGCTTGGAACAAAGAATCTCTCCTCTTGAATGGTTTAACAACTCTTGATCCCCTGTTAAGAACAATGCTATGCAAATGCAAATGCTAAAAATGAAATGAAACATAAGCCAAGTACAAGAAAAGGTTGGTTAAATTTTGGGGTACAACACTTGTTAATGTACGTATCGAAGTATGATAACCGCGTAAAGCAAAGGGAAATATCTCGTGCCAATCCTTATAAGTTACCACCATCTTCGGCACAATCTTCTTGTTGTTCTTATTCACTGCCTCAACCGCACCATTAATCTTCGGACAATATGGAGAAGAATTGTGATGTTCAATCTTGAAACTCTAGCACAATTCCTTCATTATCTTGTTGTTCAAATTTGAACTAATATCAGTAATGATTCTCTCTGGGATTCCATAATGACAGATGATATCCTTGATTATGAATCGAGCAACTACCTGTCTAGTGACATTTGCAACGGAAGCTGCCTCTACCCACTTTGTAAAGTAATTGATGGGAACCAGAATAAAATGATGCCCTTTAGAAGCAGTCTGCTCAGTCTTTCTAATCATATCAATTCCCCACATTGCAAAGGGCTAAGGAGATGCCAACACGTTTAAAGGGTTAGGTGGCACATGCACCTTATCAGCATAGATCTGACATTTATGGCACTTTATGGCGTATTTGAAACAATCGGATTCCATAGCCATCCAATAATACCCAGCTCTTAATAACTTTCTGGCCATTGCATGTCCACTGGCATGAGTACCAAAGGAACCCTCGTGAACTTCTTCCATTAATAGACCTAGTTCGTGTTCATTAACATAACACAACAAGACCATGTCAATATTTCTTCCATTAATAGGCCTGCTTCGTGCCTGAAAGCATTCTCAGAGTCTTATTATCATTGCTAGATGCCCTAAGTGGGAACTCTCGAGTCTTGATAAAATGCTTGATATCATGATACCATGGCTTTCCATTTGACACCTTTTCAACTGCAAACACGAAGGCAGGTCTTTCAAGACGCATGACGGTGATTGCTGGAGCTTCATTCCAGAAATTTACTTCATACATTGACGATAATATAGCATGAAGTCTGCCATCTAATTTTCAGCCCTAGCTGTCGCTACTGCGAAAAACGAGGCCGGCAAGACAGAAGAGTCGCCACCTTTCGTTATTTATCCCTCAGAGCGGGAAACAAAATGATCGAATAAAACCTGACGAAAAGGTATAAGACAAGGTCATCACAACCATTGTCTGAATTCGAGAGTCGGTTACGCAAGGGGAAGGTATTAGCACCCCTCACGCCCATCATACTCGATGGGATCCATGCTTGTTGTGTTTATCTGACGGGTTTGTTACATCTATCTACGCTAAAGGTCTGGTCTGAAAAGAAAAGAAAATGACTCGGCAGAACACAACAGTTCTATGCCTACGTATTCCCGTCTGGAACGAGAAATCAGAGTCAACGTAGTTCACCTAACTACGGGGGAAGGTTGCTCGCCGAGATATCGCATCTCGTGCCTACGTACTTTCACACGGCACGAAAGATCAGAGAAAACGTAGTTCGGGACACAAGAGACGCAGGTTTGTCTTTTTTATCCGAGTAGGGTTAACAGACGGTTCCAGCAGTTTGGTGTATGCAGCTCACTCAACGGAGACTTAGGCGTTTACCATTCGCGGTAGAACCGGGAGTTAACAGAACTCTCCTTCTGAAAAAGGGTTTCCAAGGGATTAAAGGTCCAAGAGGACAAAAAGAGTTTGATCTTTGTTTTCTGCTTTTTAGAGAAGTTTCTTTTATGGATGTTTGCAACTGATATCGCACTAGAGACTATGACCTGAGAGTGAATGCATCGTATGTCACCCAAAGGGTACCATACTAAACATCCAGACTGTTGGAAAGAAACTCTCCAACAACCCTTTCTCAAGTAGCTTAAGGCTCGTAACGTACGCCGTCAATTAACCTTTATTACTGTATCTTTATTTGTTTGCAGATGAGAAGAGAAAAGACACACTAAAGGGGAACTAATCCAAACCTAAAGTTGTCATGCAAAATTGATCCTATGGTTGAGATTAGGAGGGAAGCTAACTAATGTTATCATGCATGGTTAGAACCCTAATGTTTGTCATAACTTCTCTTGAACAAGAGAAGTCAGAGTTCCTAGGGGAACATGGCAAAGGAAAACAACAGCAAAAGAAAATAACTGTACAAAAACAACTGTAAATAAAATGCATGCAATGCAACAAACAAGCAGAAGGATCCAAGCTCAACTTCTAGAGAAAGAAAGCCCAAAGGCAACACACAAAACACAGACAAGGGAGACAGACTCAACCTTAAGCCAGCATGCAAAGCCAAGCAATAACAGTCAAGCAGAGGGAGCCAGACTCAACCTCTAGATGCAGACAAGCAAAGGGAGCTATTCTCAACCTTTAGGATGCTCCTAAGCCTAAAAAACATCTACATGAATCCTAGTCTAAATGAAACACACCAAACAATCACACAAGCATAGCAGAGCAGTCAGAAAATTACAGCAGACAAAAATAGCAGACAAACAGCTCTACAGCAAAGCAGACAAACAGCAAACAATCAAACAGTCTGCAAATAAACAACTTCAAGCCAAGCCAAGAGAAGTCTTCATCTTCATGCCTCAACAAGCTCCAACACAAAGGAAGAGAATCAACATCAAGAATATTAATTTGATTGATGATGGGAAGCAGGAAGGAAACCAAGGGAATTCCTCCTGACACTCAACTAGTCATCTGAGAAAGGCATCCTCAAAGGTTCTACGACTTGTAAAATGCCACACATCCTTCCAAAGGAAAGATGAGGCTTTCACATAGGGAACTTGAATCATAGGATGAGAATGGAAAGCAAACAAAGCAATCCATGTTTATTTGAAAAAGAGAAAGCAATTAAGCTCTTCCTAACCCCTAATTGAACAAGCTCAAAGAAAGCTTCTAAAGGGAGGCCTAAACACCAAACCAAGCATCAACATCAAGCAAACAGAAGCTTATACATGTCTAAAAAATCACCAAAGAAGATTAGCAAACCTATCATGCACTAAAGGCAACCATTGAAGTCAATCTAAAGCAAGAGCTATGTTGAAAGCAACTTAAACTAGCCTATGTATTAAATCTATGAAAAAATACTAAAACACTTCCTAAAATCCTAAGAAATTTTCTATGGGAACCTAAACATGTTAAGGACCTATAGGCATAGGATCAGGGACTTAATCTAAAGGGAAGTCACCTAAAGAAATCCTAAATCACAAGGTATCAAACTAAAACCCTAAAAAGGAAAGTCTAAAGATCCTAATCCAAAACAGAACTTAATGTTGTCTAAAAAATCTAAATTAAATCATAGGGGATCATGCATCTCTAATCTACCAGCTAGCAAAAAATCAGCCTCAAACTCAAAACCAAATGAAAGAACAAAAATCAACAAAATCATGTATCAAATATGCCAAATTAAAGAAATTAATAAAATGGAGAAAATCAAATTAAATTGCAAAATAAGGCAAACATGAAATATAAAACCACAGAAAAATCACAAATAAAATGAGTATCATAAACATATTTTTATTTTATTTTTCTGATGAATATTGAAATTAAAATGAATTTTAGAATGAAAATGCAATTAAAATAAAAGGAAATGAATTAAAAATCAAATAAGAAAAATAAAAATGCTGAAATAAAAGAGGGGCGTTGGATGGGAAGACTGGTCAAGGCATCTAAGGGATGATACGCTGCCACCTCATTAATGAAACGACCGTGTTTCATTCCAAAAACTCAAATTCTCAGATTAAGACGTGGCCACACGATTAGCATATAAAGTCCATTTTCTGACCAGATCCAAGGGTGAAGACTTCGTCTTCCTCGTTTGAAAGTCAGTTGGAGGGAAAGTTTGCAGAGGTGGACCAGACGGTGGTCCGGTGATGCGCCACCATCTTCTCCGGCAACCAAACACTTATAAGTCATGGAAACTTAGCAAATTTTATACAGTCTCACTCTAAATCTCATGCTGATTTCGAATATGACCTTCAAATCTCCTAATTCCTCAAAGATTCTTAAACATGATGGAGATCTTAAAATATGCCTCATTCTAAAATCTCACCTATCCTCAATCTAAAACCATAAATCTCTCCCTCTTGTTACACTGATCATCCTCCACTAATTAGATCGTATTGAATCCTCATAATCAAGCTAAACCAACTCCAAACAGAAATCCTACATCAACCTAATTTGTCTCTATACTTCCAATTAATGATCCAAAATCCATCTAAGCAACTTCATAAAGCCTAACCGCATGCTAACATATGCTAAAACACAATGAATCTTCATCAATTTTGAAAACTACATACCTGTGTTAGAGCTTGAAATTGAGGTATCTAGAACATGATTCTCAGCTTCAAATTGTGCAGATCTACTCAATGCTTGATGCTGAAGGTGTTTGTAACTTCATTTGCTTTGAATTGGTCTGGAAATGAAATCACGATTCTCACTTCTCCTCTTGAAACTCCAACTTCAATCTATGGTTATGGAACGAATCAATCACCAAAATTGCTCTGAATCACACATGGACTTTATATAGAAGTGTTTTGTGGGCTTTGAAGGTCCATTAGAAGCCCAAATCCAGAAATCCACATTTCACTTTTCTTTCAAAAACTCCACTATGGTATCCATGAATTTGCACTTAAATCTTCCCTTGGAAGCTTCAATTCAATCCCTTGTGGTCTGGTGAGAGTGTATAGAGTGATTAGAGAGCTTGAACTAATCATATGAACAAGTTGTGATGTGTTGCTTATTTGTGAAGTTACAAGTCAAACCACCATGAATTAGACGTCAAATGAAAAATCCAATAATGCCAAAGTATTTAGAATGATTTTTCTGATTAAAATGAGTACCCACTTGCCTTGTTTGAGCACAAAATGAATTAATCTTGAATTTTTCACTTAAATGCCTTTAAATTCTCCCTTTTGCCAAATTCCTCAAACCAAGTCTCACCCTAAGCCAAATCAAGTCATCATGATGACATGGTTGACCTAAAAACATCATTTTGAGCAAGTTTTGTGTTGAAAAAAACTTCATTTGAAGCTTGCAAGATGGTGAAAATGACCTATAATGCCAAATGACATATAATGCCAAATGACCTATAATCTTACTTTCCCAAAATACCCCTAACTTGTAAACCTCATAATTTGAGTTCTACAAATCAGATGGAAGACTTCTAGTACAATTTGGAAAGCTAAGATCAAGACCTACAACATTCATGTTGGTCAAAAGTTGAGATGAAACGCCCTTTTAGGTCAAAAGTTCCTTAGAAGTTGGTGAACTTTCACAGACAAATTTCACATTCCTCATATGACCTGTAACTTGTCTGGACCATAACTTGAGTTCTATAAATCCAATGGAGGACTTCTAGTACTCAAATTAAAGCTACGAACATGCTCTACAAGTTTCATGTTGGCCAAAAGTGGAGATGAAACTTGCATCTTGAGAAAAGTGGTCTTGATGTTAGGCACTAAATAAGGGATTTTACCCTAGGAACCCTAATTTAGCAACTACTCACACTTAGAATTCTTCTTGAATTGATCTTGGAATATCATCTCATGTATCTCAACACAACTATCCATGATTACAAAGACTAGAATTGAGATTGCATCCTCTTCAATTGCACAGTTGACTTAGGGTTACTCAGATGAAAACCCTACTTACCACACCCTCAACTGTGGCTCTTCACACTTGACATAATGACTTGATTGAGCTCCACCATGACCCTCAAGGAACTCTATGAGCTCTATCCACACATCGTTTCTTGATCAAGGCTCCACAATCCACTGATGATCTTCAACTGGTCCTCAGCTTAGGAGATTAACCCCATACAAACAACTGAACTTCTCAAGAACCCAACCCTCTTCCTGATGACTATGGTGACTTCTCAAGCTTGAATAAGACCTCTAGAAAGGCTCCTCTGGATATAAACCACACTTGATCCCCTACAAAAATGAATAATGCTATGCTATGCAAATGTTAGATCAATGATATGCTAATGCAATGAAACATAAACCAAGTAAGAAAAGGTTAGGCAAATTTTGGGGTGCAACACTTGGCACATGATGAAACTCAACTCTGTCGAAAAAGGGTAGCAGTCTTCTATCATAGTTTTTTATAGCACCAAGTTGCCTTGACGAGTTTCTCATTCTCCTTTGATCTGATTAACAATTAGCCCTGAATCACCACATACATCAAGATTCTTGATCCTCAGATAAATGGCCTATTCTAAACCCATAATGCACGCTTCATATTCTGCTTCATTATTAGTGTAGACGAACGTCAATCGGGCAGTAAACGGTATGTGAGAATTATGAAGAGTTGTAATGATTTCCCTGATTTCGTTGCCATATAAGTTATCAACACTGTCAAAAACTAACTTCCATTGAGATCCAATCTCAGGACCCTCGTCAAGAAAAGGCTCATCACAATCTTTCATCTTCAGAAACATGATGTCTTCATCTGAAAATTCAAACTTCATCGATTGATAGTTTTCAATTGGATGTTCAGCAAGATATTCTGACAGAACACTTCTTTTAATGGCTTTTTGGGAAACATATTGGATATCGTACTTTGTTAGAACCATTTTCCATCTGGCAATCCTTCAGGAAAGTGCTTTCTTCTCAAACACATACTTGATCGGATCCATCTTTAATATCAACAGGGATGTGTGGTTTAACATGTATTATCTCAAGCATTTAGCTGAATAAGCAAGTGCACAACATGTTTTTTCTAGCATCGAGTATCTTGACTCGCAATCAGAGAATTTCTTACTGAGGTAGTAGATATCATGTTCTTTCCTACTTGTCTCATCGTGTTGACCGAGCACACGTCCCATTGAATTCTCAAGAACCATTAGATACATGATCAAAGGTCTCTTTGTAACTGGAGGAATTAGTATCGGAGGTTCCTGTAAATACTCTTTTATCTTCTCAAAAGCGTTTTGGCAATTTTCATTCCAAACTACTGCCTGATCTTTCTTTAGAAATTTAAATATAGGCACACAAGTGGCTGTAAGGTGAGAGATGAACCTTGCAATGTAGTTCAATCTCCCTAGGAAACCACAAACCACTTTTTTCGTCCTCGGTTCAGGAATTTCTTAAATAGCTTTGATCTTTGCAGGATCTACCTCAATACGCCTCTCACTAACAATGAAATCTAGTAGCTTTCCAGAACTCACACCGAAGATGCATTTATTAGGATTCAACCTCAGCTTGAATTTTCTCAATCTTTCAAACAATTTTAGAAGATTAACCAAGTGTCATTCCTCCGTCTGTGACTTTGCAATCATGTCATCGACATAGACTTCAATCTTTTGATGAATCATATCATGAAAGAAAGTCACCATCGCCCGCTGATAGGTTGCCCAAGAATTTTTCAATCCAAAGGGAATCACTTTATAGGAAAAAGTCCCCCACAGTGTAATGAAAGTAGTTTTCTCCATGTCCTCTGGGGCCATTTTGATTTGGTTATACCCAGAGAAGCCATCCATGAAGGAAAACACATAATATTGAGCAGTGTTATCAACCAACACGTCAATATGGGGGAGCGGGAAATCATCTTTATGGCTCGCTCTGTTCAGATCTCTGTAATCAATGCACATTTTGACCTTTCCATCTTTCTTAGGTCAGGAACAATGTTAGCGGCCAACAAAGGGTAGTTTGTGAGAGTAAGAAAACCAATGTCCAACTGCTTTTGAACTTCTTCTTTAATCTTGATTGCCATGTCAATTCTCGTCCTTCTCAACTTTTGTTTGACTGGTGGGCATTCTTCTCGGAGAGACAACCAGTGTACCACTATATCTGTATCCAGCCCTGGCATGTCTTGGTAAGACCAAGCGAAGATATCCATATACTCAGGGAACATTTCAACCAATCTTCTCTTGACACTGTCTTCCAAAGCAGCCCCAATTTTGACTTCTTTCTTTTCATCCTCGGTACCCAAATTAACTACTTCAATATTCTCCTGATGAGGCAAAATGACCATTTCCTCCTGCTTCGACAGTCTCTTCTTCAGCTTGATAGATAGGATTATCAAAGTCATACTGAGCCATAGCCGAATCAGAATTGATGGTATCTGAGATATACGACCTGCATGATTGATATTTTATGTTCATTATGAAATGCAATAAACAAACACAAACACATTTTGATTTTTCTATTAATAAAATGTAAAAAGAAAAATAGGGATCAAAATATTTGAATGGAAAAAGACGTCCTTTATTTATGATAATGTTGAAAATAACAAAGGGGCCCTACAGAATGAGCCACTACGTCTTGGGAAGAACGTATGAATGGACATAATAAGAAACAAATGAAAATTACTCTTCGGTGGTAACTTGAATGATTTCCTCACTGGTCCAATTACACAGCTTCTGGCCAGGACCACAAGGACGGATCCAAGCATCCATGTCACAATCGCTATGTCCTTCATCATCCCCTATAGTATAAATTTTGTCAAAGACGACTCCACCCCTAGTGAATCTGACATGTCCCTTGTACATTGGAGGGTCTTGAGATGGATTGGAGGGCTTGTACCCCAGACCGAATTTATCTTGTTTTATAGGAACATCAAGCGCTTTGGCCCACCTCTGGGAAGTTCCAGTCTCAATAATTAGCACGGGCTTCCTCGAAAGACAACATTGAAACCTCTAGTCCTTTGACTTTGACAGAAGGCTTCTTCTGAATTTGTACAGCTTTGAAGGCATGACAGAGCGTTTCATGGATCTCCCTATCCACCTCTACATACTTGAATGATGACAGCTGACTAACCATTATATCTTCTTCACCATACACAGTAACAACCTATCCTTCCATCATTTATTTTAGCTTTTGATGCAAAGTTGACGTAATTGCTCCCGCAACATGTATCCATGGTCGGCCAAGCAAGAAGCTATACACCGGTTGGATATCCATTATATAGAAAGTTGCATCAAAAACTTCAGGTCCCACCTGAATTGGCATAGTAATCTCTCCAAACACATACTTTTTGGAGCCATCAAATGCTCTCACTACCAAATTACTTGGTGTACAAATCAACCCCTGGGTGTCCAAATTCATTAACCCCTTTTTTGGAAACACGTTGAGTGATGATCCTGTGTCAACCAGGACATGTGACAATAATGATCCTCTGCACTCCATGGAAATATGCAAAGCATGGTTGTGATTTCTTCTAGATGGAGTTAAATCCAGGTCAATGAAACCTAAACCATTGTCAGCATTGACGTGCGCCACTACCCCTTCTAATTGGTTAACTGAAATTTTTTGTGGTACGTAAGCAGAATTCAGAATCCTCAACAATGCATTACGGTGTGCCTCTAAACATAACATCAAATAAATAATAGGTATTTTGGGTGGAGTTTGATTCATGTGATCCACGATCTTGTAGTCACTCTTGCGAATTATCCTCATAAACTCCTCAGGATCTTTAGAAAAAGAATTACTACCAGCCTATTGTTGCACATCTTCTTCAACCACTTCATTCCCTTTTCATTTATCAGCCTTATCAGTATTAACATTCTCCCACAGGAACCTTGCTCAACTATTTCCCCTAACTTATTTTATTGCTTGAGATACTGCTTTGGTATCATTGGAGAACCTTAATGGATAAGGTACTGCTTCGACCAACCAAAGCATATCAAGTTTTGTTCAGAGATACTGTTTTGGTATCATCGAAGAACCTTAATGAACAAAGTACTGCTTCGACCACCCGAAGAATCTCGTTTTTTCTTGAGATACTGCTTTGGTATCATCGCAGAACCTTAATGGATAAGGTACTGCTTTGATCACCCGAAGAATCTCAAGTTTTGTTCAGGGATACTACTTTGGTATCTCCGAAGAACCATAGTGAACTAGGTACTTCCTTGACCACCTGATGAATCTCAAGTTTTGTTTAGAGATACTGCTTTAGTATCATCGGAGAACCTTAATGGATAAGGTACTGCTTCGACCGCCCGAAGAATCTCATTTGTGTTCAGAGATACTACTTTGGTATCATCGGAGAACCTTAATGGATAAGGTACTGCTTCGACCACCCGAAGAATCTCAAGTTTTGTTCAGAGATACTGCTTTGGTATCATCAAAGAACATTAGTGAACAGGGTACTGCTTTGACAACCTGGAAAATCTTATATTTGTTCAAGATACTACTTTGGTATCATCGAAGAACCTTAGTGGGTAAGGGACTGCTTCGACCACCCAAAGAATCTCAAGGTATTTTGTCCAGATTTTTCATTTCACTTTACTTTCATGTCGGACAAATTTTGGGTCTTCTTGTATCTAATTTCCTTCTACCCTAAATTGAACACCATGCAGCCATTCGCTCTCTCATGTTCAACGCAATTAGATTGGGGCATCTGTCATACCCTAAATTTGTCCTACCATTTCAACTCTCTAATACCAAGCTTTGTGTTGTTCCATGATCTTCTTTTAGATGATCATTTGGCCTTTGGCTATGATCCTCTAGAATTTAGGTCAGGAGTATGTTGTTTGTGCTTAGGGTGCCTGCAAGATCTTCCCAGGGTGATTTGGTCTCTAGAGAAGGCCTTGCTCTAATGCATTTAGAGCCATATCTCAAGACTGATACTAAAGCCATGCAATTAAACAAACTTAGCCTTGGCTAGTTTTGTTTCAAGTTTGTTTCCAACCATGTTAAGAAATGGGTTCATGTTATGATCATTCATGTTTCAAGACATGGTCAATTTACCCTCAAGCCATGCCTAAATTTTGTTTCAAGTTTCAAGTTATGTTTAGTTTCAAGGTCAATTGGTGAAAACATGGATTTTAATATGTTGGTTTCAAGTTGTGATAAAATTAGTCAAGATATGATTCAAGTTATTTCAAGATAATGCAAGTGATCTCAAGGGGATCCAAGGTCATGGTTCTACTTCAATTTCTTTTCTCAAGGTTCTTAAGCCATGTGGGAGTTGCCTAGATCCATAACATGGACTATTTGTGTAAGTTATGAGATTATCCAATTTAGTTTCAAGAGCTTTTGCAAGATAAGACTCATTGTTTTCAAATTATAGCCAATTTATCGAACCATAAGCATTATGCCTAATACTAAGTTGTGCTAATCATTTGGCACCTTGTGAGTCAACTTGTTGGCAAAATGTATTACAAACCGTGTATGAGTTTTGTGCCAAGGTCATAATATACCACAACCGCATCATCCTAATGCATGATGCATTCCCAATTCTTCTTCCATTTTCAAGTGCCCTATCTCAAACTAATGCAAATAGAGAATTCAAGGAAAAACAATTTGTAATCAAAAGATTGAATCATTCCAAAGAAAAGCAAAGGGTTGAATATAGCATTGAAAGTTCAACAAAACATTTCATTCTTGAATACCAAGTCTTGTTACAAGAAAGTACAAGTCTAATTCTGCAGTTTGTAACTAAGATAACATCATGATTCTAAAAGGCCTAAGGGGCTAAATGATGAGCTAAAATTCATGCTTTGAGAGTTTTCTCCACTTAGGGCAAGTTGTTTCAAACTTTTCATCATAGTTCCAAAAAGACCAAGACATTCAAAGACTTCATGATAAGCCTCAAGAATGACCTTCAAACTTTTCTCCTCTATGTTAAGTCGCTCCACCAAGGCCTCATGGTTAATCCCATCAAATTGCTTAATCTTGAGCTAAAGACATGCCAAGTTCTTGCCTCCTCATCACATAGCCTACAAATGAGCTAAGAATGATTAATAATTGGATTCAAAATGATAATAAAAATCACATAAACATAAGGCCACTTCAAACTACTCTTCATCTTCATGCCAATTTCTTCTCTATTCCAAGTCTTCATTCATTCCAATTTTCCCTTCACACCTCGTCCAAAACCGTGCCAACAAATACGCATGAAAAGGAAATTGATAACATTTTTAGTACATGTACAACCCAAGCCAAATTAAAAATTAAGGCAATTTCAAATGCAAGCAAGAATATTATAGGTACAACTCAAAGGCATAATCAATTTAAAGGCATACTACACAAGAAATCTAAGTACAGGGCAGCAACAAGAATATAGTACTTAACACATATGAACTTTAAGGACAAAGCCACAATTTACCAAACATGTCAGCAACAACAACAAGAGTAATACACCATTTTTGTGCCTAAATATACCATATCCATAATTCAAAGATACACAAAATAAATATCACATGGGACCATACAATCAGAGGTACAACTGGAAGGACATAATACACAGCATGTTCCCTCAAATCCATATCCCACAAAATCAGTGAATTCGCAATGAATTCATTCTCAGGATTCCCACCTCATCATTTTTTCCAACAAACTTCACATGCACACTCTATATATTAGAATAATGTTCATTAAGAAAAGGGGAAGCACCTGAAGAAACCCTAAAAACGCTACTTTAAAAACAACATTTCTAAAAACACACATAAAGCTCATTTTCAAAAGTTTATTGAGCCTCACATCGAGACTCAAATAAGTTTGAGCTACACAAAGCATTAAGAGGCAGAAAGAAGGAAGAAAGGAAGTTAAGTACTTGGGAAATTATTTGAAGAAGCTCGTCCAAGGGAGCTCTTCAAGAGGTAGCTCCTGTGAACCAAACACCTTTATTTGATTTCATGTTCTTCCTTGCCCTCTGAGTAGTGTAATCCTTCTTTTTTGCTTTAATTCATTTATTTCTGATTGATTTTTGAAGTTAGGGTTTATTTGGGTTTGGTTCTGATTTAGGGATTTGGTTGTGTTTTAGAAGATTCTGAGTTTAGATTCGAAACAAGGGTGAACTTTGGGTAGGGGATAGTGAAAAGCTTTTAGGGTTTTGGCTTAGGGTCGCCAGAGAAGACGGCGGCGGACACCGTGGGCCACCATCTTCTCTGGCCTCTTTTAGGGTTCCGAGGAGTTTGTTTTTGATTTGAGAGAGAGAGTTGTTGATCAGAGAGAGAGAGTGTGTGAGGGTTGATTGGAGTATGATGGAGAAAAATCGATTCACCCATTTTATTTCATTTGCCAGCGTCATTTTGGAAGCATCTAGGTGGCGAATGGATTGGATGACACTTGTCCCTCCCTTGACAAGTTTCACCAGGGGTTGCTCCCCTATCTTGATCCCGTGTGCGGTTCACGTACCTTTACCATGCATCCTGCTTTCTTAACCCATGGATTTGGAGTCAAGCTGACTCCTTAGCATGATCAACTGGCCCAGACCTGGTTGTTGAGTTGAGGGTTTATAAACCCTCTCCTGTGATGGGCTTCTGTTGCAACTGCGAAAAACAACCGGCGGAAAAACAGAAGAGTCGCCACTTTTGTTATTCATCCCAAAGAGAGGGAAAGGAAACGATCGGAAAAACCTAACAAAAAAGGGAAAGACAAGGTCATCGTAACCATGTCTGGATTCGGGAGTCGGTTACGCAAGGGGAAGGTATTAGCACCCCTCACATCTTTCGTACTCGACGTGATCCACGCATTGTTGTCTATCTAAAAGGGTGTGTTGATACTATCTAGCTAAAGGCTCAGGGACGAAAGAAAATAAAAGAGACGTGACTCGGCAGAGCATCGTCGCTCTGTGCCTACGTACTCCCTCGTGCAATGGAAAAGTCAGAGTCAACGTAGTTCGACTAACTACGGGAGAAAGGGGGGAAGGTTGCTCGCTAAGACATCGTGTCTTATTCCTACGTACTTTCATCTGGCATGAAAGATTAGAGAAAACGTAGTTCGGGCTAAAAAAACCACAGGTTGGTTCAAAAGTTTTTAGGCCCGAGTAGGGTTAACAAGTAGTTCTAGCAGTTGGTGTATGCAGCTCGACCGTTGGAGACTTAGGCGTTACCATTTGCGGTAGAACTAAAATTTAACGACACTCTTTTATCTGAAAAGATTTTCCTGATTAAGATCCCGAAGGATGAAAAAAGTTTGAAGTGTTTTTATGTTTTTTAAAGAAGAAGTGTTTTGAACTTGATTTGTAACTCATGTCGCACTAGAGACTATGACCTAAGAGCGAATGCGTCGTATATCACCCAAAGGGTGTACATTAAACACTCTAGGTCATTGATAGGAGACCCCTCAATTACCATTTCTCAAGTAGCTTAAGGCTCGTAGCATGCCACACTTGTCATTCTTTATTAAGTGTTTTATGAATGTTTGAAGATGAGAAGAGAATAAAGGACACTAATGGGAGACTAATCAATCCTAAAAGTTGTCATGCAAAGTGGACTTAAATTTGAGTTACAAAAGGGAACTACCTAATGTTATCATGCATGGTTAGGCACCTAATATCTATCATAACCTCATGAGGTTAGAGAACTTATGGGGAGCATGGCAAAGAAAGCAAAAGAAGAAGAAGAAGAAAAAAGAAAGCACATGCAAATGAAGATGCAAACATAAGATGCACAAATAGAATGAAAGTGGGAGGAAAATAGTGTGGGGCAGTAGCTTCCACAAGCTCATCTCAACCAAGCATGCATATGGAAATGCAAGAAAAAAAAAATAAGAATAGCACAAGAAGGAACCAACCAAACAAGAACAAATCACACAAAGGTGCACCAAAAGTGGGATGAAATGACCTAAGTCAAACAACATCAACCACACCATAAGAACTAAACCAAATAAAAGGTAAAACAAAAACATAAAGCCAAGTGATGATGGGAGACCAAATGAGGGCATCAAGGACCCCATAATAGGTACTCAACCATAAGCATCACCCATCAAAAGCAAATAAGCACCAAAAGTGTCCTCAAGGATTCATCATTCTAGGTATGCTTCAAATACCTCCAAAGGAGGGACCAAGCCACCTTAAATGACACTCCAAGGTCATTGGACAGAAGGTAAATATGAAGAGGAAAGCTCAAAAGCAAGAGCAAAACATAACAAAAGGAAATGCAAGCTAGAACACAAAGGAATGCCAACAAACTTCACATTGAAACCCTAATTGAAAGATCAACAGAAAACAAAAAAAAAAGAACAAGGAAGAAACCATATCATGACCTAACATTGAACAAACTTAATCCTCAACATGTTAGCAACATGAAACAAGAGGCATTGAGAGTTTAAAGGATCCAAAAATGTCATATCCAAGTCAAACTAGGTCAAGGTGCATGTGTGAACTTCCCTTAGAGGTAACTTGACTTGCAAGTTACCTCAAAAATAGGAAAATGGTTCAAAAATGATCAAATAAAATGCACAAGGTACCTAATCATGTTGGCAAACAGAGGCAAAAAGCTCAAAGCAAATATCCCCTCAAAGCACCATCAAAAGAAAATAATATTCAAGATGTACCACTTTGAAATGGGAGAATCGAGGGTCAAAAGAAAAGCACCAAAAGTCAACCCTAAAGTCAACCAACCAGGGGCAAAATGGTCCTCAAAAATTGTTCAACTCGTCATGTGTATAAGGATCAATTTTCATTCATTGGATCAAAGGGAGATGAGAGAAACAATTCAAAGAATAAACAATGTCACAATTGAATCCATTTAAAACAATTCCAATGTTTAATCCTTTTTTAAATTGAAAATAAAATCAAAAAATAAAATAAAAATATCCTAAAAATAAATGACATCTCAAAGTTCATAGAAAATATTTTTGTGTGATTTTAGGAACATTGGAAATGTTTTTAATGATTTAAATTGAAACAGAATTAAAACAAAAATGAAAAGAATATAAAGAGAAAAATAACAAGATCCATGGTGCAAATAGCAATGAAAAGCAGTTCAAAACACACAATGGGCCCAGCAGGGGGTGTGAGTAGCAGGCACGGTCCAAGTCCAAATCAAATAAAACAAAAAAAAACAAAACAATTCAGGCAATTGTGTGTGACATGGTCAATTGAGGTGCAGATCAATCCAAGTCCAAACAGTTTGGAGCTCATAACATCAACCATCACAAATGCTAGTTCGTTTTAGTGATTAATTATCTACACGTTGTCTAGGTTTCAAATATGCAAAAATGGCAGAGAATCATGGCATAATGAGAGAGATAAGTTGAAAAGAAGATACCTAGTGGAGAACTTCCACTGAGCCTGCAACTCTTGATGAAGCTTGAAGATAAATGTCCAGAATCACTCCACAAACTTCAATAAAGCTTTTGGAATCCACAATTTAGCTTGTAATGGCTTGGATCTCAGAATTCGAATTTTGAATTTTCTTCACTTTTTCCAAATGCTCTAGCTCCAATTCAGCTTCCAATTCGTGTTCTGATGATTTGTGAATGATAGATACCTTTCATGTGATGGATTTGAATCATAAGAAAGCCCAATGGCAGCCCCTAGAGCCCAATTGCAAATCCAACTTTTCCTCACTTTTTCACTTGTTCAAGTGCACGAAAATGCCTCCACTTTGCCTCCAAAATGCTGCAAATCATCTGCTGGTAGTGTATGGAGTATGAATGGCTGTGATTTGATCCTTGTTTGATCTCAATGGTTGATATTACAAGTGTGACTTAAGCTTGAAGTAAGCTTGAAAATGGCACATCAAGACTCACCAAATTCAAATTCTAACATTGCCATTGTATTTGAAATATAATTTGCACTCAAAATATGTATTCATTTGCATAAAAATGATCCAAAATGAATTAATTCCAATTTTCTCATTTTAAGGCTTTTTCCATGAAAGTCACTTTAGGAATTCACCATTCCAAGCCACATTCATGACTTCTAAATGCTTGGTTGAACAATTGACACCAGTTGGAGCACATTTGATGTTGGAAAAATCTCCATTTGAGGTGTACAAGTTGGTGAAATGGACCTATAATTTTATGACCTATAATCTCACTTTCCCAAAATACCCCTGACTTGCAAGCCTCATTACTTGAGTTCTACAAATCAGATGAAAAACCTCTAGTACTCTTTGGAAAGCTAAGATTATGAGGAACAACTTTCATGTTCATCAAAAGTTGAGGAGAAACATCCTTCTAGGTCAAATATGGCTTGGAAGTTTGTTGACTTTTGTTGACCAAAATCACATTCATCTGATGACCTGTAACTTGTCTGCATCATAACTTGAGTTCTAGAAATCAGATGAGTGACTTCTAGTACTCAAAAGAAAGCTATGAACATTCTCTACAAGTTTCATATTGATAAAAAGTTGAGATGGAACTTGTATCTTGAGATAGGTGGTCTTGAAGTTGGGCACTAAACAGGGGATTTTACACTGAGAACCCTAATTTAGTAACTTCTCACACACTTGATCCTTGATGAATTGATATTGAAATGATGTCTCATGTATCTTAACACAACATCCCATGACCATAGATACTTGGAATTGAGTTTTAATCTCCTTTAATTTCATAGTTAACTGAGGATTACCAGATGAAAACCCTAAATGCAACATTTTTGATTGTGGCTTCTTTCACATCACACAACAACTTGAATAAGCTCCAACATGGCTCTCAAAGCACTCAATGAGCTCTCATAACATTCCATATCCATAATCATGAATTCACAATCCTCTGATGATCTTTGACTGGCCTCCTAGGAGTTGACCCACATACATCCATCAATCCTTTCACAAGACTATTGTCCACTTCTAGATGACCTGATGACCATTCAAACTTGAGTAACACCCCTTGCTTAGGCTTAACCCTCTGAGTAGACTCCTTTTGCTATGCATAACCTCTTGATCCCCTATTCAATGAAAAATGCCAATGCTAGAAAGAAATGAAATGAAACATAAACCAAGTTAAGAAAAGGTTGAGCAAATTTTGGGGTGCAACAACCTCAACCTAATGGGCCTGGGAGATTCTGACAATCACCCCCCCCCCCTTTTTTTTTCTTTTGTTCAATTCTGGCCCATTTCTTTTATTGTTTTATTTTATGTATTTCATTTTAGTTAGTTTTTTTATTTTGTTTTTATATAATATTTTAATAAAAAAAACCATTATTAATCATTTCCTTTTTTTAGAAATATCCCAAATGTGTTTTAGTATTTATTTTATTATTAATGTTTATTAAAATCCTTCATTTAATATTAACTAATTAGTTTAATAATTATTTTTTAAAATATTTGATTTTAACTTGATTAATTACATTATTTAATTTTCCTATTAAAAAAATTCAAAATATTGTATTTTTAAATATTCTATTTTTTGCTCAAATATTTTGTTTTCAAATATTTTACTTGTGAAACATTTTATTAGCAAATTCAAAATTAATTTTATTAAACCTTTTTATTTGATATTAACTAACGTTAATAGTTAATTTTATTGAATATTTAAGTTTAATTCCATTAATTACTTTAGTTACTTCATTACTTTAATTCTAAAATCCTAAAAAATAATTAATTTATGGTTTCCTTTTTTTTTTTTACCTTTAGTTAAACCTTAGATAATTAGGTAACTAGCTAATGTGTCTTGACTAATATCTTTCCTTCCTCACCTAGCTTATGATTGTTTATAGGATGTTTACACTTTGCTACTATGTACTTCATCATGCCACGATTATATTTATGTCATTCCATACTTGCTTGTGCAAACCTCATTTTCAAATACCTTGTAAGTCGATTGTTTCCACGATGTCCATAAACCTTATAGCCTCCTCTTGGGCTTTGTACAACGACGTTTGTTTCACACTTCACATTTATGTTTACTTGCATATGTATGAATGGTTCACCTTAATCATGGCTTGATACTATCCCATTTGAACAAATGTACCCCTCTCTCATGAGATGTGATATTTTGCTCATTAGTTTAATAGAAGATTAAAATCAACTCTTTCCAAAAGAACAAATAAACTTGATCCAACATCAAGTATTTTCAAAACAAACTCAATTAATCACCAACTCATACTCAAGCATACTTGATCCACATATCAATTTCCATTCCCTTTTGTAAGTCGAACGCTTTTTCCTCGCCATCGACCTTACCTTACACCACTAAGACCTCATTTCCATTAGTTCAACCTTACTCGTTTCGTACGCAAATTTAAACCCCGATCCACATCGAGAATTTTATCAAAGTAAACTTAACATACTTAACTATACTCAAACACAATTTCAATAAAAATATGAAAAGGGAGTTGGAATGGAGTCTTCGATTCCTCTTCTCGATTGTTTGGGCCCGAGTAGCCTTTCTTAAGTTCAAACAATTGTCTTCTCTAAAAAACTTTACAATGCAACTCTACATCAAACTATTTTTACAATAAACAAACTCAAAACACATTTTCCTAATACTAAGATTAAAAAAAGAGAGAGAGAGAGAGAGAGAGAGAGAGAGAGAGAGAGAGAGAGAGAGTCAAGTCTTTGACTCACTCTCCAGATTACTTGGGCCCGAGGAGCCTTTCTTAAGCTTCGAGTAATCGTCATTCATAATCTACTCTAACTATATCAAAATCCTTTCATATTTATAGTTGAAAAAGAGAGAGGGTGGAATCATTGATTCACTTTCCTGATCACTTGGGCCCGAGAAGCCTTTTTTAAGCTTCGAGTGATCATCATCCAATCAAAATACAAACACATTAATCCAACCTCTTGCCACCGTGCGATTAAAACTTCTTCCTAAAAGAACATTGTTTTGTTCCTTCTTCCGCGCATATAAACTCGTGCTTCAGACTCCTCTAGCGAGCAGACAAGCCAACGTTTAGCAGTTAGAATGGGACTTAAACACTCGTTCATAAAAAACACAAACCTTTACCTGTAGTCTCACGAACTACGATGCTTTGACTTTCCCATTGCACGAGGGAGTACGTAGGCACAAAGGCCCCAATCCTTGGTGAGCACCCTAATATAAAACCACCCATTTTCCCCTTAGTAAGAAAATCCTTAGAAGATAAACAAACTTAGCTAACTTCTCTCACGAATCGAATCAAGAGGTTCCCGTTGAGTACAACAGATGTAGAGGGTGCTAATACCTTCCCTTTGCGTAATCGACTCCCGAACCTAGAATTTGGTTGCGACTTCCATGATTTTATCTCTTTAAATGTTTTATCGATATTTTCCTATTCCTTCCTTATAATGAATAAATTTCGGTGGCGAATCTGTTAGAATGTTTTTCCGCGTCCATCGCGAGAATCGTATTTTTCAAGGTACGACAGATGACGACTCTGTTAGGGAATGTGCATAGCCATATGCTAGTGAGAGTCAAGCCTAACTTGATTCGACTCGCGAGAGTTAGATCCGTTTGTTTGTTTATTTTTCTCATATTTCCTGTTTTATTATTTAATTGCTTACTTACTGTTGTATACCTGATGTTTGTTTCTTATGATACCCTTGGGGGTTCTCTGATTATTAGAACTTTGTGAGATGGCTCTACACCCGAGTCCGTGAAAAAACATAGGATTAGAATGGTGGTTGTGTAGTGGAATACCTCGAGGAGTCTTTCTCGTTGGGAGGATACGAAATCCAAGCTTAGAGTTGATTCCCTTAAAGATGTTGTTGTTGTGGTGAGCCTTTGCCATGGAAATGATGTTTTAAGCCTGAGTCTATAACTCTAAGGACCTTTCAACCTTTCCATGATGGTTGGTAGTGTTAACTCATAAGGGTCACTCCTTTTCGGGTTGATACGAATGCCTCAATTAGATGAGATCCCTTGAACGTATCGTTATCATGACAATGATATTTTCAACCTCGATCTATGACTCTTAGATCCCTTTAGAAACCTCGGACTCGATGGTTGTGTAGTGGAGACTCACGAGGAGTCTTTCTCGTGGGACGATACGAAAGCCTCACCTAGAAGAGATTCTTTTGCAGGTGTTATTGTTGGATGAATCTTCATCTTGGCAATAATGCTTTTGAAAATCTACAATTCTAGGCACCTACCTCTTTAGAACCTACCCATGGGGTTTCAATGACCAGAGAAGCTTTTTTACTTCAAAATTGTGTCGGTGACCTTCATCCTTACATTTGCATCTCATGTTCATATCATAACATTTACATTTTTGATTTTCAGGGAATTTAAGAATTACATTATCAACATCCATGAACTATGGGAAGCAACACCAGAAGCACATATCCTCACTGTTTCAGGAAGCCAAAGGTGGAGGACTTACGCAACTTGGTTTCTCGTATCCCTTTTGTATTCAGGGTTAACTTTATAAAGGATTATGTTATTCATATACTAACTCAAGATGTGGATCCTAAAGCACTTGTCACCTTAGCTCAGTTCTACGACTCTTCTTTGAGGTTCTTCACATTCCAAGATTTTCAGTTAGCACCAACCCTAAAAGAATTTGAGAAGCTAATGGGTATTACCATGAAGAGTAAGTTACCATTTGTAGGGGTGAATATGGATTTGGAAGACAAAGTTATTGCTGACGCTCTCCACATGCATAAGAGAGACATCACAAATGCTTGGAAGAATAAAAGTGGGGTTAAGGAACTTCTTAAGTTCCTTATAGACAGAGCTGATACTCTTATCAAGGCCCAGATTTGAGATGCTTGCTATGCAATAGTGGCTTTAGATATATATGGAATCGTCTTGTTCCCTAACATAGATGATTTTATAGATGTGATAGCTATTCACGTTTTCCTAACCAGAAATCCAGTACCAACCCCCTAGCTGATGATTTTTACTACCTAAGTTGGAGAAGTGAGAAGAGAGGTGGATCCATTATTTGTTGCGAACCTCTCCTATACTAGTGGTTAAATATGCACTTACATACCAAATGACCATTTGTTGATCGAGCTAGTGACAATTGGGCTCAAAGGATGGTAGCTGTCAGATCTGCTGATCTCTCTTGGTATTCGCAGGACTTTTATGAAGTTATTACTAGTTGCGGTGAGTTTCCCAATATTTCGCTAATAGGGACTCGAGGTTGTATTAATTCCAATATGATGTTATCCATTATACAGATCCTATGGTAGCTGCTCCTGAGAAAAAAATACCTTGAAGCCTTTTTGATGCATGACTTAGGGATTGAGAATCCTGAGTTATTTAGGAAGGTTACAAGAGCTTGGAGGACCATTAACAAGAAGGAGAAAAGTGACTTTGGAAGACTAAACGGTATAACCAAAGAACCTTACTTTGTGTGGGTCAAGGAGTGGGAAAAAGAGGTTTAGATGCCTTTCGAGGAAAAGGTATATGAGCCTTTTCCTGAACCTACGGCTACTCACATTCTAATAGAGGAAGTTGAAGACCTCAAAGCCACCATAGCAAGACTGGTAAAGGAGAATGAGATCCTTGAGATGAAGCTTCAAGAAGTCACTAGTGAGAAAAATACGATGAAGTGGGAACTCCAACGCAAGAACACCCAATTAGATGCAGTAGAGAAGAAAGCAGATGAGGAGGAGCACCAGAGGAAAAAGGTCAAGGTGTGCCTTAATCAGGTATGCATAGAGTTGAAAGACATCAAGAACTATGTCCCACACCTAAAACAACATATAAAAGATGTCCTAGAAGATAAAGCTATATAGTTTGATGCAAGAAAGAAGGAGTCTAATGATTTTGAAGGCTATGAGAGATCCATTCATATATTAATAGCTGACTGAGACATGTATCATAACAAGCTTAATGGCTTGATTGAGTTTTGCAACTGGTTGGCCATAGATTTGGTTTGGAAGCATAGAGACGCTATGAAAGCAATGGACTACTCTACTCCCCACAATATATGTGATTTTCTTTGCCTTTGCAAGGCCATGTTGAAGAGGTTTAAAGAAGAGTTAGAAGAACGTGAGGCTCAAAGGCCAAAAGTTTGAAGTCTGTTTTTCTTTTGTACGTTTTCTCGTTGTTCAAACATTATGAGTTGTATGTCGAATGATCTCTCTTGTATCACTTGAATATTATCCTTTGATGAATGAATGTGATTTGGATTATTTTTGTTTTCTCACTATTCTTCTGTATGTTAAAGTAATTAATTCGAAAATTCCCTGAAAAGCAAATGCATATCATTTTGCATGTCATGGTACGCATTTTTTCCCAAACACCCCATAACTCTAAACTTTTACACTTTTCTACCTCCAGATTTAAGCTGACTATTCAACACCGCTACGAGACTCGTCATAACTTCCAAATGATGCTGGAACAGATCGAAGAGACCCAGAACACCATAAGGGGTGATATTGACGCACTCAAAGTAAATATGGACCAACTATTAGAAAACATGATGGCATTGGCCCATAAAGAAAACAAAGCTAAAACCATAGCCGATGCCAGGAAGATTGTTGACAAAGCAGAAACTTCTGGAGTTGTTAAAACAACTCCTCCTCCTATCCACGTGGACTTATCTAAGTATTCTGCATCTGCCCATCATGGCTTTGAAATGGGAATGGACGAGCAGTACCAGGTTTGGATGTTGTTGATATGTTTCTAGTTCCCGGACTGGTGATACCAAAGAAGTTCAAGGTCTCAGACTTTGACAAATATAAGGGGATCAGTTGCCCAAAGACTCATCTGAGAGCATACTGCCGCAAGATGGCGGCTCATATTGACAATGACTTGTCTTAATACATTATTTCCAAGATAGCCTCAGTGGGGCGTCTTTGGAATGGTACACGCAATTAGAGAAGGGACAAGTTAGCACGTGGAGGGATCTTGCGGATGCATTTTCCAAGCATTATTAGTACAATACTGAGTTAGCGCCGAATCGTACCCGACTGCAGGGTATGGCCCAACATAGTAATGAGTCGTTCAAGGAGTACACACAAAGATGGAGAGAGTTGGCAGCTCATGTCCAACCACCAGTTTTGACCAAAGAACTAGCAGACATGTTTATGGGAATGCTACAACCTCAATACTTGGATCGCATGCTAGGATCCTGTTTCCCTATATTTGCTGAAGTAGTGTCGGTGGGTGAAAGGATTAATAGCTAGTTGAAAAAGAAAAAAGTTGTAGTTGTTGCCACGACAGAGGTAGAAAAGAAAATAGAGGAAGAAACTATTGCCATAATAAGGGGGTGAAGAGACAAGGCCCCGACGGAAATTCGATACCAACAAGTAGTTGCGATCGTTCAAGCTCCCTATCAACAACCTGCTCAACAACAGGTTCAACAATAATCCAATTATCAGAGAGTTCCTCTTCCACAATACCAGAATTCTCCATCCCAGAGGCAGCAGAGGCCAAGACTTTCAAGAATGAACATTGATTTGGTACCAGTTTCATATGGGTAGATCTTTTCTCAATTAAACCAGAGTGGGCATTTAACATTGCGAGACTTGCACCCGACAACTTTTCCATGCCCTTCCATGTATGATTCCAATGTTCATTGTAAATTTCACAAGGGGCCCCTGGACATTCCATAGATAAATGTTATGTGTTCCATAATAGGGTGCAAGACTTGGTGGAATCTAAATATCTTACTTTTACACCTAGAGGTGCCAATGTTAAGAATAATCCATTACCTACACATGGAAGTTCTTCTGTTAATGCCATGGAGGAGAGCAATGGTTTGAGGCTGATTACGAATGTTAAAGATGTTTGTACTTCAATGAATTGGAGAACAACTAAACAAAAGTGAGATGATCCCCCGAGAAGAAGCGGAGAATTTGACTAATGAAGTGGTTAAAGAACATCTGCAGAGGTTCCTAGAGCAAGGGATAATACAGATAGAACATCGGGATCCAAGTGTGGCTTCCTTGAGATTCAATATGACAAGATAAAATCTTATCCATCAAGGCGAGCTCGCCTAGCTCTGATAGTTATACAATCTGATGTATCAGAAGCCTTTCAACGAAGGCTTGTCCGTCCAGCACCCGTGATTATGCAATATGATGAAGCTGATATCAAAATACAAAGACCAACACGGCCAGCTCTGGTAGTAATTGAATATCCTATTGATGCACCTGAGCCTAAAGTTTGTAAACAAGGGCCAGGGAAACTAGTGATTGAGTATGATGCAGCCAAATGTGGTGTTGTGGTTGGGCCCACTGGAATGACCCATAGTGGTCGATTATTTGCTGTTAGACCAGTAAAAGCACCTGCTAAAGATAAAGGGAAGGTCGTTGACACAATAATTGAATTTCCAAGTGTAGAGCCACCAGCAGAAGTGTCATCTCCAAAATCAGTAGTTACACAGAAAGAAGTTGAGAAGTGTTTAAAAATTTTCAAGAAGAGCGACTATAAAGTAGTCGACCAATTGAACCAAACTCCTGCTAAGATTTCTATGCTTTCACTACTACTCAGCTCATACGCATACAGGTTATCATTGATGAAAGTGTTGAGTGTTGCGCATATCACTAAAGACATCATTGTAGCTCAATTTGACGATGTGATAGCCAATGTAACTACTAGAAATTTCCTTGGGTTCAATGAAAATGATCTAACTTTATAAAAAAGGAACCATAACAAAGCTCTCCACATCTCCATCAGGTGTCAGGACACTTTGATATAACGAGTCTTGGTGGATACAAGTTCTTCTTTGAATGTTCTCCCCAAGATCACCTTGGAGAAGGTGCCTGTAAGGGGAGTTAGCATGAAACCAAGTGCCTTGATAGTTAAAGCATTTGACGGTTCCAGTCGAGTTGTGATAGGTGAGGTAGACTTGCCAATAAAGATTGGGCCAACTGTCTTCATCATTACCTTTCAAGTAATGGACATTTACCTAGGATACAATTGCTTGCTAGGAAGGCCCTGGATTCATTTAACAGAGGATGTTGCGTCTACTCTTCACCAAAAGCTGAAGTTTGTCAGCAATGATAAGGTGGTCCTAATTGGAGGAGAGGAAGACATCCTGGTAAGTCAGCTAACGTCCTTCCAGTACATTGAGGTTGAATGGGAAATGGTCGAGACACCTTTCCAGTCTTTTGAGGTAGTGAGTACTTTGGCGATACAACGAGTTCCTGATAGTCAAGAAACAAGACCGTCGATAGTTTCATATGAAGAGGCTAAGGCAGTTGTTGATAAGGGAATGCCCAAAGCTGGGGCAAAATGGTGGAGGTTGCTGAAAAATTTGATAAATTTGGGCTGGGATACCATCCATCTTCCAGTACAGCAGCGATTGCATATAACAAAGAGAAGGTCCCTCCCGTGGGGGATACTTTCAAAAGCGTCGAACACATCTTTGATCATACAACAACTATGGTGATTGAAGATAAAGATGATTATGAAGAGGTCTCTGCAAGTTGGATTTGTCAAGCCAAGATTGGTGAAGAACTTCAGAATTGGAAGACTATTGAAATACCTCAGTTCTTCT
Organism: Lathyrus sativus; assembly: GCA_963859935.3. Classification (NCBI taxonomy): domain Eukaryota; kingdom Viridiplantae; phylum Streptophyta; class Magnoliopsida; order Fabales; family Fabaceae; genus Lathyrus; species Lathyrus sativus. The sequence goes on from OZ012736.1 coordinate 280,662,159, forward strand.
CACACCAAAAGTAATTTTTGTTGTTTGTCAAAAAAAAAACCCTACGCTCTGCCCAAGGCATAATGGATCATTATATTGGGCCACCTAATGTTTTGAAACACAATTATCATTAATAAATATAAGTTTGCATTCAATTTTCGCTCACTTTCTTTTCTTTTTGCTTTTTACAATAAATGGCATTTCTTTTATGCACTCACTTTCCTAAATAAACTGCATAAATCATAACATGCAAAGACACTACCGAGGTCCTTAATAACAACGCTGCTATAGGCCTGTATGATTTTTACTACCCAACCTATCAAGCTAAAGGAGAAGGCGAGGAGGATTGTGAGCTCCCCAATGAGTTAGCAAGGCTGCTACAACAAGAAGAGAAGGCCATCCTGCCACACAAAGAGGATGTCAAAATTATCAACCTAGGCACTGAAGAGGATAGAAGGGAGGCGATGGTTAGAGCATCTCTTCAAGATACAGTTAAAACAAATTTGATAGAGTTTCTCCGAGAGTATACTGATGTGTTTGCCCTGTCGTATCAAGACATGACTGGATTAGATACGGACATTGTTGTACACAAATTACCGCTCAAGGAAGAATGCCACGCTGTCAAGCAGAAGTTGAGGAGGACCCATCCTGATATGGCTCTTAAGATTCGTGAAGAAGTCCGAATGCAGTTCGATTTTGGGTTCCTAGCAGTAGCAAAGTATCCACTATGGGTTGCCAACATTGTGTCGGTACCAAAAAAGGATGGAAAGGTCCATATGTGTGTGGATTACCGTGACTTAAACAGAGCTAGCCCTAAAGACATTTTCCCATTACCTCACATTGATGTATTGGTGGATAACACGACTCAGTTCTCTGTTTTCTCCTTCAATAATGGATTTTCCGGTTACAATCAGATTAAAATGGATCCAGATGACATGGAGAAGACCACTTTTATCACACCATGAGGCACCTTCTGCTATAAGGTAATGCCATTTGGGCTGAAGAACGCTAGGGCAACGTATCAACGCATGATGGTAATGCTCTTTCATGATATGATTCATAAGGAGATTGGAGTATACGTTGACGATATGATTGCCAAGTCTCAAACTGAAGAAGAGCATTTGATCAATTTGGAAAATCTATTTGCTCAACTAAGAAAATTTAGACTGAGGCTCAACCCCAATAAATGTACGTTTGGGGTACGATCTGGAAAGCTGTTGGGCTTTATTGTAAGCCTGAAAGGGATTGAAGTGGACCCTGATAAGGTAAGGGCAATTCAGAGTATGCCTACACCAAGAACTGGAAAAGAGGTTTGTGGCTTCCTAGGGAGGTTGAACTATATCGCCAGATTTATTTCACATCTCACCGCCACTTGTAAACCAATTTTCAAGTTTCTCAGGAAAAATCAGTTGATTGTATGGGATGATGAATGCCAAGGAGCATTTGGTAAGATCAGAGAATATTTGCAAGAGCCACAAATCCTGATACCGCCTGTTCCTGAAAGGCCATTAATAATGTACCTGACTGTGCTTGATGAATCCATGGGTTGCATGTTGGGGCAACAAGACGACACTGGTAAGAAGGAGCACGCCATATATCATCTCAGCAAGAAGTTCAACGATTGCGAGACAAGATACTCCTTACTTGAGAAGAATTGTTGTGCGCTTGCATGGGCTGCTAGACGTCTCAAGCAGTATATGCTAACACACACCACATATCTGATCTCTAAGATGGATCCCATCAGATACATCTTTGAGAAACCCGCTCTCACCAGTAGGATAGCTCGATGGCAAATCTTTTGTCCGAATATGACATCCATTATATCATGATGGCAAGAGACTACGAAGAGCCAGAGCCCGACGAAGGACTAGAACCAAGGGAGCGATGGACTCTCATGTTCGATGGTACTTCAAATTCTCATGGGCATGGAATTGGGGCAGTGATCACATCTCCTAGGAACTTTCACCTGTCATTCACAACCAAACTCTACTTTACATGTACTAATAATATGGCTGAGTACAAAGCATGTATACTAGGGCAAGAAGATGCCATTAACTTGAGAATCAAAACTCTCGATGTGTTTGGGGATTTTTCCATGGTGATACACCAGATAAGAAGTGATTGGGATGCAAGACATGAAAACTTAATTTCATACTGATATTATATGGGCAAGATACTTCCCATATTCGATGATATCACTTTTACTCACGTGCCAAGAGAAGAAAATCAAATGGCAGATGCTTTGGCAACTCTGGCATCCATGTATAAGTTGGTATGGCCCAATCATAGACCGTTCATTGATTTACAATGCTTTGAAGAGCATGCATATTGCTTGGCTGTTGATGAAGGATTAGATGAGAAGTTGTGGTTTTATGACATAAAGTGATATCTGGAGAAGCAAGAATATCCTGAGGGTGCCTTGGGTGTTGACAAATGGACTTTGTGCATATTGGCGTCCAATTTCTTCCTCAATGAAAATCTGCTGTACAAACGCAATCATGACACTGTCTTACTTAGATGTATGGAAAAGCATGAGGCTGAACAGATTCTGAAAGATATTCACGAGGGTTGTTTTGGACCTCACACGAATGGACATACAATGGCAAAGAAGATATTGAGAGCATGCTACTATTGGCTCACCATGGAGGCTGATTGTTACCATCATGCTCGAACTTGTCACAAGTGCCAAGTATATTCTAATAAAATCCATGTACCTCCCACTCCTTTGAATGACTTGACTTCACCATGGCCTTTTTCCATGTGGGGAATATACATGATTGGGATGATTGAGCCAAAAGCCTCGAATGAACATCGCTTCATATTGGTGGCCATAAAATATTTCACCAAATGGGTTGAAGTTGCATTGTATACCAACGTCACCAAACAAGTGGTCGCTCGCTTCTTGAAGCACAACATTATATGCAGGTATGGAGTGCCTAATCGTATCATCACTAATAATGGGTCAAATCTCAACAAAAAAGTGATGGATGAGCTATACGCCAGTTTTTAGATAGAACACTACAACTTAACACCATACAGACCCAAGATGAATAGATCCGTCGAGGAAGCCAACAAAAATATCAAGAAGATCATCCAGAAAATGGTGGTCACGTATAAATATTGGCATGAAATGTTGCCTTTTGCGCTGCACGACTATCGTGCCTCAGTGCGAACTTCGACGGGGGAAACTCCCTACTCATTGGTTTATGGCATGGAAGCGGTTCTTCCAATAGAGATTGAAATCCCCTCGTTGAGAGTTTTAATGGAAGCTCAACTTGATGAAGCAGAGTGGGTGAAGACAAGATTTGATGACCTCATTCAGGAAAAAATGCTTGGCAGCTATATGTCATGGTCAGCTTTATCAAAGACGCATGAAGAGAGCTTTCGACAAGAGAGTGCATCTCAGGATATTCAGGGAAGGTGACTTGGTGCTCAAAAGGATCATGACTATGTACAATGAATCTAGGGGCAAGTGGACGCCAAATTATGAAGGCCCATATGTTGTAATAGAGGCATTCTTTGGTGGTGCTCTAAAACTCACAACTATGGATGGTGATGAATTACCCTACCCGATAAATGCAGATTCCGTCAAACGATACTTTGCCTAAGAAAAAGTGGAATAATAAAGCCGCTAAGTCAAAAATCTGAAAGGGCGACTTTCGTAAAAATGGCTATTCCAGTGGGCTGAAAACCCGAAAGGGCGGTCCAGGCAAAAGTTAGTGATAAAATTAAAAAAATAGGCCCGCTGAGCTGAAAACCCGAAAGGGCGGCTCAGGCAAAAAGGGCGTCCCGGTGGATTGAAAACTCAAAAGGCCGATCCAGACAAAAGTTAGGGACAAAATTCTAAGGAAAACCATTTGGTATGCATGTTCAGTTAACCCTGATATGTCACCAAAGAGAGGAATCAATCTAGTCGTCTTCCCACGAAGCAAGGTGTTGAGGTCTTCTAAGTCATATGGACTATAGCAGTGTCGAAACTCAATGGAACTTTAATGATTTGTATTGCCATTATGGTTTTTTCCTTGCACCACAATTACCTCATTAAGGAATTGCATCCTTGTATGTGCTTACCCATTTAAGGGTCAAATCAATATAAAGAGAGAATTCTCATCAAATTGTGCTCACTTTTTGATTTATCTGATTGTTTTCAAATTAATTTCATTTCTTGATAATATGTGTTTTGAAACTTCAGTTAATAAAAATAATATTTGACAAGCAATAAAATTTTTGTTTGGGTGTTCGGAGATCTTGGAAGAAATTAAATGGGCTCTAGGGAAATTTCACCACGTGACAACATCAAATCAATTGTCAGTTACCCGAGCTCTTCGTCATAAACAATGTTTTTTAGGGATCTGCCTAATATGGTTCCCCCAACATTGAGTCCAAATATTACTAGGGGCAATCGGTTCCTCTAGTCACCCATTGGGTTCCCAAACATGGGATGTCGAGTAGTCCAATCCTCTCACTACCCCCATAAAAAGCCCAATCTTTTATCGGCAACTACAAAAGCCACTCCAGTTGGCACCTCCAATTTCACCATTAAATTCCAATCTTCATAGGCAACCACTAAAAGTCCGCCCTCGCTGGCATCCTCATAAAACCAAAGTCCAATCCCATTTGGCAACTATTAAATCCAGTCCCTGGTGATACCTCCAACAAGAAATCCAGCCCTAGCGTATCTGATCATTTGCATTGTCATAAGCACGACACACAGGATAGTATCATAATCATATCAAGCATTTGCAAGTCTAAGGAATTTGTTCGTGTATTAGATTCCCTAGCAGTTGCATAGAATTCTTGTCCCCAGTGGTATAACATACAACATAGTGGGATCCAGGATCAGTTCAAAAGCATCTTGGTCGGTCCTCCATCAAAGTCGGCAGAATATCTCTGAAAGGAGTTAGTATCCCGTGATCATGGGATTTTTAATTCCCCAACAAGTCATTCTTCAACCATGCAGTTAATAATGATGATCCCTAGTAGTTGTTGCTTTTGATGCTCCCCAAGCAGATGTTGTCTTAAAAAGTCTCCTGAAAGCTTTTCCCCTACAGAGTTTGGACAATACTTTTCCTCCGACAGGAACCTTACTCAACTATATCCCCTAGCTTATTTTATTGCTTGAGATACTGCTTTGGTATCATCGGAGAACCTTAATGGATAAGGTACTGCTTCGACCACCTAAAGAATCTTAAGTTTTGTTCAGAGATACTGCTTTGGTATCATCGACGAACCTTAGTGAACAAGGTATTGCTTCGACCTCCCGAAGAATCTCATTTTTGCTTGAGATACTGCTTTGGTATCATCAGAGAACCTTAATGGATAAGGTACTGCTTCGACCACCCGAAGAATCTCAAGTTTTGTTCAGAGATATTGCTTTGGTGTCATCGAAGAACCTTAGTGAATAAGGTACTGCTTCGACCACCCAAAGAATCTCGTTTTTGCTTGATTTACTGCTTTGGTATCAATGGAGAACCTTAATGGATAAGGTACTGCTTTGACCACCCGAAGAATCTCAAGTTTTATTCAGAGATACTGCTTTGGTATCATCATAGAACCTTAGTGAACAAGGTACTGCTTCGACCACCTGAAGAATCTCAAGTTTTATTCTAAGATACTTCTTTCGTATCATTAGGGAACCTTAACAGATAAGGTACTGCTTCGACCACCCAAAGAATCTCGTTTGTGTTCAGAGATATTGCTTTGGTATCATAGGAGAACCTTAATGGATAAGGTACTACTTCGACCACCAAAAGAATATCAAGTTTCGTTGAGAGATACTGCTTTGGTATCATCGGAGAACCTTAATGGATAAGGTACTTCTTCGACCACCCAAAGAATCATGTTTGTGTTCAGAGATACTGCTTTGGTATCATCGAAGAACATTTATAAATAGGGTACATCTCAGACAACCCGGAAAATCCTATATTTGTTCGAGATACTGCTTTGGTATCATCGAAGAACCTTAGCGAATAACGGAATGCTTCGACCACCAAAAGAATCTCAAGCTATATTGTCCATATTTCGCATTTCACTTTACTTTCATGTTAGATAAATTTTGGGGTCTTCTTGTATCTAATTGCCTTCTACCTTATAGTAAACACCATCTAGACGTTCCCTCTCTCGGGTTCAAGATGATTAGATTGGGCTTTGGCCATGACCCTCTAGAACATAGGTCAGGAGTATGCTGTTTGTGCTTATGGTGACTGCAAGACCTTGCCACGGTGATTTGGTCTCAAGAGGAAGCCTTGCTCTAATGCATTTAGAGCCATATCTCAAGACTGATACTAAATCCATGAAGTTAAAAAAACTTAGCCTTGGCTAGTTTTTTTTCAAATTTGTTTCCAACCATGTTTAGAAATGGGTTCAAGTTATGATCATTCATGTTTCAAGACATGGTCAATTTACCCTCAAGCCATGCTTAAATTTTGTTTCAGGTTTCGAGTTATGTTTAGTTTCAAGGTCAATTGATGAAAACATGGATTTTAATGTGTTGGTTTTAAGTTGTGATAAAATTAGTCAAGATATGATTCAAGTTGTTTCAAGGTATTACAATTGATCTCAAGAGGATCCAAAGTCATAGTTCTACTTCAATTTATTTTCTAAAGGTTCTTAAGCCACGTGGGAGTTGACTAGAGCCATAATGTGGATTATTTGTGTAAGTTATGAGATTATCCAATTTAGTTTCAAGACCTTTTTCAATATGAGAGTCATTATTTTCAAATCATAGCCAATTTATTGAACCCTAAGCATTATGCCTAATACTAATTTGTGCTAATCATTTGGCACCTTTTGAGTCAAGTTGTTGGCAAAATGTATTACAAACCGTGTATGAGTTTTGTGCTAAGGTCATGATGTACCACAATCGCACCATCCTAATGCATGATACATTCCCAATTCTTCTTCCATCTTCAAGTTCCCTATCTCAAGCTAATGCAAATAGAGAATTCAAGGAATTGATGATATTGCAAACTGTCATGCAACTTGTAATCAAAAGATTCAATCATTCCAAAGAAAAGCAAAGGTTTTAATATAGAATTGAAAGTTCAACAAAACACTTCATTCTGGAATACCATGTCTTGTTACAAGAAAGTACAAGTCTAATTCTGCAGTTTGTAACTAAGATAACATCATGATTCTAAAAGGCCTAAGGGACTAAATGATGAGCTAAAATTCAAGCTTTGAGAGTTTTCTCCACTCTGGCCAGGTTGTTTCAAACTTTTCATCACAGTGCCAAAAAGACCAAGACATTCTAAGACTTCATGACAAGCCTCAAGAATGACCTTCGAACTTTTCTCCTCTATGTCAAGTCCCTCCACCAAGGCCTCATGATTAATCCCATCAAATTGCTTAATCTTGAGCCAAAGATATGTCAAGTTCTTACCTCCTCATCACATAGCATACAAATGAGCCAAGAATGATTAATAATTAGATTCAAAATGAAAATAAAAATCACATAAACATAAGACCACTTCAAACTACACTTCACCTTCATGCCAATTTCTGCTCTATTCCAAGTCTTAATTCATGCCAATTTTCCCTTCACACCTCGTCCAAACTCGTGCCAATAAATACGCATGAAAAGGAAATTGACAACATGTTTAGTACTTGTGCAACCCAAGCCAAATTCAAAATTAAGGCAAGTTCAAATGCAAGAAAGAAAGTTATCGGTACAATTCAAAGGAATAATCAATTGGAAGGCATACTACACAATTTTAAGAATTTTAAGGACAAAGCCACAATTTACCTAACATGTTAGCAACAACAACAAGAGTAATACGTTATTTTCGTGCCACAATATACCATATCCACAATTCAAAAATACACAAAAATATCACATGGGACCACACAATCAGAGGTACAGCAGAAAGGAAGAAATACACAGGATGTTCCCTCAAACCCGTATCCCACAAAATCAGTGAATTCACAACAAATTCATTCTCAGGATTCCCATCTCATCATCTTTTCCAACAAACTTCACACACACTCTCTATATATTAGAATAGTGTTCATTAAGAAAAGGGGAAGCACCTGAAGAAACCCTAAAAATGCTACTTTGAAAGCAACATTTCTAAAAACACACATAAAGCTCATTTTCAAAAGCTTATTCTGCCTCTGTCGCAACTGCGAAAAGGAGGGGGCCGACAAACTAGACAGAAGAGTCCCCACCGAACGTTATTTATCCCAAAGAGAGGGAAACAAAACGATCAAAGAAAACCTAAGAAAAGGGAAAGAAAAGGTCATCGCAACCAAATCTTGGGTTCGGGAGTCGGTTACGCAAGGGGAAGGTATGAGCACCCCTCACGTCTATTGTACTCAACCGGATCCACGCTTGTTGTCTAAATCTATGGATGAAAGTTATCTAATGCTACTACTAAACGGGGGTTAAGAGAAAGAACATACTCGATAGGACATCGCCGCCCTATGCCTACGTATTCCCTCGTGCAATGGGAAAGTCAGAGTCAACGTTGTTCGGGAAACTACGGGTGATGGGGACGGTTGCTCGCTAAGACATCCCCTTCTTGTGCCTATGTATCCTCATCTGGTATGAGAAATCAGAGCAAACGTAGTTCAAGCAGTTACGGGAAAGGGTCTCGATTGCACGGGGGCGAGAGAAAAGGTTTAGGTTAACAGGTTGGTCTCGATTGCACTGTGGCAAGAGAAGGGGATGTTAGTTGTTAATATGCTCGTCAAAGATAGAGATCCTCGTGCCTACGTATCTTCATTAGGGAATGAAGAATCAGAGCAGCCGTAGTTCAGCCAACTACGGAAAAACAGGGTCTCGGTCGCATGGGTGCGAGAGAAAATAGGTTCTCAATTATAAAAGTGAGAGATAAAAGGGGTCTCGATCGCACGGATGCGAGAGAAAAGGCTCTTAGGCCTGGAACACCTAAACGGAAGGGAACCAGATCAGGTTGGGAAACGCACTATGCAAAATCCTAAGACATAGGAGCGAATGCGTCGCATGTCGCCCAAAGGGTATACGCTAAACACTCTAGACAATGTGAGGAGAGGCCCCCCACTTATCATTTCCTACGTATCTAACGCTTGGAACTCACAACACTCATCGCGGTTACGGGTTTGAATTAATGTTCGAAATTGTTAAGTGAATCGAATCGGGACCAATGTGACGCTAAACCTTTGTAGCTCGACTTATGAGGGAAGTCGAACTATTGGAGGTTGCGTAATTAATATCCGTGCTATGGACAAAATAGAGAAATGATACTGAGAATCATTCTTCGGTTTAATCGTGTCGTATGCACCAAAAAGAAGTGGGATCTCGTCTTAATCGTAAACTTTATGTTGATTAATCAAAGGTATCCTACCAAGGTAAAGAAAATGACCCAAATGGTCATTTTCCATAGATTTGAAATCGGGAAGGTTATCGACTTTGATAATCCGACGCTTACGAATACAAGACTTCATCGATCGAGAAAGTCAAAATAAAATCGAAAATAAGAAGAAATGAGGAGAGAAAGGAGGTGGTCTCGGATCCAACATTCTTCATCAATAGTTTGACTGGTAACGGTTTACAGGAGTCTCGTCATCGACCAAAAAGTGACGGAAATACACAAAGGTGAAATAAAGTCAAAAATGAAAAGTGAAGAGAAAAGTCGGTCTTAGATCTATCATTTTCTCATCAATAATTTGATAGAAAAAACTTAGAGGTCTCTTCTTCGACCCAAACGATGAAAGTGAAATAAAAGGCTCAATGATAAATAAGAAAAAAAAGTCAAAATCTAACTTCTAAGAAATTATATTAAAATTCTAAAAGAACCAAATTAAAAAAAAACTAATATTAGAAATATATATATATATATATATATATATATATATATATATATATATATATATATATATATATATATATATATATATATATATATATATATATATATATATATATATATATATATATATATATATATATATATATATATATATATATATATATATATATATATATATATATATATATATATATATATATATATATATATATATATATATATATATATATATATATATATATATATATATATATATATATATATATATATATATATATATATATATATATATATATATATATATATATATATATATATATATATATATATATATATATATATATATATATATATATATATATATATATATATATATATATATATATATATATATATATATATATATATATATATATATATATATATATATATATATATATATATATATATATATATATATATATATATATATATATATATATATATATATATATATATATATATATATATATATATATATATATATATATATATATAACCAAAATATATTACATATTAGCAAATCTTAAAAGAAACTATACTAGAAAAATATAAAAAACTCTCTAAAGAATTAAATAGAAAAATATATTATAAACTTAAATAACTAATTTATAACAGTATATTGACAAAACTAACTATAAGATACATTAAAAACTAAAACTGTTTTCTTCATTTTTTAGAAAATAATGGTTACATTAAGATAAAAATGGGTTAGGATCAGATCTGGGGTGTGGGTTAATGAGGAGGGGTCATATGGGCCCAAGGCTCATCACCCACCTCAAACAAAATAGTCTGGAAGGCAATACACAGATGGAGTCTTTTGGGTAGTCTTGGCAAGGAGGTGGAAATTAACGGAGGGATGTGATGGGTTTGGACGGAAGAAGCTCTCAAAGTGATAAAGGTGGCGTAGGTTTCAGATAGTTACATCTCTCAAAGTTATTCTTCAAATCTTCGTGAAGTTCGGTTTCAACAAATACATTCACCAGCGGAGGCGCGTTCTCGTCAGCGGCCTCAACGAGGGTAGATTCGCACGCTTCAAAATTCACAACAACGCCATTTGCAGGCTCAATGTGGGATTCAATTCCTTACGTTCGGATCTGGTGTAATCTCACTTTCTCCTCATCTTAATGTCTCTCTGTGTTAGGATTTTTGTTCGATAAATGAACGGTGAAGGGGTTTTGAAAGGAATGGTTGAGGTCTGTTGAAAGGAGAGGTAGGATGGTTTGTTGAGTTGTGGTTTGAGTTTAGACTGATGTTTGGAGAGGAAAGGGAGAGGATGTTTGGGTTTTGAAGAAGTTATTGTGGCTCTGTTCAGTTCAAGTTCTTTTCAGATTGGGGGAAGTGGAGGGGATAATGGGTCGGTGGATGTTGTGTTGCTGTTTGGGGTTTTCGATTGAAGGGTTGGGGGTTTTGCAGATTGAAAGAAATGAAGAAGGAGGGTTTCGGTTGAGTTGCAGAAATGGTGACACGATGAAAACGGAGGTTGTTAATGGAGAAGATGGTGGAGAAGAAGGGTGGCCGGAAATGGTGATGAACAGGACTTGGGACGCAGCGACTACTAGGGTTTTGTCATGGTTGAAGAAAATGAACAGTGACCCTCTCCTTAAATGCAGAAGACACATGTTCTCTTCTTTGCTGTTTTTTGTCCTTTTGCTCAATTTTTTGATTAATTTTGTACTAATAATAAATTAACTATTAAATCATATTCTAGTTAAACTATTAATTAAATCCTAAGCTCTAACTAAATCTAATCTAATTAATCAATATTCTAATTAATAAAGTAAACTCTAAATCTAATACCTAATTAAAAATCTAATTTAAAACCAGTTTATTATAATTCTAATCTAAATTAACACTAATTAATTCTAATTCCTAATTAAATTCTAAGTAAAAAAAACCATTATAATTCTAATCTAATCTAATTCTAAATAAAATTTGAATTAAGTCCTAATTTCTAAAAGAAAAAGTTAATCTAAACTAATTCTAAATAATTATAATAAAAATCTAATTCCAACCCCAATTAATTAATTCTAATATCTAATAAGACTTTAATAAAAAATCTATTCTAAAATAAAAATCTATTTTAAAAGCTAATTTCTTAAGTTCTAATTTCTAAATAAAAACAAAATTCTAAATCTAATTAATATTATATTAACAAAATATATAAATAAAGCAAAGATGGATCACAAAAATTACGACATAAAAAACGGAAAAACGGGCGAACACCGAAAGGCACCCAAAATTATCAGCACGGACTAAACCAACAGGAAGAGAACAACTTTCGCTCGATTTCGACATGGAACTCAACATTTGAACTGGTTTAAATTATCTAAAATGCGAACAAGGCGGCTATAATCCTGATAAATCCATTTCGGCTGATAACATGGACAATATGCGAGAAATGATCGACCTAGATGATATGCAGATGAAATACAAAGCAAAAGCCAGTCAAAGTTAGAAAAAGGGTGGGCAAATTTTGGGGTGCAATAGCTGCCCCTATTCAAACAGCTTGGGCCTGAAGGGATGAAAAGCGACCGCTTTCAGACATTCAAGGTAAAAGGTTATTGAATACAAAAGAACCCAGAAATTTGCAGTCTGATCGGGATGGTAAACTGTAGAATATGTCCACCCAAGTGGAATCACCAGGGAAATATCTGAAAGTAGGAAACAACCACTAACCACCAGTTAGAAAACCTCAACACGCAGTCGAAAAGAAGCAATTTCTAAACACAAGTTAGATACCCCAACACAAAGTTGGTAGAACATCTGCTAAACAGCAAGCTCGACACTAAGTCGGAAAAACATCTGCTAATAAGCAGGCTCGATACCCGGTCGGTAAAAACATCTGCTAACAAGCTGGCTCAACATTAAGTCGGTAAAAACATCTGCTATCCAAGCAGGCTCAACACTAAGTCGGTAAAACATCTGCTAACAAGCAGGCTCAACACTCGGTTGGTAAAGAACATCTGCTAACAAGCAGGCTCGACACTCATGTCGGTAAAAAACATTTGCTAACAAGCAGGCTCGGCATCCGCCGGTAAAAAAAATCTGCTAACAAGCAGGCATCGACACTAAGCCAGTAAAAACATTTACTAACAAGCAGGCTCGGCATCCGCCGATAAAAGAAACATTTGCTAACAAGCAGGCACCGACACTATGTCGGTAAAAACATTTGCTAACAAGCAGGCTCGACATCCGCCGGTACAAACACCTGCTAATATGCAGGCATCGACACTAAGTCGGTAAAAACATCTGCTAACTGTCGCAACTGCGAAAATCGGCGCCGGCTGAACAGAAGAGTCTCCACCGTGCGTTATTTATCCCAAAGGAGGGAAAGGAAACGCTCAGAGTAAACCTCGCACAACACGGGAAAGGTATGGTCGTCGCAACCAAAACCTAGATTCGGGAGTCGGTTACGCAAGGGGAAGGTATTAGCACCCCTCACGTTCGTCGTACTCGACGGGATCCACGCTTGCTTTCGGGTACAGATTGTTATTCTATCTAAACTACAGGTCAGGGGTTAAAAAGAAAATAAAATGAAAATAAAATGACTCGGCAAAGTATCGCACTTTATGCCTACGTATTCCCGTCTGGAACGAGAAATCAGAGTCAACGTAGTTCGCCTACCTACGGGAAAGGAGGGGAAGGTTGCTCGCTAGGATATCGCATCCTATGCCTACGTACTTCCACACTGCATGGAAGATCAGAGCAAACGTAGTTCGGGCCACGTACGAAACAAGTCTGTCTTGACTGATTTTGTTCCTTCTGAAAAAGGTTTTTCTGATTAGCAGTCCAAGCGGACAAAAATGACGTCTTGATGAGTTCACGTTCTTTTACGGAAGAAGTGTCTTTTATTGTGTTTGAAATTTTATTGTACTTTTCTGTTTGTTTTGAGAAAGAAGAGACAGAACTCTAACCTACGGTTGCGAAGGGAATCAAACTAACCTAATGTTATCATGCATGGGTTAAGACCTAGTGTCTATCATGCTCCTCTCTTGCGCAGAGAGGAACAGAGATCCTAAGGGAATAGACGGAAACAGAAACAATATCAGATATATACAGTAAATCCGTAAAATGCATGGATGCAACAATACAAGCGAGGCAAGGGAGTCCCACTCAACCTTGAACCTAGAAAACAATAGGCAAAAGTGAACAGGATTCACTTTCAACCCAACAGGGTAAACAGCAAACAATACAGTCCAGAAAACCAATCAATACATCAGAAATGAAATACAGCAAAAAAAATAAATAAATAAACAGCCACAGCAGCTCTGCATCAACATCTGACTTCAAGTAATCTCCAATCAGCTACAAGCATCAACCTCCATCTCCACAGCCTTCCAGCAAGGTCTTGATCATCAGTCTTCTGTCTACAATGGCTTTTCTTCAAGTCTCAGGCTCCAGGAGGAATATCAGTCAACCAGATGAAGTGAATGAATGTTAGACAGTCAATTACCTACCAAGGGTGGTTCATCAACTGTTAACATTAAACAGACAGTTTTCTCTCAAAAGTTCTATCTTTCAAATACATTCACTGATCCTTCCAAAGGAAGGAGGTGGATATTTGAAAGATACTTTGAATCATAGAGAAAGGATGGATGCAGACAAGGCATTCCATGTTTGAGAAACAAGCTTTCTAATCTAGAGCTCTGCCTAGCTCCTAAACCCTAGTCTCCTCAACAACTGCTAGCAGGAATCTCCTCTTCAACTCTGGAAGTTGGTCTTCCAGCTCTGGATCTCCAATGGCTTCATCATCACTAGTCTTCATCTCTCCCAATCCCCAAGCAATCCCAATACCCACACAGACAAACAATAATCCCCAGAGGGCATACCACACCAATCAATCAAGCATAGACAGTAATATACTAATAGCAGTAGGGGAATCCTAGTGATTTCTAAGGGATCTAATAACTACCCATAGTCCCATATCTAAAATATTCAATCTCTAAGTCTAAAGGGAAATGATTCAATTCTCCTAAGTCATCACTTAAACCCTAATTTTGTTCATGTTGTTCTCACCTAAACTAATCACCTAAAATTAATTCCTAAAAATATGAACTAAATTGTATGTACAAGCTAATCTTATCTACTAATCAACCTAAAAAAATGGGTGAAAAATATTAAAGCAACTATTAGAACAAAAATTAACAAAATCATGCATCAAACTAAATGTCATTTATACCTATTTAAAAGAACAATATGCCAAAAATATTAAAATAAAATAAAATTGGAATTTTTTTTATATGATATTTTTCTTGACAAAATTATGAACAATGTAAAAAAACAACCAATGAAAATCATGCATTTTTCTATTTTTTATGATTTTTCAAAGAATTGAGAAAATTGAAAGAAAATAAAATGGAATTAATTGGATGAGGGTGCAGGAAGCATATAAAAGCAATTGAAAATGAGAGATGGGCCCAGACTGGGGGGCGCGCATAGCAAGCGCGTCTGGGCCCAATGCAAGTCAGAAAACATAATAAAAATTAAAGAAACGGAAAACGGTGCAGATAGTAAAGACTTTAGTTCATTTTAGCTTTGGGCCTGATTGGGAGGGTGCTATTAGCAAGGATATCCAAAGCCCATCCTGAAAACATTAATGAAACGGTGCGTATTGGTGTTCAAATCTCCCTCCGTTTTCCTTTTAAACCATGACCGTTGGATGAGGAGCCAAGTCAAGGTCAATCTCAAGATCGTGTGGCCCAGGGGTTATCTTCAACCTCCAGCAAACCCTAAGCCATGAAAACCCTAACCATGCTTGCATCTTCAAGTGCTCTGTTCTCTCTCATTTCACCATGAATTCCCTCGACTCCAAGAGCAAAGTTGCTCTAAATTCCTCCCTCTACACAGCCATAACCATAACTCCTCCTAACACTCAAGCAATAATGGAACCCGATAGGTATAACAGATGGAATCCACCATTAACACCTGTCATCACTCGCTCCAAACCTCACCAATTCTTGTCCTAAACTCATCTACACTCCATGCTGATCTTAACAAGCCATATATCCAAGATTATCTTGCATTATTCGTGATGTTATGATCTCTAACAGAATTAGTGCACCATGATCAACATCCATGAAACTTATCCAAACTTACCAAAATCAATCATCTTACTTATCCTAACCGATCTATACTAACAATTCCCTATAATTCTCACTAAATCATGCAATTCGAATGAAGTTACCAACCTGGTGTGATGATGAAAACAGCTATGGAATCCTCTTGATCCAATGCTTGAAATGATGAGAAACTGATCAGTGAACTTGGTGATGAGTTCTGTATGCAATCAATGATGCTCCAAGGCTTTGAATCTCCTAATTCCAAGATTCTTGCACTTTGAATGATGATGATGAATGGCACGATTCCTCCTTCAATTTGCCAAATGAATGTGTGAATTCTGATCCTTGGATGATGATGATGAAGAACAGATCAAGAATGGTGGAAATTGATGATAGTTTGAGAGAGTTTGAGAAGCTTTTGCAAATGAGAGAAAGTGTGTGAAACTTGTGATTTTGAGTAAATGTGATCACCAACCATGGCATGAACCCTCTCCATTCAATATATACATGTCATTAGAACCTCCTAGAAACTTGGAGAAACTTCCCATGTGTGATTTCCCTTGGATTTGGCCTATGTTTCTTCCATGATAAGTAACCATGAATAACTTCCAAAATGTGAACCAAGCTCAAAATTCTACTTTAGCCAATGTTCTCAAAATGATCTTTCCATTCAAAATGACCTATAATTTCACCTCATTTGGCCAAAATATGAAAAATCTCATTTTTTAGGTCATTTTTATTCATTAAATTCAACAATTTTGAAACCTTGTGCTATGAATCTTCCCAATCTCTCATGGTCACTTTTCTAGACTCAAAATGTCATTTGGAACAAGTTTGATGTTGTAAAGTTTTCCATTTGAAGCTTCCTTGTATGAGTTTTGGGCATAGGCTTGAAATGACCTGTAATTCTCAGATGACCAAAATACCCTTTGCTTGCCAAGACTATGAGTTCCACAAATCATATGAAGGCATACTATACCATTCTAGAAATATAAGACAATGAGGAACAATTCTTATGTTGACCAGAAATTCATTTGAAATCTCCTTGAGGGGTAAAAATAGCTTGGAAGTCAAGTCACTTTCACAGACAAAATTTCAGATACCTCAGATGACCTGTAACTTGCAAGGACCATAACTTGAGTTCTATAAATCTCCTTGATGTCTTCCACCACTCAAATTAAAGGTCTTGAGATCCTCTACAAGTTTCATGTTGGCCAAGGATCCATTTGAAGCTTGAATTTTGACTTATCTTGCTTGGAAATTTGACCTAAATTAGGGGATTTTACACAGAAACCCTAATTTAGAAACTCCTCTTCTCCTTGATTTCTCTTGAATTCTTCTTAACACATTCCCCTATCCTTCTCTACATGTCAAATGATGAACCCCACATCTCTCCAATAGCCCTTAATGCCTTTCAATCAGTCAATTGACCTAGAGTTGACCCAGGGTTGACCCAAATGAAACCCTAGTTGACTGTCTTCAACTGCAATTCTTGTGACTACACCAATGACTTGTCTCCTTCTCCAAATGACTTTCTAAGTCCACTATGATGTCTAGATACTCTCCATGCTCAGCCCACAACTCACACTTTCCTTGATGATCCCCAGATACCCTCAGATAGGAGATGGATGCACTTGCTTGATCTATTGACTTCCCAGCTTTCAAATTCTTTCTGATGACTTGAATGAGATTGAATTTGGATAATAACCTCTTGATAGGCTCATATAGATGAGAATAATGATTGGTCCCCTGTTGGATGACTTGCTATGCTTATGCTATGCAGATGATTAGACTATGTACATGACTTTATATGCAAATGCTAATGATATTGAAACATAAACCAAGTGAATAAGGTTGAGCAAATTTTAGGGTGCAACAGCTGCCCCTATTCAAGCGACTTGGACCCGATTGGGTGAAGAGCCCGGAGCCTTCAGACATTCGCGGTACGAGACGGTTGAATACTAAGAACCCGAAAATTTGCCAACCGCAGAAATAAACTGCGCTCCTGCTTGGGTAACGACATTCACCGACTGAATCTGACTGTTATGGCAACCCACTGATCCCATGCGGGGATTATTTTTATCGGCCTGAAAAAGACTTTATCATCGCAGAGATAGAACATTGTCCACGTCAGGACGCCTGCTTCGTCAATTCGGAAAACTTTAACAACTTTGCTGGGGATGGCTCGTCTGCCTTCTCGTCAGAAATAAATCGTCCACGTTAGGAATAAACTCTTCCACGTTAGGAATAACATCGCCCACGTTAGGAATAACATCGTCCACGTTATGACTAACATCGTCCACGTTAGGACTCACCCTTCCACGTAAGAAATAACCGTTCCATGTTAGGAATAACACCGTCCACGTTAGGACTCACCTTTCCACGTAAGGAATAACCGTTCCACGTTAGGAATATCACCGTCCACGTAAGGAATCATCTCTTCTGCATCTGTCCACGTCAGGACTAAACTCCTTCCACGTCAGGAACACACTCTTCCTTTCCACGTCAGGAATACAAGCCTCTTTCCACGTAAGGAATACTATCTTTCCACGTAAGGAAACCATCTATCGATTTGGTTTGTCCACGTGAGGACTCCACTTTTCCACGTAAGGAATGCATCTCTGTCCACATAAGGAGCACAATTTTCCATGTAAGGAATGCCATCTTCTTCCACGCAAGGAAACAAACTTCTTTTCTTTCCACGTAAGGAAACACAATCTTATCTTAGTTTGTCCACGTCAGGACTCCAATCTTTCCGCGTAAGGAAACATAACCTCGATCTGTCCCCGTCAGGATTCCAACTTGATATGTCCACGTAAGGACTCAATCTTTCCACGTAAGGAATCACATCTTTCCACGTAAGGAAACCAACTCCTTTCCATGTAAGGAATCAACTTCTTTCCACGTTAGGAATCATAACTTTTCTTTCGATTTGTCCATGTCAGGACTAAACTTTCCACGTAAGGAATACATCCTCTTTCCACGTAAGGAATCTCATCTTGATATGTCCACGTAAGGACTCAATCTTTTCACGTTAGGAGTCAAACTTTGCTATGTCCACGTCAGGACTAAACTTTTCCACGTAAGGAAACAACTTCTCTTTCCACGTGAGGAATAAACTTGTCCACATCAGGACTCACATTTCGTCTTGATTTGTCCATGTAAGGACTCCCCTCTTGACTTGCTGAGGAAATAAAACCTTGTCCACGTCAGGACTCGTGTACCTTCGACCCACTGGGGGAAGTGAGACTTGTCCACGTTAGGACTTACATCTTCATCTGATGACATAATAGAACCTGTCCACGTCAGGACTTGCGCGTCTTCGACTTGCTGGGGAAATAAGACTTTGTCCACGTCAGGACTCATACTTTGCCAACAACACGAAGAAGAATAAATTTGTCCACGTCAGGACTCTCGCATCTTGTCATCGCGAAAAACTACAAACTTGTCCATGTCAGGACGCACCTTTCACCATTACGAAGAAAGATATCTGCTGGAAATAAATTGTCCATGTCAGGACACCAACATGAAGAGTAACCAATCTTGTCCACGTCAGGACTCCACACTCAATCAATACCGAGAACTCGAATCTTTCCACGTTAGGACTAACACATATCGTCAACTTGAGGAAATGTCCACGTCAGGACTCCACATTCCATCAATTCTGAGAAATCGAACCCGTCCACGTTAGGAATAGCACCTCCTATCAGCCCAGGAAATAAAACTGTCCACGTTAGGACACCCACTTCTCCAGCACGAAGAAATCCCGTCAATATCGAAATAAATTGTCCACGTCAGGACTTATTGCTCCATCGATCCCAACCCACAGACTTCTTAGCACTAACGTGATAGCGACTTTGAAGCGGACTCTGCTGGGGATATTTGAAAACCAAACTACTGGGGGCCTGCTCTAATAACCGGCGATAGCCTCTGAAATTCTGGTTCATGAAACCTTTTAATGCTGACGTAACAACAACTTTGAAAGAAACAATCCGCTGGTCGGACTAGAGAAGCTTCAACAAGAAACCCTGGCGGGGAAATAAGTAACTCTGCTTGGGGTCAAAGAGAAACTTATCCTGATAACTCTGTGGGGAGTAGTGCCAAAGCTGACACTTCGTTGAATGTCTCATGCCGAGACTTCGAATGCTTATTGATTCACCTGAGCAAGGGCTCTCTCTACCTGTAAGGGAAACAATACTTGAAACAAACGGTTAACCAACCTGGTTTATATTTCAAAATGCATATGTTTGACAATGACGTAATGCTCCATTCGACATGGAAATGCTACGCATTTTTTTATTTGGTGGATGCAAGTATGACACTATATGCCGATGCAAATGCAGACTCGAACTGCTGGGATACAGAAACTGCTTCAGCAAAATAAATGCTGAAGATAATGCCAACTTCGCTGGGGATAGCCAGATGCTACAGAATTATTCCAGCAAAATAAATGCTGGAAGAGGGAAGTCGACTCAGCTGGTAAATTGGGAACTCAAACCAAACATCTCATTGAAGTAATACCCTGCTGGGAATACAACTCTGATGGAGAATAGCAGATGCGCTTGGTATGATTGGAATTCTGCTGAAGAGTGAACAGGTATCACACGGTATTCTGACAAAATAAATGCCAATGCGCCACACCGACTCCGCCGGGGAGAGCCTTAATCTTCGATTTTCACTTGCTGAAAAGAGAACTCCACTGGGGATGGGACGATTCTCTTGGGGGAAATCAACTGACTCTGCTGGGAGAGTAAATGACCCTGCGGGGAAAGGTAAACTGCCTGAATACAGCTCACCAACTTGGAATCGCCAATTCTGCTGAGAATAAATGACTTTGCTGGAGCATGCTCTCTGGATAAGCTACGACCGGCTGGGGAATTCGATCTCTCTTCAGGAAGAACATGCATGACCTGCGTGGGGGGTCGAGTCTTTCGTTATTGTAATCTTTTGATCGCCTTCCTCGTACGGCTATGAAACCTGCAACAACACAAACAAAACAAGACAAGCCTATGCAACCAAATCTATTCGGGTTAGTGACATCATCTCCAGTTAATTCAAAGTTTTAGCAATCGTTGGCAAGGGCCAGTGATGTTATACACCTGCTAGTTTCAGTAAACTTAGGCGCTTTATCATGCACAAAACAGTAAAGAACCAGCATCAAGTACTGAATAACATATTTTATTGATTGGGCCCCTGAATGGGCGGAGTTTTTGTACACGAGATGTAACTCCTGAAAAGAGGAAGCTACGCAAAGCAGATATACAAGTATGCACAAGAAGCATAAATATTTTGACAAATTAAATTTGTACACATGTCGGCAACGAGATGCAGACGAACATCACGAACTGATCCTCCTATGACTCGCCCGACTCTAATGCTTTCCCGGTATTCACACTTCCGAAGAGATTGTATCCGATAATCGACCGCTCGAGCGTATTCTCCCGCGCTGATGCTCACTGTAATATCAAATTCGGACCGCAGTCATTTGCTTTTCAAATCCCTAACTTTTGCGTGAACCGCCCTTTACGGGTTTTCAGTTCACCGGGATACCCTTTTTTGCCGAAGCCGCCCAGTGTAGGTTTTCAACTTCGCGGGTGTACATTTTTCAACTTTATCCCTAACTTTTTCCCGAACCTTTCATTCTGTTTTTGGTTCGCCAGGATGCCCCATTTTTGCCTGGACTCTCTTTTTTCTGTCCAGCGGGTCTATTTTAAGCAAAGTATTTTTTAACTGCGTCCGAATTCACAGGCGACGTAAAGTCTTCACCGTCCATAGTGGATAATAATAACGCCCCTCCTGAAAAGACTTTCCTGACAACGTATGGCCCTTCATAGTTGGGGGTCCACTTGCCCCTGTGATCTGCCTGCGGCGGGAGAATCCTTTTCAGCACAAGGTCGCCCGTCTGAAAGCTTCGCGGATGTATCCTCTTATCATACGCTTTCTTCATTCGGCTCTGGTACAAACGACCGTATGCTAGAGAAGCGATCCTCTTCTCATCCATCAAACTCAATTGGTTCAACCTATCTTTCACCCATTCTGCCTCGTCTAGCTGAACGTCTCGCAATACCCTCAGAGAAGGGATCTCAACTTCCAATGGTAATACCGCTTCCATTCCGTATACTAACGAGAACGGGGTTGCTCCGGTTGATGTGCGTACCGTCGTACGATAACCGTGCAAAGCAAAGGGTAGCATCTCATGCCAATCCTTATAGGTCACCACCATTTTCTGAACGATCTTCTTGATATTCTTATTGGCCGCCTCGACAGCGCCATTCATCTTGGGTCGGTAAGGGGAGGAGTTGTGATGTTCGATCTTGAAATTCTGACAGAGCTCCTTCATCATTTTGTTTTTTAAGTTTGAACCGTTGTCCGTGATTATCCGCTCGGGGATCCCATATCGGCAAATGATATCTCTCTTGATGAATCTGGCCACCACTTGCTTAGTTACATTTGCATAAGACGCCGCTTCCACCCACTTGGTGAAATAATCGATTGCTACTAGAATGAACCGGTGCCCATTAGAAGCTGTCGGCTCGATCTTTCCAATCATATCGATCCCCCACATCGAGAATGGCCATGGCGATGACATCACATTCAGAGGACTCAGAGGCACATGGATCTTATCAGCATAGATTTGGCACTTGTGGCACTTCCTCGCAAACTTGAAACAATCAGTTTCCATAGTCAGGCAAAAATATCCTGCCCGCAGCAGCTTTCTCGTCATAGCATGCCCGCCAGCATGCGTACCAAAGGTACCTTCGTGTATTTCCTCCATGAGCAGCTTTGCCTCTCTTTCGTCTACACAACGCAACAGCACCAAATCATGGTTTCTTCTGTACAAGACACCATCTGGATTCAAATAGAAATTACCCGCTAATCTCCTGAGAGTCTTCTGATCTTGACTGGATGCCCCAGCCGGATACTCATTATTCTTCAGAAAATTAAGGATGTCAAAATACCACGGTTTGTCGTCGGATGCTTCATCAATAGCAAATACGAAAGCTGGTCTATCGAGCCGAGAGATAATGATTCTGGGAGCCTCGTTCCAGAAGTTGACTTTGTACATGGAAGACAACGTGGCGAGGGCGTCATCCATTTGATTCTCTGCCCGCGGTACATGATGCAACTCAACCTTGTCAAAGAAAGGCAACAATCTCCTTGCATAGTTCATGTAATGTATCAAGTTGGGCTGACGTGCCTCCCATTCCCCTTTTATCTGATTCACCACTAGAGCTGAGTCTCCGTATACGTCCAGATTCTTGATCCGCAGATCAATGGCTTCTTCAAGCCCCATTATACAAGCTTCGTATTCGGCTTCATTATTGGTAACGGCAAAGGTCAATCGGGCAGTAAACGGGATATGCGACCCGTGTGGCGTAGTGATGATTGCCCCTATTCCGCTACCGTAAGCGTTCACAGCTCCGTCAAATATCATCTTCCAGCGGGCAATTCTCCCCGATAACGCCTGCTTTTCGAATACATATTTGATAGGATCCATCTTCGAGATGAGCATGGTTGTATGATTCAGCATGTATTGCCTCAAACGCTTGGCGGCCCAGGCTAGCGCGCAACAAGTTTTCTCAAGCATTGAGTATCGAGATTCACAATCTGTAAATTTCTTACTCAAGTAGTAGATCACATGCTCTTTTCTCCCTGTCTCGTCGTGCTGACCGAGAACACAACCCATGCTTCCCTCAAGAACCGTCAAATACATGATCAAGGGTCTACCCGCCACTGGGGGTATCAAAATAGGAGGCTCCTGCAAATACTGCTTTATTTTATCGAACGCCTTTTGACAGTTTTCGTTCCATGTTACAGCTTGATCTTTCTTCAATAACTTGAATAATGGTTCACACGTGGCCGTTAGGTGAGATATGAACCGGGCGATATAGTTCAACCTCCCTAAAAACCCGCGCACCTCTTTCTCTGTTTTAGGCGTCGGCATTTCTTGTATCGCTTTTATTTTAGCAGGATCGACCTCTATTCCTCTTTCGCTTACGATAAACCCCAGCAGCTTACCCGATCTCACCCCGAAGGTGCATTTGTTAGGGTTCAGTCTCAGCCTGAACTTCCTAAGCCTTTTAAATAACTTCAGCAGATTCACCAGATGCTCTTCCTCCGTCTGGGATTTGGCAATCATATCGTCAACATAAACTTCGATCTCTTTATGCATCATATCATGGAAAAGAGTCGTCATCGCACGCTGATATGTTGCCCCAGCATTTTTCAAACCAAAGGGCATCACTTTGTAGCAAAATGTTCCCCAAGGCGTTATGAAAGTGGTCTTGTCCATATCCTCTGGCGCCATTTTAATCTGATTATAGCCTGAAAAGCCATCCATGAAGGAGAATACGGAGTATTGAGCAGTATTATCAACTAGCACATCGATATGAGGAAGTGGAAAATCGTCTTTTGGGCTTGCTTTATTCAAATCTCTATAATCCACGCACATTCGAACCTTGCCGTCTTTCTTTGGCACTGGTACGATGTTGGCAACCCATGAGGGATATTTTGTCACAGCCAGGAAACCAGCGTCCCACTGTTTTTGAACTTCCTCTTTGATCTTCACTGCCATATCTGGTCGAGTTCTGCGGAGCTTTTGTTTGACCGGCGGGCATTCTTCTTTCAATGGCAGACGGTGCATAACCATATTTGTATCGAGCCCTGGCATATCTTCATACGACCAAGCGAATACATCACTATACTCCATGAGCATTTCAACCAGTCTTCGCTTGATATCGCTCTGCAGTGCGGCCCCGATACGAATATTCTTCTCAACCCCTTCCGACCCCAAGTTGATAATTTCGATGACCTCTTCGTGAGGCAGAATGGCTCTTTCCTCTTGCTTCACCAACCAAGACAGTTCTTCAGGAACGTCACTATCTTCGACAACCTCTTCTTCGGCCTGAAATACCGGGTGCTCAAAGTCGGGACGAGTCATAGGTGGTTCAAGGATGTCATCTGAAAATGTTATCCTGCAAAAGGAATGGTTAAGTGCTTCAAAATGCGTATAAAGCGAATAACCACGTTGCCATTTTATTGAAAAATACAAAACAAGAAAGACAGAGATTACAGTATTTGCACATGAAAAAACGCCATTTATTTAATGATGAACACGCAATGTTCATAACAACACAGCCCTAAGCAAATCACGATGCCCCGGGCAAGACATCAGATTATTCAACAATTAATAAAGCAAAGCATTACTGTTTAAGAGTCACAGGAACAAGCTCCTGAATGGACCAGCTGCACAGTCCCTGTCCTGGCGTGCTTGGCTGAATCCAGGCATCCATATCACAGTCACTGTCTCCTTCGTCAGACTCCGAAGCAGCATTGATGGTTTCGTGACATACTCCACTGGCAGAGATGGTTATTGGCCCTCTGAAACGGGGTGCCCCCACAGCAGGTGTTGACGACGACGGTTGGTATCCTAGCCCGAATCGGTCCATCTTCACAGGGATATCCAGCACTTTGCCCCAGCCCTTTGCTTCTCCTGCCTCCACTAGAGCTTGAGCTTCTTTATACGATGAGACGACTATCTCTGACACCTTGCTCGGCCCGGGACCTTTGTCCCTGATACGTAAACCTTCAAATGCCTGGCAGGGTGTTTCGTGAATCTCTCCGTCGACCTCCACATATTTAAATGACGACAGATGGCTGACCAGGATGTCTTCTTCTCCGCATACGGTGACCACGCTGTCTCCGACCATATATTTCAACTTCTGATGCAGGGTAGACGTGACTGCCCCAGCCCCATGAATCCAGGGTCTTCCGAGCAGGCAACTATATGCGGGTTGTATATCCATGATATAAAATTTCGTTGCAAATACCTCCGGCCCCACCTGTAGAGGCAATGTTATCGATCCAAAGACTGTTCTTCGCGTGCCATCAAACGCTCTAACTACCAAGTCACTGGGCGTGCACAGGATTCCTCTGACATCTAGCTTCATCATCGCCTTCTTGGGCAGCACATTCAAAGACGATCCGGTGTCGACCAATACATGCGACATTACTGATCCTCTACATTCGACAGATATGTGCAGCGCCATATTATGATCTCTCCCTTTCGGGGTCAAATCAAAGTCGGTAAAGCCCAAGCTGTGGCCCGCATTCACATGTGCCAACACTCCTTCCAGCTGATTCACGGAGACGTCTTGGGGTACAAAGGAAGTATCCAGGACTTTCAACAAAGCATTTCTGTGAGCTTCAAAACACAATAGTAACGACAGGATAGATATCTTGGAGGGCGTCTGTTGCAGATGCTCCACAATCTTATAATCACTTTTTCGAATCAAGTGCATGAACTCTTCTATGTCTTTCGATGTTGCTTCTTTGCCGCTTGCTTGCACTGGGACATTCTCAACCATCTTCCCCTTTCCTTTCGCTAGTCTTTCGGCCTCCACTTCAGGTGATATAAAGATCCTACCACTCCTTGTCATACCTCCTGAACCAACAACGTTGTCTACAGTCTCGGCTGACCGCTTATTAACATCAATCTTTATCCCGTCACAATACACCTCCAACCCATATGACCATGGGACTGCTTTCGTGTTCTCGTACGGGATCGGTCCGGCCTTGGTTATAGTGATCGGGGGTCGCTGGACCGGTGCTGCAATAGTGATTGTCCTCCGAGGAATCATTACAGTGGCCACATCACTCTGATCATCTGCTACTGCCCCTGCAGGCTCTTCAGTTGCTGCTCGGTCAAACTGCAATGTGCCTCCATCAATTAAAGCCTGGATGCCTTTCTTCAAATCATCACACCCCCCAGCTAGGGTCCAGCATTCTAAGCAATACTCGTCACATCCTGGATAAACACCCCCTTGCAGCAATCTACTTTTTATCTCGCTCAGCGGCGTCTTTAAATCGTCGACATTCATAATCAGATCCAACCCTTCCTCAGTCAGAATGGCGTTTGCCCCATGATTAGGCATGGGTTTCTGCACTATATTCGGACCTGCCGTTCCGAAATTGATAGCCTTATTGTCCAAAAGATCCTGCACAACGTGCTTAAAAGCATGGCAACCCTCTACATCGTGGCCCGGAGCCCCAGAGTGAAACTCACAATGCCTGCTTGCATCATAACCATACGGAGGAGTTCCCGTTATAGGTGCCAGAGTTCTCTTCTCTACCAGGTTCAAACCCAACAATGTCTGCAACAAATCAGCATACGTTGAGGGAGGCT
Organism: Lathyrus sativus; assembly: GCA_963859935.3. Lineage (NCBI taxonomy): Eukaryota > Viridiplantae > Streptophyta > Magnoliopsida > Fabales > Fabaceae > Lathyrus > Lathyrus sativus. The sequence continues at coordinate 280,689,212 of OZ012736.1, forward strand.
TCTCAAACACTCTTCTTGGTTTACCACCCTGGAATCTTCGCTGAGCCTGCTGTGCCCCCTGCTGTGGCTGCTGCTGCTGTTGCTGTTGCACTGGCTGCTGCTGAAATGGTTGTGGTTGATATGGAATAGTAACACTCGCCACCTGCTGCGGCTGACGATATTGGTTCTGACCTCTGCCTCGGCCTCTGCCTCGGCCCCCAAATACTGCGCTTGCCTCGCCCTGACGGCGCCCACCAAAAGCCTTCCTATTATTGCCAGATGCAGTTGATTCCTCAGCCTGGAACCTGCCTTGCTTAATGTTGTTTTCAATCTTTTCTCCCATCAGAATTAAGTCTGAGAAGCTGGCCAAAGATGTGTGAAACAACTTGTCGTAAAACATGCCTGTGAACGTGCCGATAAACATGTCATTCATTTCCTTGTCTTCTAAAGGAGGACGGACCCTGGCAGCCATATCGCGCCACCTTTGCGCGTACTCTTTAAAACTCTCACCCTTCTTCTGAGACAGCCCTGTCAATTGGACCCGATTGGGTGCCAAATCGCTGTTATACTTGTAGTGAGCTACAAATGCCTCTGCCAATTGCTTCCATGTCTTTATATCAGTCGGCTCCAACCCCATGTACCACTCTAAGGAAGGGCCCGGTCATAGTGCTAGCTGCTTACGAACGGAATTATTTGAGTGAGAAAAGAGAATCAAAAACGAAATTGCATCAAGTGAAAGCTTCATCACAAGGGTTCCTTTTATAGACTCTCTTGTGGGCTGCGGGCTAAAAACCCAATTCACATGATCCATAATAATATTATATATTATTATAATAACTATTATTATAATAAATATATTTATTTTATTATTATTTTATAACCATTATAAAATAACAATAATTATTATTATATTATCCGAATTTCTATTTTTCACTTAAGTGCACTGTACCTTACGGTGTTCCTTTGATTTCTCTATCTCTCATCAAGCTGTCCTTATGTGTGTGACCCTGTAGGATTTCGTAACGTTGGTAATTATATTAAATTATATATTTAACATAATAAACAGTAAGCGGTATCTAGCAACACATCACTGCTACCCAAGTCACGAAAATGTCATGTGATCTGACAAAACCTTTTTCGTGATAATATATGTTTGTACAATTACCCTTTTGCCCCTATGTCTATATTGAACACAAGGCATACACTGTGTCATCCTTGTCCAGTTCAATATTGGGCCCTTAGACATTTCTCCTGTTATGCAGGATTGGCAAATTCCATCTAGGACACTCATGTCCCTCAGCATGCTTCGTGGAGTGCCCATCAACTGTCTTTATGATCATCCAGTTACGGATAATGTTTGATCAGCAATAAAGCACCCGACTCTACATCTAGGGTCAATAGTGGTTTCAGGTCGAAGGGTGGTAATACACCATTATCACCATGAGAATAACTTATGACACTTTGCATAACATACTATGTAGTATTCTCATAGCGGGTCAATCCGGTATAAATATTACTCCTAATATTTATACCTATGTCAAGACTTGATAACTCTTTATCCATGATCCATGAGATGTGATCATCAGTCTATCTTCATAATAGTCTCAATGCTTTTAATGTTATCCCACTTTGCAATAAAGCTTGACTACGGATATTTTAAGAATAATGTCTTTATGTTTAATGGGATCTCATGATTAAGTCACACTTAACATTTCATTAAACAAACTAACTATTCTAGGGACTTTATTATTCTGAAAGACAAACATAATAAAGAAATGCCTTTTATTATTAAACGAATAATCCGATACAAGTACCAAAAAGTATTGGCCTCTAGGGCTTACACCAACATTTCGGACAGGTGTCCCCTTTATACTTATCAAACGTAGGAGCTTTGAATTTGATTGGCACCCTCAAACCAGGTACCAGACCCATTGCTGACATGTCTAAGCCCACAGCACTTTGGTTCAGGACCCCCCTCATCTGCTCTTCTAGCATTCTGATCTTCTGGGAGTTATCCATCGGCCCTTCAAAGCCTCCGCCGGAGAAAGCGTCCTCCTGCTGATCTTCTTGCCACATACCTTTCCCAGCTCCATACCCATCATATTCATTATTGCGGCCAGCTCTAATCTGATTCATCATCGGGCCTCGACCTCTGTTGCCGTATCCCTGAACACCTCCAGCAGGCCCAAAAGCCATTAACCCAGTGCCGTTTCCATTTCCGAAACCTCCGTAACCCTGATTGGCCACACCATAACCATCTTGCCCAAAGCCTTGAGCATTGAAACCATATTTCCCAGCATTATCGAATCCTTGATCGTTGAACCCGAATCCAGCATTGCCAAAGCCGTTGCCTCCCATATTATCACCCACGTTGATATCACCAAGCCCAACGTTATGGACAGCAGTCTCGTTCCCAACTCCGACGTTACCGTTCACAGCAGCGGTAGCGTTGTTGACATTAGCAGCAGGTATATTGACTACAGGTGGAGCCACTGGCGTGGGAGTGCCATCTCCATGAACAGTATCGACTCGTACAGACTGATGATCCTCGTTGCCGTGACCGGCGTTTCTGACCAACAGAGGTTGTACCATGGCTTGCAAATTCTCCTGACCTTTTGCAATAGCTTCCATGGTCTGCATAAAGAGAGCTAGCTTCTCGCGCACATCTTGCATCTCGTTCTGCATTTGATCCATGATTCTTCGACAGTTGGTGCGAGTGGAATAGCGGTGCGGGTGCTGATCTGCAATCCTGGAAAGTACCTGGTACAGAGCAGGAAATAAGACACCATCCAAAGATTACCTGTAATGCAATATGAATATGAATGCAATGCAATGTGTGTCTGTGCGTTAGGGAAATTCATTCCCCGATTCTAGTGTGAAGGTGCCGGTGCAATGACAGTGCTAGCGATACAAAGATCAGAGTTGAATCACAGAAAGCCTCATATATTGCAGAGAAACCAATAAGCCCGGAATACAATACTACTGAGAGTACAATAAGAAGGCATGACCTCAACCAACAATCCTGGTGATGGTCAGCACTATGCAAATAAAGCATACAAGTTACTACATGAAATGATCAAACACTCCCATAAGTCTGGTACTCTTCTATTAACTTCTTGGTCTCCGGATGACTTGGTCGAGCAAGCAGTCCTTCAACAAGTTGGTTTCTTCTCTTGAGAACACGTCGCACGTCTTCAGCAGTTTCCTCCCATGCCCCTTCTCCGAAGCGATCCTCTAGCTTCTGCTTCTGAGACACAGCTTCATCCCTGCCCTTGATGGCCTTGTTCAGGGCGTTCTGGAGACTATACCGGGTCATCACTTCTTCTTCACACTTCTTGATGCTGGACTTCAACTGCTCTTCGAGGTCGGAGATTTGCTGCTTCAACTTATCTTCCCTCTTCTTATTATTGGTGAGCGTGGCATTCCAAGTCTTATTGCAAGAAGAGATTTCTCGGTGTGCTGCGTCGAGCGCTTTCTTTTTGGATTCGAGCATGTCGTGGGAGCTTCTGAACTCTTGCCCCAGACGTTCGCGCTTCCTCTTCTCCTCAATCAACTCAGCCCCTAGTCTGTTCATTAGCTCAATCTGCTGTTGGAAAGCGTGCACGACCTTGTTTTTCTCGCTGCGTATTTGGGCTAGCTCCTGCTCTAACCCTTCGTTGATCTTCATCAAGGCTTCTTTTTCTTTCACAACTTGCTCGTAGGCTTCCCGAGAAACAGTAGTTGGTTCTGCTACCGGAATAGGAACAAGGACTGGTGCATCTGGAAATGGCATCCGCAACTGACTTGCTCTCTCCTGGATCCAAACTCTGTAAGGTGCATAGGCCTGACAATCATTCTTCCCTAACAACGGCTTCCCTCTTCGGTTAATACGCGTCCAGGCATGCTGCAGCTTGGTCAGCAACTCCCCCTTCAAGTCACCGGTGAAGTACAGAGATTCCTGTACTTCCTCTTCCTTGGGTGGGTTCTTCAGCGCATATCAGAACTGACGGACCAACAGATATGGGTTGTAGTTGATACACCCTTTTCTTCCTATCAGCGGGATATTAGGGTACCCAGAACAACTGAATATAAGCTCAGCCCCTAGCAGGTCTCGATCAAACCACTCAACGTCTTCGGAAGAAAGCCTCATCAGGCGCTCTGACCAGCTAGCGGTGGTTGCACTCTCCACAAAAGATCCCTTCATGGGAAGATGACTCTTGAACCACATATTCAACAAAGGAGCACAGCAGTAAACAACCTTTCCCCTTCTGTTTTCATTCTTGTAGTGCAAAGAGTGGTAGAAGTCTCCGATCAATGTTGGCACTGGATTGCCGGCAGCAAATAGATGGAAAGCGTCCAAGTCTACGAAATTGGGCAAGTTAGGAAACAACACGATCCCATAAATGCATAGAGCCAAAATAGCGTTGAAAACCACCCAACACCCGTTCTTGGCATACTCCTGAGCTTTGCCAACCAGGAAATCAAGAGAGAAACCTGAAACCCCAAGCCAAGAAGTCACTAACAGTTCTGCAGCGTCCATATGCAGGGCCTTGGCTAAGTCCTCCAACTTGGGCTCAGCAGCAGAGTGAATAAAGGGAACCTTGTTCTGCACTGGTAGCTCCGTAAACTCCACATACTCCTCAATGGTAGGCCCTAGAATGAAGTCAGCAAACGTAAAACATCTCAATGCGGGGTCGTAGAACTACATCAAGGTGTACAACCCGTTCATCTCATCAGCAGTGGGCTTGCAGACTAATCTCAGTAATCTCCCGTGACCCATTCTGAAGCTTCTCCTAACCTCCTCATCAGCGAGAGATATCAGACCAAGCAAAGGGGTAATGTCAGGTGTAGGCAGCTTATATGCAACTGTCTTCCTCAAACCAGCCATAATCAATACTCAGAAGTTTGGGCACTAGAACCGGGGGATATGCAAATGCACCTGCAGCACAGACACACGTTAATGGGATGCAATGATAATGGGTATGCAAACAATGCAATGCAAGTAACATGCAACAAGGACCAAATGCCGTAGCTGAATAGCCTGAACCATATCAAGAGGTCTCAAATAGACTCTTTAGAAGTCCTCAAACCCTGGTCTCAGATAGACCTAAAACAAAGCTCCAACAATGGTCTCTGACAGCCCTCAAACTATAACCTCAACTGGTCTCTGGTAGACCTCAAATCACATCTCCAACTGGTCTCTGACAGACCTCAGAACTCTCCAACTGGTCTCTGATAGACCTCAGAACTCTCCATAAATACCCAGGATCTCTAATCAAGAAACAAACCAGTAGTCTGAAGGTCTAGTTACCTGCATAACCCCAAACCCTCTCACAGGTGGATGTCCTAGTAACTAACAAAGATATGGCATCCTATGCGGTCGTCGGCGTCACAGACTTTCATGGTTGACGATACGATTCCCAGGAGGAGTGGCATCATCAAATCCTGAAGAGGCCTCACTTAGCCAACTTCCAAATGATCGGTTCCCGGAGTCGACAATTCAGCTGACCAACAACCCCTTCGACCCAAAGGGTAGAAAAAGAAGTCAACCAGAAGAACCTCGTCCGAGTGTAGATTTCATGAGACACTAATGCAAGCAAAGCCGGCACGCGCCCACTACTTTCTACTCTAATTCTAGGTGCACTCAAGCCCAGGTCCGGCTTATCTCTCAATCATAGAACCACCCATCACACCCCAATACATCAATAATAATCAATATATATAATGCTGAAAAGAAAGGTCAGAAATATAAATCCATACAAAATCCTCGACGGGAAGACAAGCGTTAGGATTGACTCTCTTAAGGGACGTTGGATCCCAAATGCATAAGAACTATCGCAGTCCTTAGCAGCCAGGGGACGTTGGATCCCCAGCAGAGTCGCCAGCTGTCGTTACTGCGAAAATCGGCGCCGGCTGAACAGAAGAGTCGCCACCGTGCGTTATTTATCCCAAAGGAGCGAAAGGAAACGCTCAGAGTAAACCTCGCACAACACGGGAAAGGTATGGTCGTCGCAACCAAAACCTGGATTCGGGAGTCGGTTACGCAAGGGGAAGGTATTAGCACCCCTCACGTTCGTCGTACTCGACGGGATCCACGCTTGCTTTCGGGTACAGATTGTTATTCTATCTAAACTACAGGTCAGGGGTTAAAAAGAAAATAAAATGAAAATAAAATGACTCGGCAAAGTATCGCACTTTATGCCTACGTATTCCCGTCTGGAACGAGAAATCAGAGTCAACGTAGTTCGCCTACCTACGGGAAAGGAGGGGAAGGTTGCTCGCTAGGATATCGCATCCTATGCCTACGTACTTCCACACTGCATGGAAGATCAGAGCAAACATAGTTCGGGCCACGTACGACACAAGTCTGTCTTGACTGATTTTATTCCTTCTGAAAAAGGTTTTTCTGACTAGCAGTCCAAGCGGACAAAAATGACGTCTTGATGAGTTCACGTTCTTTTACGGAAGAAGTGTCTTTTATTGTGTTTGAAATTTTATTGTACTTTTCTGTTTGTTTTGAGAAAGAAGAGACAGAACTCTAACCTACGGTTGCGAAGGGAATCAAACTAACCTAATGTTATCATGCATGGGTTAAGACCTAGTGTCTATCATGCTCCTCTCTTGCGCAGAGAGGAACAGAGATCCTAAGGGAATAGACGGAAACAGAAACAATATCAGATATATACAGTAAAGCAGTAAAATGCATGGATGCAACAATACAAGCGAGGCAAGGGAGTCCCACTCAACCTCGAACCTAGAAAACAATAGGCAAAAGTGAACAGGATTCACTTTCAACCCAACAGGGTAAACAGCAAACAATACAGTCCAGAAAACCAATCAATACATCAGAAATGAAATACAGAAAAAAAAATAAAATAAACAGCCACAACAGCTCTGCATCAACATCTGACTTCAAGTAATCTCCAATCAGCTACAAGCATCAACCTCCATCTCCACAGCCTTCCAACAAGGTCTTGATCATCAGTCTTCCATCTACAATGGCTTTTCTTCAAGTCTCAGGCTCCAGGAGGAATATCAGTCAACCAGATGAAGTGAATGAATGTTAGACAGTCAATTACCTACCAAGGGTGGTTCATCAACTGTTAACATTAAACAGACAGTTTTCTCTCAAAAGTTCTATCTTTCAAATACATTCACTGATCCTTCCAAAGGAAGGAGGTGGATATTTGAAAGAGACTTTGAATCATAGAGAAAGGATGGATGCAGACAAGGCATTCCATGTTTGAGAAACAAGCTTTCTAATCTAGAGCTCTGCCTAGCTCCTAAACCCTAGTCTCCTCAACAGCTGCTAGCAGGAATCTCCTCTTCAACTCTGGAAGTTGGTCTTCCAGCTCTGGATCTCCAATGGCTTCATCATCACTAGTCTTCATCTCTCCCAATCCCCAAGCAATCCCAATACCCACACAGACAAACAATAATCCCCAGAGGGCATACCACACCAATCAATCAAGCATAGACAGTAATATACTAATAGCAGTAGGGGAATCCTAGTGATTTCTAAGGGATCTAATAACTACCCATAGTCCCTATAGTCCCATATCTAAAATATTCAATCTCTAAGTCTTAAGGGAAATGATTCAATTCTCCTAAGTCATCACTTAAACCCTAATTTTGTTCATGTTGTTCTCACCTAAACTAATCACCTAAAATTAATTCCTAAAAATATGAACTAAATTTTATGTACAAGCTAATCTTATCTACTAATCAACCTAAAAAAAATGGGTGAAAAATATTAAAGCAACTATTAGAACAAAAATTAACAAAATCATGCATCAAACTAAATGTCATTTATACCTATTTAAAAGAACAATATGCCAAAAATATTAAAATAAAATAAAATTGGAATTTTTTTGTATGATATTTTTCTTGACAAAATTATGAACAATTGAAAGAACCAATGAAAAAAACAACCAATGAAAATCATGCATTTTTCTATTTTTTATGATTTTTCAAAGAATTGAGAAAATTGAAAGAAAATAAAATGGAATTAATTGGATGAGGGTGCAGGAAGCATATAAAAGCAATTGAAAATGAGAGATGGGCCCAGACTGGGGGGCGCGCATAGCAAGCGCGTCTGGGCCCAATGCAAGTCAGAAAACATAATAAAAATTAAAAAAACGGAAAACGGTGCAGATAGTAAAGACTTTAGTTCATTTTAGCTTTGGGCCTGATTGGGAGGGTGCTATTAGCAAGGATATCCAAAGCCCATCCTGAAAACATTAATGAAACGGTGCGTATTGGTGTTCAAATCTCCCTCCGTTTTCCTTTTAAACCACGGTCGTTGGATGAGGAGCCAAGTCAAGGTCAATCTCAAGATCGTGTGGCCCAGGGGTTATCTTCAACCTCCAGCAAACCCTAAGCCATGAAAACCCTAACCATGCTTGCATCTTCAAGTGCTCTGTTCTCTCTCATTTCACCATGAATTCCCTCGACTCCAAGAGCAAAGTTGCTCTAAATTCCTCCCTCTACACAGCCATAACCATAACTCCTCCTAACACTCAAGCAATAATGGAACCCGATAGGTATAACAGATGGAATCCACCATTAACACCTGTCATCACTCGCTCCAAACCTCACCAATTCTTGTCCTAAACTCATCTACACTCCATGCTGATCTTAACAAGCCATATATCCAAGATTATCTTGCATTATTCGTGATGTTATGATCTCTAACAGAATTAGTGCACCATGATCAACATCCATGAAACTTATCCAAACTTACCAAAATCAATCATCTTACTTATCCTAACCGATCTATACTAACAATTCCCTATAATTCTCACTAAATCATGCAATTCGAATGAAGTTACCAACCTGGTGTGATGATGAAAACAGCTATGGAATCCTCTTGATCCAATGCTTGAAATGATGAGAAACTGATCAGTGAACTTGGTGATGAGTTCTGTATGCAATCAATGATGCTCCAAGGCTTTGAATCTCCTAATTCCAAGATTCTTGCACTTTGAATGATGATGATGAATGGCACGATTCCTCCTTCAATTTGCCAAATGAATGTGTGAATTCTGATCCTTGGATGATGATGATGAAGAACAGATCAAGAATGGTGGAAATTGATGATAATTTGAGAGAGTTTGAGAAGCTTTTGCAAATGAGAGAAAGTGTGTGAAACTTGTGATTTTGAGTAAATGTGATCACCAACCATGGCATGAACCCTCTCCATTCAATATATACATGTCATTAGAACCTCCTAGAAACTTGGAGAAACTTCCCATGTGTGATTTCCCTTGGATTTGGCCTATGTTTCTTCCATGATAAGTAACCATGAATAACTTCCAAAATGTGAACCAAGCTCAAAATTCTACTTTAGCCAATGTTCTCAAAATGATCTTTCCATTCAAAATGACCTATAATTTCACCTCATTTGGCCAAAATATGAAAAATCTCATTTTTTAGGTCATTTTTATTCATTAAATTCAACAATTTTGAAACCTTGTTCTATGAATCTTTCCAATCTCTCATGGTCACTTTTCTAGACTCAAAATGTCATTTGGAACAAGTTTTATTTTGTAAAGTTTTCCATTTGAAGCTTCCTTGTATGAGTTTTGGGCATAGGCTTGAAATGACCTGTAATTCTCAGATGACCAAAATACCCTTTGCTTGCCAAGACCATAAGTAGAGTTCCAAAAATCATATGAAGGCATACTATACCATTCTAGAAATCTAAGACAATGAGGAACAATTCTTATGTTGACCAGAAATTCATTTGAAATCGCCTTGAGGGGTAAAAATAGCTTGGAAGTCAAGTCACTTTCACAGACAAAATTTCAGATACCTCAGATGACCTGTAACTTGCAAGGACCATAACTTGAGTTATATAAATCTCCTTGATGTCTTCCACCACTAAAATTAAAGGTCTTGAGATCCTCTACAAGTTTCATGTTGGCCAAGGATCCATTTGAAGCTTGCATTTTGACTTATCTTGCTTGGAAATTTGACCTAAATTAGGGGATTTTACACAGAAACCCTAATTTAGAAACTCCTCTTCTCCTTGATTTCTCTTGAATTCTTCTTAACACATTCCCCTATCCTTCTCTACATGTCAAATGATGAACCCCACATCTCTCCAATAGCCCTTAATGCCTTTCAATCAGTCAATTGACCTAGAGTTGACCCAGGGTTGACCCAAATGAAACCCTAGTTGACTGTCTTCAACTGCAATTCTTGTGACTACACCAATGACTTGTCTCCTTCTCCAAATGACTTTCTAAGTCCTCTATGATGTCTAGATACTCTCCATGCTCATCCCACAGCTCACACTTTCCTTGATGATCCCCAGATACCCTCAGATAGGAGATGGATGCACTTGCTTGATCTATTGACTTCCCAGCTTTCAAATTCTTTCTGATGACTTGAATGAGATTGAATTTGGATAATAACCTCTTGATAGGCTCATATAGATGAGAATAATGATTGGTCCCCTGTTGGATGACTTGCTATGCTTATGCTATGCAGATGATTAGACTATGTACATGACTCTATATGCAAATGCTAATGATATTGAAACATAAACCAAGTGAATAAGGTTGAGCAAATTTTAGGGTGCAACACTAACAAGAAGGCTCAACACTAAGTCGGAAAGAATATGTACCCAAAAGTTGGTAATGAACATCTGCTAACAAGCAGGCTCGACACTCAGTCGGTAAAACAGAATCAATCGATTCACAATCTGAAAGAGAACTCATAGCCAAAATCACATTGTCTAATGGTAGACAGGAAGAAAACATATCCAAAAAATCACCTCGTCAATAGGAATTGACGGAAAGAAATGCCATATCCGAAGATCCACATCGTCTAATGGTAGACAGGAAGAAATACCATATCCAAGATCACATCGTCTAATGGTAGACGGGAAGAAACACCGTATCCAAAATCACATCGTCTAATAGTAGACGGGAAGAAAATGCTATATCCACATCGTCTAATGGTAGATAGAAAGAAAACCATCTTCAAAGGACCACATCGTCTAATGGTAGATGGAAGAAAACACCGTATCCGGAGAAACACCTCGTCAATAGGAATCGACGAAAAGATAACCATATCCAAAATCACATCGTCTAATGGAATCGACGGAAAGAACGCCATATCCGGAGAAACACATCAGTGAATCCCAAAGCCACATCACCAATAAAAAAAACTGAGATCACATCGTCTAATGGTAGACGGGAAGAAAACATATCCAAAGAACACCTCGGCAAACTTTAGAACCATTTCGTCAATAGGAATCGACAGAAAGAAAACCTGTTGGGGATACACATCATCAATAGGAATTGACGGAAAGAAAATATGCTCGGAGAAACACATTCAAGGGTTGATGGACAAAGCATGACCGGCGTATGATCTGAAACCCAAAAGAAAGTAAGCCGATGAGTTGTCTGAACAAAACCGCTAGAGATATGCCACTGTCTTGAAGAGTGATTCAGGTTGCCACAGAAGGCTAATAAAAACTGGCTTATGCTTCACATGCACATGTTTGAATTTTTTTTTGCGCAATGCTCCATACGAAATGGAAATGCTACGCATTTGAGGATGTAATGCAAAGATGCTAACTATATGCAGAAATACAGATGTAGGCTCGGGCTGCTGGGGAAAGAAGGGTGTGAAAGAACCACTCCAGCAAAATAAATGCTGAAGAGATGAAGCCAACTCCACTGGGGGTAACTGGATGTGCCAGGTATGATTGGAAGTTTGTTGGCCAAGATAAGTGAAACCTGACAGTGATTGGTTTTTTGAAGGTGAAGTTTTTATGGGTGCCAATGGGGATTGGATTTTGAAATGAGGTGCCAATAGGGATTGGACTTTTTGGTTGTTGCCAATAGGAATTGGAGTTTAGGTTATCTGTGAGGGGTCAAGTACGACTGACGTTGGAAAATTTCTTGTCTGGATACAAGGTTGGAAAGCGGATTGTCTGGATACAAGGTTGGAAAATGACTTGTTCGGATACAAGGTTTGGGAAAATGGCTTGTCTGGATACAAAATCTGGATACAAGGTTTATGGTGAAAGGGTAGGGGATTGTTAGAACACAGATTGGTTCTTAATATATCTCAATGTTTTGATGATAACAATAATGAAATTTTGTATGGAGAAAATATATACTCTAATTTTGTTCAAGTGTTTTTGTTTCAGATAACATAATAAATATCCCTCTGAACGGAATATTCCTCTAAACGTTAAGCTACAACACGCAGAAGACTCTGAGCATTTGGTAAAAAGCGAAGCTACAGAACTCTCTGAGCGTTTGGTAAAAAGCGAAGCTGCAGAAGGCTCTGAGTGTAGAGTATAAAGCAAAGATTCAGAAAACTCTGAGCATACTAAACTCAACGCTGCAACTGCAGAGGCTCTGAGAATAAAAACACGTACGACTCTGAAACATCAATAACAAAGTGATACATTTGGATAACACGTAAGAGCGAAGATCTTCTCTGATCTAAAGTGCTCCTCTGGATGAACAGTTTGTTGAAACAATCACGCTATCACTGAGCTGTAGAAATCTGAAACAGAGTTACTCTGATAAGAAGAAAATGGAACATCATCAGAACACTGGAAGAGAGTTACTCTGATAAGAAGAAAATGGAACATCATTAGAGGATCTGATGCAGGAAATATTTCCAAATTCATTAATTTAAAAGATGTTGATTCAGAAAGATCCGTTGCAAAGTCATTGTCTACATCCAACGGTACTATTCCTCTTTTGTGTATGAAACAGGATGTCAGAACAAAAATGATATCTCTGATCATTCCTCTTCTGGAAAGAAACAGTCAAAGAAGACAAATATGCACGCTATTTGAGAAATGGGTGTGAAGTATTTAAACAAGTCTTCAACAGTAATTCGAACAATAACTACAATACAAACAACATCATTCTACAACGAACTACTACTTTGCTGAAAAGAAAAAGTTTCATTGATCCTCAATTTGTGTAAAATCACTGTTGTGAAAAAGCTTTTCTAAGAAGCACTTAAACACTTTATTATATTACTTTGTAAAGGTTCCTTGAGAGACCAAGTTGTGGTCAGTATTCTTGAGAAGACTAAGACAAGTTTGTCTTAGTGAAAAGATTGTAATCAGTTTTTGATTATTAGATTAAGTCCTCTTTTGAAAGAGGTGAAATCACCTTGGCCGGGTGGACTGGAGTAGTTTGAGTTCAAACGAACCAGTATAAAAATATCTGATGAATATAAATTAGTAGGCTTCTGTGACGCTGATTTTGCTGGAGATAGAGTTGAACGCAAAAGCACCTCTAGAAGTTTTCAGTTTCTGGGAGGCAATCTGATCTCGTGGTACAGCAAGAAGCAACCCATTATAGCACTCTTAACTACAGAGGCAAAATATATTGCTGCTGCTGGTTGCAGTACCCAGATGCTCTGGATGAAGAGTCAGCTGGAGGACTACCAAATACATGAGAGTAATATTCCTATCTTCTGTGACAATACTTATGCAATTTGTCTTTCTAAAAATCCAATTTTACATTCAAAGGCAAAACATATAGAGATTAAACATCACTTAATCAGAGACTATATTCAGAAAGGGATATTAAGTCTAAATTTTGTTGATACAGACCATCAATGGGCTGATATTTTTATAAAACCCCTCTCTGAAGATAGATTTAAATTTATTCTGAAAAATATTAGTATGGACTTTTGTCCAGAATAAAATCTTCATTCAGAATTAAATTTATTCAGATGAAAAGTGTTTAAAGTCTATACTTTGAAGTATTGCATTTGAAATTTTTTAAGTTACTTTTTTTTTGTGAAACTCTGAGTTAACAAGGTTCAGAGGATCTGATCGTTAGTTAACGATTCATTTCCTAAAAGAGCTTCAGAGGCACAACACATCAAACACGTGTCACTTCTAATCTGAATGTTAAAAACGATTGAGTGTACACAAAGCTGAGGCGCCGTTTCAGGTACTGTTTGAATCATTAAAATTCTCTTCCCCCCCCCCCCCCCCCACTTTGTCAAACCACATTTAATGCGTTAAATCATTTTTTTTGTTTCTCTTTGTGCCCTAATATATATTTCACGCTGTAACACATTTCACACTTTCATTATCTCACACACCTTATGCATTTTGCCCTTCTTCATTGCTTAATTTTCAAATCAAAAATTAAAAGAATCCCCATTCATCTCAAAAGTTCTTCGTCAATGGCTACTTCATCTTCATCACATCAACGCTTGGTTTCTACAATGGTTGGGTCATCTTCATCGCAAATGGGTAATGAAGCTTACAAAGAACCAGAACGCACACTTCTCACACCAGTAAACAAACTAGAGGTACTCTGTGAGTTTATGGTTGATTTTGACTATATGGAGAAAAATGGGTTTGATCTTCGTTCAACAATTAACTTTCAAGGATGGGTAAAATACTTTGATAGGTTGGTTGGTCCATTTTTTCCCCAACTGGCAAAGGAATTATGGATTCATGCCCAAGTTTACCCTAAATTTATTTCTTCATCCGTTTTGGGTAAAACTGTCATCATCACCGAGGAATTGATTCGCAAACTTATTGGCTATGAAGAAGAGGGTATTGTGAATACATCAGTGAGAAGCGTGAATATGCATGAAGTGTACAACAAGGTGTTTACCTCTGGGCTTCCATCCAACAAAATCAAGGATCTGAAGACCCATTACAAGATTTGGGCCAAGATATTTCTGGGTTGTATTCATCATCGCAAGGCTTCAAATTCTCCTGATTACATTAATACATATCAACTGTATATTCTGTATTGTCTAGGGAATAATATCAAGGGGGAGATTATTAGGACACATATAGGTTCTTAATATATCTCAATGTTTTGATGATAACAATAATGGAATTTTATATGGAGAAAATATATACTCTAATTTTGTTCAAGTATTTTTGTTTCAGATAACATAATAAATATTCTTCTGAATGGAATATTCCTCTGAACGTTAAGCTACAACACGCAAAAGGCTCTGAGCGTTTGGTAAAAAGCGAAGCTACAGAAGACTCTGAGCGTTTGGTAAAAAGCGAAGCTGCAGAAGGCTCTGAGCGTAGAGTATAAAGCAAAGATTCAGAAAACTCTGAGCATACTAAAATCAACGCTGCAACTGCAGAGGCTCTGAGAATCAAAACACGTAAGGCTCTAAAACATCAGTAACAAAGTGATACATTTGGATAACATATAAGAGCGAAGATCTGCTCTGATCTAAAGCGCTCCTCTGAATGAACAGTTTGTTGAAACAATCATGCTAGCACTGAGCTGCAGAACTCTGAAAGAGAGTTACTCTAATTAGAAGAAAATGGAATATCGTCAGAACTCTGAAAGAGAGTTACTCTGATAAGAAGAAAATGGAACATCATCAGAGGATCTGATGTAGGAAATATTTCCATATTCGTTAATTTAAAAGATGCTGATTCAGAAAGATCCGTTGCAAAGTCATTGTCTACATCAAACGGTATTATTCCTCTTTTGTGTATGAAACAGGATGTCAGAACAAAAAGGATATCTCTGATCATTCCTCTTCTGGAAAGAAACAGTCAAAGAAGACAAATTTGCACTCTATTTGAGAAATGGGTGTGAAGTATTTAAGCAAGTCTTCAACAGCAATTCAAACAACAACTACAATACAAACATCACCATTCTACAACGAACTACTACTTTGCTGAAAAGAAAAAGTTTCATTGATCCTCAATTTGTGTAAAATCACTGTTGTGAAAAAGCTTTTCTAAGAAGCACTTAAACACTTTATTGTATTACTTTGTAAAAGTTCCTTGAGAGACCAAGTTATGGTCAGTATTCTTAAGAAGACTAAGATAAGTTTGTCTTAGTGAAAAGATTGTAATCAGTTTTTGATTATTGGATTAAGTCCTCTTTTGAAAGAGGCGAAATCACCTTGGCCAAGTGGACTGGAGTAGTTTGAGTTTAAACGTACCAGTATAAAAATACCTGTTATTTTTATTGCCTTATTTGTTTTTGAAAACCCTTATTCAACCCCCCCCCCCCCCTTCTTAGTGTTTTCCTTACCTTTAGGAATGGTTTACATGACTACCCGAAATTCGTCTTCAAATTGAACATGCTTGAATAGCTCCGAGTAGCTCTAAAAATATGGAGAGAAAAATTTCCTTTATTTCCAATTTTGCCCCAGTCAGTGGGCTCTCTGTAAAAATCGTCCTCAAAAGGAAACCTGGAATCTCCGTGCCCTGATGGTTCAAGATGAACTGTCTCAGCATTCTGAACCTCAGAGAGGTGCTGCAGATTAATTGCCTTCTGGATAAGGATAACCTTTGTGCTCTTGGGGTGGCCTGCCCCAGCCTTGCAATGACTTTGCCCCTAATTGGCTGATCTGTGCAGAAGATGCCTCTGACTAATCTTTGAGAGATTTATTGAATCTCGACCTGGTTGCCCCAGATTAATTGAATCTTGGATGGCTGACTCCCTTGATGACTTGCCTCTACTCACGGAGTACTCAGGCGTTCTGCATCTTATCTTGATCAAACTTTCCATTGTAGAAACTCTCCTGATGTCAAATGCTTACTCGCGAGTAAAACAATTTGTTTTGAAAATGATAATATTAATGCAATGCATATGACAGTTTTGAAATCCAAGTCTGTTTACTAGAAAAATGTTTGTGGCATATAGTGAACGAATCACTTATCAGAATGTCAATATCAAAACCCATAGGGTAAGAAAATCCTTTTAGGAGTCAGTTTTAAAGAGATCTTTACCAAAGTATGCTTTCAAAACAAACCTGCTTCAATTAGGTATTTTGAAGGTTGTAACGTGGTCAAGTTCACGGTTAAGAAAGAAAGGATATAAGGCACAAAGTTTGTTTTAACCCACCCATTCTCCTTGATGTTCTCCAGTCCTACGTTCAGCTAATTCGACACAAGCGCTCACCTCTCAAAGGTTGAATGATAGGCGTGATGGCTTAAGGAAACCACAAGTTTTCAAAGTGACAGTCACTCGCTTTTCGTCTTTGGTGTCTGGCGTCACACGACTTATTCTTCATCTTTTTTTATATTTCCCTATTTTTTCCTGGACTGACTCTTTTGAGTATATCTTTTGCTTTAAAAGTCCAGCGGGATGCCCTAATTTTTGCCTAAGCCACTTGTTTTCAAGTTATCGACTTAACGAGCTTCTTCTTTTTTCTTTTGATTCTCTTTTTGTTTTTAGAACAAATCGTGTGACACTGGCTTGTCTGACTTGTTTGAAAAGGGTTGTGACTGTCCAACTCTTTGGCTGGTGAGGTATAACCACTGTAGTTTTTTAGGTATGACCTCTACAGGTGTGATTGATCCTCGAACGGGAACACTCCTTCTGCAATTTGGATGCTCGGTCAAATTAACTGACACCCACCCTGCCCCAAGTTAAGATTGAGGGTTTTTCGTTTTCAGAAAGAAACTCGTACAACTAGGCTCAAAGGGGTTGACAAGGGATTATCTTCCTTATATCTCCGGTGTTTAGGAATTGAAAGCAATGTTTGTACATCATCAGCATAGGTTTTATTCAAAAGCATACAATCAGAAGCTTTTTGTCGTTCAACTTCGCCATCCTCCCTTGGATTCCGCTTAAACAAGCGTTTGACATCAATAAAAGCATTGAGTGA
The DNA here is from genome assembly GCA_963859935.3 of Lathyrus sativus. NCBI lineage: Eukaryota > Viridiplantae > Streptophyta > Magnoliopsida > Fabales > Fabaceae > Lathyrus > Lathyrus sativus. The sequence goes on from OZ012736.1 coordinate 280,706,780, forward strand.
ACACGAATGAATTTAATCAAAACCTACATATTCATTTCATCATCATTATCATATGAAAACAAATAAGTTTTACAAATAAAATTTGCACTTTAACGGAAAAGAAACTACAAATGCAAAGAAATGACATGATATAAAAAGGATTGTCAGCTTTTGGGAATCGGGCTTTCCAATCTTAATTTGCTACTGAACCAGCCACCTTCAGAATTGCTCTTCGAAGTCAGTCTGATACTCTTCTGACATCTGCTCTCCTGAGTTCATGATTCTTCCAAAAGACAATTCAAGTCCAATACAAGTGTCGGGAAATCGACTGCGGGTTGGACAAATGATGGGTAAGCTCTCTGTTCCGGCTGAGGATGGATATGCAATAATGAAATGCTAATGCAATGCAATGCAAAAATGGCACAAACAAAGGAGCAAAACTCCCGCAAAGCTCTGAACAACTACTGTGCTGCTGACTGAAGAAATTCATAAGTCTGCTCTGAAGAGAAAACCAGAATACCAGGTTGGTTGAAGGTCAAATTTTCTGCATAACCCTCCCACTCACAGGTATGGACCTAACCTCTGATAAGGATCGGCATCCTATGTGGTCATCAATGTCACAGACTCTTGAGAAACAATGATACGTTCACCATTTATGGTTTCGCATCATGGTCAACGAGGAGGCCTCACTTAACTGACTTCCAAATGATCCGTCTCCAGAGTCGACAATTTTTGGATCCAACATCCTATCAACTGTCTGAAACGGACTGGACACGATGTCGTCAAAGAAAATCTCGTCTGAATGCGAATTTCATGAGAGCTATTGCATGCCAAACATGCAAGCCCTCACTACTCTCCACACTAATGCTAGGTATGTACTAAAGCCTGGGTATTGGGCTTATCTCTAAATAGAATAACCCTCCCAACAGCACAACAGCAACAGATAATAATAAAGTGCGGAAAGTAAAATGCAATAATATATAAAATATAACACACGAATATACAGATATACACACCTGTTGCACCCCAAAAATTGACCAACCATTTCTCGTTATTTGGCTTATATTTCAACTCATTTCATTTTGCATCTGCATATCGCATTCATTGCATTTTTTAGTCAGATTGCTTTTATCGAGATTACAGCCTTTTCCTAGCGTCTCGGGCATTTCATACCAGTTCGAATAAGCGGGTTTTGTTGTGGAAGTTGTGCTCTTCCCGGTGTTTTCAGCCCTTGCTGTTGTTTTTGAGGACATTTCGGTGTCCGGTTTTTACCATTTATTTCGCTATGTTCTCACATCTTTTTAATTGATTTAATTGGCTTTATTGCATTTTCTATAATTTTTCCTTATTTTTTTTCACATTAGAAAATGGATTTTAAGTAGATTTTAAATAGAATTTTAAATAGATTTTAAATAGTTTAATTGTTTTTCTAGAATATTAAATAGATTTTTAGGATTTTATTTCTAGATATTAATAGATATTATTTCTTTTCTAGATTAATTGAGTTTTAGAATTTAATAGAATAGTTTAACTCTTTTTAGAATTTAATAGATTTTAGAGTTAATAGATTTTGATTTTTAGATTAATATAACTCTTCTTAGAGATTAATTGGATTTAATTTCTTTTTAGGAGTACTTCTTAGAGATTAATTGGGATTTTAATCATTTTTAATTAGATTAGTTAGAATATTAATTGGCTTTAATTAGTTTTGTTAATAAGGTTTTAATCATGGCTAGTTTTAATTTCCGTTTAGTCTTTAATTGAGTTTTTTTAATCAGGTCATTAATCATTTTCGTTTTCCATTAATTAGTCAGAATTAATTGGGTCTTATCATTTAATTAGCTTTTAATTGAATCAGATTTTTAATTAGTTTTTTAATCAGGTCATTAATCATTTTCGTTTTCCATTAATTAGTCAGAATTAATTGGGTCTTATCATTTAATTAGCTTTTAATTGAATCAGATTTTTAATTAGTTTTTAATCAGGTTTTAATCAGTTTTAGTTGCATTAATTAGGTTTTTAATTGAATCAATTTGGTGGGCTAGATGTCCTTCTGGAGGCCCAGTCCAGCGTGACACTTGTCACTATAAAAGACTATCCACGCGTTTCAATCTCTCTCTTCCACCTCATTCTCCATACCCCACTAGACGCGGACACCACACACCTTCACAGCCACGTTCTCTCTCCACGCCACCTCACACACACACGTGTCTCCCACTCCACCTCTCTCTCCCATGCAAAGCGCCACGTAGCGCCACCCACTCACCCTCTCCCTCCGGCCATGCAAACAGTCGGAGACTCACCGACAAAATCACTCACGGCCAGAATCCTCATTGTAACCGTCGCCGAAAGTCTAACAACTTCATGAATGTTCATCTTTTTTCCCTTAATCCACATCCGATTTTTCCAGAACGTTCAACGTTCATCACCATCTCCATCAATTTTTCCAGAAAATGATATCAACCTTCAAGAAACTCCATAGTCATCTTCATACGAAATCCAGAAACCTGTTCATACGTTTTCACCAGATCTTCATAGATCCATTCAAGATCTTCAACCTTCGTCAACATCAAGTTCCGTTCAAGTTTTCCAGAAATCCTCAAGAACGCTCATGAACCAGAATCCTCATCATGCTTCATCCGTGTTCATCTAATTCCCCAGAAATGCGTTAAGCCTCCATAGCGTTCATCAGCGTTTCCAGATCTTCTTCAAACACCTTTATCACACGTTCAATAAACTTCCAACCTTCATACGTTTTCCAGATTTCGTGAAGGTTCATCAACCATTCAAGAACATTCGTCAGCGATTCTTAGATCCTCCTCAATATCACCGTTCATCATCAACGCGTCAATCTTCATCACGAACCATACCTCCAGAACATCTTCAAGAACCTTCATCAGAGAAACCTCTTCAAATTTCACAATAACGCGTCCTTCAGTCCTCACCAGTCTCATACACGTTTCGACACCATTCTTCGCGGTTTAGCGACCTACATTTCGTTACCCCTTTGTGGCTGAGGTCGGAGGTGGTGGATGTTAGGTGTATGAAGTTGTTTGTGAAGCAAATGAGGTTGAGACGGTGAGAAGCAAGACGAGGAACAGATGGCGAGGAAAATGTGGACGGTGAGGGTGAGTAAGGAAGATGAGTTTCAGACGGCGGCGGTGAAGGTGAAAGAAGGTACTAGGGTTTCAGAGTATAGTTTGGGAGAAGGAAAGAGGAAAGGCCTTCGTGGGCTGGGCCCAATGTGCAATTGTTGGACTCACACCCTCTGTTTTCCCATTACACCCTAGTCCCCCTTGTTTTTTCTTTTTTTGGGTGTTCTCATTTTGGGCTCAGCAAGCCTTTGGGCCCAACGTGTATTCCTGGACCATACACCTTCATTTGCGAAACGCGCCCCCCCTATTTCCTTTGTTTTTTTATTTTTCTGCTTGTTGTATTGTGGGCTGGGCCCAGAAGTTTTTTTTCAGGCTTACACCCCTGTACAGCTGATGTACCCCCTCCCCTTTATTTTAATTTTTTCTTGTATTGGATGTGTGCTTGTAATAGCTATTAGTTTTATTTTTCTATTTTTTATTTTAGGAATTATAATTTAGAATATTATTTCTTAGCATATTTTTTAATATAGATTTTATATTTTAGAATTTATATTCTATTTTTCTTTTAGGATAGTATAGAAGTTTATATAGAATTTTCATTTTATTTTCTTTATAGAAAATTATAGAATATTATGCTTAGTATAAATTTTGCATTCTATTTTCTTTATAGAATTGTAGAATATTGTGCACAGGATAGAATTTCCATTTTATTTTTTATTATGCAATTTCCTTTTAGTATTTCTGTAGGGGATTTTCTATTAGGGATTTATTTGATTGTCTTTAGGAGTAGCATTTTATTTCCATTTGTTATTGGATTTCTCTCCTCATTTCTCTCCTCATTCCTCATTTCTTATCTGATTTTATTTTAGATTTTATTCCGGGCTGGTCGTGTGACATGATTCAATTGGAGAATGATTTTCGATATCACTTCTCTATCTTGTCTTTGACACGGATATCAATACGCTACCTCTTAGAGTTTGATTTATCATATAAGTCAAATTATGATGGTCTAAGCGTTACATTGGTTCTGATTCGGACGACATCATCAAGGATCCAGAGAGGTGAAGATTGGAATGGAGCTTGCGCACATGTCAAGAGCCAACGGAACCGCTTCCTTTGATCAACATCTTTCTTGTTCAAGTCTTCGTGCAACCGTCGAGTGTTGTGAGCCGTAGCGTTAGAAACGTGGGAAATGACAATCGAGCGGTCTCCCCTCGATCGTTTAGAGCGTTTAGTATATGTCCCTTGGGTGATATACGACGCACTCGCTCCTACGCCTTAGGTTCTTGCGTGTGTGTCCCGAGTTCCTTCCCGTTTAGGCGTGGTATGCCTGCTTCCTCTTTGTTCTCGCCCTCGCATGATCGAAACCCTTTTTCTCGCATTCAGGCGATTGAGACCCCCTTTTCTTGCCCCTGTGCAATCGAGACTTGTTTCCTGTAGTCAGCCGAACTACGTTTTCTCTAATCTCTTGTACCAGACGAGAGTACGTAGGCATAGGATTGCGATGATCCTAGCGAGCTCCCTTTTCCCCCTTTCTTTGCTGTAGTTAGCTGAACTACAGCTGCTCTAATTTCTCGTACCAGACGAGAATATGTAGGCATAAGATGCGATATCCTAGCGAGCACACTAGCAACTACCTTCTCTGTTCTCTCGCTTCCCTGTGATCGAGACTTTCCCACTGACGACTAATCTTTCCCTTTCTCTTGCCCTAGCGCAATTGAGGCCAGACCGTAGTTCTAAGTCCCGTAGGTTCCCATACCTCTAAACCCTGAAGGTGAGAAAAACACTTAGAAGGGGGGGGGGGGGTTGAATAAGAGTTTTAAATAATATGGCAATAAAAACAACTCAAGATTTTTATCCTGGTTCGTTGAACTCAACTACTCCAGTCCACCTTATCAAAGATGATTTGCCTTTCTCCACAAGGACTTAATCCACTATTAATCAACTGATTACAATAGGAAGCACTAAGAACAATTTTCTTAGCCTTCTCAAGAACTACTGACCACACCTTGCTCTTCTCAAGGAACTTCTTACAAATAAATGTAAACTAAACAAGTGTTTAAATGCTTCTAATAAGCTGTATCACAATTGTGATATTTACACTTAAGATTAAGTACAAATAAAACTATACAGTTTTATAAAAGAACAAATGTATATGAGCTTTGAGAGACTTTCACTTTGATGCTTCAAGCGTGTGTATCAATATTTCTTTCTGATTGAGCAACTTCTAAATGTTGTAGAAGTTCTCCTTTTATAGCTTTTTCAAAGTGCTTTGAATAATGTGCAGCTGAGTATTATATTGAAATAAAAGACTTTTCATCACCAAAAGGTATGGGCAGAGACATGCTTCTTGCAGGAAAAGTATGGTTGTAGAAGCTTTGGGATTAGCACCACGTCTCTTCATTGGACAAAATAGCCGTTGGTTACTTTGGAAGTAGCACCACGTCCAATCAAGTTTACAGCTTCTTCAACAAGCTTTCTTCATGATGAAGTCTTCATAATCTGCACTTCAGAACTTGTAACAAGCTTAAAAGGAATCAAATACTTGAGATGATCAGAGCTAAATGTTTGAGATGATCAGAGCTTTGATAGATGATCAGAACTTGATATATTAGAGTCTCAATCTTGATCAGAGTCTTCATCACAGTATGCAGCAGTATGTGCTTGAGCGTGAATATTATTGATAAGAGTCTGATTATCAAAGCCTTTGTTCTTGCAGTGAAATGAACTTCAGAGTATGATTTTATCAAAGCTTTCAACTCTTTATACAATTCTTTCAGAGACGCTTCAGACCATTCTGCAGCTTCTGCTTCAGATTCTTCTGGCAGCGCTTCAGGGTCTTCTGATTGTCTTGCATCTGATACTTCAGAGCCTTGCGTAGTTTCTTGTACTTATGTATTTTGCTTCTTTCAGAGTATTCAATTTAATACCTGAAACAATAATACTTGAACAAATTTAGAGTATATATTTTCTTAATACAAAATTCCATAAGAGTTATCATCAAAACATAGAGATATAAGAAACACCAATTTGTGTTCTAACAATCTCCCCCTTTTTGATGATGACAAAACATAGGAAATTTTGTTTAATAAAAAGGATAAAATATATAACTCCCCCTGAGACTAAGAATCTCCCCTTGAAATGAATACTGTAATAGAAGAGAACACTTCCCTTTTTGCTTGAGTATATTTCAGAACCTGGTAGGAATCCTTGTTAAAATAAAGAATTAGAGCTTGGATGCTTTCCAGAATCAGAGCCTGATGAATTCTTTCAAATAAAGAGTCTGGTTTATCTTCCAGAATTAGAGTCAAATTTGCTTCAAGGATCAGAGCCTGGTTGGGTAATTCTCAGGGTAACTTCAAAGAATTTTTGTCAGATGAAACAATAAAATCTGAAAGTCTTAAAATTCAATGTTAGTTAATACTATGTTTGAATTTCATTTTAGTATTGCTTATGGATTGAACAATCAAATTCTTTTTCTCCCCCTTTTTGTCATAATCAAAAAGAGTTTAAAAGACAGAAAAGAAAACACATAAATGAAAAACAGAACAGCCAGATTCATTCAAAATAAGAGGTTCAGACAACAGATGATTGAAAACAAACAACAGAAAACAAGTGCAAACATAAGTGCAAAAACATGGAAAAGAAAACTAGGGCTGGCGAGATGCAATCAGGGTCAGAAGATCAGTAATCTTTGCAGTAGACTCTTCTTGCTTAGCCATCCAAGTTTTGATCTCCTCAGTAGTCTGTTCTTGTTTTACCATCCATGATCTGATTTCCTTAACTTCTTGGACAACATCTGGAGTCTCATTCTTCATCTCAGATGCAGAGGGTGCAGAAGCAGATGCAGTTGCCTTAGGATAATCAATCTCCATGTCATTGGGAACCAGAGGCTCTGCAGGAGTATCTTCTATCATTGGAGCAGTATCTTCAGATGAAGAGTCTTCAGCAGGAGCATCTTCCAGAAGTAGCACTGGTGTTCTGAGAATGCTCAGTAGAGTCTGTCTGACCATTTCAGCAAACTTTGCCTTTGTATCATCAGCGCAAACTGTTCTGAGATCAGAGGCAGCAGTGTTGAACCTTGAGATGAATTTGTTCCAAGAAGCTTCAGATACAGCAGGATCCATACTATACAGACACTCTTTTTCTACAGAAGCAATCCCCATACGCATTTCCTTCTTGAAATTCTTAAACAAAGTATAAACATCTGATCTGGGTTTGGGGTACAGATAGTCTTCTAGGATGACTTTTTGTGAAGGTTCAGGGCTTGTTTGAGTTTGTTCAGGAGGTGTTTGATCAGATGGTGGTTGTTCAGATGGTTGTTGTTCAAATGGTTGTGGTATGGTAAGATGAGGAGTTGTGGGTGTTAAGGTATCAACAGCAGATGGTGTTGATGTAACAACATCAGATGAAGATGGTAGAAAGTCTGTGAAGTTAAATTTGGAACGAAGAGCAAGCTGATGATGGTGTTGTTCAGAAGCAGGTAGGTCAGATGGTAGTGCATTAAAAGGGTCAGTAATATGTAAACAAGATGGTGAGTGAACTTCATATTCATTAGAATCAGATGATTCAGTTGAATGACATGAAGTGGAAGATAAGACAAACATGGTTGCAATGGGTTGCACATCCAGGATGTCTTCAGATGGTTGTAGGATAGAGGGTTCAGGATCTGGGATGGTTGGTTCTTCTGGTGGTTGATTAGAAGAGGGTGGTTCAGATTGTATTTGTTGTTGTGGTTCAGATGATGTTTGTTGAGGGGGTTGTTGTTCAGATGATTTTTGTTAAGGGGGTTCAGATGGTTTTTGTTGAGGGGGTTCAGATGGTTGATGAACAGAAGATGGTTGAGAATGTGTATGAGGAGATGAAATGGGTTCAGATGTATGAGGTCCAGATGGTTGAGGAGGAGATGGTGGAGGTGAAGGTGAGGGTGAATGGACAGATGGTTGTGGATCAAATGTTAATACATGTTTAATCATTTCTATTATTTCCTCCAAGCTAGCTTCTGGAGGATTTTCCTTCAGCTTCTTGTCCTTCTGAGGCTGGACAGCAGCATCAGAGGCTTTCCTCTTTGGTTGTGCAACAAATCCTTCCTCAGCTTTCCTCTTCTTGCACCTTTCTCGCAGAATATTTGGCAACACTTCTCCTTCCTTCTGTACTATGTTGGCAGGGAGAGGAATACCATCTCTCAAACATTCAGCAATGAATGACAGAATGATTTCCCTAGGTTCATCTCCACTGAACATGGGAAAATTTGCTATAGGAATCCTCCTTCTGCTGACTTCTTCAGAGTCAATCTTCTTAGGTTTTCCAGCAAGCTCTGAGATGACCTTCATCCTTTTCAGAGTATTCCCATTAATGACAGATCCTATAATGTAACACATATCATCTGTCAACCCAGCATCAGTCAGATGCTTTACAAGACGATTCTCTGTCAGAATGTCTGATATCAGCCTTCCCATAGGGATCCAATTTCTGATCTCTCCAGCCTTAGCTCTTACTTCTTCTCTTGTTTCCTTTATGTGATTCAGAAGATGACTGAACAGAAGATAAGGCAGATCCACCTTCTTGCCTTGACTCATACAGAACATGAAGTACAATTGTTCTGTGTTGACATAATCTGGAGAGTTTGAAGATTTTCTATGAAAAATAGAGCTCATGAAAATCTTAGGCCAGATTCTGTAAACAGGCTTCAGATCTCTGACTTTGTTGGATGGTTCCCCAGAAACAAAAACCTCTTGAAAAACATCAGCCAAGTCCACACGAGCAGTTGCCATACTTGTGATTCCATCAGTTTCTTTGTACTCAATCAGCTGTCTGATTAACTTCTCTGTAATAACAATCTCCTTTCCAAGAACAGAAGAGTGAACGAACTTAGGGCAAACTTGGGCGTGAATCTAGAACTCTTTCACCAATGCTGGATAAACAGGACCCATCAACCTGTCAAAGTACTTTGCCCAGTTTTGAGTTTTAATGGTTGGTTTGCGATCAAAACCATTTTCTTCAATGGAAGCAAAATCCACAAAATTTTCACACAGAACCTCAAGATCCTTCGTTGGAGTGAGAAGAGTTCTCACTGGTTCCTTGTACACACCAGCATTTGGAGATGACACAGCAGCAGTAGAAGATTGCATCTGAGCAGATGTTGAAGATGATGACGCCATTGATGTTCTTGAGATATGTTTAGGTTTACGTGAGGATTTGGGTTTTGAAAATAGATGGAAGCAATGAAGAAGACAGAAATGCATATGAGAAAATGTGATAGATGGTGTAAAGTGTGAAATGTGAAGTGTTGTGAGAATATATATAGAAAAAATTTGGGGCAAGCAAAGGACACACAGAATCTCACGCGTACACTAAGCAATTAATGAAGTGAAAATAATCATATCAAGCAATTAATGAAAAGAATAAAATCATTTCAGGCATTTATGATTCTGACAGATGGGGGGAAAATCAAGAGATTTAGATTTTCAAAGCAATACCTCAAACGTCAGTTCAATATGGTGCACTCTATCTTTCCAGATTCTAAGATACACGTGTTTGCTTGCATGTGCCTCTGAAACTACTTGAGAAATGAAACGTTAGCCAACGTTCAGATCCTCTGAGCCTTGTTAGTTCAGATTTACACACAAATAAATAAACACAGAATTGAAATGAAGAAATATTTCAGAGTTTAGACATTTATCATCTGAGTAAAAATTTCATCTGATGAATATTTTATTCTGGACAGAAGTCCATACTTATATTTTTCAGAATAAATTTAAATCTATCTTCAGCAAGGGGTTTTGTAAAGATATCAGCCCACTGATGATCTGTATCCACAAAGTTTAAATTAATAATTCCCTTCTGAACATAGTCTCTGGTGAAATGATGTTTAATCTCTATATGCTTAGATTTAGAGTGTAAAATAGGGTTTTTAGATAAGCATATAGCAGAAGTATTATCACAAAATATAGAAATGTTACTCTCAAAAATCTGATAATCTTCCAGCTGACTTTTCATCCAGAGCATCTGGGTGCTACAACTAGCAGCAGCAATATATTCTGCCTTTGTTGTTGAAAGTGCAATTGTGGGTTGCTTCTTGCTGAACCATGAGATCAGATGACTTCCAAGAAACTGATAGCTTCCAGAAGTACTTTTACGTTCTACTCTGTCTCCAGCATAGTCAGCATCACAAAACCCAACTAATTTATAATCATCAAATCTTCTGTTACACAGACCCACGTTAATAGTACCTTTCAGATACCTTAGAATCCTCTTAACAGCTGTTAAGTGAGATTCTCTAGGATCTGATTGGAATCTAGCACACAGGCAAGCACTGAATAAAATATCAGGTCTTGAAGGAGTCAAATATAAGAGAGATCCAATCATACCTCTGTAAAGTTTTTGATCAACTTTCTTACTTACCTCTTCCTTACCAAGTGTGCTTGTAGGATGCATTGGAGTCTTTGCCAATTTGCTTTCATTCAGATAGAACTTCTTCAGAAGCTCTTTCAGATACCTTAGAATCCTCTTAACAGCTGTTAAGTGAGATTCTCTAGGATCTGATTGGAATCTAGCACACAGGCAAACACTGAATAAAATATCAGGTCTTGAAGCAGTCAAATATAAGAGAGATCCAATCATACCTCTGTAAAGTTTTTGATCAACTTTCTTACTTACCTCTTCCTTACCAAGTGTGCTTGTAGGATGCATTGGAGTCTTTGCCAATTTGCTTTCATTCAGATAGAACTTCTTCAGAAGCTCTTTGACATATTTAGTCTGGTGAATATATGTGCATTCTGGAGTATGATTTACTTGGATTCCCAGAAAGAATCTAAGTTCTCCCATCATGCTCATTTCAAATTCAGCCTGCATAGACAAAGCAAACTCCTTTCCCAGCATAATATTGGTAGATCCAAAAATAATATCATCCACATAAATTTGACAAATTAGTAAATCTTTCTTAAATGTTTTACAGAAAAGAGTTGTGTCCACTTTGCCTCTGATAAAGTTCTTTTCCAAAAGAAAATTACTTAATCTTTCATACCAAGCTCTGGGAGCTTGTTTCAAACCATAAAGAGATTTTTTGAGTTTGAAAACATGATCTAGAAATTCATCACTTTCAAAACCAGGAGGTTGATGGACATAAACTTCTTCTTCTATAATACCATTTAAGAAGGCACTCTTAACATCCATCTGATGTAGAGTGGTGTTATGTTGTGCAGCAAATGAAATAAGAAGGCGTATAGATTTTAACCTTGCCACTGGAGCATAATTCTCAGTGTAATCAATTCCTTCTTGTTGACTGTATCCTTAAGCTACTAGCCTTGCTTTGTTCCTACAACTTCTCCTTGCTCATTTAGTTTATTTCTGAATACCCACTTTGTTCCAATAATGTTGAAACCTTTTGGTCTTGGAACCAGATCCCAAACATCATTTCTTGTAAATTGATTCAGCTCATCTTGCATTGCAAGTATCTAATCATTATCACTCAGAGCCTCATCCACAGATGTTGGTTCAATAATAGACACCAACCCAAAAAGTGATGTTCCAGATGATCTGATAAACGACCTTGTTCTTATAGGGTCATTTTTCTTTCCAATAATCATTTCTTATGGATGAGAAGCCTTGATTCTGGATAATCCTTTAACTGTTGGTTCTTCAGAAATATTCATGTTATTCATCTGAGCAGCCAATGGAGTTGCATCTGGCGTAGCTTCTTCTTGAGCTTTCTCTACCTCTGGTTTCTCAGATTCTGTGAAAATAACTTCTCCATCTGCAAAGTTTTCAAGCTGCTTTGGCTTTTGATTGCCAAGCTTATCATCAAATATAACATGTATGGATTCCTCCACAATCTGTGTCTCAGTATTGTATACTCTGTAGCCTCTAGAGCATTCAGAATATCCAAGCATGAAACACTTTTGTGCTTTAGAATCAAACTTGTTAAGATTCTCTTTAGTGTTCAACATAAAACATATACATCCAAAAGGATGGAAATAAGAAATGTTTGGCTTTCTATTCCTCCACAATTCATAAGGAGTCTTTTCAAGAAGAGGTCTAACAGACACTCTGTTCTAAATGTAACATGCTGTGTTAATTGCTTCTGCCCAAAAATGTTTTGCCATGTTAGTCTCATTGATCATGGTTCTGGCCATCTCTTGCAATGTTCTATTTTTCCTCTCTACAACTCCATTCTGTTGTGGAGTTCTAGGACAGAAGAAAACATGAGCAATGCCATTTTCATTAAAATATTTTTCAAAATGTTTGTTTTCAAATTCACCACCATGATCACTTCTGACTTTAACAATTTTGAAATCTTTTTCAGTTTGGACTTGTTTGCAGAAGTTAAAGAACACAGAATGTGACTCATCCTTGTGCTTTAGGAATTTTACCCATGTCCAACGACTGTAGTCATCAATAATGACCAATCCATACTTCTTGCCTCTGATGGATGCAGTTTTCACTGGTCCAAACAGATCAATGTGAAGTAACTCTAATGGTTTTGAAGTTGAAACAACATTTTTGGATTTGAAAGATGATTTTGAAAATTTTCCTTTCTGACATGCTTCACAAAGAGCATCTGAGTTGAACTTCAAATTAGGAAGTCCTCTGACCAGATTAAGTTTATTAATCTGAGATATACGTCTCATATTAATATGACCCAATATTCTGTGCCAGACCCATTACTCATCATTAACAGACATAAGGCATTTAACATTCTGGACCTTAAGTTCTGAAAGACTGATTTTATAAATGTTGTTTTTCTTTTACCATTAAAGAGGATTGAGCCATCCTTTTGACTAACAGCTTTGCAACACTTTTGATTAAAGATTATGTCATAACCATTGTCACTTAATTGACTTATGGACAATAGATTATGAGCTAATCCTTCAACAAGAAAAACATTAGTTATGGAAGGAAGTTTACCATTGCCAATGGTTCCAGAGCCAATTATCTTTCCCTTCTGATTCCCTCCAAACTTGACGTCTCCTCCAGATCTAAGCTCCAGACTTTGGAACATAGACCTTTTTCCCGTCATATATCGTGAGCATCCAGAGTCCAGGTACCATGACTGGAGTCTTGACTTTGTTGCTATGGATGTCTGCAACATAGATTATCTTATCCTTAGGTACCCAGATTTTCTTGGGTCCTTTTTGGTTAGTTGCCTTAAAGCTTTTTCTGAACTTCTGTCTTTCAACATAAGACTTGTTCTGATTAGCTTTAGATTTATTAAACACAGGTTTGTTCTGATTAGAACTTGTGTGTTTAATATCATTTAAATGACCAAATGTAAACTGAGAATATAAAGGAGGATACTTGATATCCAATTTATCTACAGGTTTCAGATTTGAATCCTCATAATAGAAAGATTTATATCCAACACCTTTTCTATAGTTTCTGCTAATACCATAGATCATTGAAGCCATCTTACTTCTATCTAGGATTTTAGTTAGAAACTTCCTGAAGCTATAGTCATACTCTTGTAAAATATTTTTAGAGCATGGTTTAGACTTTGGATCAGAGTTTAGTTGAGCAGATTCTAAATTTATTTTTCAATTGAAGATTTTCAGCTTTTAGCTCAGCTATTTCTGATTCAAACTTTTTACTCTCAAATTCAACATGCTTTAGAAGCTTTTTGTATATGAGTTTAACTTTGCTATAGTTTTCAAGAATATCAGATATACTTTCAACAAGTTCTTGTCTAGAAAGTTCAGCAAATACCTCCTCAGAATCAGATTCTAATTCTGATCCAAATGATTCAGCATTGTCTTCTATGTCAGCCATGAATGCTACATTAGCACATTCTTTTTCTGACACTGATGAAGAATCAGATGCATCTGAGTCATCCCAGGTAGCCATCAGAACTTTCTTTTTGTGATCTGACTTTCTCTTTGGCTTCTCCTTCTGAAACTTTGGGCATTCACTCTTGTAGTGCCCAGGTTCTTTGCATTCATAGCAAACAACCTCTCTTTTTCCAGATCGTCTATGTCCAGAGGATTCTCCAGATCTTCTGTATCTAGAGGGTTCTCCAGATCTTCTGTGTCCAGAAGATTCTTTGTGTTGATCTGGTTTCCTGAAGTTTTTGAACTTCCTTTGCTTATTCTTCCAGAGTTCATTGATTCTTTTGGATAGCAAGGATAGTTCTTCTTCATCTTCAGAAGAAGACTCTTCAGAGCTTTCTTCTATTACCTGCAATGCTTTAACAAATTTATTATATTTTAAAGCAATTGACTTACCTTTCTTTAGAGGCTCATCTTCCTCTAGTTCAATCTCATGACTCCTTAGAGAACTGATTAGTTCCTCCAGCGTAATCTTGTTCAGATTCTTTGCCAGCTTCAGAGCAGTGACCATGGGTCTCCATCTGATTGGCAAGCTTCTGATTATTTTCTTGACATGATCTGCTATAGAGTAACCCTTGTCCAGAACCTTTAAGCCAGCAGTGAGAATATGGAATCTGGAAAACATGGCTTCAATAGATTCAGATTTTTCCATTTTGAAAGCTTCATACTTATGGATCAGCGCCAGAGCCTTGGTTTCTTTAACTTGAGAGTTCCCTTCATGAGTCATCTTCAGGGATTCAATATATCAAAGGCAGTTTCTCTGTTGGTTATTTTCTCATACCCAGTATGAGATATAGCATTTAGCAAGATAGTTCTAGCCTTGTGGTGATTTCTGAATTCCTTCTTTTGCGCCTCAGTCATTGATTTTCTGTCAATTTTTTTGCCATCCCCATCAGTGGGATGAACATATCCATCAATAACTAAGTCCCAAAGATCAGCATCAAATCGTAGAAAGAAGCTTTCTAGTCTATCTTTCCAATAGTCAAATTTCTCTCCATCAAACATGGGAGGTTTTGTGCTGACTCTTTCTTCATATTTGTTGTTGCTGGATATTGAAGCTTCAACAGCTATAATGTATATCAACCAAGAATATCAAGAGTTTTTCCCACTGGATCTTTTCTGGTCACGGTTAAGTGATAGCACAAACAGAACCGGAGCTCTGATGCCAACTGAAGGTGAGAAAAACACTTAGAAGGGGGGTTGAATAAGAGTTTTAAATAATATGGCAATGAAAACAACTCAAGATTTTTATCCTGTTTCATTGAAATCAACTACTCCAGTCTACCTTATCAAAGATGATTTGCCTTTCTCCACAAGGACTTAATCCACTATTAAGCAACTGATTACAATAGCAAGCACTAAGAACAACTGTCTTAGCCTTCTTAAGATTTACTGACCACACCTTGGTCTTCTCAAGGAACTTCTTACAAATAAATGTAAACTAAACAAGTGATTAAATGCTTCTAATATGCTATATCACAACTGTGATATTTACACTTAAGATTAAGTACAAATAAAACTATACAATTTTATGAAAGAACAAATGTATATGAGCTTTGAGAGACTTTCACTTTGATGCTTCAAGCATGTGTATCAATATTTCTTTCTGGTTGAGCAACTTCTAAATGTTGTAGAAGTTCTCCTTTTATACCTTTTTCAAAGTGCTTTGAATAATGTGCAGCTGAGTATTATATTGAAATAAAAGACTTTTCATCACCAAAAGGTATGGGCAGACACATGCTTCTTGCCGGAAAAGTATGGTTGTAGAAGCTTTGGGATTAGCACCACGTCTCTTCATTGGACAAAATAGCCGTTGGTTACTTTGGAAGTAGCACCACGTCCAATCAAGTTTACAGCTTCTTCAACAAGCTTTCTTCATGATGAAGTCTTCATAATCTGCACTTCAGAACTTGTAACAAGCTTAAAAGGAATAAAATACTTGAGATGATCAGAGCTAAATGTTTGAGATGATCAGAGCTTTGATAGATGATCAGAACTTGATATATTAGAGTCTCAATCTTGATCAGAGTCTTCATCACAGTATGCAGCAGTATGTGCTTGAGCGTGAATATTATTGATAAGAGTCTGATTATCAAAGCCTTTGTTCTTGCAGTGAAATGAACTTCAGAGTCTGATTTGATCAAAGCTTTCAACTCTTTATAAAATTCTTTCAGAGACGCTTCAGATCATTCTGCAGCTTCTGCTTCAGATTCTTCTAGCAGCGCTTCAGGGTCTTCTGATTGTCTTGCATCTGATGCTTCAGAGCCTTGTGTAGTTGCTTGTACTTATGTATTTTGCTTCTTTAAGAGTATTCAATTTAATACCTGAAACAATAATACTTGAATAAATTTAGAGTATATATTTTCTTAATACAAAATTCCATAAGAGTTATCATCAAAACATAGAGATATAAGAAACACCAATTTGTGTTCTAACAAACCCGACATACTACGTCCGTTCTACCGCAAACAGGTAACGCCTAAGTCTCCAATGGTCGAGCAGCATACACCTAAACTGCTAGAATGCGCATGCTAGTATCGTCAATCCTTTCTCTCACCCCTGTGTGATCAAGAACACCCTGTCTACCCGTAGTTAGCCCGAACTACGTTTGCTCTGACCTTTCACGCCGTGTGAAAGTACGTAGGCACGAGATCCGATATCTCGGTGAGAAAATCCCCGCGTAGTTTCCCGAACTACATTGACTCTGACTTTCCCATTGCACGAGGGAATACGTAGGCATAGAGCGTGATGCTCTATCGAGTCAGTTCTTTCCATTTAGATTTAAAAGTCGTAGCTATATTGTTTTTTCACCCGTAGACAACCCAACAAGCGTGGATCCCATCGAGTACGATGGACGTGAGGGATGCTAATACCTTCCCCTTGCGTAACCGACTCCCGAATCCAGACAATGGTTGCGATGACCTTGTCTTATACCTTTTCGTCAGGTTTTTTCCGATCATTTCCTTTCCCTTTTGTGGGATAAATAACGAAAGGTGGTGACTCTTCTGTTTTGCCGGCACCTTATTTTTACGGTAGCGACAGCTGGCGACTCTGCTGGGGATCCAACGTCTCCTATGCGAGTCAATCTGGGGATTCAACGTCCCTGCGAGAGTCAATCCTATCGCTTGTTTGCTTGTCTGTGGGTGTTTATTTTTGTGTTGTATGTTGTATATTACTGTATTCACATTTGCCGCTGTTGCGGTGGAAATAGGATCACAAACTATTAATGAGTTTGAATCGCAATTCAATTCACAACCGCTCTTTGATTTATCCGAAGGAAAAGGTCAAAAGAGGGAAAACCTATTTTGCATCGTAAACACAATGCGGGGAAAGACCTAGGGTTCGGGGGTTGGTTAAGATTAGGGAAGGTATTAGCACCCTAAACTTCTGTAGTACTCTACGGGAACCTTTTGTTCAGATGTTTACTATTTGCTTTATTTATTTGCTTAAGGTATATGTACAAAAGATTAAAAGTGAGAAAATAAACCTAAGGGGTTAATTCTAAGTTTACTCGGCAAGACATCGCATCTTGTGCCTACGTATCCTTACGGGAGTGGAATCAGAGTAATCGTAGTTCCCCTCAAAAGGGAGGTTAGAGACTTCTTGACTGTGGTCAAGGTCTCAAGGGGAATAAACGCATCTTAAGGACACGCTTACGTGGAGTGTAGAAACTCCAAATCTCTACGTTGAAATGTTAAGTTGTAATTAGGGTTAAATTAGGGATTCCACGGCGGGAAACCCTAAAATGAGCGCGGCGGCTCTTTGACCTAATGCTAGGGGTAAAATTGTAATTTTGCCTGCGGCGAGGCATTTGTGAAAATTAGGGTTTGTAGGGTTATAAGGGTTTGAAGTTGTGGTTGAGGAGTATTGACACGGCGGTCAAATGCTAGACCTAGTTCCTTCGGATGTGCAGTGTGACAAAAATATTGCAATACATCATCAGAAATTTAAATCATACATCAAGCAGACATTTAAATGCGAAAAGTAAACGCGATTATTAGGTTCGCGAGATTACAATTGAGATACAGATACAAATATGAATGAAACTTAAATGAAAATTCAATACACCAAATATGAACTGCAAAAAAATGAACACCCGTTAGTAAGCAAAGTCAACCAGCTATCAGATGAATTACGAGGCAATGAAGAGAATGAGATACAAACTCGAGATCTATTATTGTTTTATTTAATATTTAATGATTTAGCTTACAAAAGAATTTTAAAAAAAGTTTTATTTTTATGTTTTTAAAAAAGAGTTTTTCATTATTTTATTAAAAGAGTTTTTCATTTTTATATTTACAAAAGTTTTAATTTTATATATAAAAAAGGTTTTTTGATTATATTAAAAAAGTTTTATTTTAAAAGGATTAAAATGAAAATGTTATATTATTTAAAGATTATAAAATTAAAATATAAAAAAAAGTTTTTTTTAAAACATAAAACAAATAAAATTAAAAAAAAACAAAACAAAGAAAAAAATAAAAAGGGGAAGAGGGTTGGGCCGGTCACCACATCCGGACCCAACCCATCTATGAGGCATAAGAAAAATTAGGGTTTCCCCAAACCCCAACTCCTTCTCGCGGCGCCGTTCGTCTTCCTCTCTTCCCTCTCTCTCGACTTCCCCTTCTTTGCGTGCCTCTAGGACGTACCGTCCGCCACTTTTTTCTGCAATCACAACATGAACAGATAAACACTTGATCTCCCTACCTTTTTCTTTGATGCTAGGCTTGAACTATGGACGGTGAGGAAGAACTTCAACTCTCTGAGTCCGCGGATTCGAGGAAGGTTTGATTGCCCGCCGTTTAAACGGCGAAGGTGATCTTCCTTCGATTGGTAGTGCGGTTGTGGCTGTTGGAGGCGATGATGAGACTTCGTCTCTGAGTCTCGCGATTCTCGCTCGTTAGGGTTTGCTCTTCGCCGTTTTTCGTCCTCTCCGTCTAGGGTTTCCACCTTTTTCTTCCATCAGGTTGTATCCTCCTATTTATAACTTCTCTTTATCTCTCTTTTTGGGCCTTGAACTTGCGTTATTCTGAGATTTGATTTTGTGGTGATATTATTTAATTTTGTTGTGATTTTCTCAGATACTGATTGGATTACGATTGGATGCTGATTGAACTCTGTTTCCCTTTTTAGGGTTTGATTGGTCCTTTCTGATCTCCAGCTGATATGATTCTTCTGATTTGGTTCAGAGCTTTCTATCTTCAGAACTCTGTGATTGAATATAATCTGAACTGATTTGTTTGATTCAGGTTGA
The DNA here is from genome assembly GCA_963859935.3 of Lathyrus sativus. Classification (NCBI taxonomy): domain Eukaryota; kingdom Viridiplantae; phylum Streptophyta; class Magnoliopsida; order Fabales; family Fabaceae; genus Lathyrus; species Lathyrus sativus. The sequence continues at coordinate 280,725,928 of OZ012736.1, forward strand.
GTGCAAATGGAGATTCGATTTGATTTGATCATTTGGTTTTTCCAGATTGAGTTCCAATAGGGACTTTCTGATACGATTGGGATCTCGTTTCTTCTCTTGGAATCCTGATTGAGCTGATATGGTTTCCTGATTCGATTCAATTTTAGTAGTCTGAACTGATTTGTTTTGATCTGTTTTGGGATTAATTATCAAATCAAAATCTCTCTATTTTTCTGATATGGTTTGCCTTCAGATTGGATTGATTGATGTTTGATTTTTAATTCCCAGGATTCCTTAATGGATTCATATCTCTGTTTGATGCTTTGATCTCGAACTGACTCATTTTTTTGATTGGTTCGCTTCTTTGATGCAGCTCAGATTCTTTTCCTCTTCTTCTTTCAGAGAGGGTTGATGCTACGACTTCGGTCGAATCAAAATTGTCGGGAAAGGTATACGGCAATGATGACACCGTTCTGAGCCTTCGAGGGATATTTCTTCGACGATGTCGCGGTTGCTTCCAAGGATCTTCGCGTGTGGTTTATCACTTATTCCCTTTGAGTTGTTTTAACTGCTGATGATGTTTAATTCTTTGTGTTTCAGAGCTGATACCATGGGCAATTGTGTCCAACGACGAATGCTTAATGTTGCCTCGATACACTTACGCGATAGTGAGTTTGGGCGATGATGATTCGAGCCATGTGTTTGTGCACTCGTTTGTTTTATGAACTGACATGTTTATATTAGATTATCCTGGCTGGTACAATCCATGCCATGATTTAATACTGCTTGCAATTCTGAACTGACGTGAATTTCAGCTCTTCTGCGCAGTTTTGGCAGGTTGATTCAATGGGCTATGATGTTAAGCTGAGCCCAGTGCTTCCAATTGTAATGTCTGTGACAGTCTTTATTGGTATGGACCGAGTCCCTTGTATTCGAGCTGGTTCTGATAATCTTTCTGAACTTACATCTTGCCTCCGTTTCTCATTCTTGTTGAGGCGCTTTAGGCATCAGAACTTGGATGTGAAGTCCGTTTATTCACTTCTGATTTTTATGATGTGACTTCACTTGTTTGGTTCAGAGCTGTTGTGAACTGACCTGCTCTCTTGCTTTGCTTTGGTATGCTGTTGCGCTTCTTTGGATCCTGCTGAATATATGACAGATTTGTAGGACCTTTGCACATGAACTTGCATCGTTTGATGGTTTGTTTTCTGTCCTGTGCAACTTGATGCCATAGTTTGGCTTCTCTTGTTCTATTTCGAACTTGATTTTCATTCTGCTGGACCATGGGTCTTCATTCTGTTTGGTAACAGATTTGTTTTCTTTGGTGGCTATTCCTACCTGTATTGGCGCGAGCCCCTTCCTGGTTTTGTTTATGCTTTGAGTTCTGATGATGCTTGTGGCTTTTCAGGTGTTGGAAGTTTTGAAACCAAGGGGGCTCAGACCTGCCGGCATCCGGGTCTGAGTCAAAACTTGCCTATGTTGCCTTATTCTCGTATCAGTTTGGAAATCCAATCGCGGCAAAACGAATCAGTCCCGCTTCTTTTATTTTTTCTATCTCTCGGATGTCCCGTATCGATAAGAACAGGTATTACCTGATCTGACGCCCACGGCGCGGATCGGTAACGGGGGTAGGACGCAGCTTCGGTTGTGCCACTCCCGGCACTCGATGATGACATTGTTCTGAGAGTGTCAAAAAACTTCTAACATTTTTTCTACACTGTTTGTTTTCTTTTTGATGTGCAGGTTAGCCGAGGATTCGTGGAGAAGTTCAAAGACAACATGAAGACACTTAGATGTTCTTAGGATTTAGGATAGATATTTTAATGTAATTCCTTAGGATTTAGATCTTTAATGTATTTCCTTGTAACAACACTTATAAAATGTGAAGCAATCTCCACTTCTTGTATGATGAGATTTTTTTATGAAATAAAATTCCCAAAATTTTGGATTTATTTATATTTTATTCTTAGTTAAAAAATATAAACATTTTGTGAATAAATCCACAAGTATTTAAATTCATTAACATAGGCATAAAACATAAACACTCCCAAGTGGTATTCCTATTGGTGCACTCGTCTCATTTGTAATCCTAATCTCATCATCCGATTAAAATGTTAACCAACCATTTCATAACCAAACACATATGTGCACCGTAATCACAACAGTTTCAGCATCAACAGTAACACTACTCGTAATTAAATTCCACTGACCAAATGCCAAAATCTTAATATGATCAGACCTGGTGATAGATAAATGCCTCAAAACAACAACGTATCAAATGCCTCAGAATTTTAATAACAGCCCGTCTTCAAGGAATTGGTAGAGTTTGTGTAAGATGACCAAAATACCCCTGGGACCAAATCTGCAAAACAAACACCTTCATAACTTGTTAGTGGTTAGCAACTGTACATATGAGATGATATGCGAAATGACTGACTAAATATAAGGGTAAAATTTGGGGTATTACAGTTGCCCCTATTTAAATAGCTACACCGGACGATTTGAGTGACAGATACTCGAGGAATCGTGGTGGAGAGATTTAAATATAGATAACCGAAAATTTTGCCCTTATATGCGACGGTATGAAATGCTATGGACAAAGCGAGGACCGCTTAATGCAGATGATATGGATATGATGTGATGCGTATGCTGGAATGATGAATATGAAAATGATGACAAGCGCTACGAGGCAGACGCTACGAGAAGAACACACTGGGGAAAATGTCGTGCTGAGACACAGTACAAACACTGGGGAATCCTAAAATGATAGTCAACTGGTGCGAACACGACCAATTGTCATCTTGGGGATGAGATTCTCAAATGGAGGTGACACCTGTGAGACGGCCTCCACTGGGGAATCTAAAAAATAAAACTGGATCTCGTATGATTGCAAGATCGATTGCAGAATGCTGGAGCATTGAGCAAAGAATAACATCCAAGCTTCTGTAAACTATCTCTCGTGACAGGATCAAACGGACTTTTCGGAACTCCGTAGCAAATATACAGGGTAAAAACCGGCTGTATGCCAAAATAAATGGACTTTGATGGGAAATGCCCTGATAAGCTTCTCGAGGGAGAATTGTCACTTATCGTTGGAAGGGACTTATGTGCCAAAATGGATAAGCACTCAAATAAAGAGGCTGCTGCTTATCTGATAAATAAATCTTCTCGCATTTAAGGTCGGCGCCTGGAATACGATTCTGATTCTCTCTTACTGAAGGGTAAATAAACTTCTTCATGTTTCAAGATCGTGCTCTCCTGAACATGAAAAGGGTAAACTGAACTTCCTCATACCTCAGAATCGTGCTCTCCTGAATATGATTCGGCTTTCTCGTGTAAATGAAACTCTTCATACTTCAGAATCGTGCTCTCCTGAATATGAAAAGGGTGAACTGAACTTCCTCATACTTCAGAATCGTGCTCTCCTGAATATGATTTGGTTGTAAATGAATTTTTTCATACTTCAGAATCGTGCTCTCCTGAATATGAACATGGCTAATTGAACTTCCTCATAACTCAGAATCGTGCTCTCCTGAATATGATTCGGTTGTTTCTTGTAAATGAAATTCTTCATACTTCAGAATCGTGCTCTCCTGAATATGAAAATGGATAATTGAACTTCCTCATAACTCAGAATCGTGCTCTCCTGAATATGATTCGGCTCTTGAAATTTCTTCATTCTTCAGAATCGTGCTCTCCTGAAAAACGGCCAATTGAACTTCCTCATAACTCAGAATCGTGCTCTCCTGAATATGATTCCGCTCCTTCTTTTACTAAAGGATAAATGAACTTCTTCATGCTTCAGAATCGTGCTCTCCTGAATATGATTTCGCTCAAAACCTTCGCGTACTTCAAGATCGTGCTCTCCTGAATACGATTTGGTTCATACCTCCTATACTTCAAGACGACAGGTAAATGGAAGCCCAACTGCTCCATGGAGATGGCCATTTGCTGCGAGTCATAACGAAGGTAGGATCTGCTTCTTAGGTGAGAAATGTTGTATATTGATGCTGTAAGATGTAAAGTGTTGTACCGATGTTGTAACATGTAGGATTGTAAAGTGTTGTACTGATAGATTTTCCAGGCGTGAACTGTCGTGTATCTGTAAAGGATTGTAGTTGGTTTTCTTGAAAGATAGTGCAAAATAAATGCACGTCCGGGTACAGTAATAACCTTCTCGGGCGAGAACAGTCGCGTATCCGTTATGGTATGGTGAAAATCTTCAGAAGGTGCAAAATAAATGCACGTCCGGTTGGGCTCGACGACCGACATGACTGAGATTCAATCTAGGATCGAGCTAGAAAGAAGACTGGTAATCAAGACTCCATCGAGGGAATGATCTCGAAGGGTAAATATCTTATCCTGGTGATGAAAGATAGCTGAAGTAACCGTCATCCACGAGGGTCGAGCTCTGTGGGGAAACTGGAAACAAGTAAGTATTTTATGCTTAGGGCTGACAATCTATTTGGAGAGAATGGACGAACCCAGTTACTCGGCGGTAACGACCAATGATAGAGACGCAATGAACCTGTGAATGCTAACGCATATGTTGATGCATATGTTAATGTGAATGTATGTTAATGTTTATGTATGCAAGATGTTATGAAATGAGTATGTAATGAGTATGTAATGAATATGTAATGAATATGCAATGAATATGTAATGAATATGTAATGAAATAGGCATGTGATGCTTATGCCCTCGCGTATGCTGACGAAACAGACTAGAGACGGGACGAGAGATGAAATAAACATCTCGACGGAGATGCCCTACGTTCTCTGCAACCAATACGTCAATCATAGGTGAGAAGGATCAATGGTAGAACCAAATCTGGTTTTAAAGTTCTGAATTCTCTAGGGAGAAGGTAATCTGCTTGGGTGCACAGTATCAGGTCTTCACATGGGGAGAAGAAAACCTGAGGGACACTTTCGAGTTACCTAAGAAAAGGTTGTCAGCTTATAGTCTCTCTGGGGACTGTGTTAGAGCAATGGTTTGAAAGTGTTTCTGCAATAATAATATTTCCGGGGAGTGAAGAGATCCTTCCGAAATTTCCACTAGTCAAAGTAATTTATTATATTTCAATTTCACTTTTTTTTGAAAAACAATTTTTTTTGAAAAATCTACAATGCACCTTTCATTTTCAAATTTTAAGAATAAACGCATTTTGCATAACAATAGAAAACAAAGAGTAATGCACCAAGGAATGTAAGTAACAAAATGGTATCTTTTATTAAAGGGTGGCTGCTTGCTGAAGGCATAGCTCCCCAGATGATTATGTTTTGAAATTGGCAACATGGGAAAAGGTTGCATTGAATCCAATGACACCTACTGACACTAATAACTAAGACTAATCCAGAATCCTGCTTTGGGCAAGGATGAAAGAACTGAAACATGGCTCTCATGCGGAAAGTGTGTTCGCGAAGATCAGTGTCCTCTGATGCAATGAAATGCCTTTGTCCCTAACTTTTGCCTGGACCGCCCTCTCGGGTTTTCAATCCACCGGGACGCTCTTTTTTGCCTAAGCCGCCCTTTCGGGTTTTCAACTTAGCGAGCTTTTTATTATTATTTCTTTTTTCCAACCCTTACTTTTGCCTAAGTCGCCTTTTGCAGGTTTTCGACTTAGCGGGTTTTTAGGCATAATATTTTCGGACTGCATCAGAATTCACGGGATGTGCTAGTTCTTCACCGTCCATTGTCGTGAGTATCAGAGACCCTCCGGAGAAAACGGTCTTTACAACAAATGGGCCTTCATAATTGGGCATCCACTTTCCACGCATATCTTTATGTACTGGTAAGATCTTTTTGAGTACGAGCTCTCCTTGACGGAACTCACGGATACGGATCTTCTTATCAAACGCTCTTTTCATCCGTTTCTGATATAATTGCCCATGGCACATGGCTGTCAAACGCTTCTCGTCAATGAGATTCAACTGATCCAGTCTGTCTTGAACCCACTCAGCTTCCTCAAGTTCAGCCTCCATTAACACTCTTAAAGAAGGTATCTCTACTTCGATGGGGAGCACGGCGTCCATTCCATACACCAATGAGAAAGGTGTTGCCCCTGTCGAAGTTCTCACTGAGGTTCTGTATCCATGCAAAGCAAACGGTAACATCTCATGCCAATCTTTGTAAGTCACAACCATCTTTTGCAGGATCTTCTTGATATTCTTATTCGCAGCTTCAACGGCCCCATTCATCTTAGGACGGTACGGAGAAGAATTGTGGTGAGTGATCTTGAAACTATCACACAGCTCTTTCATAGTCTTGTTATTCAGATTGGTGCCATTGTCAGTTATTATCCGGCTTGGGACTCCATAACGGCAGATGATCTCTTTCCTGATGAATCGGGCAACCACTTGCTTGGTCACGTTGGTGTAGGAGGCAGCCTCTACCCACTTGGTGAAATAATCAATAGCAACAAGGATAAAACAATGTCCATTAGAAGCCTTCGGCTCGATTGCCCCAATCATGTCAATGCCCCACATAGAGAACGGCCATGGTGAAGACAAAACATTCAACGGTGACGGAGGTACATGCATTTTATCAGCATAAATTTGGCACTTATGGCATCTTCTAGCATATTGGATGCAGTCAGCTTCCATGGTTAACCAATAATACCCAACCCTTAACATCTTCTTGGACATAGCATAACCATTGGCATGAGTTCCGAAGGTCCCCTCATGAATTTCCTGCAGTAACATGTCCGCTTCCCGTTTATCAACACATCTGAGCAGGACCATGTCGTGATTTCTCTTGTATAACACACCATTACTGATAAAGAATTTGGACGCCAGTCTTCTCAATGTTTTCTTGTCCAGACCAGTAGCACCATCGGGATACTCCTGCTTGACGAGATAGTTCTTGATATCATGAAACCAAGGCTTTTTATCCACCTCGACTTCTTCGACCATCTGACAATAAGCGGGCTCAACTTTGCGCTCAATATGGATAAGAGGTGCTTCGTTAACGAATTTAACTTTCCACATGGATGCTAACATGGCTAAAGCATCAGCTACGTGATTCTCGGATCTAGGAACGTGCTCGAACTCTATCTCGTCGAAATACTTGATCAACTCAATAATATAGTCCTTATAAGGGATCAACTTCTCATTCTTCGTTTCCCATTTGCCTTGTACCTGGTAAATAACCAAGGCTGAGTCACCACTTACTTTAAGAAGTTTGATTCGGAGGTGAATCGCCGCTTCGAGGCCAAGAATACATGCTTCATACTCTGCGACGTTATTAGTACACTCAAAGTCCAACCTTGCTGTAAATGGAGTGAATCCACCCTTTGGGTTCATCAAAACGGCGCCTATACCATGCCCATTGAAATTCGAAGAACCATCAAACATCATCCTCCACCAAAGACCCGGTTCTGGACCTTCGCTCGGATCTGGCTCTTCACAATCTCTTTTAATCAACAAAATATCCTCATCAGGAAAATCGAACTTAAGAGGTTCATAATCTTCAACCGGCTGATCTGCAAGATAATCCGATAAAATACTACCCTTAATCGCCTTATGGGGTACATACTGGATGTCATATTCGGATAACAACATGTGCCAACGGGCTAGCCTCCCGGTTTGAGCAGGTTTTTCAAAAATATACTTGATCGGGTCCATTTTAGAAATTAACAATGTGGTATGACAGACCATATATTGCCGAAGGCGCCTAGCGGCCCATGCCAATGCACAACAAGTTTTCTCCAATGGTGAGTATCTGTTTTCACAATCGGTGAACTTCTTGCTCAGGTAATAAATCGCATGTTCCTTTTTCCCAGTCTCATCATGTTGCCCAAGCACACAACCCATAGACTTTTCAAGAACGGTAAGGTACATAAACAACGGTCTTCCAGGCACGGGAGGAATTAGGATAGGGGGATCTTGCAAATAACCCTTAATCTTCTCAAACGCTTTCTGACAATCGGGGTTCCACTCAACTGTCTGCCCCTTGCAAAGTAACTTGAATATCGGCTCACAAGTAGCGGTCATATTGGAGATAAACCTGGAAATATAATTCAAACGCCCCAGAAAACCTCTAACTTGCGTCTCGGTTCACGGAGCCGGCATATCTTGAATGGCTCGGACTTTGTCAGGATCCACCTCAATCCCTCGCTGGCTAACGATGAAACCAAGCAGTTTTCCAGATCTGACACCGAAGGTACATTTAGCAGGGTTCAATTTCAACTGATATTTCCTGAGTCGTTCAAACAATTTCACCAAATGGTCTAGATGCTCCTCTTCACCTTGAGATTTGGCTATCATATCGTCCACATACACCTCAATCTCCTTGTGCATCATATCATGAAAGAGAGTGGTCATAGCGCGTTGGTAAGTTGCCCCTGCGTTCTTTAAACCGAAGGGCATGACTTTGTAGCAGAAGGTTCCCCAAGGAGTAATGAAAGTAGTCTTCTCTCGATCGTCGGGATCCATCTTGATCTGATTATAGCCAGAGAAACCATCCATAAATGAGAACAACGCAAAACTGGCTGTATTGTCTACCAGTGTATCAATGTGTGGCAGAGGGAAGTCGTCTTTCGGACTTGCTTTGTTCAGATCCCTGTAGTTTACACACATCCTAACTTTACTGTCCTTCTTAGGCACTGGCACAATGTTGGCAACCCAATCTGGATATTTTGCGACTGCCAAGAAACCTGCATCCAACTGCTTTTTAACCTCATCTCGAATCTTCAAAGCCATGTCGGGTCTCGTTCTTCGAAGTTTTTGCTTGATAGGTGGACAATCCGGCTTAAGCGGCAGCTTGTGAACAACAATATCCGTGTCTAGGCCCGGCATATCTTGATACGACCACGCAAACACATCCATATACTCTTTTAACAACTCAATCAACCTCGGCTTAACCTCTGTCCCAAGCTTTGTACCAATCTTGACCTCTTTCTTGCTCTCATCTATACCGAGATTAATTAAGTCCACCTGCTCTTTATGCGGTTGAAGCTCTGTGTACTCGTACTCAATCAATCTTGTCAGTTCCGCGGGTACTTCAAAATCTTCTTCACCCTCGTCCTCAGCTTGATTGATGGGTGCATCCCAGTCAGGAGTGTCAGTAAAGTCATTGGATCCAACAAGGTTTACGACGTCTCTGCATGATGGAAGGCTTACTTAATTAAAATGCTCGAAGATATGTAAGAATGAAATGCTGTTTTTTTGTTTTTTTTCAGAAAAAAGGTTGCCAATTTCATTTTTAAAAACGAAAAACGCAAATGAAACAAAGTGGAATTGAACAAAATGCTTTTATTAATATCTTTTTAGGAATGAAAGGTGGCCCAATAAAAGTGACCCTATAGCCTTGGGCAGAGCTACGGATTTTTATTTGAAAATGTAAATGAAACTTTAAAAAACAATTACTTTGACAAGGGAAAAATAACAGGGATCTCTACGGCCTCCCAGTTGTTCAAAACTGCATCACCCTTAAACACCAGGTTGCTCAGCTCTTCATTTTCCTCACAGTCGCTGATGGCATTGACTTGGAAACCTCCGCTGACAAATACCTCTTGGATAACCTTAGGACGCCCTTCGACAGTTGTGGCAGCGCCATTCTGAGTTGGTTTGTAACCCAACCCAGAGCGATCAGTCTTGGTCTTGACATCGATTACCTCTCCCCAACCTTCAGGAATGCCCCTGTCAATTGTTGATCTGGTACTCTTCAGTGATGCGAAAGATGGATTATCCTGACCCACTGTCTCTTCGACTTCTAGCAGAACAGCATTGGCGATCTCAAGTGCTTGAAAGGAGATTTCTAAAGCATTCTCATCGGCCTCGATGTAACGGAAAGAAGACAGGTTACTGACCATCAGATCCTCCTCCCCGTGTATAATAACCAACTTTCCATCGATCACGAACTTCATCTTCTGATGTAACGTGGAGGTTACTGCCCCAGCGGCATGAATCCACGGCCTTCCAAGTAAACAACTGTAATTGGGATTAATGTCCATGACTTGAAACGTGATATTAAAAACCTGCGGACCAATCAGGATAGGAAGCTCAACCTCCCCCATTACCGACCGGCGAGAGCCATCGAAAGCCTTGACGACCAAAGGAGTAGGTTTCAACACAGTCTCTTTACAAGCCAACTTATCAAGAACTCTCTTGGGTAGAACATTCAGAGAAGGCCCGGTGTCCACTAGCACTCTCGCTAAATTGTCCTCCTGACATTTCACCGATATATGTAAAGCACGATTATGGTTCGGACCCTCCTTCGGTAACTCTTCATTGCTGAAACTAAGGGTGTTGCAGGCGGTCAAATTGGCAATCACACTATCAAACCGACTGGTGCTGATATCTTGATCCACATGTGCTTGAGTCAAAACCTTCTGCAAGGCCATCCTATGAGCGGGTGAACTCATCAACAGAGATAAAATCGAAATCTTGGAAGGAGTCTGATGAAGTTGGTCAATAACTTTATAGTCACTTTTCTTGATGATCCTCAAAAATTCGGCATCTTCATCATTCGTAACGGCTCCCTTACCTTTGTCTTTGGCAGGCACTGGGATACTAGTTGTTTCCTTAGGTGGGACCTCATTGGAATGGGGAGTATACACACGGCCACTGCGAGTCATCCTGCTTGCCTCTGCGATATTGGTCACAGTGTCCTTAACCTCTCCATTTGGAATAACCTTCCCAGACTCCTTGTCAATCATCGCCACGTCGTATTTCCAGGGCACAGCTTTAGGATCACTGAAAGGAAACGGACTTGGTCTTCGAATAACTATAGGCTTAGGCTGATTCACCTCAGGGATAGACGACTTTGGTATATCGAACACGGGATTGGCAGAACCTACCCCTGATAGATTAAACACTGGTACCTTACCCTTTGATTCGGGCTGATGGAAGACAGGCTCAACCACAGCGACCTCATCCTTCTTGGCCTGGCTTGTCACTTGTAAAACACCCTCATTAATCAACCTCTGAACATCATTCTGGACCAACACACAACCCTTAATACTGGCTTCACAACTTACGCATGCAACGTGGGAAGTATCCACCAAACCAGCTTCAAACAGTTTCGAATGGAACATCTTGAGAGGAGTCTTAATCTGTTCAACGTCAAGGGCATAACCTTCCCCCGAATCAACACTAATGGCATTGACACTCTCATGGTTAGGAAAAGGGTTCTTCTTAACATTTGGTTGAGGATCTTCAAATGACAAAATCTTCTTTTCCAATAAATCCCTGACAATATTTTTGAGAGCATAACAATTCTCCAGATCATGACCAGGCGCACCCTCATGAAATAAACAATGAGCGGCGGCGTTGTAATTGGCGGGTAGAGGATTAGGAGGTGGACCCAAAGCCCGAGTAGTGATCAGACCTTGCTTGACCAAAGAGGGATACAGCTCGGTAAAAGTCATCGGAATCGGTGGACAAGGCTTATACGTTCTTCTATTCGGAACATTCTGGCGAGGAGCCGGACTCTTCGGCTGTTGAGGAGCAGGAGCGTTGGGCGCCTGTAGGTAATTGACAGGAGGCGGATAAACAGGAGGTTGTTGCATAGGTTGATACATAGGAACCTGTTGATTGAAAGAAGGTGTAATAGTTGCCACATAGGGTTGTTGAGCATATTGGACTGGGTACCCTTGAGGTTGAGTATAACCTTGCGGATGTCGATAAAAGCGTTCTCTTGGTCTACCAGAGGATATAGCATTAGTCTCACCCTCCTTCTTTTTCTGGGAGCTATGCGGAGGTTTCTTCGGCTGATCCTTAGAAGCACCATGATTATTTATCATTTTACCACTTTTCATACCCAATTCAATCTTGACACCCACAACAACGATGTCGGAGAAATTTGAAGTCACACTACCCACCATTCTTTCGTAAAATTCTGGACGGACCGTATCGACAAACCAATCAGCTAATTCTTTCTCGGTCAAAGGAGGTTCTACCTGCGAAGCAATCTCTCTCCACCTTTGAGCATACTCTTTGAATGACTCGGAATTCTTTTGTGACATACTCAACAACTGTCTTCTGTCAGGAGCTAGATCCATATTGTACTTGTAGTGTTTGATGAAAGCGTCAGATAAATCTTGGAAACTCTTAATGCGAGACTGGTCCAAAGTTAAATACCACTTGGAGGAAGCACCCTTCAGACTATCTTGGAAGCAATGGATCATCAGTTTATCATTCTCAACATGGGCAGCCATTTTGCGATAATACATGATCAGATGACTCTTAGGACAGGTGGCACCTTCATAACGATCGAAGTTCGGAGTTTTGAACTTCGGGGGAATAACCAAACCTGAGACCAAACAAACATCCCTTGCGGCAGTCCCAAAAATTTGATCACCCTCTACCTTTTTCAATCTCTGGACGATGGTGTTTACCTCCTCACGAAGCTTATCATGTTTCTCATAACCCTCAACATTCTCATCAAGATTATCAAAAACTGTCTCATTGAAGTACGGTTGCGCACGAGTGTGTACAACGGGTGGTGCAAAGATAGGAGCCCCCCTAGAAACTTCAGAAAATAAAGGCACGGCTTGCTGAACAGGCTGATTAATCGGAACAGTGGCTTGAGGAGGCACAAAACCAGGAGCAAGACCATAAGGTGGGTCCCTTGCTACGGTCACACTTGGTGGAGGGTCCACGGTAACGCCGGTAATCTCAGAAACAACAGTGGGCTGGGTATCCATCTTAGCATTCATGACATGTAACAATTCCATCATACGCCCCATACCCCCTCGAAGGTCTTCAAGTTCATTACTAAGGCGATCAATCTCTTTTGCCTGATCCTCCATTCTTTTCCGAGTTTGAGCTCTGGTGTTGTATTGGTGCCGAGAACTCAGGGTGACGAAACTGGAAGGCGAGAGAACCGAACATGAGAAAATGGAAGACACATGCAATGCAATAAATGATGCTGTGATGAAGATTTCATGGAATTCAAACATTTACGAATGTCGTGGGGTACCAAGGAAATCCTTTTCTTGTTTTTTTCACTTTATTATTATTATTTTTTTTATTCATGGTATCCCGCGATATCCATAAATGACGATTGAACTCCATGAAATACAATGCAATGAGATGCTTTATGGATGCAATGCATGAAAACACACAAAGTCCTAGGTTAAAGTCATGTGAGCGGAGTCAAGGTCTACCCATCCCAAAAGGAGTGTACTATAGGTTAGTTGTACCTGTCGAACAAGGTTCTACAAAGTGCCCAAAGTCATCAGCCCATCTTTCGGATATTATCAACCTTCCGACTGACTCAGGGGTTAATAATATTCTCAAGAGAACCTCTTTTGAGTGTAGTATCGCGTAGCAGCCGTTGTAAGATTACTCCCACATAGCTCCCGCACTACGTCCTAAATAAGGCCAAAGTGGTGTTAAGGTACTACGGTCCTCAATATCACAGACTCCAATCGACCATGGAAAAAGTTTTCGCGATTACTCGTTCAACCGAACCATTTTCGAAAGGGTCTCAACTGAGCGGAGATTCTCGAATCAGCTTGGTCGGGATTCACTCCCTATAAGCCTCATCGAATATATCCCCATCCTATAATAATGTCACTAGTCCGGGCGTAGGACTTATCTCACAGCACAAGGAACAGTCCCACCATCAAAGCACAAATATATACATGCAAATGAATAACACAAATAGTAATAAATATGAACAAGTTAGGGATAACCCTCAAAAGTTTAGGAGGTCCCCAGTGAAGTCGCCATTTTCTGTTGCGGTGGAAATAGGATCACAAACTATTAATGAGTTTGAATCGCAATTCAATTCACAACCGCTCTTTGATTTATCCGAAGGAAAAGGTCAAAAGAGGGAAAACCTATTTTGCATCGTAAACACAATGCGGGGAAAGACCTAGGGTTCGGGGGTTGGTTAAGATTAGGGAAGGTATTAGCACCCTAAACTTCTGTAGTACTCTACGGGAACCTTTTGTTCAGATGTTTACTATTTGCTTTATTTATTTGCTTAAGGTATATGTACAAAAGATTAAAAGTGAGAAAATAAACCTAAGGGGTTAATTCTAAGTTTACTCGGCAAGACATCGCATCTTGTGCCTACGTATCCTTACGGGAGTGGAATCAGAGTAATCGTAGTTCCCCTCAAAAGGGAGGTTAGAGACTTCTTGACTGTGGTCAAGGTCTCAAGGGGAATAAACGCATCTTAAGGACACGCTTACGTGGAGTGTAGAAACTCCAAATCTCTACGTTGAAATGTTAAGTTGTAATTAGGGTTAAATTAGGGATTCCACGGCGGGAAACCCTAAAATGAGCGCGGCGGCTCTTTGACCTAATGCTAGGGGTAAAATTGTAATTTTGCCTGCGGCGAGGCATTTGTGAAAATTAGGGTTTGTAGGGTTATAAGGGTTTGAAGTTGTGGTTGAGGACTATTGACACGGCGGTCAAATGCTATACCTAGTTCCTTCAGATGTGCAGTGTGACAGAAATATTGCAATACATCATCAGAAATTTAAATCATACATCAAGCAGACATTTAAATGCGAAAAGTAAACGCGATTATTAGGTTCGCGAGATTACAATTGAGATACAGATACAAATATGAATGAAACTTAAATGAAAATTCAATACACCAAATATGAACTGCAAAAAAATGAACACCCGTTAGTAAGCAAAGTCAACCAGCTATCAGATGAATTACGAGGCAATGAAGAGAATGAGATACAAACTCGAGATCTATTATTGTTTTATTTAATATTTAATGATTTAGCTTACAAAAGAATTTTAAAAAAAGTTTTATTTTTATGTTTTTAAAAAAGAGTTTTTCATTATTTTATTAAAAGAGTTTTTCATTTTTATATTTACAAAAGTTTTAATTTTATATATAAAAAAGGTTTTTTGATTATATTAAAAAAGTTTTATTTTAAAAGGATTAAAATGAAAATGTTATATTATTTAAAGATTATAAAATTAAAATATAAAAAAAAGTTTTTTTTAAAACATAAAACAAATAAAATTAAAAAAAAACAAAACAAAGAAAAAAATAAAAAGGGGAAGAGGGTTGGGCCGGTCACCACATCCGGACCCAACCCATCTATGAGGCATAAGAAAAATTAGGGTTTCCCCAAACCCCAACTCCTTCTCGCGGCGCCGTTCGTCTTCCTCTCTTCCCTCTCTCTCGACTTCCCCTTCTTTGTGTGCCTCTAGGACGTACCGTCCGCCACTTTTTTCTGCAATCACAACATGAACAGATAAACACTTGATCTCCCTACCTTTTTCTTTGATGCTAGGCTTGAACTATGGACGGTGAGGAAGAACTTCAACTCTCTGAGTCCGCGGATTCGAGGAAGGTTTGATTGCCCGCCGTTTAAACGGCGAAGGTGATCTTCCTTCGATTGGTAGCGCGGTTGTGGCTGTTGGAGGCGATGATGAGACTTCGTCTCTGAGTCTCGCGATTCTCGCTCGTTAGGGTTTGCTCTTCGCCGTTTTTCGTCCTCTCCGTCTAGGGTTTCCACCTTTTTCTTCCATCAGGTTGTATCCTCCTATTTATAACTTCTCTTTATCTCTCTTTTTGGGCCTTGAACTTGCGTTATTCTGAGATTTGATTTTGTGGTGATATTATTTGATTTTGTTGTGATTTTCTCAGATACTGATTGGATTACGATTGGATGCTGATTGAACTCTGTTTCCCTTTTTAGGGTTTGATTGGTCCTTTCTGATCTCCAGCTGATATGATTCTTCTGATTTGGTTCAGAGCTTTCTATCTTCAGAACTCTGTGATTGAATATAATCTGAACTGATTTGTTTGATTCAGGTTGAGTGCAAATGGAGATTCGATTTGATTTGATCATTTGGTTTTTCCAGATTGAGTTCCAATAGGGACTTTCTGATACGATTGGGATCTCGTTTCTTCTCTTGGAATCCTGATTGAGCTGATATGGTTTCCTGATTCGATTCAATTTTAGTAGTCTGAACTGATTTGTTTTGATCTGTTTTGGGATTAATTATCAAATCAAAATCTCTCTATTTTTCTGATATGGTTTGCCTTCAGATTGGATTGATTGATGTTTGATTTTTAATTCCCAGGATTCCTTAATGGATTCATATCTCTGTTTGATGCTTTGATCTCGAACTGACTCATTTTTTTGATTGGTTCGCTTCTTTGATGCAGCTCAGATTCTTTCCTCTTCTTCTTTCAGAGAGGGTTGATGCTACGACTTCGGTCGAATCAAAATTGCCGGGAAAGGTATACGGCAATGATGACACCGTTCTGAGCCTTCGAGGGATATTTCTTCGACGATGTCGCGGTTGCTTCCGAGGATCTTCGCGTGTGGTTTATCACTTATTCCCTTTGAGTTGTTTTAACTGCTGATGATGTTTAATTCTTTGTGTTTCAGAGCTGATACCATGGGCAATTGTGTCCAACGACGAATGCTTAATGTTGCCTCGATACACTTACGCGATAGTGAGTTTGGGCGATGATGATTCGAGCCATGTGTTTGTGCACTCGTTTGTTTTATGAACTGACATGTTTATATTAGATTATCCTGGCTGGTACAATCCATGCCATGATTTAATACTGCTTGCAATTCTGAACTGACGTGAATTTCAGCTCTTCTGCGCAGTTTTGGCAGGTTGATTCAATGGGCTATGATGTTAAGCTGAGCCCAGTGCTTCCAATTGTAATGTCTGTGACAGTCTTTATTGGTATGGACCGAGTCCCTTGTATTCGAGCTGGTTCTGATAATCTTTCTGAACTTACATCTTGCCTCCGTTTCTCATTCTTGTTGAGGCGCTTTAGGCATCAGAACTTGGATGTGCAGTCCGTTTATTCACTTCTGATTTTTATGATGTGACTTCACTTGTTTGGTTCAGAGCTGTTGTGAACTGACTTGCTCTCTTGCTTTGCTTTGGTATGCTGTTGCGCTTCTTTGGATCCTGCTGAATATATGACAGATTTGTAGGACCTTTGCACATGAACTTGCATCGTTTGATGGTTTGTTTTCTGTCCTGTGCAACTTGATGCCATAGTTTGGCTTCTCTTGTTCTATTTCGAACTTGATTTTCATTCTGCTGGACCATGGGTCTTCATTCTGTTTGGTAACAGATTTGTTTTCTTTGGTGGCTATTCATACCTGTATTGGCGCGAGCCCCTTCCTGGTTTTGTTTATGCTTTGAGTTCTGATGATGCTTGTGGCTTTTCAGGTGTTGGAAGTTTTGAAACCAAGGGGGCTCAGACCTGCCGGCATCCGGGTCTGAGTCAAAACTTGCCTATGTTGCCTTATTCTCGTATCAGTTTGGAAATCCAATCACGGCAAAACGAATCAGTCCCGCTTCTTTTATTTTTTCTATCTCTCGGATGTCCCGTATCAATAAGAACAGGTATTACCTGATCTGACGCCCACGGCGCGGATCGGTAACGGGGGTAGGACGCAGCTTCGGTTGTGCCACTCCCGGCACTCGATGATGACATTGTTCTGAGAGTGTCAAAAAAACTTCTAACATTTTTTCTACACTGTTTGTTTTCTTTTTGATGTGCAGGTTAGCCGAGGATTCGTGGAGAAGTTCAAAGACAACATGAAGACACTTAGATGTTCTTAGGATTTAGGATAGATATTTTAATGTAATTCCTTAGGATTTAGATCTTTAATGTATTTCCTTGTAACAGCACTTATAAAATGTGAAGCAATCTCCACTTCTTGTATGATGAGATTTTTTTATGAAATAAAATTCCCAAAATTTTGGATTTATTTATATTTTATTCTTAGTTAAAAAATATAAACATTTTGTGAATAAATCCACAAGTATTTAAATTCATTAACATAGGCATAAAACATAAACACTCCCAAGTGGTATTCCTATTGGTGCACTCGTCTCATTTGTAATCCTAATCTCATCATCCGATTAAAATGTTAACCAACCATTTCATAACCAAACACATATGTGCACCGTAATCACAACAGTTTCAGCATCAACAGTAACACTACTCGTAATTAAATTCCACTGACCAAATGCCAAAATCTTAATATGATCAGACCTGGTGATAGATAAATGCCTCAAAACAACAACGTATCAAATGCCTCAGAATTTTAATAACAGCCCGTCTTCAAGGAATTGGTAGAATTTGTGTAAGATGACCAAAATACCCCTGGGACCAAATCTGCAAAACAAACACCTTCATAACTTGTTAGTGGTTAGCAACTGTACATATGAGATGATATGCGAAATGACTGACTAAATATAAGGGTAAATTTTGGGGTATTACAGCCGCACTGTATTATTATCTGTTATTGTTGTGCTGTTGCGGGAGGGGAGCCCTGATGAGTGATAAGCCAGACCCAGGCTCGAGTATATACCTAGCACTAGAAGCCGATTAGTGGTGAACCTGTATGTTAGGCATGCACTAGTTCCCACAAAATCTGCACTCAGACGAGATTCTTTGAGATGATTTCTATTTCCAGCCCTGTGGGCCGTTGAAAGGATTTCAGATCTAAGGGTTGTCGACTCTGGGAACCGATCACTTGTGACTCAGCCGAGTGAGGCCGCTTCAAGAGATGATGATGCCACACCTTCTGGGTATCGTATCATCGTTCTTGAAAGTCTGTGACGCTGATGAACACATAGGATATCGAACCTGTGTCAGTTTAGGTCCATACCCGTGAGTGGGAGGGTTTTTGCAGGAAACTTGACTTCCAGCCAACCCGGTATTTTGGTTTTCTCTTGTCAGAGCGAACTTATCCCGTCAGCAGTGCAACAGTATTCAGAGCTTTGTGGGGGCTGTGATCCCGTGTTTATTGCATCTTGTATTGCATTTCATGTGCATCTCATGCTTGCATGTCCATCCTCAGCCGGAACAGAGATCGTACCCGTCTTTTGTCCAACTCGCAGTTGACTTCCCGACATTCGCATTGGACTTGAATTAGTTTCTGGAAGGATCATGAACTCCGCAGAGCAGAATCAGGTTGCTACCCGGGCCGAGTTTGAATTGTTGAAGAACTAGTTTAGTCAGTTCATGGAAGCCATAACAGTTATGACTAGAGGAGAGGACAATGTTCAGAGGACTCCGGTGAACAATGTTGCTCAAGCCCAGCCTGTGCAGATTCCTGTCAGAGACAAAGACGCATCTTCTCTCCATGACACAGACTATCAGCGTTTCACTTTCCCTATGCTAGATCATCAGAGGGTTGCTCCGAAGGTTAATACTGAGAACCCACAGACTGTTGAGTATATGAGAAGATTGCAGCTGTTGGAAGATCAGGTGGCTACCCTAATGAGTAAGAATACCCTTGATCTGAATGCTTCGAGCATGTGTTTGGTGCCAGGTCTTGTGATGCCTCCAAAGTTCAAAATGCCGAATTTTGAGAAGTACAAAGGGGATAGTTGTCCGAAGCTACATTTGGTTATGTTCTGCAGAAGAATGACTTCACATGTCGCCAATGACAAGCTTATGATTCACTGTTTCCAAGATAGTTTGATCGGAGCATCTTTGGATTGGTACATGCAGTTGGAGAGTGATAGCATCAAATCATGGTCAGATTTAGCCAATGCCTTCGTGAAACAGTACAACTACAACCTGGATATGGCTCCTAGTCACGTGCATTTGCAAGAATTATCTCATGCGGAGAATGAATCCTTTAGGGGGTACGTGCAGAGATGGAGAGAATTGGTTGCTCGTGTTCAACCACCACTTCTGGACAGAGAGTTGGTTGACATATTCCTGGGTACCTTGAAAGGCCATTACTTTGACATGTTGATTAGTGGTAGAGTGTCGAACTTTGCTGACTTGGTGATAGCGGGAGAACATGTTGAGAGCGGAATTAGGAGCGAAAAAATTTGAGACATCTCAGATACTTCAATTTATGAAGATGAATCAGTCGTCAGTTCCCAAGAAGAATGGGAGAAAGGAAGTGATGTTACCCCGGAATCTCCCGCATCTCAGATTCAGCATTCAGGCACTTCGAGTGTTCAGAGCCAGCAACCTGTTGGGACTGTATGTCAGATATCTGTTCCCCGCCAGAGTCAACAGTCGTATCATCGTCAGCCGCGTCAGCACACCCGACGAAGACCAAGGAAACCTGAAAGGAAGTTTACTCAGCTACTGGTGTCGTACAGTAGGTTGTTGCCATATTTGGTCAGAAGTGGATTGATAGTGCCGAAAGAGACTAATCCAATGATCCCGCCTTACCCTCCAGGTTTTTATGCCAACACCCGCTGTGGGTACCATGTTGGGGCACAGGGGCATTCCACAGATGACTGTAAGGTGCTTCGAAGCCAAGTTCAGACTCTGCTGGACTCTAATCGGATCTCAATCACGCTTCAGGGTGTTCAGATTAACGACCTTCCTTCATCTAGCCAAGTGGGTGTATCAGTTCAGGTTATGGGAGAGCTCACTGAGAGAAGATGTTCAGAAGAGTATCAGGATGACTTCGACGAGTAATTATGAGGATGGCTGGCTCAACAGCAAATCAAGTTCGAAAAGCTCGGTTCCCAGAAGCTGGCAATCTTTGTTTTATCATGTAATTTCTTTGCATTTGTAGTTTCTTTTCTGTTAAAGCGCAAATTGCATTTGTAAAACTTGTATTGTTTTCAATTGATATTGATAATGAAATGAGTATGCATGTTTTGATTTAATCCATTCGTGTTCACTCAATGTTTTTACAGATATCCAACACTTGGTTAAGCGGAATCTGGGGAGGATGACGAAGTTTAAAGACGCGCAAGCTTCCGATTGTATGCTTTTGAAAATAAAACCTGTTGATGATGTACAGGCATTATTTCAAATCCCTAAACACCGGAGTTATAAGGAAGATAATCCCTTGTCAAATCCCTAGTAGTAGGAGTTTCTTTCAGAAAACGAAAAAACCCTCAATCTTAACCCGGGGCAGGGTAGGTGTTAGCTAATTTGATCGAGCGTCCAAACTGCAGAAAGGAGTGTCTGTTCGAGGATCAATTACACCTCTAGAGGTCGTGCCTAAAAAACCACAGTGGTTAAGCGTCAAGGGTGAAATAGTCACATTATTCCGCGAAGAGTCAGACAACCAGTGTCACACTACTTGTTCAAAAAAAGCAAAGCAAAAAGAATCAAAAGCCCGCTAAGTCAAAACTTGAAAACAAATGACTTAGGCAAAAATGAGGGCATCCTGCTGGACTTCATAATCAAAAGAAGCTCAAAAGAGTCAGTCCAGGCAAAAATTAGGGAAAGCGAAAAACTGGAAAAAAAATGAAAAGGAGTACAAAAGAAAAATCCTCAAATGAAATACGAGTCGTGTGACCCCAAGTGGCAAAGACGAAAAGTGAGTGGCTGTCACTCCAAAAAAACTCAGGGTTTCTCGAACTATCACTCCTATATTTCAACCTCTGAGAAGAGAGCGCTAAGGTCGAATTAGCTAAACGTAGGATTGGAGAACATCAAGGAGAACGGGTGGGTTAAAATAAGTTTTGAGCCTATATCCTTTTCTTCAAAACCGTGAACCTGACCACGTTACAACCAGAAAAAGTCCTAATTGAAGCAGGTTTGTTTCGAAGGCATACTTCAGCAAAGATCACGTCTAAACTGACTCCTAAAAGGGTTCTTCTTACCATGTTGGTACTGATGTTGATATTCTGATAAATGATTTGTTCATTATATGCCATAAACTATTTTCTCCTTTTCTAGTGAACAGATTGGATGTCAAAACTGTCATATGCGTTGCATTAATATATCTTTTATGCAGAGCCATTTGTTTTACTTGCAAGTAAGCGCTTGACAGCAAGAAAGTTTCCTATAGTGGAAAGTCTGATCAGGATAGAATGTAGAACGCCCGAATACTCTGTGAACCGGGGCAAGCTATATCAAGTAATCTCTAGTGATGTCAGCCATCCGAAGTCAGTTAATTTGAAGCAGTCAGGTCGATATTCCGTCAATCTCTCGAGGATAATCGGAGGTATTTCCCCACAGATCAGCCAATCAAGGGCAAAGTCGTTGCAAACAGGGGCAGGCCACTCTAAGAAAAGCGCATAAGTTATTTCTTGCCCGAGGGGCATTTGATCCGAAGCATCTCTCCGAGGTTCAGAGTGCTGGGGCAGTTCATGTCAGACCATCAGGGTACAGATTTTCTGATTTCCATTCGAGGAATATCCCCACAGAGAGCCCACAGACTGCAGCATATCAAAAGCGAAGGAATTGTTCCTCTCTGTGTCATCAGAGCTACTCAGAGCTACTCAAGCAGGTTCATCCAATCTTCAAGTGTGAGACGAATGTCAGGAAGTCGTGTTATTATCCCTTGACCCTTCAATCAGAAACCGTGAATTCAGACAGGATGTTTTCCAGCGTCAGTCGTACCTGACTCATCACGGATAGCTTAAAAGCCAAATTCCTATTGGCAATTTCCAGGGAAGCCCAATCCTTATTGGTGCGCCATTCCTAAAGCCCAATCCATATTAGCAATCACCGTGAGGCCCAATCCGTGTTGGCGCATCAGTCTCAAAATCCAATCTTCAATTGGTACGCATGAAGACTCCGTCTGTTTTCCCCAGTGGAAGTCCAATTTTCATTGGCACGTGTAAGCAATCCCCAGGGAAGTCCAATCATACTCAGTACATTTGGTTATCCCCGGCGGAGTCGGTTCACCTTTCCAGCATTTATTTTGCTGGAAATATTCTGTGATACCCGGTTATCCCCCCAGCAGAGTTGGCGTTGTCTTCAGCATTTATTTTGCTGAAGCGGTTTTGTTATATCCAGCTTTCTCCAGCAGCCTGAGCCTGCATTTGCATCTTTGCATATATCATCATATTTGCATCATATTTGCATTTCATCGTCAAATGCGTAGAATTCCATCATATATGGAGCATTACGCTATAGAAAATTCAAACATACACATATGCATGCGAAGCATAAGCCAGTTTTTCTACCAGCCCTCCGTGGCAACGTGAATCACTCTGCAATAAGTCCAGGGGCATTTATCCAGCAGCTTCGTTTAAACAACTCTTTGGTTTATTTGATTTTCAGATCATACGACGGTTATGCTTTGTCCATCAATCATCTGATGACGACAGACTTTTCTTTCCGTCAGTTCCTATTGAGGATGCATTTCCCCAGCGAAGTTTTCCTCATATTGCTGTTACGTCAGTGTTAAAGGATTTCAGGGATCAGACCTTTGAAGTCGTTACTTGTTGTCAAAGTAAGCGTCTGGCAGTTGACGTCAGAGTTTCCCCAGTAGAGTTTCCTCGGATTGCTGTTATGTCAGCGAAAAAAATCTCATGGATTAAACCTTTGGAGATGTTACCCGTGTTGACGGAGATTTTTACCCGTGTTGACGGAGATTTTTACCCGTGTTGACGGAGACTGTTACCCATGTTGACGGAGATTTTTACCCGTGTTGACGGAGATTGTTACCCGTGTTGACGGATATTGTTACCCGTGTTGATGGAGATTTTTACCCGTGTTGACGGAGATTTTTACCCGTGTTGAAGGAGATTGTTACCCGTGTTGACGGAGATTTTTACCCGTGTTGACGAAGATTTTTACCCGTGGTGACGGAGATTTTTACCCGTGGTGACGGAGTTTTTACCCGTGGTGACGGAGTTGTTACCCGTGTTGACGGAGTTGGTACCCGTGTTGACGGAGTTGTTACCCAAGTTCGTGCTTTACATAGTGCAAATACTGGTAGTGTCGGAAACATTCCCTGCAGAGTTGCTTGTTCAAGTCTTCGGATGCCAGATTCGCACTTTTATTTAGCGTATGCCCGTTTCTGCGGAAATGGAAGGTCAGAGATATTGACGGTTCTCGCTTTTATTTAGCGTATGCTCGTTTCTGCAAAAATGGAAGGTCAGAGATATTGACGGTTCTCGCTTTTATTTAGCGTATGCCCGTTTCTGCGAAAATGGAAGGTCAGAGATATTGACGATTCTCGCTTTTATTTAGCGTATGCCTTTTTCTGCGGAAATGGAAGGTCAGGGATATTGACGATTCTCGCTTTTATTTAGCGTATGCCCGTTTCTGCGGAAATGGAAGGTCAGAGATATTAACAGTACGCGCGTTTATTTAGCGTATGCCCGTTTCTGCAGAAAAGGAAGGTCAGAGATATTGGCAGTACTCGCTTGTATTTAGCGTATGCCCATTTCTGCGGAAATGGAAGGTCGGAGATATTGAGAGTACTCGCGTGTATTTAGCGTATGCCCGTTTCTGCGAAAAGGGAAGGTCAGAGATATTGACGATTCTCGCTTTTATTTAGCGTATGCCTGTTTCTGCGGAAATGGAAGGTCAGAGATATTGACGATTCTCGCTTTTATTTAGCGTATGCCCGTTTCTGCGGAAATGGAAGGTCAGAGATATTGACAGTTCTCGCTTTTATTTAGCGTATGCCCGCTTCTGCGAAAATGGAAGGTCAAAGATACTGACGGTTCACACTTTTACGTAGTGCCTGCTCGTTTCTTCGGAAATGGAAGGTTAAGGATAATATTTTGACATGGTTCTGTGGCTCGATGGCCGCTCATTGTAGCATATATTTGAAGATTGATTATTGATTCAATGCTTGTGGCGTCACACAGGTGGTTGATGTTGAAATCAAGCTCTGTATCAGATGATTGATCAGTTGTTGCCGTGACAACCGGATTCAATTTCTGGATTCGATTCCCCAAGCAGTTTTGTTGCAGTTTGTTTCTGCATGTTGGCAAATTTTCGGGTTCTTTGGTATTCAACTGTCTTCTACCTTTGAATGTTTGAAAGTCGTTCGCTTCTCAACCCTTCAGGTCCAAGCCGCTTGAATAGGGGCAGCTGTTGCACCCCAAAATTTGACCAACCATTTCTCATTATTTGACTTATGTTTCAACTCATTTCATTTTGCATCCGCATATCACATTCATTGCATTTTTTAGTCATATTGATTTTATCGGGATTACAGCCTTTTCCTAGCGTCTCAGGCATTTCATACCAGTTCGAATAAGCGGGTTTTGTTGTGGAAGTTGTGCTCTTCCCGGTGTTTTCAGCCCTTACTGTTGTTTTTGAGGACATTTCGGTGTCCGGTTTTTACCATTTATTTCGCTATGTTCTAGCATCTTTTTAATTGATTTAATTGGCTTTATTGCATTTTCTAGAATTTTTCCTTATTTTTTTAACATTAGAAAATGGATTTTAAGTAGATTTTAAATAGAATTTTAAATAGATTTTAAATAGTTTAATTGTTTTTCTAGAATATTAAAGAGATTTTTAGGATTTTATTTCTAGATATTAATAGATGTTATTTCTTTTCTAGATTAATTGAGTTTTAGAATTTAATAGAATAGTTTAACTCTTTTTAGAATTTAATAGATTTTAGAGTTAATAGATTTTGATTTTTAGATTAATATAACTCTCCTTAGAGATTAATTGGATTTTAATTTCTTTTTAGGAGTACTTCTTAGAGATTAATTTGGATTTTAATCATTTTTAATTAGATTAGTTAGAATATTAATTGGCTTTAATTAGTTTTGTTAATAGGGTTTTAATCATGGCTAGTTTTAATTTTCGTTTAGTCTTTAATTGAGTTTTTTTAATCAGGTCATTAATCATTTTTGTTTTCCATTAATTAGTCAGAATTAATTGGGTCTTATCATTTAATTAGCTTTTAATTGAATCAGATTTTTAATTAGTTTTTTAATCAGGTCATTAATCATTTTCGTTTTCCATTAATTAGTCAGAATTAATTGGGTCTTATCATTTAATTAGCTTTTAATTGAATCAGATTTTTAATTAGTTTTAATTAGTTTTTAATCAGTTTTAGTTGCATTAATTAGGTTTTTAATTGAATCAATTTGGTGGGCCAGATGTCCTTCTGGAGGCCCAGTCCAGCGTGACACTTGTCACTATAAAAGACTATCCACGCGTTTCTATCTCTCTCTTCCACCTCATTCTCCATACCCCACTAGACGCGGACACCACACACCTTCATAGCCACGTTCTCTCTCCACGCTACCTCACACACACACGTGTCTCCCGCTCCACCCCTCTCTCCCATGAAAAGTGCCACGTAGCGCCACCTACTCACCCTCTCCCTCTGGCCATGCAAACAGCCGGAGACTCACCGACAAAATCACTCACGGCCAGAATCCTCACTGTAACCGTCGCCGGAAGTCTAACAACTTTATGAATGTTCATCTTTTTTCCCTTAATCCACATCCGATTTTTCCAGATCGTTCAACGTTCATCACCATCTCCATCAATTTTTCTGGAAAATGATATCAACCTTCCAAAAACTCCATAGTCATCTTCATACGAAATCCAGAAACCTGTTCATACGTTTTCACCAGATCGTCATAGATCCATTCAAGATCTTCAACCTTCGTCAACATCAAGTTTCGTTTAAGTTTTCCAGAAATCCTCAAGAACGCTCATGAACCAGAATCATCATCAAGCTTCATCCGTGTTCATCTAATTCCCCATAAATGCGTTAAGCCTTCGTAGCGTTCATCAGCGTTTCCAGATCTTCTTCAAACACCTTTATCACACGTTCAAGAAACTGCCAACCTTCATACGTTTTCCAGATTTCGTGAAGGTTCATCAACCATTCAAGAACATTCATCAGCGATTCCCAGATCCTCCTCAATATCACCTTTCATCATCAACTCGTCAATCTTCATCACGAACCATACCTCCAGAACATCTTCAAGAACCTTCATCAGAGAAACCTCTTCAAATCTCACAACAACGCGTCCTTCAGTCCTCACCAGTCTCATACACGTTTCGACACCATTCTTCGCGGTTTGATTTCCCTTAGCAACCTACATTTCGTTACCTCTTTGTGGCTGAGGTCGGAGGTGGTGGATGTTAGGTGTATGAAGTTGTTTGTGAAGCAAATGAGGTTGATACGGTGAGAAGCAAGACGAGGAACAGACGGAGAGGAAAATGTGGACGGTGAGGGTGAGTAAGGAAGATGAGTTTCAGATGGCGGCGGTGAAGGTGAAAGAAGGTACTAGGGTTTTAGAGTATAGTTTGGGAGAAGGAAAGAGGAAAGGCCTTCGTGGGCTGGGCCCAATACGCAATTGTTGGACTCACACCCTCCGTTTTCCCATTACACCCCAGTCCCCCTTGTTTTTTCTTTTTTGGGTGTTCTCATTTTGGGCTCAGCAAGCCCTTGGGCCCAACATGTATTCCTGGACCATACACCTTCATTTGCCAAACGCGCCCCCCTGTTTCCTTTGTTTTTTATTTTTCTGCTTGTTGTATTGTGGGCTGGGCCCAGAAGTTTTTTTCAGGCTTACACCCCTGTACTGCTGATGTACCCCCTCCCCTTTATTTTAATTTGTGCTTGTATTGGATGTGTGCTTGTAATAGTTATTAGTTTTATTTTTCTATTTTTTCTTTTAGGAATTATAGTTTAGAATATTATTTCTTAGCATATTTTTTAATATAGATTTTATATTTTAGAATTTATATTCTATTTTTCTTTTAGGATAGTATAGAAGTTTATATAGAATTTTCATTCTATTTTCTTTATACAAAATTATAGAATATTATGCTTAGTATAAATTTTGCATTCTATTTTCTTTATAGAATTGTAGAATATTGTGCACAGGATAGAATTTCCATTTTATTTTCTATTATGCAATTTCCTTTTAATATTTCTGTAGGGGATTTTCTATTAGGGATTTATTTGATTGTCTTTAGGAGTAGCATTTTATTTCCATTTGTTATTGGATTTCTCTCCTCATTTCTCTCCTCATTCCTCATTTCTTATCTGATTTTATTTTGGATTTTATTCCGGGCTGGCCGTGTGACATGATTCAATTGGAGAATGATTTTCGATATCACTTCTTTATCTTGTCTTTGACACGGATATCAATACGCTACCTCTTAGAGTTTGATTTATCGTATAAGTCAAATTATGACGGTCTAAGCATTACATTGCTTCTGATTCAGACGACATCATCAAGGATCCAGAGAGGAGAATATTGGAATAGAGCTTGCGCACATGTCAAGAGCCAACGGAGCCGCTTCGTTCGATCAACATCTTTCTTGTTCAAGTCTTTGTGCAACCGTCGAGTGTTGTGAGCCGTAGCGTTAGATATGTGGGAAATGACAATCGAGCGGTCTCCCCTCGATCGTTTAGAGTATTTAGTATATGTCCCTTGGGTGATATACGATGCACTCGCTCCTACGCCTTAGGTTCTTGCGTGTGTGTCCCGAGTTCCTTCCCGTTTAGGCGTGGTATGCCTGCTTCCTCTTTGTTCACGCCCCCGCGCGATCGAAACCCTTTTTTCTCGCATTCAGGAGATTGAGACCCTCTTCTCTTGCCCCTGTGCAATCGAGACTTGTTTCCTGTAGTCAGCCAAACTACGTTTGCTCTGATATCTTGTACCATACGAGAGTACGTAGGCATAGGATTGCGATGATCCTAGCGAGCTCCCTTTTCCCCCTTTCTTTGTTGTAGTTAGCTGAACTACAGCTGCTCTGATTTCTCGTACCAGACAAGAATATGTAGGAATAGGATGCGATATCCTAGCGAGCACACTAGCAACTACCTTCTCTGTTCTCTCGCTTCCGTGCGATCGAGACTTTCCTGCTGATGACTAATCTTTCCCTTTCTCTTGCCCTAGCGCAATTGAGGCCAGACCGTAGTTCTAAGTCCCGTAGTTCTTAATACAAAATTCCATAAGAGTTATCATCAAAACATAGAGATATAAGAAACACCAATTTGTGTTCTAACAAACCCGACATACTACGTCCGTTCTACCACAAACAGGTAACGCCTAAGTCTCCAATGGCCGAGCAGCATACACCTAAACTGCTAGAATGCGCACGCTAGTATCGTCAATCCTTTCTCTCACCCCTGTGTGATCGAGAACACCCTGTCTACCCGTAGTTAGCCCAACTACGTTTGCTCTGACCTTTCACATCGTGTGAAATTACGTAGGCATGAAATGCAATATCTCGGCGAGCAAATCCCCCCGTAGTTTCCCGAACTACGTTGACTCTGACTTTCCCATTACACGAGGGAATACGTAGGCATAGAGCGCGATGCTCTATCGAGTCAGTTCTTTTCGTTTAGATTTAAAAGCCGTAACTAGATTGTTTTTTCACCCGTAGACAACCCAACAAGCGTGGATCCCATCGAGTACGATGGATGTGAGGGGTGCTAATACCTTCGCCTTGCGTAACCGACTTCCGAATCCAGACAATGGTTGCGATGACCTTGTCTTATACCTTTTCGTCAGGTTTTTTTCAATCGTTTCCTTTCCCTTTTGTGGGATAAATAACGAAAGGTGGTGACTCTTCTGTTTTGCCGGCACCTTATTTTCGCGGTAGCAAAAACACCCAAGAAAAGAAAACACACAAGCGCTAGGATGGACTCGCATAGGGAAACAAGGTCCACAGCAGAGTCGCCAGCTGTCGCAACTGCGAAAAGGAGGGGGCCGGAAAACTAGACAGAAGAGTCGCCACCGAACGTTATTTATCTCAAAGAGAGGGAAAGGAAACGATCGAAGAAAACCTAAGAGAAAGGGAAAGACAAGGTCATCGCAACCAAATCTTGGGTTTGGGAGTCGGTTACGCAAGGGGAAGGCATGAGCACCCCTCACGTTCGTTGTACTCAACGGGATCCATGCTTGTTGTCTAAATCTATGGGTGAAAGCTATCTAATGCTACTACTAAACGGGGGTTAAGAGAAAGAACAGACTCGATAGGACATCGCCGCCCTATGCCTACGTATTCCCTCGTGCAATGGGAAAGTCAGAGTCAACGTAGTTCGGGAAACTACAAGTGATGGGGAGGGTTGCTCGCCAAGACATCGTTGTCTTGTGCCTACGTAACCTCATTTGGTATGAGAAATCAGAGCAAACATAGCTCAGGCAACTACGGGACAGGGTCTTGATCGCACGGGGGCGAGAGAAAAGGTTTAGGTTAACCGGTTGGTCTCGATTGCACTAGGGCAAGAGAAGGGGAGGTTAGTTGTTAGTATGCTCGTCAAGGATAGAGATCCTCGTGCCTATGTATCTTCATTAGGGAATGAAGAATCAGAGCAGCTGTAGTTCGGCCAACTACGGAAAAACGGGGTCTCGATCGCACGGGTGCGAGAGAAAAGAGGTTCTCAATCATAAAAGTGCGAGAGAAAAGGGGTATCGATCGCACGGATGCGAGAGAAAAGGGTCCTAGGCCTGGTACGCGCACTATGCCAAATCCTAAGACATAGGAGCGAATGATTCGCATGTCGCCCAAAGGGTATACGCTAAACACTCTAGACAATGTGAGGAGAGGCCCCCACTTATCATTTCCTATGTATCTAATGCTTGAAACTTACAACACTCATCGTGGTTACAGGTTTGAATTAAGGTTCGAAAGTGTTAAGTGAATCGAATCAGGACCAATGTGATGCTAAGCCGTCGTAGCTCGACTTATGAGGGAAGTCGAACTATAGGAGGTTGCGTAATTGATATCCATGCTATGGACAAGATAGAGAAATGATATTGAGGATCATTCTCCGATTTAATTGTGTTGCACGGACCAAAAATAAGTGGGATATCGTCTTAATCGCAAACATTATGTCGATTAATCGAAAGTAGCCTATCACGATCCCAAAGTAAAGAAAATGACTCAAATGGTCATTTCCCATAGATTTGAAATCAGGAAGGTTATCGACTTCGATAATCCGACGCTTATGAATACTAGACTTCATCGATCGAGAAAGTCAAAATAAAATCAAAAAGAAGAAGAAATAAGGAGAAAAAGAAGGTGGTCTCAGATCGAATATTATTCATCAATAGTTTGACTGGTAACGGTTTACATCATCGACCAAAAAGCGACGGAAATACACAAAGGTGAAATAAAGTCGAAAATGAAAAGTGAAGAGAAAAGTTTGACTTAGAGGTCTCTTCATCGACCCAAACGATGAAAGTGAAATAAAAGGCTCAATGATAAATAAGAAAAAAAAAAGTCAAAATCTAACTTCTAAGAAATTATATTAAAATTCTAAAAGAACCAAATTAAAAAGAAACTAAGATTAGAAATATATATATATATATATATATATATATATATATATATATATATATATATATATATATATATATATATATATATATATATATATATATATATATATATATATATATATATATATATATATATATATATATATATATATATATATATATATATATATATATATATATATATATATATATATATATATATATATATATATATATATATATATATATATATATATATATATATATATATATATATATATATATATATATATATATAACTATTTATAACCAAAATATATTACATATTAGCAAATCTTAAAAGAAACTATATTAGAAAAGTATAAAAAAATCTCTAAAGAATTAAATAGAAAAATATATTATAAACTTAAGTAAATAATTTATAACAGTATATTAACAAAACTAACTATAAGATACATTAAAAACTAAAATTGTTTTTTTTAGAAAATAATTGTTACATTAAGATAAAAAGGGGTTAGGATCAGATTTGGGATGTGGGTTAATGAGGAGGGGTCATATGGGCCCAAGGCCCATCACCCACCTCAAACAAAACAGTCTGCGAGGCAATACACAAATGGAGTCTTTTAGGTAGTCTTGGCAAGGAGGATGGAAATTAACGGAGCGATGTGATGGGTGTGGACGGAAGAAGCTCTCATAGTGATAAAGGTGGTGTAGGTTTCAGATGGTTACATCTCTCAAAGTTATTCTTCAAATCTTCATGAAGTTCGGTTTCATCAAAGACATTCACCAACGGAGGTGCGTTCTCGTCAGCGGCCTTAACAAGGGTAGATTTGCACGCTTCGAAATTCACAACGACGCCATTTGCAGGCTCAATTCGGGATACAATTTCTTGCGTTTGGATCTGGTGTAATCTCACTTTCTCCTCATCTTAATGTCTCTCTGTGTTAGGATTTTTGTTGGATGAATGAACGGCGAAGGGGTTTTGAGAGAAATGGTTGAGGGTCTGTTGAAAGGAGAGGTAGGATGGTTTGTTGAGTTGTGGTTTGAGTTCAGAATGAAGTTTGGAGAGGAAAGGGAGAGGATGTTTGGGTTTCGAAGAAGCTATTGTGGCTCTGTTCAGTTTGAGTTCTTTTGAGATAGCGGGAAGTGGAGAGGATAATGGGTCGGTGGATGTTGTGTTTCTGTTTGGGTTTTTCGAATGAAGGGTTGGGGATTTTGCAAATTGAAAGAAATGAAGAAGGAGGGTTTCGGTTGAGTTACGAAAATGGTGACACGATAAAAACGGAGGTTGTTAATGGAGAAGATGATGGAGAAGAAGGGTGGTCGGAAATGGTGATGAACAGGACTTGGGGCGCGGCGACTACTATAGTTTCCTCATGGTTGAAGAAAATGAACAGTGACCCTCTCCTTAAATGCTGAAGACACGTCTTCTCTTCTTTGCTGTTTTTTGTCATTTTGCTCAATTTTTTAATTAATTATGTACTAATAATAAATTAACTATTAAATCATATTCTAATTAAACTATTAATTAAATCCTAAGCTCTAACTAAATCTAATCTAATTAATCAATATTCTAATTAATAAACTAAACTCTAAATCTAATACCTAATTAAAAATCTAACTTAAAACCAATTTATTATAATTCTAATCTAAATTAACACTAATTAATTCTAATTCCTAATTAAATTCTAAGTAAAAAAACCATTCTAATTCTAATCTAATCTAATTCTAAATAAAATTTGAATTAAGTCCTAATTTCTAAAATAAAAATTTAATCTAAACTAATTCTAAATAATTCTAATAAAAATCTAATTCCAACATCAATTAATTAATTCTAATTTCTAATAAGACTTTATTAAAAAATCTATTCTAAAATAAAATTCTATTTTAAAAGCTAATTTCTTAAGTTCTAATTTCTAAATAAAAACAAAATTCTAAATCTAATTAATATTATATTAACAAAACATATAAATAAAGCAAAGAAAGATCACAAAAATTACGACATAAAAAACAGAAAAAACGGGCGATCACCGAAACACACCCAAAATTATCAGCATAGACTAAACCAACAGGAAGAGAACAACTTCCGCTTGATTTCGACATGGAACTCAACATTTGAACTGATTTAAATTATCTAAAATGCGAACAAGGCGGTTGTAATCCTGATAAATCCATTCCCGTTGATAACATGGACAATATGCGAGAAATGATCGACCTATATGATATGCAGATGAAATGCGAAGTAAAAGCCAGTCAAAGTTAGAAAAAGGATGGACAAATTTTGGGGTTCAACAGCCTCATATCGAGACTCAAATAAGTTTGAGCTACACGAAGCATTGAGATGCAAAAAAAAGGAAGAAAGGAAGTTAAGTACTTGGGAAATTGTTTGAAGAAGCTCGTCCAAGGGAGGTCTTCAAGAGGTAGCTTTGGAACCTTGCTTCTCTATGAACCAAGTACCTTTATTTGATTGCATGTTCTTCCTTTCCCTCTGAGTAGTGTAATCCTTCTTATTTGCTTTAATTCGTCTACTTATGATTGATTTTTGGAGTTAGGGTTTATTTGAGTTTGGTTCTGATTTGGGGATTTGGTTGTGTTTTAGAAGATTTTGAGCTTAGATTCGAAACAAGGGTGAAATTTGGGTAAGGGTTAGTGAAGAGCTTTTAGGGTTTTGGCTTAGGCTCGCCGGAGAAGACGGTGGCGGCCACCGTGGGCCACCATCTTCCCCGGCCTCTTTTAGGGTTTCAGGGAGTTTGTTTTTTATTTGAGAGAAAGAGTTGTTAACCAGAGAGAGAGAGAGAGAGTAAGATTTGAGTGGAGAATGATGGAGAAAACTCGATTCACCCATTTTGTTTCATCTGCCAGTGTCATTTTGTACGTGTCTAGGTGGCGAATGGATTGGGTGACACTTGTCACTCCCTTGACAAGTGTCACCAGGCGATACTCCCCTATCTTGATCCTGTGTGCGGTTCACGTACCCTTACCATGCAACCTGCTTTTTCAACCCATGGATTTGGACTCAAACTGACTCCTTAGCCTGATCAAACAGGCCAGACCTAGTTGTTGACTTGAGGGTTTACCATAAACCCTCTTCTGCGTTGGGCCTCAATCTAATGGGCCTGGGAGATTCTGATAATCACCCCACCAGTTTTTTTTTTTTGTTTAGTTCAGGCCCATTTCTTTTTTTGTTTTATTTTATATATTTCATTTTAGTTAGTTTTTTTTATTATTTTGTTTTTATATAATATTTTTATAAAAAACCATTATTAATCATTTCCTTTTTTTAGAAATATCCCAAATTTATTTTAGTATTTATTTTATTATTAATGTTTATTAATATCCTTCATTTAATATTATCTAATTAATTTAATAACTAGTTTTATTAAATTTTGATTTTAACTTGATTAAATACATTATTTAATTTTCCTATTAAAAAAAATCCAAAATATTGTATTTTTAAATATTTTATTTTATGCTCAAATATTTTATTTGTGAAGCATTTTATTAGGAAATTCATAATTAATTTTATTAAACATTTTTATTTAATATTAATTAACATTAATAGTTAATTTTATTGAATATTTAAGTTTAATTCAATTAATTACTTTAGTTACTTCACTACTTTAATTCTAAAATCCTAAAAAAAAATTAATTTGTGATTTCCTTTTGTTTACCTTTAGTTAAACCTTAGATAATTAGGTTACTAGTTAATGTGTCTTGACTAATATCTTTCCTTCCTCGCCTAGCTTAGGATTGTTTGTATCATGTTTACACTTTGCTAGTATGTGCTTCATCATGCCTCAATTATATTTATGCCATTCCATACTTGCTGGTGCAAACCATATTTTTCAAACTAATACCTTAATTCCCAAATCAAGCCATTTTCAAATACCTTGTATGTCGATTGTTTCCACGATCGCCATCAACCTTATAGCCTCCTATTGGGCTTTGTACAATGACGTTTGTTTCACACTTCACATTTATGTTTACTTGCATATGTATGAATGGTTCACCTTAATCATGGCTTGATACTATCCCATTTGAACAAATGTAACCCTCTCACATGAGATGTGATGTTTTGCTCATTAGTTTAATACAAGATTAAAATCAAATCTTTCTAAATGAACAAATAAACTTGATGCAACGTCAAGTCTTTTTAAAAAAAAACTCAATTAATCACCAACTCATACTCAAGCATACTTGATCCACATATCAAGATCCATTACCCTTTGTATGTCGAGCGCTTTTGCCTTGCCGTCGACCTTACCTTATACCACTAGGACCTCCTTTCCATTAGTTCAACCTTATTCATTTTGTACGCAAATTTAAACCTCAATCCATATCAAGCATTTTATCAAAGTAAACTTAACAAACATAACTATATTCGAACACAATTTCAATAAAAAGATGAAAAGGGAGTTGGAATGGAGTCTTCAATTCCTCTTCTCGATTGTTTGGGCCCGAGGAGCTCCTTTTAAGTTCAAACAATTGTCTTCTCTAAAAAACTTTACAACACAACTCTACATCAAACTATTTTTATAATAAACAAACTCAAAACCTATTTTCCTAATACTTAGATGAAAAAAGAGAGACAGTAAAGTCTTTGACTCACTCTCCCGATTACTTGGGCTTGAGGAGCCTTTCTTCAGCTTCGAGTGTCGCTATTGCGAAAAAGGGCCGGCTGACTGACAGAAGAGTCGCCACCGTTCGTTATTTATCCCAAAGAGAGGGAAAAGAAACGATCGAAGAAAAACTGATGAAAAGGGAAAAGACAAGGTCATCGCAACCAAATCTTAGGTTCGGGAGTCAGTTACGCAAGGGGAAGGTATGAGCACCCTTCACGTCTGTTGTACTCAATGGCATCCACGATTGTTGTCTAATCTATGGGTGAAAGCTATCTAAGTACTACTGCTAAATAGGGGTGAATGGAAAGAACAAAGGCTCGATAGGACATCGCTGCCGTATGCCTACGTATTCCCTCGTGCAATGAGAAAATCAGAGTCAACGTAGTTCGGGAAACTACGGGGGAGGTTGCTCGCCAAGGCATCGCCATCTTGTGCCTACGTATCCTCATCTGGTATGAGAAATCAGAGCAAACATAGTTCGGGCTGACACGACCACTGTTTGGTTAAGTGTTTTAACTGAGCAGGGTTAAACCTTCGTTCCAGCAGTTAGGGATGATGCCTGTTTGCGGTAGAACCAAGACTTAACACACTCTTTCTGAAAATTATTTTCAAACAATCCTGAAGGATAAAATTTTTTGATCTTTTTTGTGTGTTTTTTAAACAAGAAGTGAATTGAGTTAGATTTGAAACTCATGTTGCACTAATGACTATGACTTGAGAGCGAATGCATCGCATATCGCCCAAAGGGCATACGCTAAACACTCTAGACAGTGTGAGAGGATGCCCCCACCTATCATTTCTCATGTACTTAAGGCTCGTAGCGTACAACAAGTGTTAACCTTTATTAGGTGTCTTAAGAAGTTATGAGAAGAGAAGAGAAGACACAACACTCTAAGGGGAACTGATCAACCCTAATGTCAGCATGAAATGATCCTAAAGTTGGGATTGAAAGGGGAAAATCTATCCTAATGTTATCATGCAAAGGATTGAACACCTAATGTCTCTCCTACTCCCATCTTAAATAGAGGGACTAGGAATCCTATGGGATCATGGCAAAAGACCAAGTAAACACATAGCAATTCAATCACA
The DNA here is from genome assembly GCA_963859935.3 of Lathyrus sativus. Taxonomy (NCBI): domain Eukaryota; kingdom Viridiplantae; phylum Streptophyta; class Magnoliopsida; order Fabales; family Fabaceae; genus Lathyrus; species Lathyrus sativus. The sequence continues at coordinate 280,762,460 of OZ012736.1, forward strand.
GATGAAAAGAGAAAGATGAAAGTGACTTAAACAAGACAATGCAACAAGAGATGCAAACATGAAACGCAAACATAAATGCAGGAAGACTCAACAACAAAGGAGACTCAAATACAAAAACAAGTCAACTTAAAAAAGTCAACAAGAGGTGAGATGAAATGGGAGAAGCAAGCTCTTACAACCATCTACCATCAATCACCAAAGAAGAAAGGTGCCAGCCTAAGAGGGAGGAAAAAGTGTGGGGCAGCCACCACCACATGCACATCTCAACCATACAATTCTTAAAGATGAAGCAAAGCAAGAGAAGCAAACAAGCAATGTAAAAAGGGTGCGAGTGTTCATGACAAACTCAAAGTGTATACCTTAACACCAAATCAACATGAACAAGCATACAAATAATTCAAACATGGCCTACAAAGTGTAGGACTTCAGATGCACCCAAAATGTACCTAAAAATTGCCTAGCATGAGAGTTTCAAGTTGGGAAAGTTACCAAACAGAGTGGTTCTGTTGACCCTTGAAATTGCGTGCAAGCTTCAGTTCTAAGCTTCTAATCTCCTCTTTGATCCTTGATGATGATGCTCTGAGCAAAACGATGAAAATAACCAAAGAGGAAAAAAATGAAAATAAATCCTCAAATATTAAAATTCTACAAGAACCAACATTTGTAAATATATATAAAACTCTAAAGAAAAAAATAGAATAGAAAAAAGAACTATATATAAAAGAAATAATATATATATATATATATATATATATATATATATATATATATATATATATATATATATATATATATATATATATATATATATATATATATATATATATATATATATATATATATATATATATATATATATATATATATATATATATATATATATATATTCAATCTGTTTTAAATACTAAAATATAAAATAATTTACATTTTTGGGTAACTATTTAAATATAATACATACATATATATATATATATATATATATATATATATATATATATATATATATATATATATATATATATATATATATATATATATATATATATATATATATATATATATATATATATATATATATATATATATATATATATATATATATATATATATATATATATATATATATATATATATATATATATATATATATATATATATATATATATATATATATATATATATATATATATATATATATAAAAGAGAAAAGGGGAGGGGTTCACTCAAAACAGAGGGGTAATCCACAGTCTTACGGGCTCTAAAGCCCAAACCTACAAACTAAAGGAATAAAAATAAAATAAAAAAACAAATAATAAAACAAAACACAATATCCTCTTCTTCATCCAAAATCGGTTCATCACCTCTCTCTCTGAAACCAAACCAAAATCGTCGCAATCTCTCTGTTTATATCTGTTTTCAGAAGAAAAAAAACTGAAAAGGGTTTGAAAGTTGGAAGAGGATTGAGTTTCTGGGTAGCGAGAAGTTGTTGTAGAGGCTTTAATGGAGAAGAGGTTTCGCGGGTGGAACACGGTTTAACGGAAATGGTTGGGTTTTCTAGGTTGTTCGAGTATTAGGAAAGAGATGGAGTTTGAGTGAAGAACATGGGTAGTTGGTGGCTTAGTGTGTGTTTTCTGTCGGATTGAAGGGTTTCGCGGAGAGAGGTTGAGAATGGTTCGAAATGGGTTGAAGATTTGTTGGTTCTGTTCGTGGTTAGATGGATTGTTTGAAGTTTTTAGGTTAGTTATGGTTGAATGGGTTTGTCTGTTGAAGTTTGGAGGTGATTCTGGAAACGGGTTTCATTGAGGTTGAAGATGATGTTCGTGAATCTGGGTTTAACGAATGGATGGTTGTTGAAAGGCTTTGGGAAGAAGGAAGAGAGGTTAGGGGTGAGCTTCGATGGTGATTCAGGTTGGAAAAATGGAAGCGGACGAAGATGGAAGGGTGTCTGGCGTGAGGTTTTTTTTTTTGGTGAGCGGTTTCGTTTCGGTTTAATGGTAAGAGAAGAAATGGGTAGTCGCAATGGTGAGAAGATGAAGCTGAAGAAGATGGATTTTGGGTTTTTAGAATGAGGATGATGATGAATAGTGTGTCTGGCTGCGCTTAGGGTTTCGTGTCCGTCTCAATGAAGAAGAAAATACACAGTAACCTTATATATCCATAAATCTAACACGTTGCATAGGCTGCTTTGTTAAATCCTGATTAAATTAATTAACAATGCTGATGTTTGACTAATTAAAGAACTAATAATGATGATGTAACTAACGAAAACTAATAACAATTCTAATCCTAGTTAACTAATAACTAATCTAAATACCAATTAATCTAAATATTAATAATATCTATGGATTAATTCTAATTAAAAACTAAAAAATTCTAATTCTAAACACAAAATCAATTCTAAATTTTAATAAAATCCTAATTAAGCTTTAAATTCTAAACCAAATAAATCCTAATATCTATTTCTTAAAAATATATTAAAACTCTATCTAATAAAATATTCTATGCTAAAAATCTAATAAAAATCTAATGAGAAAACTAAATTCTAATAAAACTAATGAATAAAAGCTAAATTCTAAATCTATTTCTATTTCTAATAAAACTCTATAAAAACTACAAAAAGAAATTAAAGCAGAAAATAGAAATTAAAAAAAATCACAAAAATACAGCGAAATAACAACGGAAAAAGGGCGAACACCGAAATACACCAAAATAATCAGCACGAACTGAACCACCAGAAAGAGAGCAATATCGCTTGATCTGGATATCGAATTCATCACCTGAACTGTTTGAACTGTCTAAAACGCGAAGGGAGCGGTTGTGATCCCGATAAATCCATCCGGTTGATAACACGTGCTATCAGTGGTTGGACTAGAGTCCTTAATTATTCCTATCCAATAGCCACATTTTGCATCAACTCCATGAATTGAGTCATGCGCGCTCTAACTTCCTGAAGCTCATTATGAACCTGATCCATGACCCTTTGCTGATTCCCTCGAGTTGAGTATGTATGAAAACCTGATTCTGCAATCTTGTCAACTGATAAAGAAAACCAAGCAGAGATAAGAGTAGAGCCATCGAGAACACCTGTTATGCAAATGAATATGCTAATGCAAAATGAAAACATGTCTATGTGTTTCAGGGATATCTCCCCCTTGATTCTAGTTTCCCAAATAAAAAAGCGGTAGAGATCGATGGAAGAATCAAAAGCTTTGCTCATAAATAAAATGAGAATAATAAGTCATCATACAATCCACAAAAAAGAGAGATAACTCAATACAGGTGTTGGTGATCTCATCTAACAAGTCTGGTGATGATCAGATACAAGAAAGGAAAAACTACTAAGATACATCATCGACCAAAGAAATTCCTCCTCAACCACCATGGTCTTTGCACCAAGTTTGGGCTTCCTCATATAGCTTCTCCAAGTCTGGATGATATGGTCTAGAAATCAATTCTTGGATAAGGACATCCCTTATGTGTATGAAATCCCTCAAATATTGACTATATTCCTCCTAAGCATCATCACCAAAGACATCTTCAAGACTAGACTTCTTCAACTCTGCAGGGATCTTGAGCTCTTCAAAAGCTGATAAAGTTTCTTGTAGTTTCTGCTCACTTATATATCTGCGGGATGACTCTTCCAAAACATTTCTTTCTTTGAGTTTGAGTTGCACCTTCAACTTATCAATCTTGTTTTGAAGCTCATCTTTCGTGTTCTTGTTGGTAGTTACTGTAGCATTCCACTGATCATTGAATTTGGATATCTCTGGATAGGCTTTGTCTAAATCCTTCTTTCTATGTTTCAAAATGCTACTAGTACTCTTCAGATCTTGACCAACTCATTCTCGCATTCTGATCTCCTCAGATAGCTCCTTTTCCATCTTGGTTAATGTTTCTATCTTTACTTTAGCCAAGTGGACAACTTCATTTTTGTCATGCTTCAGCTGGCTGATTTCCTTTTTCAACTCTTCATTCTCTATGCGCATCTCTTCCTTCTCTGCCCAAAGATTATTGTACCTCGTGATATCAAGCGTTGTAGGCTCTTCAACTACCATAGGATACAAGGGTTCCTTAATAGGGAAAGGAAATAACATCTCCTCAACCCTCTTATAGATCCACTTTATGTAAGGATCGCAAACTCTATAGTCGCCTTTTCCCAAGGAGAGCTTCCACTTCTTATGAACTTTTTCGCACGCATCAAAAACTCTTGCCAGAATATCAGGGTCATCTATACCAGTAAAGTACAAAGATGGTTGCACTTCCTCATCCTTTTAGGGTCCTCTTAAAGCATATCCAAATTGTCTGACAGCGAGAGAAGGGTTATAGTTGATTCCCCCTTTCCTCCCCATCAAAGGTACACTGGGGAAGCTAACACAACTGAAGATAATCTCTTTACCAAGAAGATCTCGGTTAAACCAGACAATATCTTTGGTTGTCAAACCCATGATTCTTTTAGACCATTCAGACGAATTCCTAGAATCAATGAAAGCTCCGGAACAAAGAAGGTGATCTATAAACCACTTGTGGAAAAGTGGTGTGCAACAAGAAATAGTATTTCTCCTCTCGTTCTTGTAATGCACTGAATGATATAGGTCTCCTACGAGAGTGGGTACAGGATTTCTAAAAACAAAGATACGAAAGGCATCCATATCAACAAAGTCCGGTATGTTAGGAAATAACACAATGCCATAGATACACAAAGCCAAGATAGCACTAAAAATTAACCAACAACCCTCTTTGACATATTTCTGGGGTTTATCTACCAAGAAAGATAAAGTAAAGCCAGAGACTCCATTTCTGGTGACTAAATCATCAACTAACTCAAACTTGCTCAAATAAAGAGCGTTGCTAAACTTCTCGAGACCGGGTTCTTCTTCTGAATGAAAGAAAGGCAGCTCATCTTGGACCGACACTCCTAAAATAAAAGCATACTCCTCTAAAGTAGGAACCAATAAGTAATCTGGGAAGGTGAAACAGCGTAGCAGAGGGTTATAAAACTGTAATAAAATGGGAATGGCTCCCTGCTCATAGCTTGTGACTTTATGGACAAGACTCAAAATCCTCCCATAATCCCTTCTGAATACCTCAAAAGTATTGGGATCAGTCATGGCAATTAGACCAAATAAAGGTCCCAAATCTGGTGACGAGAACTTGCATAAAGTGAACTTCCATTTCTTAGCCTCCATCTCTGTAGAAAACCAGTACTAGAATCAAAGGAGAGACAAGAACCTGAAAACACATAAAAATGCAATGTTAAGATGCAGAATGGTTATGCAGATGCAAATAGGGGATTAAGGTATCCAATGCTATTGTGCTATTGTTTGAATATAACCAATACCCCGCTTTGTTAAGAAAACCCAGAAAACCAGAATACCCAAGATCAAAGGTTCTCTATGACAAGAAAACTAGAAAACCTGGTTGGTTAAAGGTCAAACTTTCCTGCAAAACTCATCTCTCTCACATGTGGGTTCTAGTCTTGGACGGTATAGCATCATATGCAGGTCATCAGTATCACGGACTCTCAGATCGAGAAACGATGATACGTTCACCATTCCTAGTTTGGCATCATGGTCAATCAAGGAGGTCTCAACTGACTTCCCAATGAACTGTGTTCAGAGTCGTTAGCTTTCTAATTCAACACCCCCTCAACTGCCATAAATGCGCATGATAGGGTATCTCCAAAGAAAACCTCGTCTGGACGTGAATTATGTACGAACTCTTGCGTGATTAAATGCCACACAAGTCCATACTACTCTTTAAACTAATCCTATGTGTATACTCAAGCTTGGGTATTAGGCTTATCTCTCATGAAACAACCCACCCAACAACACAACAACAACAACATAATAGGATAACAATGATAAAGTGCAAAAAATAAAAATGTAAATGTAATACAATAGTAAATATACACATACAACATACATATGCATAAATACTAAACACCTAAAGATATAAAATAGACAAGCGCTAGGATTGACTCGTATAGGGAACTAAAGTCCCCAGCAGAGTCGCCAACTGTCGCAACTGCGAAAAACAACCGGCGGAGACAAAAGAGTCGCTGCCGAACGTTATTTTTCCCAAAAGGAGGGAAAGGAAATGATCAAAGAAATCCTAACAAGAAAGGAGAAGACAAGGTCATCGCAACCAAATCTTGGGTTCGGGAGTGGGTTATGCAAGGGGAAGGTATTAGCACCCCCTCACATGCATTGTAGTCAATGGGATCCATGCTTGTTGTCTAATCAAAAGGGTGAGTTATCTAAAAGCCAATGCTAAATGGAAATAGGAAAGGGAAAAGAAAAAGGAGACTCAATAAAAGATCGCCGCCTCATGCCTACGTATTCCCTCATGCAATGGGAAAGTCAGAGTCAACATAGTTCAGAAGACTTTGGGTGAATAGGGGAAAGGTTGCTCGCCAAGACATCACTGTCTTGTGCCTACATATCCTTTTCTGGTATGAGAAATTAGAGCAAACGTAGTTCAGCTGACTATAGATAAAAAAGAGAAAAGGGTGTTCGCCAAGACTTCGTTGTCTTGTGCTTACGTACTCTCACCTGGTATAAGAAATCAGAGCAAACGTAGTTTGGAAAACTAAACCCTAGGTTGCTTAAGTATTTTTTATGAGCGATGCTAAGTTTCCATTCCAGCAGTTAGGGTCGATGCCTATTTGCGATAAAATGAAAAAGTAACGTACTCTTTTCTGAGAATGAGTTTGAAAGAACAAATCCCGAAGAATACAAAAAAGTTTGAATTTTGTTTGTGAGTTTTAGTGAAGTGAATTTAATTGTTTTGTGATTCACTTTGCACTAAACACTATGATATAGGAACGAATGGGTCACATATCGCCCACATGGCATACACTAAACACTCTAGACAAGTGAGGGGAAACCCCCCACTCATCATTTCCCATATGCTTAAGGCTCATGGCGCACAATGTTCATCGTCTTTATTGAGTGTCTTAGAATTGTTTTGAGATGAGAAGAGAAGACCCAAATAAAAAAACACTAAAGAAAACTGAAAACCCTAATGTTATCATACAAAATGGCCCTAAAGTTAGGATAAAAGGAAGTCTACCTAATGTTATCATACAAAATGGTGGACCTAAAGTTGAGGTCAAGAAGGGACTATCCTAATTGTTATCATACAAGGGATTGAAAGCCTAATGTCTCTCCTACTCTCACCTTAATTAGAAATTAAGTGGGACTAGGAGTCCTATGGGATCATGTGAGCAAGCACAAGTAAACACTATCCAATTCAATAACCAATGAAAACAAAAGTGAAACTTAAACAAGTCTCAAGAAGAGAAAAGAGATGAAGAAGAAAGAAGAAGAATGAAGAAGATGCAATCAAGATGAAAAATCATGGAATTTCATAGACAAGAAACAAGGTAGGGAAGTAGAAACATCACACCATACCCAATCCATGACCCAATCCATGTCAATGATCAAAGAAGAAGCACAAAGAGTCAAGTCATGCATCCCATTCATAAACAAATTAAATGCTACAGCAAACAAGCATACAAAACATGACCTTAAAGGAAAAGACATGGGATTAGGGCATGAAATCAAGTGCGGGAAGAAACATCAACATGAATATCAAGTCAAAGATTCACTCATGAGCACACAAAAGAAACATCAAGGTTTGAATTCAAAGCATACATTAAGAACAAGTTCATACACCAAAGTCATTCTCAAAGAAATGAGATATTCAACAAGAACACAAATGATCTAGCATCAACTCATCAAGAAATAAACTCAAATGAAATGCATCATGTTCAAATTCAAATCAAAAACCAAAACAAAGAAGAGACAAACTTAAGTTGAAGCACAAAAGACAAGCAAACACCTCTCAAATTATTAAAAGGAGAAATACATGATCATGTAAGGCAAATGTGACAAGGTGAGCATACAATATACCTTCATACATGAAAATTGTAACCCCAAACATTTCAACCATAGAAAATAAGAATCATCAAACATTCATTGAATCACCCAAGAATCAAACTCAAAAGATTAGGTCAAGACATGCACAAACTCCTAGTCAAAACAACAACAACTTGATGCACCATCCGAAAATAGAAACAAGACCAAATAAAATTTAAATAAGAATTCAAACTCAATTCATGTGTATTAATAATCAAAGTGAAAAGTATCACAATAAGGATTTCAAGGAAACATCATCAAACGGATCAAGCAAAATCAAGTATTCAACTGGTCGAGCATATTTCGATGGCCAAACAAAAGCAAATAATAATCATCCAAGAAATGGACATCAAGCCGTGAAAACAAAACCCAAACACTCTTCAGACATGTGTGAAAACAAGGTAAAAAGATGGGGTTAACAATCACAAGGAAAAGTTATGAGACAAATTCAAAGTTTGATACTAGGTCAAATGAACACTTCACAAGATTAATTCAAAATAAAATACTAAAATTAAAATTAAAATTAAAATATGGAAAATAAGTTAAGACACTAAAGTGTCTAAAATATATTTTTGGTGATTTTTAAAATAATTAGAAGTATTAGAAATAAAATTGAATAGAAATAGAAGAAAAATAAAATAAAAGGAATAAAAAGAACAAAGACGAGTGTATAAGAAATTATGGGAAGAACTTCAAAAAAGTTGAAGCGCTGATGGGCCAAAAAAATAGAGGTGGGAAGAATAAAATGTGTTAGGCCCATGTCATTTCATAAACCTAAACAAAACAAAATGAAACACATAGTTTTATCAAAACAAGTCATCATCCACATAAGGGCCACGTGAGCGCCACACAAGCAAGTCAAGGGAGTCAGCGTGCCAATTCAACCTTTCATGACCAGACGCCAGAGTTAGGGCTCCATTCGTATTCTCCGACGTCCTTCACCGGAGCTGGTTCAAAAATACACCGAACTTCAACCAACCTTACACCATTCCACTTGGATTTTCTTGCTGGTCACGAGTTTGGCACTAGTTTCTACTAATAATCACCCTAACATCAAGAAAACTAAGCACGAATGAAAGATGCATAAACTGAAACATCATTAAACAAGCAAAACACTAACATATTCATGGTTTACATCCACCCAGAAGATCAAATATGTAACCAACAAAGCAAATGAACGTGTAAAACTAGAGAAACAGGTTGAAGAAAAATTACCAAAAACGTAGCTTCACAATCTCTACTTTGAGCTTCAACGCCTCACCAACTTGCTCCTTCTTCTTGCTTGAGCTTTAAAGATGATGATAGGAACCAAAGAAAACAGAAACAACCCTTGAAAAGTCATATTCGAAGAGAGATAGAGATTGAAAATGAGTGAATGTTTGAATGATGTGTGGCTGTAGAAAATGAACTCTCCTCCATCTAGGGTTTGTTTTTTGTTTATATATGAGGGTTTTGGAGTGGTTAGAAACAAGTTACTATGGTTAAAATGACATGGTTAATAGCTTGTGAAATTTGAATTTTGAATGGAGTGAAAGTGTGATACACATCGCATGGATTTTAGGTGATTTGTAATTATCCTTTTTTAGTGAAGGAGAGAAATCAAAGTGGGGAGGGTGGTGGAATCACCTTGTGATGTAAGTTTTCACATTGTCCTTTTGCTTTATTTGAGGAAGTGTTTCAAAATGGTGCATGAGGTACACATGAGTGGTTTAGTCATTTATGGCAATTTTTTGGCAAGGTTTTGCGCATGACTTGAGGCACAAGAATTGCTGCAAGAGTGGAAATACATCCTTGGCCAAAACTAAAACAGAATGTCATGCCTAAAAATAAATCCAAATGGCCAACTTTGGACAAATGTATCTTGATAAATCTTGATCTAGTTCATACAATTATTAGCTCAAATGAAAGTAGGGAAAATAGAGAGTAAGTTTGATGTTATTGGGAAGTCGAAATGATGTCTAGAATCATGTGGAAAAGTGAGCTATAGTTGTGTCCAAAAATTTGCCTCAAGTAACCTAGAAAAATTCTAAGTTATTGAACGTTTGGCATCATTGACAACTTGACTTTGAAGGTACATAACTTGACGAGTTTTTGTACAATGGAGATGATCTAGTAATGGAAATAAATCTTTAAAAAAGATCTTCAACTTTCATGTTCAAAGGAAATTGATTTGAGGTCAAGAACTTGGAGGAAGGAGCATGGGAAAATTGCCTCAAAAATCTGCCTAAAACTTGTCCAATTTGACATCTTTGAAACCCTAATTTTGAGAGATCATAACTTGAGCTCTACACATCCGATGGAGGAGTTCTAGTACTCAAACAAAAGTTTGGAGGATGCTCTACGACTTTCATGTTCAAGTAAAAGTAATTTGAAGCTTGAATCATCATGTAAGATAGGCTTGAAAACATGTACTTCAAGCTGAATTTTCATACTTAGAAAAATTTCTAAGTGTTGGAATGACAAAAGCTATACTTAGAAAATATTTCAATTAAACCCTAATCCAACCAAACTCCTGATTTTATGTTTCTTCTTGACTTTGCTTATTCCAAACACAGGAAAACACTTGATAACACATAGCATGCTCTTGGTTGACCTTGAAATCCAAGACTTTGACCCCATTGAACCACAATTGACTTTTGTTGACCAGATGAAGCCCTAACACCTTTTGCTATTGATTGAAGCTCTTGTCATGACTTGTGATGATACATAATTCATGTAGAGGACCATCAAGGTATGTGTTAAGCCATAAAACCATGTCTTGCCCATTGAACTAGCCACAAATGCCTTTTGAACCAAAATCCTAATCCAGTTGTTCATAAGATAGAAGGAGGTGATTAATGTTTGTAACATTGCTTCTAATGGTTTTTAAGACAAGTCCTGATGATGAGAGGACCTTGTGACTTGAAAATACCACAACGTTGAGAATGAATCCTTGCTTGAGCTTTGAGGATGAAGCTCTTCTTTTGAGTGTTGAACAAGATTCCTTGATCCCCTGCCTAGAACCAATGTTATGCACCAATGACAATGCAAAATGATATGAAACATAAGCAATGATATTAAAAGAAGGATGGGAAAATTTTAAGGTGCTACACATGGCTTTCCATCCGATGTCTCTTCAACTACAAACACAAAGGCAGGTCCGTCGAAACGCATAATGGTGATAGTTGGAGCTTCATTCCAAAAATTCACTTTGTACATTGACGCTATCATGGCCAATGCGTCTGCCATCTAATTCTTAACCCTAGGAACATGATGGAACTCAACTCTGTCAAAGAAAGGCAGCTGTCTCCTGGTATAATTCTTGTACGGGACATTGTTTTCCTGGCGTGTTTCTTATTCTCCTTTAATCTGATTAATAACCAGTGCTGAATCGCCATATACATTAAGATTCTTGATCCTCAGGTCAATGGACTCTTCCAAACCCATAATGCATGCTTCATATTCTGCTTCATTATTCGTCCAAGAGAACATTAACTTTGCAGCGAATGGTATGTGGCAACTGTGAGGAGTTTTAATGATTGCCCTGATTCCGCTGCCATATGATTTGACAGCATCATCAAAAACTAAACTCCAATGAGATCCAATCTCAGGACCCTCATCAGGTAAAAGCTCATCACAATCTTTCAACTTTAGAAACACGACGTCTTCATTTGGAAACTCAAACTTCATTGGCTGATAGTCTTCAATTGGCTGTTCAACAAGATATTATGACATAACACTTCTATTAATGGCTTTTTGGGAAATATACTGGATATCATAGTCTGTCAAAACCATTTTCCATCGGGCAATCCTTCCCGAAAGTGCTTGCTTTTCAAACACGTACTTGATCGGATCCATCTTCGATATCAATAGTGCAATCCTTCCCGAAAGTGTACTATCTAAAACACTTAGCTACCAAAGCAAGTGCACAACATGTTTTTTCTGGCATCGAGTGCACAACGTGTTGACCAAGCACACATCCCATTGTATTCTCAAGAACCGTAAGATACATGATCAAAGGTCTCCCTGCTACTGAAGGCATGAGTATCAGAGATTCCTGTAAATATTCTTTTATTTTTTAAAACGTCTTTTGACAATTTTCATTCCACCTGACCTCTTGATCTTTTCTTAACAGTTTGAATATTGGTTAGCATGTGACTGTAAGATGAGAGATGAACCTTACAATGTAGTTCAATCTCCCTAAGAAAACACAAACCTCTTTTTTTGTCCTTGGTTCAGGCATTTCTTGTATAGCTTTTATTTTGGCAAGATCTACCTCAATACCCATTTCACTGACAATGAAACCCAATAGCTTTCCAGATCTCACACCGAAGGTGCACTTGTTAGGATTCAACCGCAACTAGAATTTCCTCAACCTTTCAAACAACTTCAGAAGATTTACCATATGTTCTTGCTCTGTATGTGACTTTACAATCATGTTATCAACATAGACTTTGATCTCTTGATGAATCATATCATGAAAGAGAGTCACCATTGCCCGCTGATAGGTTTCCCCAACTTTCTTCAATCCAAAGGGCATAAACTTATAAAAAAAAATTTCCCCCATGATGTTATGAACATAGTTTTCTCCGTGTCCTCTAGGGCCATTTTGATTTGGTTATACCCATAGAATCCATCCATGAAGGAAAACACAGAATATTGAGCGGTGTTATCAACCAACACGTCAATATGGGGAAGCAGGAAATCATCTTTCGGGCTTGCTCTATTTAGATCCCTGTAATCAACACACATCTAGACCTTTCCATCTTTTTTAGGTATAGGAACAATGTTAGCAATCCACAAAGGATAGTTTGTGATAATAAGAAAACCAGCGTCCAACTGCTTTTGAACCTCTTCCTTAATCTTGTCTGCCATGTCAGGCTTCGTCCTTCTCAACTTCTTTTTCACTGGCGAACATTCTTCTATAAGAGGCAACCGGTGTACAGCAATATCTATATCTAGCCTGGGCATGTCTTGATAGGACCAAGCGAAGATATCCTTATTGTTGCACCCCAAAATTTGCCCAACCTTTTCTTAGCTTGGTTTATGTTTCATTTCATTTCTTTCTAGCATTTGCATTGCATAGCATTTTTCATTGAACAGGGGATCAAGATATTATGCATAGCAAGAGGAGTTTACTCAGAGGGTTGAGCCTAAGCAAGGGGCGTTACTCAAGTTTGGATGGTCATCAAGTCATCAGGAAGTGGGCAGTGGCCTTATTGAAAGAAAGGATGGAGGTATAAGGATCAACTCCTAACTTGGAGGCCAATTGAAGATCATAAGGGGATTATTAATTCATGGTTATGGATATAATAGGTTGAGAGAGCTCATTGAATGCCTTGAGGGTCATTGTGGAGCTCATCCAAGTGTTTGTGCTAAGTGTGAAAAGTTACAGTTGAAGGTGTTGCAAATAGGGTTTTATCTGGCTAATCCTCAGTCAACTGTGAAATTGAAGGAGATTAAAACTCAATTCAAAGTCTCTATGGTCATGGGATGTTGTTTTAAGATATATGAGATATCATTTCAAGTTCAATTCATCAAGGATCAAGTGGGTGAGAAGTTACTAAATTAGGGTTCTCAGGGTAAAATCCCCTATTTAGTGCCTGACTTGAAGACCACCTATCTCAAGATACAAGTTTCATCTCAACTTTTGATCAACATGGAACTTGTAGAGCATGTTCTTAGCTTTCGTTTTAGTACTAGAAGTACTTGATTGGATTTATAGAACTCAAGTTATGATCCAGAAAAGTTACAGGTCAACAGAGGAATGTGATTTTGGTCAACAAAAGTCAACCAACTTCCAAGCCATTTTTGATCTAGAAGGATGATTCTCCTCAACTTTTAGCCAACATGAAAGTTGTAGATATTGGTCTTAGCTTTCCAAAATGTACTAGAAGTCTTTCATCTGATTTGTAGAACTCAAGTTATGAGGTTTAAAAGTTAGGGGTATTTTGGGAAAGTAGGATTACAGGTCATAAAATTATAGGGCCATTTCACCAACTTGCACACTTCAAATGAAGATTTTTCCAACATAAAACTTGCTCCAAATGGTGTTATTTGTTTAGTCAAGCATTGAGAAGTCATGATTTATGCTTGGAATGAAGATTGGATATTTGAATTTTCATGAAAGGAAGTTTAAAAGGGCACAATTGGAGTTATTTCATTTTTTATCAATTTGGTGCAAATAAGTGCATTTTTTGAGTGCAAACTTCATTCTAAACACTTTGTCAATTTTACAATTTGGATTTGAGGTGTTTATGTGAGACATTTTCAAGATTTCTTCACTATGAAGTTACACAACCAACATGAGCCATTGAGATCAATTAAGGCTCTAATCTTGACCATTCATACTCCATGTGGTACCAGCAAGCTGTTTCAACCATTTTGGAGCCAATTTAGTGCAATTTTCGTGTACATGTAAGCTTCAAAAACTCAATTCCTTGGATTTTGGTATGGGCTGTTAGAGGTTGAGTTTGGGCTCAATTATCATCAAGATCCATTGCATATAAGGTTTTGAATATTTAGAATTCATCAGAAGTGGAAATTGGAGCCAAATTGAGCAAGTTAAGTTTTGAAAAAGTGTTGAAAATTCAAATTTCGAATTTGGAGATTGAGGACATTTCAAGCAAAATTGTGAATTGAGAAAGCTCTAGTGAATTTCAGTGAACGATTCTGGGAAATTATCTTCAAGCTTAAGCTTCATTTGAAGGCTCAGTGGAAGTTCTCCACTAGGTAATTGAAATTCAACATTACACTCTTAATAAGCATCAATTCACTGCCATTTTTGCATACTTGAGACGTAGGATCAATGTAGATCATTAATGTGTAAAACGAACTGGCATTAGTTGTGATTGTTGGATGATACTTGAAAATGTTTGGATCTGTTTTGGCTTGTTTATGAATGATATTGCTTGTTTGACACTTGATCTATAACCTACGTGACTTCTAAATGAGTTTTAAATCAAATTGGAGAGGTTTTGATGAACTTTTGGATTTTGATGTTCAAGCTTGTTGGCTTCAGGTTTGGAGTTTTAAGCATGTTTAGTGATTTTTGAGACTGGAAATGAGATCCTCTTGATCTCTAGATGAGTTTTGGTATAAAATTCATGCGTTTTGGTTGAGATTTGGATATGCGTGTTGTAGCTAGGCTGTTCACGGTGGGGGATGGCCGGAGAAGACGATGAAGAGTGTTCTCTGGCCGGTGACTGGTTTTCTGGTTGTTTTAGGGAAGAAGATGATATCGTGTCACATTCTAGAGCGCTTGATTGGATTACTTTTGAGTCCAACGGTTATGATTAAGATCTACGATGGTCTTTAGTTGACCAGATCCACATGATCACGTTTGAATCCTCATTTATTCGCTGGCATGATTTCAACCCTTTGATTGATGACTTTTTGATCAGACGTTCCTCATTGAGTGTCCATGATGCCCTGTGTTTGACTTATCACACGTAATTCTCAGGGTTTATTTGGTTTTTGAATTTTCAGAGTGGGGCTAGCACGCGCCATGCTGTTCACACCCCCAACTTGGGCCCAATCCACTTTTGAACTATTATTTGTTGCTATTTGCCACACTTCTTTTATTATTTTTATTTTATTTTCTTTGTTTTTTATTTTTATTTCTATTTACAATTTTAATTAATTAAAATAATTCTAGTACTCCAAAAAATCACCAAAAATATTTTTTATCAACTTTGAAATGTTTACTTTTTTTTGGATATTTTTATTTTATTTCTCAGTTTTATTTTCAATTTAAAAATGAATTAAGTATTGGAGTTGTTTTAATTGAATTGAATTGTAACATGTTTTGTGTTTGCATTTATTTCTCCCATTCCTCTTTGATCCAATGATTGAAAATTTATCCTCATCTCAATGATGAGTTGATCAATTTTAGAGGACCATTTTGCCCCTGGTTGTTGACTTTTGGGTTGACTTTTATGGCTTTTCTTTTTGCACTTGTTTCTTCCATTTCAAAGTGGTACATCTAAATGAATCCCTTCTTTTGATGGTGCTTTGAGAGGACATTGGTCTTGATTTCTTGGCCTCTGGTTGCCAACTTGCGTAGCTTCTTTGTGTATTTTATTTGATATTTTTTGAGCCTCTTTCCTATTTTTGAAGTGACTTACAAGTTAGGTCATCTCATAGGACAGCTCACACAAGTGCTTGACCTAGTTTGGATTGGAAATGACCTTTGTGGATCCAATAAGCTCTCAACTCTTCTTGTTTCACATTCTAGACATGTTGAGATTGTTGTACGTTCATTTTTAGGTCAAAATATTGTTCATTGCTTGTTGATTGATGCTTTTCTTTTTGTGCTTTCAACTTGAATTCCTAAGTGATACTTGCTTGCTTCCTTTGTGCTCTTACTTGCATTTCTTCTTGTTTTGTTTTGATATTGCTTTTGAGCTCTATTATCTTCATCTCCCTTTTGTCCAATGACCTTGGAGTGTCATTTAAGGTAGCTTGGTGCCTCCTTAGGAGGAATTCGAAGCTTACCTAAAGTGATAAATCCATGAGGACCCTTTCTTTGTGTTTTTCACTTGTTTGTTTGCTTTTGATGCATCTCTCTCCTTATTCTTCTCTTTTCTTGCATTCCCATATGCATGCTTGGTTGAGATGAGCTTGTGGTGGCTACTGCCCCACACTATTTTCCTCCCACTATCATTCTACTTGTGCATTCTATGTGTGCATCTTTTCATTTGCATATGCATTCTTCTTCTTCTTCTTTAGCTTTTCTTTGCCATGCTCCCCATAAGTTCTCTAACCTCTTGAGGTTATGATAGACATTAGGTGCCGAATTATGCATGATAACAATAGGTAGTTCCCTTTTCAAACTCAACTTTAGGTCCACTTTGCATGATAACTTTTAGGATTGATTAGTCTCCTATTAGTGTGCCTCTTTCTCTTCTCATCTTCAAACAAGTTTAACATACTTAATAAGGATAATGAATGTTGTGCCATGATCCTTATACTTGGGAAATGGTTATTGAGGGGCCACCTCTCAATTACCTAGAGTGTTTAGTATACGTCCTTAGGACGATATGCGACGCATTCGATCCTAGATTTTAGACTTTGTTACAACATACATTACGAACATTCTAATCCAAAACACTTCTTCTTTAAAAACACAAAAACATTTCAAACCTTTTTCACCCTTTGGGGTTCTTAATCAAGGAAAATATTTTCACAAAAAGAGTTTCGTTAACTCTTAGTTCTACCGCAAACGATAACGCCTAAGTCTCCAATGGTCGAGTTGCACTTTTTCCGGGATAGTTTATCCAGACCATCGCTGGAATGGTATATGAGCTTGGAGCCCGCTAATGTTCGTAGTTGGAAAGACCTAGCTGAAGCTTTTGTAGGGCACTATCAGTACAACAGTAACCTTGCTCCAAATAGAGTTCAATTGCAGAATCTTTCTTAGAAGAGCAGGGAATGCTTTAAAGAATACGCCCAGATGTGGCGAGAGCTTGCTGCTAGGGTACAACCACCAATGGTAGAACGAGAACTTGTGGATATGTTTGTTGCTACCTTACCAGGAGTGTATTATGAGAAACTCATCAGCAATTTGTCTAGAAGCTTTTCTGATCTGATTATCACCGGTGAAAGGGTGGAGAATGGAATTAAGATAGGAAAGATCAATGCTGGAGAAGGATCCTCGGCAGGAGGAGGGAACAAGAAGGTATTCGGAAACAAAAGGCGTGAGGGAGATGCTAACGCTATATCCAGTTCATGGGTAAGAAATAAAGGTCGAAATCGACAGAATTAGCAGATTGCCAGCATCACTATTCCAGCAGTTCAACAACCACAACAACAACAACATCAACCTCAGCAAAATCAGCAGGGGAACAAAAGATACCAAGATAGAGGTCGGGTAGCAGGGAACATACATTTTGATGCCCTTCCTATGCCTTACTCCCAGTTATTGCAAGCGTTGCTACAACTTCAGTTGATTCAGAAAAGAACTATGGCTCCTTTGACCGGACAACCTCCACCTAGGTACGATGCAAATTCCCACTGTGAATTCCATTCGGGTGCTCCAGGACATAATATAGACAATTGTAAAGCCTTCAAACATAAAGTGCAAGATATGATTGACAGTAAGGCTATCAATTTTTCCAATGATGCTCCCAATGTGGTGTAGAATCCCATGCCGAATCATGGGCAAGATGGGGTTAATGCAATTGTTGAGGAAGAGGTGTTGAACTTAGTGACCAATGTTGATGTACTGAAAACACCCTTAAGCTTTGTGAAGGCTAGACTGCTAAGGGGGGGTGTTTTCCCGGGATGTGTTGAAGGCTGTGTTGAATGTTCTGTTGCTCCTGAAAAAGGATGTGGACTGTTGAGAGGATGTATTCAAGAGATGATTAACGACGAAGTTTTACAATTTGACCGTTCTGTTGGAAGAGAATCTGAGGATGTAGTGGCTAAAGAAAAGGAGGAGATTGCGACAATCTCCATCCCGTATAAGACTGTTACTATCTATGCACCAAAACCGCCAACGGTAACTATCACTAAAGCAGGTCCTATGCCGTTTGAGAATACTAAGGCCATTCCGTGGAACTATGGAGCCGAAGTGTATTGTAATGGGCAGAAGATAAACTTGAATGATATCCCTGCAAGTTCAGTTGACAATCTAGTGGGTGCCAGAGGTATTGCGCGTAGTGGCCAAGTCTTTTCGTTGCCTGAGGTGATTGCTGATATGGTGGACAAGGGGAAAAGACCGGTAGTGGAGGAGACTTCTCAATCTGGGGAAAGAGAATCTTTGTTAAAAGACGCAGAGGAATTCATGAGGCTGATTCGGAAAAGAGACTACAAGATTGTCGATCACTTGCAGCAAACTCCGTCCAAAATATCCATATTGTCGTTGCTCCTTTGCTCTGAGGCGTATAGGAACGCGTTGCTGAAGATACTAAACACTGCTTACATGCCACAGGAAATTTCAGTTAATCAACTTGAAGGAGTGGTGGCGCACATAAACGCAAGCAACGACTTAGGCTTTACGGACTTGTATTTGACACCCAGAGGCAGAAATTATAATTGTACGCTGCACATATCTTTAGAATGCCGAGGGAATGTCATGTCTCACGTGCTGGTGGATACGGGATCTTCTTTAAACGTGCTTCCCAAGAAGGCCTTGATGAAGTTGGATATGAAGGGATCGATTTGCACGCCAAGTGACTTGGTGGTGCGTGCGTTTGATGGAACCCGAAGATCCGTGTTTGGGGAGGTAACTTTACCGATTCAGATTGGACCAGAAGTCTTTGATGCTGTGTTTTACATCATGGATCTCCGGTTGGCCTACAGTTGTTTACTAGGTCGCCCTTGGATTCATTCATCTGGGGCTGTTACATTAACTTTGCATCAGAAGTTGAAATACATGGTTGGCGGTAGCGTCGTGACGGTATGCGGTGAGGAGGATATCATGGTCAACCATTTATCATCCTTTAAGTATGTTGAAGTGGATAGAGAGATCCATGAAACCCTTTTCCAAGCCTTCGAAGCAGTCAAGATCAAGGACAAGTCTCCTGTTGTGAGTAGAGAGCCTGAAGTGGCTATGTCCTCGTTTAAAGAAGCCCAAGCAATGGTTCAAACTGGGGCAGTGCAGGGATGGGGCCAAGTGTTGGAAATTCCCCACAAGCAAGAAAATTTTGGTCTAGGGTATCTACCGTCCTTTTCCTCTCCTTCAGCCTCGCAGAGCGCGTCGCGCTATAAAGGGCCCGTGCAGTTCACCAAAGGGGGAGTCATCTTCGATAGAATCAATGTTGTATCTGACGCAGACGAAGACAGTGACTGTGACATGGATGCCTGGATCAAGCCATGTATTCTGGGACAGAGCCTACACAAGTGGTCAATTGAAGAATTCATTCAAGTGATGACCGAACAGTAATGCTTTATTTTTCCAATTATTGTACTACCCTATGTCCTACCCGGGGCATAGCGGTATTTTATTTCAGGGCCTTACTTGTTTATGTTTGAAGATTGTTTATCAATTAATCAAAGGGCATTTTCTCATACAAATTTTGTGATCTTTGTTTTTCTTATTTTCCTTTTCCCAATAAAATGGAAACATGGTTTATATTTGTTTGCAAATTGTTTGAAACATTTAACCATTTTATTTGCAGGATTCCTAATGCAGATGACAGCGATCCAGAATCTTCTATGACTCGCTTCGACTTCGATCAACCGATATATCAAGCTGAAGAAGAGATTGATGAGGATGAAGACCTGCCTGAGGAATTAGCCAGACTTTTGAAACAAGAAGAGAAAATCATTCTGCCTCATCAGGAGGAAATTGAGGTCATTAATCTGGGTTCTGAGGAAGTTGTCAGAAATGTTCGGATAGGGGCTGCGCTACAGAGCGACGTCAAGCAAAGACTGGTCGAGATGCTTCGAGAGTATAGTGACATCTTTGCTTGGTCATATGAGGATATGCCTGGGCTTGATACCAAAATAGTGGTTCATCTTTTACCATTGCGCGAAGAATGTCCGCCGGTCAAGCAGAAACTGAGAAGAACAAGACCAGATATGGCGGTAAAAATCAAAGAGGTCCAAAAGCAGTGGGATGCTGGATTCTTAGCTGTGACTACCTACCCTCTGTGGGTCGCTAACATCATACCTGTACCAAAGAAGGATGGCAAGGTGCGTATGTGTGTTGATTATCGGGATTTGAACAAGGCGAGTCCTAAAGATGATTTTCCGCTCCCTCACATTGACGTATTGGTCGACAATACGGCTCAATTTTCGGTGTTTTCCTTCATGGATGGTTTCTCGGGTTATAATCAGATAAAGATGGCACCGGAGGACATGGAGAAAACAACATTCATTACACCGTGGGGAACGTTTTGCTATAAAGTGATGCCTTTTGGCTTGAAGAATGTCGGTGCAACATATCAGCGTGCTATGACAACGCTCTTTCATGACATGATGCATAAAGAGATTGAGGTTTATGTTGACGATATGATTGCTAAATCCCAAACGGAGGAGGAGCATCTGGTTAATTTGTTGAAGCTATTCGAGAGGCTTAGAAAGTTTAGACTGAGTTTGAATCCGAATAAGTGCACTTTCGGAGTTCGGTCCCGAAAGCTATTAGGGTTTATTGTCAGCGAAAAAGGAATCGAGGTCGATCCTGCAAAGATAAAAGCCATACAAGACATGTCAGCGCCAAAAACAGAAAAAGAAGTTTGTGGTTTCTTGGGGAGATTGAACTACATTGCTCGGTTCATATCTCATCTCACAGCCACGTGTGAGCCAATGTTTAAATTGTTAAAGAAAGATCAGGCGGTTGTCTGGAATGAAAATTGTCAAAAAGCTTTTGATAAAATAAAAGAGTATTTGTAGGAGCCTTCGATATTGATACCCCCAGCAGCTGGAAGGCCATTAATCATGTACCTAACGGTTCTTGAGAATTCCATGGGTTGTGTTCTCGGTCAACACGACGAGACTGGAAGAAAGGAGCATGCGATTTATTATTTGAGTAAAAAGTTCACAGATTGTGAGTCCCGTTACTCAATGCTCGAGAAAACGTGTCGTGCACTTGCCTGGGCTGCCAAACGTTTGAGGCAGTATATGCTCAATCACACAACCATGTTGATTTCGAAGATAGATCCGATTAAGTATGTCTTCGAGAAGCAAGCGCTTTCAGGAAGAATTTCCAGGTGGCAGATGGTACTGACAAAGTACGATATATAGTATGTTTCTCATAAAGCCATCAAAGGAAGTGTTTTGTCAGAATACCTTGCTGAGCAGCCAATCGAAGATTATCAATCGATGAAGTTTGAATTTCCTAACGAGGATATCATGTTTCTCAAAGCGAAATATTGTGAAGAACCACTACACGGTGAAGGTCCAGAGAGGGATTCTCAGTGGCAAATGATATTCGATGGTGTTGTCAACTCCTATGGTAGTGGAATTGGGGCGATTATTACAACTCCTCATGGTACCCACATCCCCTTCACTGCCAGATTGACATTCCTGGTCACCAATGATGAAGCTGAGTATGAAGCATGTATCATGGGTTTGGAAGAAGCTATTGCTCTGAGGATCAAGAATCTCGATGTATATGGCAATTCAGCGCTAGTTGTTAACCAGATCGAAGGAGAATGGGAAACTCGTCAACCGAATCTGATTCCTTACAGAGATTATGCAAGGAGGTTGTTACCATTTTTTGATCATATAGACTTCCACCATGTGCCAAGAGAGGAGAATCAGATGGCTGATGCCTTGGCAACACTATCTTCGATGTACAAAGTGAATTTCTGGAATGAGGCTCCTAGAATAGTCATTTCTCGCTTGGATAGACCCGCTTTCGTATTCGCCATTGAGCAGGCTGCAGATTGCAAGCCTTGGTTTTACGATATACATAACCTCCTCAAGAAGCAAGAGTATCCACCAGGGGCTTCGACCCAGGATAAAAAGACGCTGAGGAGGTTGTCTGGCAACTTCTACTTAAACCCAGATGGTGTACTATACAGAAGGAACCATGATTTGGTGCTGTTAAGATGTGTGGATGAAAAAGAAGCAACGTTGCTTATGGAAGAAGTCCACGAGGGTACTTTCGGTATGCATGCCGGCAGACATGCCATGTCTCGGAAGCTGTTACGAGCAGGGTACTATTGGCTATCTATGGAGTCAGATTGTTTCAAATTTGCGAAAAAATGCCATACATGCCAGATTTATGCTGATAAGATACATGTGCCGCCGTGCCCATTGAATGTTATGGCATCCCCGTGGCCTTTCTCCATGTGGGGCATTGATATGATTGGCAAGATCGAGCCTACTGCATCCAACGGTCACCGTTTCATCTTGGTAGCCATCGATTACTTCACCAAGTGGGTGGAAGCAGCTTCGTACACTAATGTGACCAAACAAGTGGTATCAAGGTTCATAAAGAAGGACATCATTTACGGATATGGAATTCCCGAGCGAATCAGTATTGATAATGGTTTGAATCTGAACAACAAAATGATGAAGGAGTTATGCTAGAACTTCAAGATTGAACATCACAACTCATCGCCCTATCGGCCGAAGATGAATGGCACTGTTGAAGCGGCCAACAAGAACATAAAAAAGATAGTGCAATAGATGGTTGTCACCTACAAAGATTGGCATGAGATGTTGCCTTTTGCTCTCCACGGTTATCGTACGACGGTACACACATCAACCGAGGCAACTCCTTTCTCGCTAGTGTACGGTATGGAAGATTTCCTACCGTTAAAAGTCGAGATTCCTTCTTTAAGAGTTTTGGTCGACGTGAAACTTGATGAGGCAGAATGGATAAAGAATCGTTTGAATCAGCTGAGTCTGATGGATGAAAAGTGGTTAGCATCCATCGCATATGGTCGTTTGTACCAGAGCCAAATGAAGAAATCTTATGATAAGAAGGTGCTCCCTTGAAGCTTTCAGATGGGCAATCTTGTGCTGAAAAAGATTCTCCCACCATAATCATATCACAGGGGCAAATGGACTCTCAATTATGAAGGTCCATATGTTGTACGAAAGGTTTTCTCCAAAGGAGCCTTGTTGTTAGCCACCATGGATGGTGAAGATTTCTCATCCCCTGTGAACGCAGACGCAGTTAAAAAATACTTTGCTTAAAAGAGACCCGTTGGACACAAAAAGAAACGTCCAGGAAAAAATGGGGCATCCCGGCGAACCATAAAAAAGGAAAAATGGGTTCAGGCAAAAATTAGGGATAAAAATGAAACGATGTAAACCCGCGAAGTCGAAAACCTGAAAAGGGCGGTTCAGGCAAAAGTTAGGGATTGAAAAGAAAATGACTATGGTCTACGTATGAACTTCATTGCTTAGTGGATTGGGAGAACCTGAGGGCTATTTTCATCAGAATTAATCTCTTTTGAAGATGAAGCGTCGGGAAAGCGTCAGAGTCAGGCGAGTCATAGAGGGATCAGCTCATGATGTTTGTCTGTGCCACGTTGCCGACATTTTTGTACACTCTTGTATATTTTTGTGCATATTTGTATTTGTTTTGTGCAGCTTCCTCTTTTCATGAGTTGCATCTATTGTAAAACTTTGCATATTTATAGGCCCTTCATCAATAAACATATACTATTCAGTACTTGATCTGTGTGCTTTGTTTTAACTTTTACTATTTTGTTTGTGAAAACGCCCGATGTTTTGATGAATTTGTGCTAACATAAACTTGCAGGCCTTGGCCAATAATTGTTAAAACTTTGAATTAATTGAACAACGACACGAATGATGACTAAGATGATTCCGTTGCGTAGGATATCTTGTCTGTTTGTTCAGTTTTGCAGGGTCGTTACCCTTGGGGAAAAGAAGTGTAGATGAAGTTTGTCCTATCCCCAAATGGAGTCTTTCCCCAATCAGTGAAGTTCGTATCTCTATCCCCAGTAGGGTTGTTGCACATTTAATCCCCGCAAGGTGCATGCTTGTAGGCACTCCCCAGCGGGTCGTGTTTGGATTCTCTCCCCCAGAGAGTATTTTTCAGCCTGGTTAGGCTCGTTCCTTGGTAGAGAAATCCCCAACAAATTGAAAGGGATGGTTTCCCCAGCAGTGTTGGTCTTTCTTCCCCAGCAGGATAGAAGAATGTTGTCACGTCAGTATTTTCTTTGCAGAAGGCCAGTAAGGGCCCGTTTCTCTGCATAAGTCCAATCGTTATTGGCATGAGCAAGTTTGCGCTCTATCCCCGGCAAAATCTTTGATTTCCTCAACAGGGTTATTTTTGTTATCCTAGCAGGATGGTTTTTGTATCTCTAGCAGTGGTTTTGCTGATTCGGTTCTGGTGCATCTGAATGCGTGCATAGCATCCACCCAAACGCGTAGCATTTCCATTTCGCATGGAGCATTACGCCATTTTCCAACATATGCATATGGAACATAAGCCAGGTTGTTATCTCTTTGTTTCAGGTGAATCTCTCGGGTGATGGGTCTTTGCCCGTGTGGTGACTAAACCCCAATTCATGCTATTTCCTCAGCGGAGTTTCTCTGTGATCATTATCAGTGGGTGATCTTAACTTCATGTGGATTTTGATGCTCGCTTTTATTTAGCGAAGGTCTGGCGGCGATGTCAGAAGTTTTCCAGAAATATGGTTATTTGACGGTGATGTTAGATGCTTATCAGATTTATGTTGTCTGGCGGCGATGTCAGAGTTCTTTATCCCCACAGGTACTTGACGGTGATGTCGGATGTTTCTCAGAATTATGGTTAGCTGGCGGCGAGGTCAGATGTTTATTGGATTTATGGTTGCTGACGGCAAAGTCAGATTCTCTTACTAGATTTGTGTTGTAACTAGCGGCAATGTCAGGTGCATTTCCAACGGCGATGTTGGAGGTTTTCTTCTGAAGGCGATGTCAGGGTTCTCTTACTAGATTTGTGTTGTTACTGACAGCGATGTCAGGTGATTTTGGTTCTCCAGCAGCGATACTAGATGTTTGTTTCTGACGGCGATGTCAGATAATGTTTGTTTCCGACGGTGATGTCAGATATTTTTGGTTTTCCAGTGGCGATGTTGGATGTTTGTTGCTGACGACGATGTCAGATAGTCCCTATTTTCCTAGCAGCGGTGTTGGAGGTTTGTTTCTGGTGGAAATATCAGGACATGTTGGCTTCTGGCGGCGATGTCAGATGTTTTGGTTATTGACGACGATGTCAATGGTTTAATCAACTCTGTGATGGTCCGACGGCGATGTCAGATATCTTTGGTTCTACAGCAGCGATGTTGGATGGTTGTTACTAACGACAATGGCAGGTAATGTTTGTACCTTGGGTTTCTATGTTTTTCTTGTCTATCAGAGGTCTAACGGCGATGTTAGCTATTCTACCGACTTGAAGTAGAAGTTCGACGACGATGTCAACTGTCATTATAGACTTAATGTCCATGACTGACGGTGAGGTCAGGTGCCTAACGACGATGTCAGAAGAATTTAATGCAGATAATTGACGGCGAGGTCATATACTTTTCAGGTTGTGTGTCATTATTGGTTTTCCCCAAGCAGAGTTACTCGTTAAGTTTCCTTTCCCCCAGCGGAATGCGTTTGTAATCAGAGCAGTTACCCCAGGAGGGTTTGCAGTTTTCTTTCCACGGTTGGCAAATTTCATGGTTCTTTGGTATTCAACCGTCTTTTACCTTGAGTGTTTGAAAGTCGTTCGCTTTTCATCCCTTCAGGTCTAAGTCGTTTGAATAGGGGCAGTTGTTGCACCCCAAAATTTGCCCAACCTTTTCTTAGCTTGGTTTATGTTTCAT
Source organism: Lathyrus sativus (assembly GCA_963859935.3). Taxonomy (NCBI): domain Eukaryota; kingdom Viridiplantae; phylum Streptophyta; class Magnoliopsida; order Fabales; family Fabaceae; genus Lathyrus; species Lathyrus sativus. The sequence continues at coordinate 280,788,582 of OZ012736.1, forward strand.
TTCATTTCTTTCTAGCATTTGCATTGCATAGCATTTTTCATTGAACAAGGGATCAAGAGATTGTGCATAGCAAGAGGAGTTTACTCAGAGGGTTGAGCCTAAGCAAGGGGTGTTACTCAAGTTTGGATGGTCATCAAGACATCAAGAAGTGGGCAGTGGCCTTATTGAAAGAAAGGATGGAGGTATGTGGATCAACTCCTAACTTGGAGGCCAATTGAAGATCATCAGGGGATTATTAATTCATGGTTATGGATATAAGAGGTTTAGAGAGCTCATTGAATGCCTTGAGGGTCATTGTGGAGCTCATCCAAGTGTTTGTGCTAAGTGTGAAAAGTTACAGTTGAAGGTGTTGCAATTAGGGTTTCATCTGGCTAATCCTCAGTCAACTGTGAAATTGAAGGAGATTAAAACTCAATTCAAAGTTTCTATGGTCATGGGATGTTGTGTTAAGATATATGAGATATCATTTCAAGTTCAATTCATCAAGGATCAAGTGGGTGAGAAGTTACTAAATTAGGGTTCTCAGGGTAAAATCTCCTATTTAGTGCCTGACTTGAAGACCACCTATCTCAAGATACAAGTTTCATCTCAACTTTTGATCAACATGGAACTTGTAGAGCATGTTCTTAGCTTTCGTTTTAGTACTAGAAGTACTTGATTGGATTTATAGAACTCAAGTTATGATCCAGAAAAGTTACAGGTCATCAGAGGGATGTGATTTTGGTCAACAAAAGTCAACCAACTTCCAAGCCATTTTTGATCTAGAAGGATGATTCTCCTCAACTTTTAGCCAACATGAAAGTTGTAGATCTTGGTCTTAGATTTCCAAAATGTACTAGAAGTCTTTCATCTGATTTGTAGAACTCAAGTTATGAGGTTTACAAGTTAGGGGTATTTTGGGAAAGTAGGATTACAGGTCATAAAATTATAGGGCCATTTCACCAACTTGCACACTTCAAATGAAGATTTTTCCAACATCAAACTTGCTCCAAATGGTGTTATTTGTTTAGTCAAGCATTGAGAAGTCATGATTTATGCTTGGAATGAAGATTGAATATTTGAATTTTCATGAAAGGAGGTTTAAAAGGGCAAAATTGGAATTATTTCATTTTTTATCAATTTGGTGCAAATAAGTGCATTTTTTGAGTGCAAACTTCATTCTAAACACTTTGTCAATTTTACAATTTGGATTTGAGGTGTTTATGTGAGACATTTTCAAGATTTCTTCACTATGAAGTTACACAACCAACATGAGCCATTGAGATCAATTAAGGCTCTAATCTTAACCATTCATACTCCTTGTTGTACCAGCAAGCTGTTTCAACCATTTTGGAGCCAAATTAGTGCAATTTTCGTGTACATGTAAGCTTCAAAAACTCAATTCCTTGGATTTTGGTATGGGCTGTTATAGGCTGAGTTTGGGCTCAATTATCATCAAGATCCATTGCATATAAGGTTTTGAATATTCAAAATTCATCAGAAGTGGAAATTTGAGCCAAATTGAGCAAGTTCAGTTTTGAAAAAGTGTTGAAAATTCAAATTTCGAATTTGGAGATTGCGGACATTTCAAGCAAAATTGTGAATTGAGAAAGCTCTAGTGAATTTCAGTGAACGATTCTGGGCAATTATCTTCAAGCTTAAGTTTCATTTGAAGGCTCAGTGGAAGTTCTCCACTAGGTAATTGAAATTCAACATTACACTCTTAATAAGCATCAATTCACTGCCATTTTTGCATACTTGAGACGTAGGATCAATGTAGATCATTAATGTGTAAAACAAACTGGCATTGGTTGTGATTCTTGGATGGTGCTTGAAAATGTTTGGATCTGTTTTTGCTTGTTTATGCATGATCTTGCTTGTTTGACACTTGATTTATAACCTACGTGACTTCTAGATGAGTTTTAAATCAAATTGGAGAGGTTTTGATGAACTTTTGGATTTTGATGAGCTTTTGGCTTTGGGTTTGGAGTTTTAAGCATGTTTAGTGATTTTTGAGACTGGATATGAGATCCTCTTGATCTCTAGATGAGTTTTGGTATAAAATTCATGTGTTTTGGTTGAGATTTGGATATGCATGTTGTAGTTGGGCTGTTCATGGTGGGGGATGGCCAGAGAAGACGATGAACAGTGTTCTCCAGCCGGTGACTGGTTTTCTGGTTGTTTTGGGGAAGAAGATGATACCGTGTCACATTCTGGAGCGCTTGATTGGATTACTTTTGAGTCCAACCGTTATGATTAAGACCTACAATGGTCTTTAGTTGAACAGATCCACATGATCACGTTTGAATCCTCATTTATTCGATGGCATGATTTCAACCCTTTGATTGATGACTTTTTGATCAGACGCTCCTCGTTGAGTGTCCATGATGCGCTGTGTTTCACTTATCACACGTAATTCCCAGGGTTTATTTGATTTTTGAATTTTCTGAGTGGGCCTAGCACGCGCCTTGCTGTTCACACCCCCAGCTTGGGCCCAATCCACTTTTGAACTATTATTTGTTGCTATTTGCCACGCTTCTTTTATAATTTTCATTTTATTTTCTTTTTTTTATTTTATTTTCTGTTTACAATTTTAATTAATTAAAATAATTCCAATACTCCAAAAATTCACCGAAAATATTTTTTATCAACTTTGAAATGTTTACTTTTTTTTGGATATTTTTATTTTATTTCTCAGTCTTATTTTCAATTTAAAAATGAATTAAGTATTGGAGTTGTTTTAATTGAATTGAATTGTAACATGTTTTGTGTTTGCATTTATTTCTCCCATTCCTTTTTGATCCAATGATTGGAAATTGATCCTCATCTCAATGATGAGTTGATCAATTTTAGAGGACCATTTTGCCCCTGGTTGTTGACTTTTGGGTTGACTTTTGTGGCTTTTCTTTTTGCACTTGTTTCTTCCATTTCAAAGTGGTACATCTAAATGAATCCCTTCTTTTGATGGTGCTTTGAGAGGACATTTGTCTTGATTTCTTGGCCTCTGGTTGCCAACTTGTGTAGCTTCTTTGTGTATTTTATTTGATACTTTTTTGAGCCCTTTTCCTATTTTTGAAGTGACTTACAAGTTAGGTCATCTCATAGGATTGCTCACACAAGTGCTTGACCTAGTTTGGATTGGAAATGACCTTTGTGGATCGAATAAGCTCTCAACTCTCCTTGTTTCACATTATAGACATGTTGAGCATGCTGTATGTTCATTTTTAGGTCAAAATATTGTTCATTGCTTGTTGATTGATGCTTTTCTTTTTGTGTTTTCAACTTGAATTCCTAAGTGATACTTGCTTGCTTCCTTTGTGCTCTTACTTGCATTTCTTCTTGTTTTGTTTTGATATTGCTTTTGATCTCTATTCTCTTCATCTCCCTTCTGTCCAATGACCTTGGAGTGTCATTTAAGGTAGCTTGGTGCCTCCTTAGGAGGAATTCGAAGCTTACCTAAAGTGATAAATCCATGAGGACCCTTTCTTTGTGTTTTTCACTTGTTTGTTTGCTTTTGATGCATCTCTATCCTTCTTCTTCTCTTTTCTTGCATTTCCATATGCATGCTTGGTTGAGACGAGCTTGTGGTGGCTACTGCACCACACTATTTTCCTCCCACTATCATTCTACTTGTGCATTCTATGTGTGCATCTTTTCATTTGCATATGCATTCTTCTTGTTCTTCTTCTTCTTTAGCTTTTCTTTGCCATGCTCCACATAAGTTCTCTAACCTCTTGAGGTTAGACATTAGGTGTCGAACTATGCATGATAACAATAGGTAGTTCCCTTTTCAAACTCAACTTTAGGTCCACTTTGCATGATAACTTTTAGGATTGATTAGTCTCCCATTAGTGTGCCTCCTTCTCTTCTCATCTTCAAACAAGTTTAACATACTTAATAAGGATAATGAATGTTGTGCCATGAGCCTTATACTTGGGAAATGGTGATTGAGGGGCCACCTCTCAATTACCTAGAGTGTTTTGTATTCGTCCTTAGGACGATATGCGACGCATTCGATCCTAGATTTTAGACTTTGTTACAACATACATTACGAACACTCTAATTCAAAACACTTCTTCTTTAAAAAACACAAAAACATTTCAAACCTTTTTCACCCTTTGGGGTTCTTAATCAAGGAAAATATTTTCACAAAAAGAGTGTCGTTAACTCTTAGTTCTACCGCAAACGGTAACGCCTAAGTCTCCAATGGTCGAGCTGCATACACCAATTGCTAGAACTATTTGTTAACCCTACTCGGGCCTAAAAACTGTTGAACCAACCTGTGGTCCTTTTAGCCCGAACTACGTTTGCTCTGATCTTTCGTACCAGACGAAAGTACGTAGGCACGAGACGCAATGTCTCGGCGAGCAACCTTTCCCCCTTTCTTTAGTTGTAGTTAGGCGAACTACGTTGACTCTGACTTTCCCATTGCACGAGGGAGTATGTAGGTGTTGCACCCCAAAATTTGCTCAACCTTTTCTTGCCTGATTTATGTTTCATTGCATTTCATTTGCATAGTTACATCATGTACATAGTTCAATCATTTTCATATCATGCATCCAACAAGGGATCAAGGGTGTCTATAAAGAGAAGAGCCTAGCAATTGGTGTTATACAAGTATGAGAAGTCATCCAGGCCATCAAGAATTGATTTGAAGTCTTGAGAAGTTTGAGTGCCTACATGTGGGTTTTGCTCCTATCTTGAGGAATATTGGGAATCATCAGTGGGATGTGAAACATAGAATGTGAATTTGAGGTGTGTATGGATCTCATGGAATTCCTAGAGGGCCCTATTGAAGCTAAGACAAGTCATTGATTCAAGTACAAGAGACACAGTTGAGGTGCAGTCAACTAGGGTTTCATCTGGGTCAATCCTAGGTCAATTGAGCAAATTGGAGAGCATCAAAGCCTACTTTGAATTCATGAGGTTCATGTATTGGTATGTTGATACATGTGTGGTGTTGTTCCAAGCTCAAGCAAAGAAGAATCAAGGATGTGGGAAGTTGCTAAATTAGGGTTTCAGTGTAAAATCCCCTGTTTAGTGCCTAACTTCAAAGCCACATAAGTCAAAATACAAGTTTCAAATGGATCTTTTGCCAACATGAAACTTGTAGAGCATCTCAATACCTTTAATTTGAGTTCTAGAAGTCCTCAAGGGGATTTATAGAACTCAAGTTATGGTCCTTGCAAGTTACAGGTCATCAGATGACACTGAAATTTATCTGTGAAAGTCACTTGACTTCCAAGCAACTTTTACCCTTCAAGGAATTTTCAAATGGATTCTTGGCCAACATGAGAGTTGTAGATATTGATCTTAACTTTCCATAGAGTACTAGAAGTCCTTTATAGGATTTGTAGAACTCTAGTTATGATCTTTGCAAGCCAGGGGTATTTTGGGTATTGGTGATTATGGGTCATTTGTGATCATAGGTCCATAACTCCAACTTGCAAGCTTCAAATGGAAAATTGTTCAACATGAAACTTGTTCAAAATGATGTTTTGAGTGCAACCAAGTGGTTGTGAGAGTTTGGTTTGGCTTGTGTCGCTTGCGCGAAAATAAGGTGCCGGCACAACAGAAGAGTCGCCACCTTTCGTTATTTATCCCTCGGAGCGGGAAAGGAAACGATCGGAAAAACCTGACGAAAAAGGGTAAGACAAGGTCATCGCAACCATTGCCTGGGTTCGGGAGTCGTTTACGCAAGGGGAAGGTATTAGCACCCCTCACGTTCGTCGTACTCGACGGGATCCACGCTTATTGTGTTTACTTGGACGGGTTGGTTTTATTCTATCTACCTATCAAGGCTGGTTAAACAGAAAAAAGAAAAATGACTCGGCAAAGCGTCGCACTTTATGCCTACGTATTCTCATCAGAGAATGAGAAATCAGAGTCCACGTAGTTCGGCCTACGACGGGTTATGGGGGAAGGTAGCTCGCCAAGACATCGCCATCTTGTGCCTACGTACTCTCAACAGGCATGAGAGATCAGAGCTCACGTAGTTCGGGAAACTACGGTTTATTTCCTGTCTTTTACGAAAGAAGTGTTTTTATTGTGTTTGCAATTTCAATCACACTAGAGACTATGACCTGAGAGTGAATGCGTCGCATGTCACCCAAAGGGTACCATACTAAACATCCAGACTGTGGAAAAGAAACTCTCCCGCAATCCTTTCTCAGATAGCTTAAGGCTCGTAACGTACGAAAGAAATCATTAATGATTACTGTATCTTAAACTGTTTTGAGATGAGTAGAGAACAGGCCCAACTAGGAGGGAGACTATTAAGTCCTACTGTTGTCATGCCATGGATTCATCCTATGGTTGAGGTTTGAACAGGGAACTCCTAGAAGTTGTCGTGCATAGGTTTCAACCTAAAATTCTATCATCAATTCCTTATCAAAGGAAATGAGAGTCCTAAGGGATCATGTCAATGATACACCAAAACAGACAAAGCATCAGCTTTAAACAGTAAAATGCATGCAATGCAAGTGAGGGAGGAAATGTGTGTGGGGCATCAGCCTCCACAAGCTCATCTCAACCTCAAGCCAGAATGAATAACAGTAATCATACTGAAATAAAACATGCTATCAAGCAAGATACAGTAAACTGCAATCATACAGATAAAATAAAGTCATGCTATCAAGCAAAACAAACCATATGGGAAAGGGAGATGGGCTCTACCGAATACCCGCAAGCAAAGCCACATAGTAACAATACAAGCAGAGGGAGCAACTCAACGTCTAGTGCAATAATGCTCCTAGATTCTACCTATTCTAGATATGGACTTATTCTAATGCACCAAGCAAGTCAAACAAAACACATCAATACAACAAAGAAAAAGAAAGCAGATCAATCTCTCTCTCTCAACCTCAAGCTTCAGCTTCTCCAACAGCAACTCAGTCTTCAGACTTCCAATCACTCTTGACAAATATCAATTTGCTTTTCCAGGTTTCAACCCTTCAACATTAGTTTCAACTTATCTTCTCCTTTAAGCTTCAGCTTCTTGATCAGCTCCACCTTCAGGCTTCACCTAATCTTCAGGGATCTTCAAGTATCAACTTGCCCTTGTTGCTCTTCAAGCTTCAGCTGGAATGACAATACTCAAGGATTCATCCTCTTCTACACTCTTCAATGAAGTCTTCATCTTCAAACTCAAGCTCAACATCTCTCAGGATAATCAACCCAGAGGAAATCACTTACTAGATAAGCTGGGGGATATTGAACTGCTTATTGACCACCAAAGATGACCTATAAGGGTTCAACATCAAAGGAATGGTTCCCTCAAAAGCTCTACTTCCTAGGCACAATCACTTCTCCCTCCAAAGGAGAGAGGTGTATACCATGGAAGGACTTTGAATCATAGGGAGGAATGGAGGTGAAAGATACCATCCATGCTTAAGAAAGAAGTTATCTAAGTCTAAATTCTTCCTAATCCCTAACCCTAAAACAATCAAAACAAAAAAAGATCAAGCTCTCAAGCTCCTCAATCCATCTTCAAGTCTTCTACTATGCTCCTCAATGCTCCTTAGAACAAGGCCAAGCTCTCCAAGCCCACAAAGCAAAGCAAACAAAAAATTCAAGACCACAAGGGCAACACAAACAATCATTAACTACAAAAATCATCTAAAAATAGTATACCACTATATTAAATCCTAATATAATTTCTAAGGGATCCTACATACCTACCCTTAATACCCTTATATGCCCCAATACCTATCTTGACCTAGAAACCCAAAATTCTAATGTTATTGTGGACCTATGTTAAGGATTAACCTAATTCTACACAACCTAATGTCATCTAATCAAAACTATCCTAAAATTCATCACTAAATTATGGAATAAATCCAAGGGGAAGCTAAAGCTTATATCTAACTATCCTAAAAAGAATGGTCTAAAAATGTTAAGGGAACTACCTAAACAAAATTCTACAAATTCATGTATCAACATAAAAGAAATAAAATGCAATAAACGTAGAAAATACACAAAAAATATCAAAAATGCATGAAAGGAAAATAATTTTATTTGATAATTTTCTAGACATGAATATGAAATGGGAGCAAAAATTCCCATTAAAAAATCTTTAATTTTCCATTTATTATGATTTTTCAAAGTTTGAAATAAAATGGAAGAAAATAAAAATGAAAATATGAAACTGGGGTGTAATTAGTAATGCAATGCAGTTCAATACGCGCATGGGCTTAGAATGGGGGGTACAAAAAGTAAGCGCGCTAGGCCCATTTATTAATCAGAAATCAATTAATAAATCATACAGAAAATGAAAAAACCACGGTGCAAATAGAAGTGGAATTCAGTTCAAAATTGATTGGGCCTCATGAAGGGGGTGGGATTAGTCATTGGATCCACTTAAGCCCAAAACTCAGGTTTTAATGAAACGCATCGTTTCATTGCTTCTCAGGATTTCCCTCCAAGATGAAATTAAACACGGGCCTTTGGATTCAGAAATAGTCAAAGGGTCTTGCTTGATCTAATGGCTGGGAACTCATCTTCTTCCTCTAGCTAGGGTTCTTGGAACCTCCATGGAAATACAGAGCACTGAGCTTCCTCTTCCTCACACACGAACTCCATCAATACCTCACCAAATGCAGCAATTAAAAACCCTAGATTACTCCAAATTTCATCAGGAATCTAGCCATGCCATCAGAATTTATTGAAACCCTCTCAAACCTAGAACCCGATAGCAACTTCCAATAATTGATCAAGAACCAATCTTAACAATTCTCAAAATTAAAGGTCCTAATCTCATCCTCATGCTTCCCTGAGCATTTCTTGCTATTAAACTGAGCTTATCCCTCAAGATTCAGCAAGATACAAGGTCAAACAGAAATGGTGTCATCATGTTGATCATCACTAAATCTCTTCAAACTCTCCAAAATCCATCACCTAAGTGTCTCTAACCTTTCTACACTAACAAACTAACCTAATTATTCATAAAACATGGTGTAATGAAGAATTTGCAAACCTAGTTAATCTTGATGAACAGATGATGAAATCCTCCAATTCAGACCTTGAAACTCTTCACAAAGTTTCCTCAGATGCCAATCTTGCTACTGTTTGCAACAAATTTGATGGAGGAGGCCTCAATCTCAGAATTCGATTCTGACTTGCTACCCTGAAAGTTCAATCACCAACTCTTTAATTCACCATGGATTTGATCTCAAATCAATCTGCACAGCTTCACTATGATGTATGGAATGTGTTTGTGTAGAAAAAAAGGAATGGAAATGAAGAAGAATGAAGAATTGGAACTTGACTTGCAATGGAAGATTCTTGATCTCACTCTCTCTTCTCTGCACCAACTCTCACCAACCTTGCATCTGAGCAAGTTATACATGTTATATAGAGTGGTTTAGAATCATCTAGAACCATCTAGGACCATCCAATGAGTATTTGAACTTCTCATGTCATGACATTTTGATTTCACTTCTCACCATATGCTATCTCATGCCAAGCCTCTTGTAACCTTTGATTCTGACTTGAAATTCTCCCCACATGAGATTTATGAGGTGTTACAATGCATAACCAACTTGTTTATTGAGTTTTGTTGAGTTTTGCTTTGGTACCTTAATATGCAAGTAAGCCATTTCCAAGGCAGCCCTATGATCTAAGCCCCAAATCAAAATTGTGGCTGAACCATTGTTCTTAGAATGTCATTTGGAGTCAAAATGACCTATTATATGACATGGTTTGGATGTATAACTTGTGATTTCCAATTTTCAATTTCAACTTATTTAACTTATGCCTCCATTTTAGGCCATTTTTATCACTTTTTGATACAAGCCTTTTCAACATCTCATGACCTACTTACTAGCCTTAAAACATCATTCTAAGCAAGTTTGATGTTGAAGATTTTTCCATTTGAAGCTTGGAAATAGGAGATATGGCCTTATGCTTGAAATGACCTATAACCTCCAAATGACCAAAATGCCCTTGACTTGCCAAAGCCATAAGTTGAGTTCTAAAAATCCTATCAAGGACTTCTAGTACTATCTAGAATGCTAAGAAGATAATATAAAACATTCATGTTGACCAAGAATTCATAAGAATCATCCTACTAGGGCAAAAATTGGATGCAAGTTGGGTGACTTTCAAGGACCCAGATTCACATACCTCAGATGACCTGTAATTTGTCAAAGTCATAATTTGAGCTCTACAAATCCTATCAAGGACTTCTAGTACTCAAATTAAATCTAAGAACAAGCTATACAACATTCATGTTGTGGGGAAGATGAGATGACAATCACATCTTGAGCTAAACTGCCTTGAAGATAAGGGTCAAACTAGGGGATTTTACACTGTCAATCCTTAGAAACCCTAGCTTAAAACTTCTCAAACTCCTCAATCATGAAGAGTTGGTCTAGGAATCATCCTTATGGCATCTCCATGCATCATTCCATGATCACATGGCTCTTGAATTAGGTCTCAACCCTCTCCAAATCATCAGTTGACCTAGGGTTGACCCAGTCAAACCCTAATTCCACCACTCATGGCTGAATTTTCTGAATCCTTGTACAATGACCTCTCTAGGCCTCCTGATGGCTTTCAAGACATCTCCTAAGCTTTCTCAAAGCTTCAAGTCCATCCTCATAGTCTCAGAATCATCTGAGGAGCTCCCACAACTCTCAAGTTATGAGGCACACAACTTTGGTTTCAACCAATCTTCCTGAGGATCTCTTGAGTTCCCTGATAAAGGCATCAACCTTTGAACACTTGAACAACTTTCTTGGCTAGCTTCAAAGTCTCATGGGTAAATAAATGTTGGTCAAATTTTGGGGTGCAACAGCTTGGAACACAAAGTTGCTTAAATTGGCTTAAAAAGAAAGAAATTTAAGTGATTAAAAGGCAAAAAAATGTGATTCTTTGATTGGTGTCCAAACAAGTCCATATTATATGTCAAATTGATCAGAAAGGAAATTTTAAGAGTGATGACATTATTACTTTTTGCATTTGAGGCCATTTTCACTCATTTCCATTTTGTTACTTAAGGTTGAAGTAACACATCAATACATGGCCATGGGATCAAGTTCACGGGATTTATCACTCCCATTCAACTCTAAATATCATAAGGGGAGAAATTCAAGTGAAATCAAGGCCAAGAACAGAGCAGAACACCAACTGTGCATATGAGATTTTCAAGGGATATGAGATTTTCAATTTCTCATTGTGGTTGTTACAGAAGTTTCTAGAGAGTTCTAACACACTTTATATATGCATTGCAACTGGTTCAAATGGTTTTTTGGGCAAGGATTGGAGAGAAACAAGAAAGAGCAACTGAATTTTCTTCATTGCATATCAGAATCAGGTTTAGAGATTGAGGGGGATTCAAGGCAAATTGTTGATTGGAGAAGCTTGGGAAGTTGTTCTTGAGTGATTCTGGAGAAGATTGGAGCTTGAATCGAGCAATTGCACCTTCTGTTCATCCATTTTTTCCAGGTTTGCAACTTTCATTTTTTAGCTTAGATTAGGGGAAATTGATTAGCATTTGATATGTGGTTAGGTTAGTGATGATGCTAGGATGGATTTAGGCACAAGAAATGAGGGATTAGAGACCAAATTAGGTGTGACACCATTTCTGTTGAGAGAGATATCTATGGATTCTTGAGGCTACAAGCATGTTTGGATAGTGAGTTTTGAAGCCTGATGCGTGTAGATGAGTTTAGGATCATTAATTGCAAGAATTGAGTGATTCAAGACTTGGTGAATTTTATGAACTTTGGATCGGTTTTGGAGTTAGGGTTAGAATCAATGAAAATGGAGGTCATAATTGGACTCAGGATAAAAAAACGAGTTTGGATGTTTAGTTTTGTGGATTGATGTGCTTTGGGGATGACCTAACCGGAGACGACGGTGGCGCAAAGCTCAGGCCACCGTCCTGAACATTTCCCTCTCCTTTTTCAAATTTGGAGAAGATGAATCTCTTGCCATTGGTTTGTGTTTGACCTTTGACTGGAAGCATGAATCCACGACCACGATTGTGTCTCAATATCTGAAGAGAAGGTGAGTTTGATGAAACTCACCGTTTCATTAATTCAAGTTTGGATGGGCTTAATTAATTCTTTGCTAACCACACCCAAGTCTAGGCCCAATTGAAATTACAACGTGAATCCTTTGCTATTCAACACACACGTTTTCCCAATTTCCTTTCATTTTCCATTATTTTCTGTTAATTGTGTTTGGGCTTAGCCGGACTTGATATGCGCACCCCCTCTTAGGCCCATGTCTGGGTTATAACATGATATAATTGCTATTTGCAACACGCTTTTCTCTATTTTCTTTATATTTTCTTTTATTTTACATTTTGCATATAGTTAGAAATTAATTCACCATAATTAGGAAAATTAATCTTTTTAATCCAGGTTTTTTCCCCCTGACTCTCTAGAGAGTCTAGAATTTTAGGAAATTGAAAAATTATTAATTCATGCCTTTTAGAATTTAATTGTATTTTTTTGAAGTTTAATTGCTTTTATTTTGAATATGGTTGATACATGATCTTGCTGATTTTAGTATGGGTGTTTGGTGTATGATTTTGAGTTTATTCTTTTTGGGCTAGTTAGCTTAGATATGCATGTACCCCTCTATGACCCACTCGACTTCGATACTTCTCCGACGCTTCAGCTTCGGAAGAGATTGATTTAGATAAACGGCCCTCAGGTCCTCCAAACCACTAAACAAAGAAAGTCCACACGCGGAACGCAGTCATTTGCTTTTTCAAATCCCTAACTTTTGCGTGAACCGCCCTTTGCGGGTTTTCAGTTCACCGGGATACCCTTTTTTGCCGAAGCCGCCCAGTGTAGGTTGTCGACTTCGCGGGTGTACATTTTTCAATTTATATCCCTAATTTTTTCCCGAACCTTTTTATTCTGTTTTTGGTTCGCCGGGATGCCCTTTTTTGCCTGGACTCTCCTTTTTTGTCCAGCGGGTCACTTTCAAGCAAAGTATTTTTTAACTGCGTTCGCGTTCACCGGGGACGCAAAATCTTCACCATCCATCGTGGATAACAACAAAGCTCCTCCCGAGAAGACCTTGCTGACGACGTACGGACCTTCGTAATTCGGAGTCCACTTGCCCCGGTGATCGGAGTGTGGAGGAAGAATCTTCTTCAGGACGAGATCACCCGTCTGAAAGCTTCTAGGACGCACCTTCTTATCATAAGCTTTCTTCATTCGGATTTGGTATAGACGACCAAACGCAATCGACGCTAACCTTTTCTCGTCCATCAGGCTGAGTTGGTTCAATCGGTTCGTAATCCATTCTGCCTCGTCGAGTTTCACATCAACCAAAACTCGCAAAGAAGGGATCTCCACTTCTAACGGTAGGACAACTTCCATACCGTACACCAAGGAGAAAGGAGTTGCCCCGGTTGTCGCTACTGCGAAAATCGGCGCCGGCTTGACAGGAGAGTCGCCACCGTGCGTTATTTATCCCTCAGAGCGGGAAAGGAAACGCTCGAAGTAAACCTCGCAAAGACGGGAAAAGGTATGGTCATCGCAACCATAGCCTGGATTCGGGAGTCGGTTACGCAAGGGGAAGGTATTAGCACCCCTCACGTCCATCGTACTCGATGGGATCCACGCTTGGTGTTTATAGGTAAAAGGGTGTGTTATCTATCTACGCTAATGGCTGGTCTGAAAAGAAAATAAAAGGACAGGACTCGACAGAACATACGGTGTTCTGGGCCTACGTATTCCCTCGTGCAATGGGAAAGTCAGAGTCAACGTAGTTCGACTTCCTACGTCTAACGGGGGAAAAGGTGCTCGCCAGGACATCGCGTCCTGTGCCTACGTACTTTCATTTGAAATGAAAGATCAGAGCAAACGTAGTTCGGCTAACTACGGGTAAACAGGAGTTCTCACACAACAGTGAGAAAACAAACTAGTCCTAAAGGCTCGGGAACCTACAAATACGATCTGGTCTCAAATGCGCTCGGGCAAGAGAAAAAGGGATAACAATTAGTCGTTAACGGGAAAGTCTCGATCGCACAGCCGCGAGAGAACAAAGGTTAGTCGTTAGTGTGCTCGCTAGGATATCGCACCCTATGCCTACATATCTTCGTCTGGAACGAAGAATCAGAGCAGCTGTAGTTCAGCTAACTACGGGTCAAGCTACTCAAAAGCTCCTACAGAAAGGAAAGGGAAACCCTAGAACTATAGCTGAGAAACAGGGGAATCTACCTACTACTGTCACACCTGGTTGATCATCCTAATGGCTATCATAACAACTCCGCAGCGGAGAAGTCAGGGCTCCTAAGGGATCACGGCAACAGGATTAAACCACAAACAAGAAACTGCAACGTAAAGGAATACTGAATATATGCATGAATGCAACAACTAGACGAACAAGGCACAGAGGCCGCAAACCACAAAGGCAAGGGAGCTCAGCTCTACCGAATACCAACAAGCAAAGCCACGCAATAACAAACAAGCAGAAGGAGGACCACCTCAACTTCTCATGCACACAAAGTCTACTTCTAAGATGCACTTATTCAAAACTATCTAGATGAACACCTAAGTCTAATGCAACACAATATCACACAAGTCAAACAACACAAAGAGACTAACCCTGAGCAGGGCCTCAAACAAACCTGAAACAAGCTCCTAATCTAGCTCTAAACAGAACTTTATCCAACACCCTAAGCAGGGCTCTTAAGCAAACACCTAATCAAAACCCTAGGCAGGAGGAATCAATCCCAGTCTCTAAGCTTCAGAACAAGCTTACCAGAGAAAAGGAAGCTAAGCAGACAAGCTCATAGTGCCTTCCTCAGGAAAGTACCAGGAGGTTACTACTCAGGAGTCATACCCTATGCGGCTCAACAACTGTGATTAGTTTACATCCCTCCTCAGGAGAGATTAAACTCACATGAAGGCTCCGGCGTCACTGGATATTTGGGAAAGAACCTATATGCACTAAGGGAACTAAGTGAACAGACTCATAGGACCTTCCTCAGGAAAGTACTAGGAGGCTGACACTTAGGAATCGTATCCTACGTGGCTCAACAACTGTGATCAGTTTATATTCCTCCTCAGGAGGAATTAAACTCACAAGTCGGCTCCAACATCACTGGACACTTAAGAAGTCCTAGGCAAACTAGTGGAACTAAGTGAATAGACCCATAGGACCTTCCTCAGGAAAGTACTAGGAGACTTCCACTTAGGAATCGTATCCCATGTGGCTCAACAACAGGTGATCAGTTTACATTCCTCCTCAGGAGAAATTAAACTCACAAGTCGGCTCCGACATCGTTGGATACTTACGAAAGAGGTGAGAAGGAAGGATGAAAGTCATTCATAGTGCCTTCCTCAGGAAAGTACCATAAACTCCCTTCAAACTTCAGGATCTCGAACCTCACAAACAGACAACAAGCTCCTAGACTAAGCCTCAATCCACTGCCTCTCTGCAAGCTCCAACAGGACCTCAATCAGCTCCCACCTTCAAGAAGAATCCACAGGCCAACAAACCACAGGAGACTATCTCTGAAGTTCAACCGCAGTTGAACTTCAAAGTCAGAAGTCACCAAGACTTCTCCTATCTTCAGGCTCAGACAAATCCTATCAGAATATCCTACAAAAATCTAACAAAAATCTAATGGGAGACCTACATGGCTCTAGGATAACATACTGAAAAATCAAAACAAAATTCAATACCAGATGAAAGAATTAAAATCAGCAACACAGACATATTCACAGACCAATTATTCAAACATCAATAACAATGACAAAATGCAATTAAAATAAAAAGGCATGATGGAGTTAATGTTTTTGTACTATAAAATTCTACACTGAGTCACGAATCTACAGAAAAAAGAACGGAATTATTTGACCAAGTCTACCATTTTTATGAATTTCTAATGATGTGCATGCATTGAAAAATATTAAAAACATCAGTTAAATGGAAAATATGCACAAAAATAACAAACAAAAAATAAAATGACCTTTTTTATTTTTATTTAATTTTCCTAACATTTTCATGAGATGGATGGAAAAAGAATTATTAAAAAACCACAATTATTTACATTTATGATTTATTTACATGTATTAAAATATAAAAGAAAAATCAAAATAAAAGAAAGTGACATGGAGGGTGCAAACAGCAGGATATTCAGGTTGGTTCTACATTGGGCTCTGATTCTGGGGGTGCAACTAGCAAATTGGGCGCGGGGCCCAGATTTTGATAACTAAAAAAACAACAAACTGAAATGAAACAGGGGGGGGGTGCAACACTAGCAGTTTCCTGGTTGATTTCCAATACTGGGCTTAAACGAGGGGGGTGCCATTAGTAACTTTGGGCATACCACAAGCTTTGGGCCTCCCAGACTGGGCCCGTTAGCAATTCTCAAAGGGAAGAGGGGTGAATTGGCGTAAAGAGGGAGTGCGCTAAGCAAAGCACAGCTTGGGCCTAGCCTGAACCCAAACCACAGCCCTAATTCAAACAACAAAACACAAAACCTCTCCATTTCCTCCCACTGTTCACTGAATCAAACCCTAACACCGCTGAGTTCTCCTTCACCTTCCTCCCACTCTCTGAAACCAAACCCCGATTAACCTCATCAACCTTCATTCTCCACCCAAACCATACCCTCAGAATGCATCACCATCATTGCATGGCCTGCAACACTTCGCTCAAGATGCCAAACCTTAACCTAACTCACCTTACAAAACTGAAACGCTCAGACCTAAATACAAGGATCTACCCTGATTCGCTCAATCCTAGCGCTTAAACGGAGCTAAAACGGTTAAACAACAACATGCATGTTATGATCTAGAGAAGGAAGAATTAAGAACCTGGAGAGTCTTGCGAAGGCGGAGATTCTGAGGAGAGTTCGAAGGAGGCTTGACGGTCTCGAAGGAGGTCTCGAACGAACGAAGAACAACCTTGAAGGTTCGGCGATCTTGAAGTTCAAGGAGGATCTATGAAGCGTTGAGGAAATCTGGGGAAACAAACTCTGAAGAACGTGCACGGTGATCTTGGAGGAAAATCTCGGATTGAATCTTGAAGAAAGACGACGGTGATAGTTTCTGGCGATTAAGTAATGAAGACGGACGAAAAGTGGAGAAATCTGGCAAATCTGGAAAAATAAGTGATGAAGGTGAACAGAGATCAAAGAAGATCTGGGCGCAAAACTTGGACGTTGAAGGATGAAATTATCGCTGATGAATGTTGTTGTCTAGGGAAAATTGTTGAAGATCTGGAAAAACTGGTATACTGCTGATGAAGATGAATATTCCGGCGACGGTTGCGTTTTCCGGCGAAGGGAAGATTAAAGCGGAGGATGAAGATCCAAAGAGCTTGAATGATTTTCTGGAAAAATACAGATTCCGGCGAGATTGGCGAAGTCCGGTGACAGTTGCGGCGGCTATGGGAGTCTCTGGCGGCCGTTCATGTACTCCGGCGAGATATGTGTTAGTGCGTTCCAGGTGTCACTTGCATGCAGAGTGTGTGGTGGTGGTGGGTTCTGAGTGGACGTGTGGCGTAATCAGTGCAAGAAACGTGGTGTCCCCCCATGGCCAACACGTGTCAGCTTTATTTATTGCACTGAGAAATTGCTGGAATTCTCTAGAAGATTCTGGACACTCGCTGGAAATTTGGACTGATTTGGACCATCATTTTTTGGACATGCTGAGATCTGGGCTTTACCAAAAACGCCCCACTGGGCCCATACGAGCTGGAAAAAAAAACTGAATAAAAACAACAATTAAATCTAATCTAATTAATGGTTAATCCTAATAACAATCTAAAAAAAAGATTAAAACCTAATTAATTCTGAAAAAAACAATTAAAGTCTAATTAATTCTATATTATACTAGTTAACCCTAAAAAATCAACTAACCTCTAATTAACTCTAAAAAATCATTAAAACCTAATTAATTCTGAAAATCAATTAATCCTAATTAATTCTATATTAATCTAATCAAATCTAAAACACAATTGAGATCTAATTAAACTCTAAAATTCACTAATTCTCTATTAAAATCCTATTATCGTTTAATATCTATTAAAATCCTAATATTAATAAAAGAAACTATATTATTTTCTATATTCTCTAAAAAACTATTAAACCTATTTTAAAATCTATATAAAATTCTAAAAATGATTTAAAAAGCAATTAAACCTATTTAAAAATTATAGAAAAATTCTACAAATGATTAAAATCTATTTAAAATATTCTATAAAAATTCTAAAAAAAAGATTAAGCTATTAAAATATTCTAAAGCCCTATTTAAATTCCAGAAAAATCTATAAAGCCTGTTAAAAATTCACAAAAGCCTATAAAAATCCTAAAAATGCAGATGAATGCAAGTGACCCCCGTAAAAGCGCACGAGACCAGATCGAATCGAACGGAGATCCCCGGGCATCAGAATATCCCAAAATCACTGAAAAATCACCGAGGAGCGCACAATTTCCCGAAAATAAAACCCTGGCAATCTGGACTGGATCTGCCACATCTGATAGACAAAAATCAAGCTGTAAACTCTGATATCCCCTGCTTGTGCACAAAAATCATACATCTGAGCTGTGAATATGAATTTAAACCATGAGTCAAATGGGAGAACCGGTTGGTCAAATTTTAGGGTGCAACAGCTGCCCCTATTCAAGCGACTTGGACCTGAAGGGTTTGAAGAGCGCTCAGCCTTCAAACATTCAGAGGTACGAGACGGTTGAATACAAATAAAACCCGAAAATTTGCCAACCGCGAGCATATACTGTTAACTGCTTGGAGAATAAAGTCCAGAAAACCGAGCCCAGTCATTGCGGCACCAAACTGATCAATCATTTGATAAAGAACTCCTGATTTGAATACCCGTTGCTTGTGATACCCCATGTAACAAACCCTGATGGTTGCAACAAAATACCTGATTCTTTCACATTGCCTACTGATAGGCAGGAAGAAAAATATACTCACATCGTCCAAAGATGGACGGGAAGACACCTTGATTGAATACTCACTTCGTCTAATGATAAACGGAAAGACAACATTAATCTCCATATTCACATCGTCTAAGGGTAGACGGCATCATCATGATCGATGAACAAATCAATATTCACATCGTCTAAGAGTAGCCGGTATCATCCTGATTGATGAACAAATCATTATTCACCTCGTCTAAGGATAGACGGGAAGTCACCATGAATCTCCAAACTCACATCGTCTAGGGATAGACGGAATTATCTTGATTGATATTCAGATCAATTCACATCGCCTAAGGATAGACGGGATCATCCTGATTGATGAACAACTCATTATTCTCATCGTCTAAGGGTAGACGGTATCATCCTGATTGATGAACAAATCAATATTCACATCGTCTAAGGGTAGACGGCATCATCCTGATTGATGAACAAATCAATGTTCACATCGTCTAAGGGTAGACGGAAAGACAACATAACGCAATTCCACACCATCCTTTGAATTTCAGAATCCTTCTGTCTACGGGAATTGATGGAGAGATCAACATCTTTGAAGGGGCCACATCGTCAGTATGGACTAACGGGAAGAAAAACCACCTTTTAAGAAACATGTCGTCAATAAGAATCGACAATCATGCAAACTGAACATTCTTCGGAGAGCCTCGCCATCAATAGGGATTGATGGTCAGAAAAGTCTCTCTTAAACGTCATCATATCCAATAACCAGAAAGAGAACCGATATTCAAAATCATTTTGAAACCCCTCAACAACTAAGGATAGCCGGAGAAGACTCGCTGGGGAAACACCTCATCATATGTATGATCCGGCAATAAGAAAACCCGCTGAACAATAGCTCGCAACTTCACATAGTCTGCTGACAGACGGAAAGGAAAGCTACTTATTAGAACAGCTCTATTTTGAGCTCCATTGAAGATTGCCTGAAACTTCACCTCGTCTACTGATGGACGGTAAGGAAAGCACATCCTGGGGAAACCCCTTCTTGAAATCTTACTGCGATCACCCGCAACTTCACATCGTCTATGGATAGACGGAAAGAAAACCACATTCGCACTCCCGACGTCTAATGATAGACGGAGAAATCCACTCATTGGAGGAACACATCGCCAATATGAATTGACGGGAAGAAAAGCTTGTCAACATCAGATGACTGCTTGCTTAAAGCATAATCGCTGTATGATCTGAGATACAAATAATCCGCTGAATCGTCTGAATACTGTTGCTGGATAAATGCCCCTGAACTGATCACAGAGTAATTCACGTGCCATATGAGGCTGATAGAAAACCTGACTTATGCTTTGTATGCACATGCAAATGCTTTAGTCTTTCTACAACGTAATGCTCCATTCCAGATGGAAATGCTACACATTTTGACAATGATATGCAGGTATGATGCAGGTATGATGCATGCAATATGCTAGCAGGCTCGAGCTGCCGGAGAAGGCCGGGTACAGAAAACCACTTCAGCAAAATAAATGCTGAAGGCGAGGCCAACTTTGCTGGGGATAACCCGGATATCACTGAATCGTCCTAGCAAAATAAATGCTGGGAGAGTGAAATCAACCCTGCTGGGGATACCGGGAACTTAACCGAACACTTTGACGAAGTAATACCCTGCTGGGGAATATAACTCCGCTGTGAAATAGCAGACGTGCTGAATATGATTGGACTCCTCTGGGAATAGCTTACCCATACCAATGACAAATTGGTCTCTGCTGGAGACGATGGAGGGAGTCCTCCTGCGCACTGACGACGCTCGGATCTGGAAATTGATGCACCAACACGGACGGGCTTCACAGTAATCGCAAACTTGGATTTGAGCTCTTAAGCCATCTTACTGGGTCAGGTACACCTGACGCTGGAAAATATTCTTCCTGAATACACAGCCTTGAAGAGTCAAGGGATGGTGACACGACCTCCCGCATTCCTCTCGCTCTCGAAAATCGACTGCATCTGCTCGAATAACCCTGAATGGCCTTGCTGATACAGAGAACAACAATCCTTTCGCTTCTGATATGTCTCAGCCTACGGGACCTTTGTGGGGATAGCCCTTGAAAGAGAATCTGCAAATTTGTTGCCCCGATGGTCTGATATAACATGCTTCAGCGTTCTGAACTTCTGAGATACTTCACCTTGAATGCTCCTCGCACAAACCTTTGCGCGCTTAAGGTGGTCTGCCCCTGACTGCAACTCCTTGATTATCTGATTCAGAGTAGCACCTCCTGACTACGGCGCATTCACCGAATCTCAACCTGATTGCCCCAGAATAACTGACTTCGAAAAGCTGACCTGACTGGGGATCACAATAAAAGCTTGCCCCTGCTCTCGGAATATTCGGGCGCTCTTCATTCTATCTTGATCATACTTTCCATTGCAGGAAACTTTTCTGCTGTCAAGCGCTTACTCGCAAGTAAAACAAGTTGTTATGCATAAAAGATGTATTAATGCAACACATATGACAGCTTTGACATCCAATCTGTTCACTGGGAAAAAGAAAAACAGTTTATGGCATATAATGCACAAAACATTTGTCGACATCAGTATCAACATGGTAAGAGGAACCTTTTTAAGAGTCAGAATCGACACGACCTTTACCGGAGTATGCTTTCGAAACAACCTGCTTCAATTAGGACTTTCGAAGGTTGTAACATGGTCAGGTTCATGGTTTTGAAAGGAAAGGATAAAGGCTCAAAGTTTACTTTAACCCACCCATTCTCCTTGATGTTCTCCGATCCTATGTTCAGCTAATTCGACCTTAGCGCTCACCTCTCAGAGGCTGAAAGATAGGAGTGATAGTTCGAGAAACTTTTGGATTTTGGAATGACGGCCACTCACTTTTCGTCTTTGACACTTGAGGTCACACGACTCGTATTTCCTTCGAGGATTTTTCTTTTGATCCTTTTCACTTTTTCTTTTCATATCCCTAACTTTTGCCTGGACTGACTCCTTTTGAGTTTCTTTTGATTTGTTCAAGTCCAGCGGGATGCCCTCATTTTTGCCTAAGTCATTTGTTTTGAAGTTTTCTTGACTTAGCGGGCTTTTGATTTCTTTTTCCATTCTTTTTCGAACAAGTCGTGTGACACTGGTTGTCTGACTCTTTGGGAACTGATGTGGCTGTCCCACTCCTGATTGAACCATTGTGGTCTTTTAGGCACGACCTCTAGGGGTGTGATTGATCCTCGAACGGACACTCCTTTTGTAATTTGGACGCTCGGTCAAATTAGCTAACACCTACCCTGCCCCAGGTTAAGATTGAGGGTTTTTTCGTTTTCAGAAAGAAGCTCCTACTACAAGGCTCAAAGGGGTTGACAAGGGATTATCTTCCTTATATCTCCGGTGTTTAAGGATTTGAAACAATGCCTGTACATCATCAACAGGTTCTATTTCAAAAGCATACAATATCGGTAGTTGCATGTCGGTCATTTTCGTCATCCTCCCCAAATTCTACTTAACCAAGCAGTGGATATTTGCAAAACAGTTAGTGAACACGAATGGATTCAATCAAAACATGCACATTTATTTCATTATCATCGATTTGAATGAAAACAACCAAGTTTTACAAACAAGTTTACAAATTCAAACAGGAAAGCAACTACAAATGTAAAGCAATGACAAGCTAAAACAAAGAAAATATGCTAGCTCCCGAGAACTGGGCTTTTGCATCTGCCCGGCTGCTGAACCAGCTATCTTTATTAGAGGCAATTCGATGCGGTCCTGATCTGCTTTCGACGACTCAACCAAACTATAGAGCCCTTTCTCCTTCATTCAGATGATGTGGGGACCTCTCTGCCCGAAGCTGATTGCTGCACTGTCAAGCAAATCCTGCACTTTGTGCTTAAAAGCATGGCAGCCTTCTATATCGTGACCCGGGGCTCCAGAATGAAACTCACAGTGCTTGCTTGCGTCATAACCAAACGGGGGAGTTCCCGTTATTGGTGCCAGAGTTCTTGTCTCTACCAGATTCAATCTCAACAATGTCTGCAACAACTCGGCATATGTTGAGGGAGGCTTCTCAAACACTCTTCTCGACTTGCCGCCCTGGAATCTTCTTTGAGTTTGCTGTGCCCCCTGCTGAGGCTGCTGCTGCTGGTATCGGGTTGACCCTTGAACACCCTTTGTATCAAATGCAACATTGGTTTCTTGACCTTCAATGTACTGAACACTCTCCTTATGCTTAACCATTTTCTTTCTTAGATCTGCCCCAGGAATAGGCAACAGTTGTGGGCCTGGAGATTCTGACACTATGGAATCCAGGATACGCTTCTGACCCACTGCAGCTTTGGACTTCGCTCAATTCAACCTGATTCTGTTCCATATCTCTGAAAGAGTTCCTGCAACAAACTGGATGATGAAGAAATAAGACCCACGGTTCTGATATACCTGTCAAATGATAATGCAGTGCAGAAAGCAAACAAGCACACATTCATAACGAGACAAAGAGAAACTCAAGCTATAAGCAAACAGATGAACATCTCCCACACATGTACAACCAACAGAATCAGCAGGTAAGCACAAATGAGTCTGAATATAACGACCCCATCCAACAATCCTGGTGGTGATCGACAAATACTGATGCACAAAAAGCTAAACGGATTAAGCAGAGAAAACAGATGCGGCATCCGACGCGAAAACCTCTAGAAATTTCTCCCATACCACCGAACTTTCTGATTGGCAATCTTCAGAGCACACACTTCCTGTGGAGTCTTCCATGACATTAACTGACGAACCCGCACAACTAGAAGACGGAAAATCATTAATCTGAACACAACCTTGAGGAGTGACGCAAATACGGTCAGAGTCTAGCAGATCCTGAATCTGACTTCTAAGCACCTTACAATCATTGGTTGAATGCCCCTGTGCCCCAGCATGGTACTCACAACGGGCGCTGGCATCAAAACCTGGAGGATAAGGTGGAATTACCGGCTTAGTCTCTTTCGGCACTATCAATCTACTTCTGACCAGATCTGGCAACAACTGACTGTACGACACCGGTAGCTGAGTAAACTGCCTTTCAGGCTTCCTTGGTCTTCGTGGAGCATGCTGACGCGATCGGCGATAGGATGATCGTTGACTTGAAGTATCTGAAAACTGATCCTGAGATGCTAGAGATTCTGAGGTGGCATCATCTCCTTCCCACTCTTCTTGAGAACTGACAACTGACTCAATCCTATCAACTGGGACGTAAGGAACACCTCGAAACTTTCCACTCCTGAGTCCTCGCTCAACAATCTCTCCCAGCCTCATCAGGCCCACAAAGCTTGTGCAACTGAACAATTTGTCAAAATAATGGCCTTTCAGAGTACCCAAGAAGATGTCAACCAGTTCTCTTTCCGGAAGCGGTGGTCGAACACTAGCAGACAATTCTTTCCACCTTCGCAAATACGCTCTGAATGATTCATGCTCCGCTTGAGACAATTCTTGCAGATCTACGAGACTAGGAGTCAAATCCAAGTTGTAATCGTACTGCTTCATGAAAGCTCTGGCTAAATCTACCCATGATCGAATCTGATTACTCTCCAATTGCACATACCATCTCAGGGATGCCCCAGTCAGGCTATACTGGAAGCAATGGATCATCAATTGGTCATTTCGCACAAACGAAGTCATCCTCCGACAGAACATCATCAAATGCAACTTCGGACAGCTATCTCCTGTGTATTTCTCAAATTCCGGCACTTTGAACTTGTGCGGCACCACGAGGTCAGGGACCAAGCACATGGCTACAGCATCCAGGTTAACGGCATCTTTCGCTTCCAAGGCTTTCATTTGCTCCTCCAACACTCGGAGTCTTCTACCATAGTCAAGAGCTCTTGGATCTCCTAACCCGGTCACCGGAATATCTCTCCGGTAATTCATCGCAGGGAAAGCAACACATTGATTGTTAACAGGAGGATAATATTCATTTCGGGCAAGAAACTGCTCATGCTGATCTCGGTTCTCAACAGCAGGCTGTACAACTTGGTCTGCAGTAATATTGTTTGCTTGCGGGAAGCCTTCCATAGAATCATACTGATGGTTGGACGCCATAGTAAACCCTGCCTGGGTGTCAGGAACCTGGAAATTGCCTTCAGACATAGCCACCAATTACCGGTAACCGACTATGCTGCTTGATTCTGCTCAAATCCGCTTCAGCCCCTTGGTCGTCTTCAACACTCCACTCTTGCCTCAAACAATTCCCCGAGAATCACTTTCTGGTGAAAACAAAGGCTGGATAAGTGCTCTGCCCTGCTAGAGAAATGCTATGCAATATGATTTATGCAAACAGAAATACAAAAATGCTAACGTGCATGTGTGCATTGGAGATATTTTCCCTCCAATTCCGGTGTCAGTGGTAGCAAGACGAGATAAACCATAGAGACAATATTTGGAAAATCCCTCATATATTGATTAGAATAACAGTCTTGTCAAGAAGTTACACAACTATGCTCCATACAGCTGATATAACAAAGAGGATCCCAACCAACAGGCCTGGTGGTGATCTCAACATACAGAATACAAGAGAAATCAAATACGGGTACGGCTGCGGAAGTCTTCGACCATCTTCTTTGTCTCTGCGTGATCTGGTTGATAAATCAAACCTTCTATCAGTCGATCCCTCTTCCTGACTGTCCCCTGGATGTCTCTGACAAAGTCTTCCCAAGCCTTATCATTGGCACCGCCCCCAGGTTTGGGTCTCTTGGCATCTGCTCTATGCTGGAAATCTTCCAAGTTCTTCATGGCATCTGTCAACTTGCGCTCGGCCTCGTATCGGCGACAGGCTTCTTCTTCAAGCTCTTCGTTCTTCACTTTGACCTGTTCTTCTAACTGAGCAATCCGTGTCTTCAGCCCTTCTTCTCGCTCCTTGCGCTTGGTCATAGTGAGATCCCAGTGTTCTCTGAACTTGGCTAGCTTTGTGTAGGCCCTTTCCAGCTCTTGCTTCTTGGTGGCCAACACACTACTAACTGAGTCTACATCTAACTCTAGTCGCTTCTTGGTTTCAGTCAATTCCAATAGCGTAGCCTTCAGATGTTTCAGAGTTTCAGCCTGTTGCTTAGAAATATATCCTGTCTCAATATTCTCATGCCGAAGCTTGGCATTCTCCTGCTCTAAAGCCTCTTTAGCCTTTGCCAGCTCTTCTTTCTCCGCCATCAGCTGCTTGTAAACCTGAATGTCCACAGTGGTAGGCTCCTCTACCGGAGGAGGATGCAATGGCTGAACTGCTGGATACGGCATAAGGAACTTCACAGCTCGCTCACGAATCCATTCTATATATGGGCTAGGAACTCGAGTATCCCCTCTGCTACCTGAAAGCTTCCCTCTCTTGTGCAAGTTTTTCCAGGCTTTCTCAAGTTTGGTCAGCATCTCTTTCCCTATTGCCCCGGTGAGATACAGAGATTCCTGTATTTCCTCGGGCCTTGGCGCTCCTTGAGGTATGTACCCAAATTGCTTGATCAATAAGGAAGGGTTATAGTTGACACAACCTTTCCTTCCTATTAACGGAACATTCGGGAATCCTTCGCCTTTGAGTATGACTTCAGCTCCGAATACCTCTTTGTTGGTCCATACCACGTTCTCAGCAGTTAATCCCATTAAGCGCTCGGGCCATCCTAGAGAATTGATAGATGCGACAAACGGGCCTGACTTAGGCAAATGACTGGTGAACCACCTGCATAGGAGAGGGACACAACAAGACACATTCCTTCCTCGTCGCTTTTCATTCTGATAATGAGTTGAATGGTGGATATCTCCCAGCAAAGTAGGAACTGGGTTTCCCGCAGCCAAAATATAGAAGGCATCTGAATCAACAAAATCAGGAATGTTCGGGAACAACACGATGCCATACACACATACAGCAAGGATAACGTCAAAAACATCCCATTTACCCTTCTGGGCATACTCTCGAGCCTTATCCACTAAGACGTCCAACGGAAATCCCCATACATCTCCTCTTCTGATCATCTTCCCAGACAACTCAGACTCTTTCAAGCACAGGATGGCAGAAAGCTCAGCCAGCTTAGGCTCAGCGTCCGTACGATAAAAAGGCATCTGATCACGGATCGGTATATCCAGAAGTGCAGAGTACTCCTCCAGGGTAGGAGCCAAAACAAAGTCGGGAAATACAAAACACCTGAGCTCCGCGTCGTAGAACTGTAACAGAGTGTAGATGCCGCTGGTCTCGTAGACAGATGGCTGATAAACGTAGGTCAGAATCCTCCCATATCTCTTTCTGAAGTCACCCATTCCTCTCTTCTTAGCAATAGCAATCAACTCTAACAATAGACTGATATTCGGCGACGGAAACTTATAGGGCAATACTCTCTTCAGGTTTTCCATGTCTTGCTAGGAACAAACACCAGAACTGGAAGGGAAAATATGTACCTGCAATACACACACGTTAGTTGAATGCAGATGGTAATGCAATGATGCAATATGATAAATAATGCAATCTGCGAACATAGGGGCTATGCTGTAGCCTGAGGAGGAATATCTCTGTGATCAAGAACAGAAAACCATCACGGTCACCAGAACCTCATGCCAATAACTACCATCTGATACTCAAAATATCAATCCCCTGGTAAGAAAACCATCTGACCCTCTGTATCTGACGAGAATACCATCTGATAATAACCTCAATCTCAGATAAGAAACCCATCTGACCCAGTCAACACACCTGGAGATGAATCAAGAACACCATCTGATAAAGATAATGAATCATGGTTTCTGAAGGCCAGTTTTCCTGCAATAACCCAGTCCCTCTCACAGGTAGGATAAACCTAATCCACGGTCAAAGGTACGGCATCCTATGCGGTTATCAGCGTCACAGACTTTCATGAGTGACGATGCGATTCCCAGAAGGAGTGGCATCATCAAATCATGAAGAGGCCTCACTTAGCTGACTTCCAAATGATCGGTCCCCAGAGTCGACAATCCCCACGTCTGGACTCCCCTCAGATCCTCAGGACCGGAAAGGAGCACCTCTGCAAGAATCTCGTCTGAGCGCAGATTTTCGTAGGGAACTGTGCCTGCTCAGCAGACAGGTTCGTCTACTACTTCTCCACAACTATATCTAGGTGTGTACTCAAGCCCAGGTCCGGCTTTTCACTCACAGTAACCTCCCTTGCCCACAGCAATAATCATGATAATATAATGCTGGAAAATAAATGCGGAAAGGTAAAGGTACAGAAAAGTAAAGTGCAGAAAAGTAAAACACAATATGCACAACACCCAACAAATAAACACCCAAGCGCTAGGATTGACTCGCGTAGGGGATGGGAAACGGTCCCAGCATAAGGGATGGGAAAAGTCCCTAGATGCTATAAGTCCCCAGCAGAGTCGCCAGCTGTCGCTACTGCGAAAATCGGCGCCGGCTTGACAGGAGAGTCGCCACCGTGCGTTATTTATCCCTCAGAGCGGGAAAGGAAACGCTCGAAGTAAACCTCGCAAAGACGGGAAAAGGTATGGTCATCGCAACCATAGCCTGGATTCGGGAGTCGGTTACGCAAGGGGAAGGTATTAGCACCCCTCACGTCCATCGTACTCGATGGGATCCACGCTTGGTGTTTATAGGTAAAAGGGTGTGTTATCTATCTACGCTAATGGCTGGTCTGAAAAGAAAATAAAAGGACAGGACTCGACAGAACATACGGTGTTCTGGGCCTACGTATTCCCTCGTGCAATGGGAAAGTCAGAGTCAACGTAGTTCGACTTCCTACGTCTAACGGGGGAAAAGGTGCTCGCCAGGACATCGCGTCCTGTGCCTACGTACTTTCATTTGAAATGAAAGATCAGAGCAAACGTAGTTCGGCTAACTACGGGTAAACAGGAGTTCTCACACAACAGTGAGAAAACAAACTAGTCCTAAAGGCTCGGGAACCTACAAATACGATCTGGTCTCAAATGCGCTCGGGCAAGAGAAAAAGGGATAACAATTAGTCGTTAACGGGAAAGTCTCGATCGCACAGCCGCGAGAGAACAAAGGTTAGTCGTTAGTGTGCTCGCTAGGATATCGCACCCTATGCCTACATATCTTCGTCTGGAACGAAGAATCAGAGCAGCTGTAGTTCAGCTAACTACGGGTCAAGCTACTCAAAAGCTCCTACAGAAAGGAAAGGGAAACCCTAGAACTATAGCTGAGAAACAGGGGAATCTACCTACTACTGTCACACCTGGTTGATCATCCTAATGGCTATCATAACAACTCCGCAGCGGAGAAGTCAGGGCTCCTAAGGGATCACGGCAACAGGATTAAACCACAAACAAGAAACTGCAACGTAAAGGAATACTGAATATATGCATGAATGCAACAACTAGACGAACAAGGCACAGAGGCCGCAAACCACAAAGGCAAGGGAGCTCAGCTCTACCGAATACCAACAAGCAAAGCCACGCAATAACAAACAAGCAGAAGGAGGACCACCTCAACTTCTCATGCACACAAAGTCTACTTCTAAGATGCACTTATTCAAAACTATCTAGATGAACACCTAAGTCTAATGCAACACAATATCACACAAGTCAAACAACACAAAGAGACTAACCCTGAGCAGGGCCTCAAACAAACCTGAAACAAGCTCCTAATCTAGCTCTAAACAGAACTTTATCCAACACCCTAAGCAGGGCTCTTAAGCAAACACCTAATCAAAACCCTAGGCAGGAGGAATCAATCCCAGTCTCTAAGCTTCAGAACAAGCTTACCAGAGAAAAGGAAGCTAAGCAGACAAGCTCATAGTGCCTTCCTCAGGAAAGTACCAGGAGGTTACTACTCAGGAGTCATACCCTATGCGGCTCAACAACTGTGATTAGTTTACATCCCTCCTCAGGAGAGATTAAACTCACATGAAGGCTCCGGCGTCACTGGATATTTGGGAAAGAACCTATATGCACTAAGGGAACTAAGTGAACAGACTCATAGGACCTTCCTCAGGAAAGTACTAGGAGGCTGACACTTAGGAATCGTATCCTACGTGGCTCAACAACTGTGATCAGTTTATATTCCTCCTCAGGAGGAATTAAACTCACAAGTCGGCTCCAACATCACTGGACACTTAAGAAGTCCTAGGCAAACTAGTGGAACTAAGTGAATAGACCCATAGGACCTTCCTCAGGAAAGTACTAGGAGACTTCCACTTAGGAATCGTATCCCATGTGGCTCAACAACAGGTGATCAGTTTACATTCCTCCTCAGGAGAAATTAAACTCACAAGTCGGCTCCGACATCGTTGGATACTTACGAAAGAGGTGAGAAGGAAGGATGAAAGTCATTCATAGTGCCTTCCTCAGGAAAGTACCATAAACTCCCTTCAAACTTCAGGATCTCGAACCTCACAAACAGACAACAAGCTCCTAGACTAAGCCTCAATCCACTGCCTCTCTGCAAGCTCCAACAGGACCTCAATCAGCTCCCACCTTCAAGAAGAATCCACAGGCCAACAAACCACAGGAGACTATCTCTGAAGTTCAACCGCAGTTGAACTTCAAAGTCAGAAGTCACCAAGACTTCTCCTATCTTCAGGCTCAGACAAATCCTATCAGAATATCCTACAAAAATCTAACAAAAATCTAATGGGAGACCTACATGGCTCTAGGATAACATACTGAAAAATCAAAACAAAATTCAATACCAGATGAAAGAATTAAAATCAGCAACACAGACATATTCACAGACCAATTATTCAAACATCAATAACAATGACAAAATGCAATTAAAATAAAAAGGCATGATGGAGTTAATGTTTTTGTACTATAAAATTCTACACTGAGTCACGAATCTACAGAAAAAAGAACGGAATTATTTGACCAAGTCTACCATTTTTATGAATTTCTAATGATGTGCATGCATTGAAAAATATTAAAAACATCAGTTAAATGGAAAATATGCACAAAAATAACAAACAAAAAATAAAATGACCTTTTTTATTTTTATTTAATTTTCCTAACATTTTCATGAGATGGATGGAAAAAGAATTATTAAAAAACCACAATTATTTACATTTATGATTTATTTACATGTATTAAAATATAAAAGAAAAATCAAAATAAAAGAAAGTGACATGGAGGGTGCAAACAGCAGGATATTCAGGTTGGTTCTACATTGGGCTCTGATTCTGGGGGTGCAACTAGCAAATTGGGCGCGGGGCCCAGATTTTGATAACTAAAAAAACAACAAACTGAAATGAAACAGGGGGGGGGTGCAACACTAGCAGTTTCCTGGTTGATTTCCAATACTGGGCTTAAACGAGGGGGGTGCCATTAGTAACTTTGGGCATACCACAAGCTTTGGGCCTCCCAGACTGGGCCCGTTAGCAATTCTCAAAGGGAAGAGGGGTGAATTGGCGTAAAGAGGGAGTGCGCTAAGCAAAGCACAGCTTGGGCCTAGCCTGAACCCAAACCACAGCCCTAATTCAAACAACAAAACACAAAACCTCTCCATTTCCTCCCACTGTTCACTGAATCAAACCCTAACACCGCTGAGTTCTCCTTCACCTTCCTCCCACTCTCTGAAACCAAACCCCGATTAACCTCATCAACCTTCATTCTCCACCCAAACCATACCCTCAGAATGCATCACCATCATTGCATGGCCTGCAACACTTCGCTCAAGATGCCAAACCTTAACCTAACTCACCTTACAAAACTGAAACGCTCAGACCTAAATACAAGGATCTACCCTGATTCGCTCAATCCTAGCGCTTAAACGGAGCTAAAACGGTTAAACAACAACATGCATGTTATGATCTAGAGAAGGAAGAATTAAGAACCTGGAGAGTCTTGCGAAGGCGGAGATTCTGAGGAGAGTTCGAAGGAGGCTTGACGGTCTCGAAGGAGGTCTCGAACGAACGAAGAACAACCTTGAAGGTTCGGCGATCTTGAAGTTCAAGGAGGATCTATGAAGCGTTGAGGAAATCTGGGGAAACAAACTCTGAAGAACGTGCACGGTGATCTTGGAGGAAAATCTCGGATTGAATCTTGAAGAAAGACGACGGTGATAGTTTCTGGCGATTAAGTAATGAAGACGGACGAAAAGTGGAGAAATCTGGCAAATCTGGAAAAATAAGTGATGAAGGTGAACAGAGATCAAAGAAGATCTGGGCGCAAAACTTGGACGTTGAAGGATGAAATTATCGCTGATGAATGTTGTTGTCTAGGGAAAATTGTTGAAGATCTGGAAAAACTGGTATACTGCTGATGAAGATGAATATTCCGGCGACGGTTGCGTTTTCCGGCGAAGGGAAGATTAAAGCGGAGGATGAAGATCCAAAGAGCTTGAATGATTTTCTGGAAAAATACAGATTCCGGCGAGATTGGCGAAGTCCGGTGACAGTTGCGGCGGCTATGGGAGTCTCTGGCGGCCGTTCATGTACTCCGGCGAGATATGTGTTAGTGCGTTCCAGGTGTCACTTGCATGCAGAGTGTGTGGTGGTGGTGGGTTCTGAGTGGACGTGTGGCGTAATCAGTGCAAGAAACGTGGTGTCCCCCCATGGCCAACACGTGTCAGCTTTATTTATTGCACTGAGAAATTGCTGGAATTCTCTAGAAGATTCTGGACACTCGCTGGAAATTTGGACTGATTTGGACCATCATTTTTTGGACATGCTGAGATCTGGGCTTTACCAAAAACGCCCCACTGGGCCCATACGAGCTGGAAAAAAAAACTGAATAAAAACAACAATTAAATCTAATCTAATTAATGGTTAATCCTAATAACAATCTAAAAAAAAGATTAAAACCTAATTAATTCTGAAAAAAACAATTAAAGTCTAATTAATTCTATATTATACTAGTTAACCCTAAAAAATCAACTAACCTCTAATTAACTCTAAAAAATCATTAAAACCTAATTAATTCTGAAAATCAATTAATCCTAATTAATTCTATATTAATCTAATCAAATCTAAAACACAATTGAGATCTAATTAAACTCTAAAATTCACTAATTCTCTATTAAAATCCTATTATCGTTTAATATCTATTAAAATCCTAATATTAATAAAAGAAACTATATTATTTTCTATATTCTCTAAAAAACTATTAAACCTATTTTAAAATCTATATAAAATTCTAAAAATGATTTAAAAAGCAATTAAACCTATTTAAAAATTATAGAAAAATTCTACAAATGATTAAAATCTATTTAAAATATTCTATAAAAATTCTAAAAAAAAGATTAAGCTATTAAAATATTCTAAAGCCCTATTTAAATTCCAGAAAAATCTATAAAGCCTGTTAAAAATTCACAAAAGCCTATAAAAATCCTAAAAATGCAGATGAATGCAAGTGACCCCCGTAAAAGCGCACGAGACCAGATCGAATCGAACGGAGATCCCCGGGCATCAGAATATCCCAAAATCACTGAAAAATCACCGAGGAGCGCACAATTTCCCGAAAATAAAACCCTGGCAATCTGGACTGGATCTGCCACATCTGATAGACAAAAATCAAGCTGTAAACTATGATATCCCCTGCTTGTGCACAAAAATCATACATCTGAGCTGTGAATATGAATTTAAACCATGAGTCAAATGGGAGAACCGGTTGGTCAAATTTTAGGGTGCAACACCGGTTGAAGTACGTACCGTTGTACGATAACCGTGCAATACGAATGGCAGCATCTCGTGCCAGTCTTTGTATGTCACAACCATCTTCTGAACAATCTTCTTTATGTTCTTGTTGGATGCTTCAACGACGCCATTCATCTTCGGCCGGTAAGGAGATGAGTTGTGGTGTTCAATCTTGAAACTCTGGCACAACTCCTTCATCATCTTGTTATTCAGATTCGAACCATTATCAGTAATGATCCGTTCGGGAATTCCGTAACGACAGATGATGTCCCTTTTTATGAATTTAGCCACTACCTGTTTGGTCACATTAGCATACGAGGCTGCCTCCACCCACTTGGTGAAGTAGTCGATAGCTACCAGAATGAAGCGATGACCGTTAGATGCAGTGGGCTCAATCTTTCCTATCATGTCGATGCCCCATATGGAGAACGGCCACGGGGAGGACATGACATTTAACGGGCACGGCGGCACATGAACTTTATCAGCATAAACCTGGCATTTATGACATCTCTTCGCAAATTTGAAGCAATCCGACTCCATCGTCAGCCAGTAGTATCCTGCTCTCATGATCTTTCTCGTCATAGCATGCCCGCCGGCGTGCGTACCAAATGTGCCTTCATGGACTTCTTCCATGAGCATACTCGCCTCTTTCTCATCTACACATCTGAGTAGCACGAGATCATGGTTTCTTTTATACAACACTCCATCAGGATTGAGGTAAAAGTTTCCAGACAGCCTCCTCAGAGTCTTCTTATCCTGGGTTGACGCACCCGCAGGATACTCCTTAGTCATAAGGAAGGTCTGGATGTCATGGAACCATGGCTTGCCGTCGGCGGCTTCCTCGATTGCAAAGACAAATGCTGGTCTATCAAGACGAGATAGCACAATTCTTGGAGCCTCATTCCAAAAATTGACTTTATACATTGAAGCCAACGTGGCTAAGGCATCAGCCATCTGATTTTCCGCTCTGGGCACATGATGGAGTTCCACTCGATCAAAGAACGGAAGTAGCCTTCTGGCATAATTCATGTATGGCACCAAATTCGATTGACGAGTCTCCCACTCCCCTTTAATTTGGTTGATCACAAGCGCTGAGTCACCATATACGTCTAGGTTCTTGATTCTCAAATCAATTGCCTCTTCTAGACCCATGATGCATGCTTCGTACTCCGCCTCATTATTGGTGACTGGAAACGTCAATCTCGCAGTAAACGGGATATGGGATCCGTGGGGAGTCGTGATGATCGCCCCGATGCCACTTCCATAGGAATTGACCGCCCCATCGAATATCAATTTCCATTGGGATTTCCTATCTGGCCCCTCGTCGGGCAACGACTCATCGCAATCCTTCGCTTTGAGAAACATAATATCCTCGTCAGGGAATTCAAATTTCATCGGCTGGTAATCCTCGATCGGCTGTTCGGCAAGGTAATCAGACAAGACGCTTCCCTTTAATGGCCTTCTGGGACACGTACTGAATATCATATTCCGTTAACACCATTTGCCATCTGGCAATCCTTCCCGAAAGAGCCTGCTTCTCGAAGACGTACTTGATCGGATCCATCTTCGAAATTAGCATGGTGGTGTGATTGAGCATGTACTGTCGTAAACGTTTGGTAGCCCAGGCTAGTGCACAACACGTCTTCTCCAGCATCGAGTATCGAGATTCACAGTCCGTGAACTTTTTACTCAAGTAGTAAATGGCATGCTCCTTCCTGCCCGTCTCGTCGTGCTGACCGAGAACACACCCCATACTATTCTCAAGAACTGTCAAGTACATGATTAATGGCCGTCCAGCCACTGAGGGTATCAAGATTGGAGGTTCCTGAAGATACTGCTTTATCTTATCAAATGCCTTTTGGCAATCCTTATTCCAAGTAATTGCCTGATCTTTCTTTAAAAGCTTGAACATCGGTTCACACATGGCCATGAGCTGAGAGATAAACCTTGCAATGTAGTTTATTCGGCCCAAGAAACCACGAACTTCCTTTTCTGTTTTCGGCGCTGGCATTTCTTGAATGGCTTTTATTTTCGCAGGATCAAACTCGATGCCTCGTTCACTCACGATAAACCCCAGTAACTTTCTGGACCGTACTCCGAAAGTACATTTGTTAGGATTCAGCCTCAACCTGAATTTCCTAAGCCTCTCGAACAGCTTCAGTAAGTTGACTAGATGCTCTTCCTCCGTTTGGGACTTCGCAATCATGTCATCAACATAGACCTCAATCTCATGATGAATCATGTCATGAAACAAAGTCACCATTGCTCGTTGGTAAGTGGCCCCTGCGTTCTTCAGACCGAAGGGCATTACCTTGTAGCAAAATGTTCCCCAGGGGGTGATAAACGTCGTTTTCTCCATGTCCTCCGGCGCCATCTTGATCTGATTGTAACCGGAGAAGCCATTCATGAACGAAAACACGGAGAACTGGGCTGTGTTGTCGACCAACACATCGATATGAGGCAACGGGAAATCATCTTTAGGGCTCGCCCTATTCAAATCCCGATAATCGACGCACATGCATACCTTACCGTCCTTCTTCAGTACAGGTACTATGTTGGCGACCCACGGAGGGTAAGTGGTGACCGCTAAGAAGCCAGCATCAAGCTGTTTCTGCACTTCTTCTTTGATCTTAACGGCCATGTCTAGTCTCGTCCTCCTAAGCTTCTGTTTGACGGGAGGGCAATCTTCTCGTAGCGGCAAGTGGTGGACCACAATGTCCGTGTCAAGTCCGGGCATATCTTCGTATAACCAAGCAAAGACGTCACTATACTCTCGAAGCATCTCGACCAATCTCTGCTTGACATCACCCTGCAATGCAGCCCCTATCCTGACGTTTCTGACGAGCTCTTCAGAACCCAGATTTACGATCTCGATCTCCTCCTCGTGAGGCAGAATAACTTTCTCCTCTTGTTTCAACAAGCGGGCCAACTCTTCAGGAAGTTCTTCGTCTTCATCAATCTCTTCTTCGACTTGATAGATCGGGCAATCGAAGTCGAAGTGAGCCGTAGAAGGTCCAGAGTCGATGTCATCTGTTATGTGGATCCTGCAATAACAAGGGTTACGTTTAAAACAAGAATATGCAGGTTAGCACAAACCCCATTGCCATTTTACTGTTTTTCAAAACAAATATAAAACAGGAATAACAGAGATCACAATATTTGAATACGAAGAAAACGCCTTTGATTTATTAACAAAATGCATGTACATAATCCGACAAGGCCCTGACAATAAAACCGCTATGCCCCGGGTAGGACATAGGGTTGTACAATGATTGGAAAAAGTAAATCATTACTCTTCACTTGTCATCTGGATGATATCCTTGATGGTCCAATTGTTAAGGCCCTCGCCTGGTTTGCTTGGCTGAATCCAAGAGTCGAGATCGCAATCGCTATCCCCGCTGTCTTCAGACGCCGCGTTGATGCTTTCGAAAATCACTCTGCCACTGGTAAATTGGATCGGCCCTTTACCTCGAGACGCGCTGCTAGACGAAGAAGAAGAAGCTTCAGCTCCAGGAGAATACCCCAACCCAAACTTATCCTGCTTGTTGGGTATCTCCAAAATTCGCCCCCAACCTGGGGTAGATCCGGCTTGGACGACGGCCCGAGCTTCCTTGAACGAGGAGAGATTCATCTCTGGATTTCCTATGACTACAGGAGCTACGTCCTTCACTTTGACAGCCTCGAACGCTTGGCACAGAGTCTCATGGATTTCGCCATCCATTTCAACATACTTAAAGGATGACAAATGGCTCACCATTATGTCCTCCTCGCCACACACGGTTACAATGCTTCCCCCGACAGCATATTTGAGCTTTTGGTGCAACATGGAGGTCACGGCACCAGCAGCATGGATCCATGGCCGGCCTAAGAGGCAACTGTAGGCAGGCATAATGTCTATAATATAAAAGACCGCGTCGAACATTTCCGAACCGACTTGGATCGGCAGGGTCACCTCCCCGAAAACGTGGCGTTTAGTTCCATCGAATGCTTTCACCACCAGATCACTGTGTGTTCAAACTAATCCACGAGTGTCCAACTTCATTAACGCCTTCTTTGGAAGAACATTAAGCGACGAACCCGTGTCCACCAGCACGTGCGACATGATTGTGCCCCTACACTCTATCGAGATGTGCAGGGCGCTGTTGTGATTCCTCCCTTTTGGCGTCAGCTCTAAGTCTGTGAACCCTAGCCCATTGCCAGCATTGACATGGGCTACAACCTCTTCTAGCTGATTCACCGATATTTCTTGCGGTACGTAGGCGGCGTTCAACACCTTCAGCAGCACATTGCGGTGTGCTTCAGAACACAGCAACAAGTTGAGAATAGAAATCTTTGAAGGCGTCTGGTGGAGATGGTCTACAATCTTGTAGTCACTCTTTTTGATCAACCGCATAAACTCCTCCGCATCTTTGACAAGCAAATCTTTCTCTACCCCACACGGGACTTCTTCGACGACTTTGCTTTTACCTTTATCGGCCGCATCAGCTCTGACCGCTTTATCTGCCACGACCTCTGGCGGTGCAAATACTCTTCCGCTGCGAGTAATACCACTGATTCCTGCAAGATTCTCCGCAGTCGACCCATACGGCTCTAGCTCCAACCTCTGTCCGTTGCAATAGACTTCAGCCCCATAATGCCACGGAACGGCGTTAGTTCTCTCGAAGGGTATCGGCCCGGCTTTGGTAATAGTGATTGTAGGCGGTCTGGGCGCAGAAATGGTTATTGGCTGGCGAGGGATGGTGATGGTGGCGACTTCATCGGCCTGCTTCAACACTACCTCTCCTGATACATTTTCAGCCTTCTGGCTAAACTGCAGAATCCCTTCAGTCATCAGACTCTGAATTCCTTCAACCAACTGCTCACATCCATCAGAATGTGTAGCACAATCCATGCATAGTTCTCCGCACCCTGGAAAGAACCCTCTTTTCAACAACTTAGCTTTAACGAAGCTAAGCGGCGTCTTTAGGTATCTGACATCAGTCAACAGATCTGCACTCTCTTCTTCGATAATGGCGTTCACTCCGCCTCCCCTATGATTCGGCATAGGATTCTTCGTAACATTGAGCACATTATCGAAGAAGTTAATGATCTTGGCATCTACCAGGTCCTGTACCTTGTGCTTGAAGGCTTTGCAGTTCTCGATTGTGTGGCCCGGTGCCCCTGAGTGGAAGTCGCAAGTGGCATTTGCGTCGTACCCTGGTGGAGGTGCCCCTGTCAAGGGAGCCATCGTCCTCTTCTGGACCAACTGAAGCTGAAGCAAAGTCTGCAAGAGTTGCGCGTACGACATGGGCGGTGCCTCGAAGTGACGGTTTGCCAAAGATGCCCGAGTCTGGTACTTTCTATACCCCTGTTGATTAGGTTGCTGCGGCTGCGGAGCCGCTGGGATATTTATACTGGCTATCTGCTGCTGAGGGCCTTTGCCCTTCCTTCGAGCGTTGGTCACAGCGCTCGCTTCTCCTTCTCGTCATTTGCCAGCATAAGGTTTCTTTCCACCTCCTTCAGCTGAGGATGACTCACCTTGAATTTTCCCAATCTTGATTCCATTCTCGACGTGCTCGCCCATGATAATGAGAGCTGAGAACGTCCCAGACATACCGCTGACTAACTTTTCATAGTAAACCCCTGGGAGGGTAGCTACAAACATCTGCACGAGCTCTCGTTCAACCATCGGCGGTTGAACCCGAGCTGCCAACTCACGCCACCGCTGGGCGTACTCCTTAAATCCTTCATTATTCCTCTGCGACAGGTTCTGGAGCTGGACTCGGTTCGGGGCCAAGTCGCTGTTGTACTGGTAATGGTGCACAAACGCTTCAGCGAGATCCTTCCATGTGCGCACACTAGTGGGCTCTAGACCCATGTACCACTCGAGGGATGGCCCGGAAAGGCTGTCTTGGAAGAAGTGCATCAGCAACTTCTCGTCTTCGGAATAGGCAGACATCTTCCTGTAGTACGATCTCAGGTGGACACGAGGGCAAGTGGTGCCCTTATACTTCTCAAAGTCAGGCACCCTGAACTTAGGAGGTACCTTGAAATCAGCAATTAATCCCAGCTTGGACATATCAACGCCCAAAGTATTCTGATTCTCAATATCTCTCATTTTATCTTCAAGTGCTTTGAACCTGAGCCGCGCTTCAGCATTCAGCTCCCCTTCAGCACCTCTTTGAGAGAACACATCATCCTGATGATCCTCAAGCCATGGCTGAGGTACCAACAGATTCCCGACGCCTGCATTGCCGTTGCCCGGCCCGATATTGACATTAGCTCCCAGACTCCCATTACCGACGCCCGCCGTATTGAGTCCGATGTTGGCCATCATGTTGCCATTATCACTGCCGTTGCCCCCGGCCACGGGGACACCATTCTGCGGAGTTTCAACTGGTGGAAG
Source organism: Lathyrus sativus (assembly GCA_963859935.3). Taxonomy (NCBI): domain Eukaryota; kingdom Viridiplantae; phylum Streptophyta; class Magnoliopsida; order Fabales; family Fabaceae; genus Lathyrus; species Lathyrus sativus. The sequence continues at coordinate 280,828,417 of OZ012736.1, forward strand.
ACTAGGCACGGTCCCACCGTGGAGCACGCCGTTGCTATCAACCCTGGAGATCAAAGGGTGAACCAAAGTCCTGAGCTGGTCCTGGCCATTGGCGACCACTTGCATGAGCTCCATGAAGCGATCCATCCTCTCGCGGAGCTCCTGAACATCTGTTTGCACTTGATCCATGATCCTGGTCTGATTAGCTCTAGTCGGATAACGGTGAATTAGTCTCTGATCAATCCTGGAACCACCGGAAACAGCCTGGGACCTGTAAACCTGAAAAACCTGTTAACCACAGAAGGGTTAGGAAAAACAACAAAAATGCTCATCATGCAAATGCATGCGTGTGTCTGTGTGTTTGGGAGATTTTCCCCGATCCTAGTGCCTGAGTGCCAGTGCTGATAATGATAAGAAGAAGAAGTCTGAGCCCAATCATGGAAACAACAATCTCATATATAAAGAAAGCCTATCAAGGCAGTACATAGCATCAGCGAGTACAAGACGAATCAACAGCGTGACCTCAGCCAACAAGCCTAGTGATGGTCAGCATACAACAATGATCAAAACAAAAGGAATACCAATAGTCAAGTACGGCCACGGGAGCGATACTCTTCTAACAACTCCTTCGTCTCTGGATGATCCGGCAGAGTGAGCAACCCCTCGACGAGTAATTCCCTCTGCACAATGGTATACTGAAGTCCTTCAACCGAACTTTCCCATACTCCTTCGCCGAAGCAATCTTCTAACTTCCGCTTTTTGGACTCAAACGTCAGCTTGCGCTCCTTCAGGTTAGCGAGAGCTTTGTTGAGCTGGCCTTCGGCGGCGTATCTGCGGGCGGTTTCTTCATCAAACCTCTTTTCACTGTCCTTCACCTGGGCTTCCAGCCTGGAGATCTGCAGCATCAGCTTATCCTCCCGCTCTTTCCTGGTGGCCAGGGAAGCCTTCCAGTGCTGGTTGAACTTGGATATCCTCCGATATGCCTCGTCCAAGTGCTGCTTCTTTGTAGCCAGTACGTCGTTGACAGCTTTGAAGTCTCGACCCATGCGTTCACGCTCGGCTATCTGCTTAGTCAGGTCTGTACCCAGCTGGTTCACCAACTCTGTCTGTCTTTTGAAAGCATGAACAGCTTCGTTCCTTTCGCTTCGGAGCTGAGCCAATTCCTTCTCCAGTTCTTCATTCGCCCGCTTCAATTCATCCCGCTCTGCTAACACCCGATTATGATGCTGAATGGGCACAGTAGTAGGCTCTTCGATCATTGGAGGGCTTTCTGGCTTGGCATGAGGAAACGGCATCCCTATAGCATCGGCTCTGACTCTGATCCAAGCCACATACGGAGGGTAGGCTTGATTGTTGCTTTTTCCCAGCAAAGGCTTCCCTCGCTTACTGATACCATTCCACGCGCGCTGAAGCTTGGACAACAGATCCCCCTCTAGAATACCAGTGAGGTACAAAGATTCCTGTACCTCCTCATCCTTCGGCGGAGTTCTCAAAGCATACGCGAACTCTCGAACCAGCAACGACGGATTGTAGTTTATACAGCCCTTCCTACCTATCAAAGGCACATTTGGAAACCCGCTGCAACTAAAGATCACCTCAGTACCCAACCTATCTCTGTCGAACCAATCAATATCCTCTGCAGATAGACTCATCAGACGCTCAGGCCACTCAGTTGTGGCTCCAGACAAGACAAAAGGACCCCTCTTGGGCAGATGACTATCAAGCCATTTGTACAGCAAGGGTACGCAGCACGAGACATTCTTCCCCCTCCTGTTCTCGTTTTTGTAGTGGACTGAGTGATAAACATCTCCTATCAAGGTAGAGACTGGATTCCCTGATGCGAAGAAGTGGAACGCATCAAAGTCTACAAAATCGGGCATGTTGGGGAACAGGATGATGCCATATATGCATAGAGCGAGGATGGCATTGAACGCGACCCAACATCCGTCCTTGGCACACTGCTGAGCCTTACCCACCAGAAACTGCAAGGAGAACCCAGGAACCTTGTTCCAACTAGTCAATACTAACTCGGAGGCGTCCAGATGAAGTGAAGGAGCTAAACCAGCCAGATCAGGCTCAGCATCCATGTGAACAAAAGGCATCTGCCTCTTGATAGGTATACCTAGCAAATCAGCATATTCCTCCAGCGTAGGTGCGAGAACAAAATCCTGGAAAGTGAAACATCTCATCGGAGGGTCATAGAACTGCAGCAGAGCGTGCAACCCATTCAACTCGAACACAGAAGGCTTATGAACCAAACTGAGCAACCTGCCGTAAGATTTTTTGAACTCATCCCTCACAGAATCGTCTGCTAGAGCTATCAAACCAGTCAGCTTAACCACATCAGGGGCAGGGAACTTGTAAGCCACAGTCTTCTTCAAAGAACCCATAACAATACAATAGGAGGCAAGAAATCCTGGATCGGGGAAAACGTTACCTGCAACACAGACACACGTTAATGAAATGCAAATGAACATGCAAAATAATGCAAAATGCAATCATGCAATAAGAGGTCAGGGTAACTGGTGCTGTGGAAATTCTGTATCAACAACCACTGATAAGAAGAAAACCCCGGTGTAGGACCACAAATCTGATCCGCCAAGAACAACCATCTGATAGGACCATATACGCAGGATCATAATTCTGCTCTGTCAAGAACAAATGTCTGATAATAAGGACCTCTGATGTAGGATCAAGAAATATCTGCTGATGAGGTCTTCAGACCCCAAATCAAAAATCTGCTCTATCAAGAACAAACATACAACTGCTGATGAGATCTTCAGACCCCACTCAAAAATCTGCTCTATCAAGAACAAACAACATCTGCTGATGAGATCTTCAGACCCCAATCAAAAATCTGCTCTATCAAGAACAAACGACTGATGACAAAACTCTGCTCTGTCAAGAACAGACATACATCTGATGATAAGATCCTCTGATCAAAACCTGCTCTATCAAGAACAGACATACACCTGATGATAAGATCCTCTGATCAAAACCTGCTCTATCAAGAACAGACATGTCTGCAACTGAGAAACCCTGGTACCAACAAAACTGATTCACTGTCAAGAAAACCAGGTAGTCTGAAGGTCACGGTTTCCTGCAATAAACCCAACCCTGCTCACAGGTATGGACCTAAACTGACTCAAGGTACGGCATCCTATGCGTTCATCAGCGTCACAGACTTTCAAGAGGGGTGATACGATACCCAGAAGGTGTGGCATCACCAGCTCATGAAGCGGCCTCACTTAGCTGAATCACAAATGATCGGCCCCCAGAGTCGACAATCCACCAAACCAGCAACCGTCTCAACCCAAAGGGTTGAAAGAGAAGCCAACCGGATGAACCTCGTTTGAGCGTGGGTTTCATGAGACACTAGTTCCTGCAAAGCAAGCACACGCCCACTAATTTCCACTCTAAGTCTATGGTGCACTCAAGCCTGGGTATGGCTTCTCACTCATCAGAACTCCCATCCCACAACAGCACAGATAATCATATTATACTGAAAGTAAAATGCGGGAAATAAAGCGCGAGAAGTAAAATGCGATAAATAAACGCAACCCAACAAGTAAACATACAAGCGTTAGGATTGACTCGCATAGGGAACCAGAGAACCAGAGATTCTCGGTTCGATCCCCAGCAGAGTCGCCAGCTGTCGCTTGCGCGAAAATAAGGTGCCGGCACAACAGAAGAGTCGCCACCTTTCGTTATTTATCCCTCGGAGCGGGAAAGGAAACGATCGAAAAAACCTGACGAAAAAGGGTAAGACAAGGTCATCGCAACCATTGCCTGGGTTCGGGAGTCGGTTACGCAAGGGGAAGGTATTAGCACCCCTCACGTCCGTCGTACTCGACGGGATCCACGCTTATTGTGTTTACTTGGACGGGTTGGTTTTATTCTATCTACCTATCAAGGCTGGTTAAACAGAAAAAAGAAAAATGACTCGGCAAAGCGTCGCACTTTATACCTACGTATTCTCATCAGAGAATGAGAAATCAGAGTCCACGTAGTTCGGCCTACGACGGGTTATGGGGGAAGGTAGCTCGCCAAGACATCGCCATCTTGTGCCTACGTACTCTCAACAGGCATGAGAGATCAGAGCTCACGTAGTTCGGGAAACTACGGTTTATTTCCTGTCTTTTACGAAAGAAGTGTTTTTTATTGTGTTTGCAATTTCAATCACACTAGAGACTATGACCTGAGAGTGAATGTGTCGCATGTCACCCAAAGGGTACCATACTAAACATCCAGACTGTGGAAAAGAAACTCTCCCACAATCCTTTCTCAGATAGCTTAAGGCTCGTAATGTACGAAAGAAATCATTCATGATTACTGTATCTTAAACTGTTTTGAGATGAGAAGAGAACATGCCCAACTAGGAGGGAGACTATCAAGTCCTACTGTTGTCATGCCATGGATTCATCCTATGGTTGAGGTTTGAACAGGGAACTCCTAGAAGTTGTCATGCATAGGTTTCAACCTAAAATTCTATCATCAATTCCTTATCAAAGGAAATGAGAGTCCTAAGGGATCATGTCAATGATACACCAAAACAGACAAAGCATCAACTTTAAACAGTAAAATGCATGCAATGCAAGTGAGGGAGGAAATGTGTGTGGGGCATCAGCCTCCACAAGCTCATCTCAACCTCAAGCCAGAATGAATAACAGTAATCATACTGAAATAAAACATGCTATCAAGCAAGATACAGTAAACTGCAATCATACAGATAAAATAAAGTCATGCTATCAAGCAAAACAAACCATATGGGCAAGGGAGCTGGGCTCTACCGAATACCCGCAAGCAAAGCCACACAGTAACAATACAAGCAGAGGGAGTAACTCAACCTCTAGTGCAATCATTCTCCTAGATTCTACCTATTCTAGATATGGACTTATTCTAATGCACCAAGCAAGTCAAACAAAACACATCAATACAACAAAGAAAAAGAAAGCAGATCAATCTCTCTCTCTCAACCTCAAGCTTCAGCTTCTCTAACAGCAACTCAGTCTTCAGACTTCCAATCACTCTTGACAAATATCAATTTGCTTTTCCAGGTTTCAACCCTTCAACATAAGTTTCAACTTATCTTCTCCTTTAAGCTTCAGCTTCTTGATCAGCTCCACCTTCAGGCTTCACCTAATCTTCAGGGATCTTCAAGTATCAACTTGCCCTTGTTGCTCTTCAAGCTTCAGCTGGAATGGCAATACTCAAGGATTCATCCTCTTCTACACTCTTCAATGAAGTCTTCATCTTCAAACTCAAGCTCAACATCTCTCAGGATAATCAACCCAGAGGAAATCACTTACTGGATAAGCTGGGGGATATTGAACTGCTTATTGACCACCAAAGGTGACCTATAAGGGTTCAACATCAAAGGAATGGTTCCCTCAAAAGCTCTACTTCCTAGGCACAATCACTTATCCCTCCAAAGGAGAGAGGTGTATACCATGGAAGGACTTTAAATCATAGGGACGAATGGAGGTGAAAGATACCATCCATGCTTAAGAAAGAAGTTATCTAAGTCTAAACTCTTCCTAATCCCTAACCCTAAAACAATCAAAACAAAATAGATCAAGCTCTCAATCTCCTCAATCCATCTTCAAGTCTTCTACTATGCTCCTCAATGCTCCTTAGAACAAGGCCAAGCTCTCCAAGCCCACAAAGCAAAGCAAACAAAAAATTCAAGCCCACAAGGGCAACACAAACAATCATTAACTACAAAAATCATCTAAAAATAGTATACCACTATATTAAATCCTAATATAATTTCTAAGGGATCCTACATACCTACCCTTAATACCCTTATATGCCCCAATACCTATCTTGTCCTAGAAACCCAAAATTCTAATGTTATTGTGGACCTATGTTAAGGATTAACCTAATTCTACACAACCTAATGTCATCTAATCAAAACTATCCTAAAATTCATCACAAAATTATGGAATAAATCCAAGGGGAAGCTAAAGCTTATATCTAACTATCCTAAAAAGAATGGCTTAAAAATGTTAAGGGAACTACCTAAACAAAATTCTACAAATTCATGTATCAACATAAAAGAAATAAAATGCAATAAAAGTAGAAAATACACAAAAAATATCAAAAATGCATGAAAGGAAAATATTTTTATTTGATAATTTTCTAGACATGAATATGAAATGGGAGCAAAAATTCCCATTAAAAAATCTTTAATTTTCCATTTATTATGATTTTTCAAAGTTTGAAATAAAATGGAAGAAAATAAAAATGAAAATATGAAACTGGGGTGTAATTAGTAATGCAATGCAGTTCAATACGCGCATGGGCCCAGAATTGGGGGGGGGGGGTACAAAAAGTAAGCGCGCTAGGCCCATTTATTAATCAGAAATCAATTAATAAATCATACAGAAAATGAAAAAACCACGGTGCAAATAGAAGTGGAATTCAGTTCAAAATTGATTGGGCCTCATGAAGGGGGTGGGATTAGTCATTGGATCCACTTAAGCCCAAAACTCAGGTTTTAATGAAACGCATCGTTTCATTGCTTCTCAGGATTTCCCTCCAAGATGAAATTAAACACGGGTTGTTGGATTCAGAAATAGTCAAAGGGTCTTGCTTGATCTAATGGCTGGGAACTCATCTTCTTCCTCCAGCTAGGGTTCTTGGAACCTCCTTGGAAATACAGAGCACTGAGCTTCCTCTTCCTCACACACGAACTCCATCAATACCTCAGCAAATGCAGCAATTAAAAACCCTAGATTACTCCAAATTTCATCAGGAATCTAGCCATGGCATCAGAATTTATTGAAACCCTCTCAAACCTAGAACCCGATAGCAACTTCCAATAATTGATCAAGAACCAATCTTAACAATTCTCAAAATTAAAGGTCCTAATCTCATCCTCATGCTTCCCTGAGCATTTCTTGCTATTAAACTGAGCTTATCCCTCAAGATTCAGCAAGATACAAGGTCAAACAGAAATGGTGTCATCAAGTTGATCATCACTAAATCTCTTCAAACTCTCCAAAATCCATCACCTAAGTGTCTCTAACCTTTCTACACTAACAAACTAACCTAATTATGCATAAAACATGGTGTAATGAAGAATTTGAAAACCTGGTTAATCTTGATGAACAGATGATGAAATCCTCCAATTCAGACCTTGAAACTCTTCAGAAAGTTTCCTCAGATGCCAATCTTGCTACTGTTTGCAACAAATTTGATGGAGGAAGCCTCAATCTCAGAATTCGATTCTGACTTGCTACCCTGAAAGTTCAATCACCAACTCTTCAATTCACCATGGATTTGATCTCAAATCAATCTGCACAGCTTCACTATGATGTATGGAATGTGTTTGTGTAGAAAAAAGGAATGGAAATGAAGAAGAATGAAGAATTGGAACTTGACTTGCAATGGAAGATTCTTGATCTCACTCTCTCTTCTCTGCACCAACTCTCACCAACCTTGCATCTGAGCAAGTTATACATGGTATATAGAGTGGTTTAGAATCATCTAGAACCATCTAGGACCATCCAATGAGTATTTGAACTTCTCATGTCATGACATTTTGATTTTACTTCTCACCATATGCTATCTCATGCCAAGCCTCTTGTAACCTTTGATTCTGACTTGAAATTCTCCCCAAATGAGATTTATGAGGTTTTACAATGCATAACCAACTTGTTTATTGAGTTTTGTTGAGTTTTGCTTTGGTACCTTAATATGCAAGTAAGCCATTTCCAAGGCAGCCCTATGATCTAAGCCCCAAATCAAAATTGTGGCTGAACCATTGTTCTTAGAATGTCATTTGGAGTCAAAATGACCTATTATATGACATGGTTTGGATGTATAACTTGTGATTTCCAATTTTCAATTTCAACTTATTTAACTTATGCCTCCATTTTAGGCCATTTTTATCACTTTTTGATACAAGCCTTTTAAAAAGCTCATGACCTCCTTAATAGCCTTAAAACATCATTCTAAGCAAGGTTGATGTTGAAGACTTTTCCATTTGAAGCTTGGAAATAGGAGATATGGCCTTATGCTTGAAATGACCTATAACCTCCAAATGACCAAAATGCCCTTGACTTGCCAAAGCCATAAGTTGAGTTCTACAAATCCTATCAAGTACTTCTAGTACTCTATAGAAAGCTAAGAAGATACTCTACAACATTCATGTTGACCAAGAATTCATAGGAATCAACCTACTAGGGAACAAATTGGATGCAAGTTGGGTGACTTTCAAGGACCCAGATTCACATACCTCAGATGACTTGTAATTTGTCAAAGTCATAACGTGAGCTCTACAAATCCTATCAAGGACTTCTAGTACTCAAATTAAAGCTAATAACAAGCTCTACAACATTCATGTTATGGGGAAGATGAGATGACAATCACATCTTAAGCTAAACGGCCTTGAAGATAAGGGTCGAACTAGGGGATTTTACACTGTCAATCCTTAGAAACCCTAGCTTAAAACTTCTCAAACTCCTCAATCATGAAGAGTTGGTCTAGGAATAATCCTTATGGCATCTCCATGCATCATTCCATGATCACATGGCTCTTTAATTAGGTCTCAACCCTCTCCAAATCATCAGTTGACCTAGGGTTGATCCAGTCAAACCCTAATTCCACCACTCATGGCTGAATTTTCTGAATCCTTGTACAATGACCTCTCTAGGCCTCCTGATGGATTTCAAGACATCTCCTAAGCTTTATCAAAGCTTCAAGTCCATCCTCATAGTCTCAGAATCATCTGAGGAGCTCCCACAACTCTCAAGTTACGAGGAACACAGCTTTGGTTTCAACCAATCTTCCTGAGGATCTCTTGAGTTCCCTGATAAAGGCATCAACCTTTGAACACTTGAACAACTTTCTTGGCTAGCTTCTAAGTCTCATGGGTAAATAAATGTTGGTCAAATTTTGGGGTGCAACAGCTTGGAACACAAAGTTGCTTGAATTGGCTTAAAAAGGAAGAAATTTAAGTGATTAAAAGGCAAAAAAATGTGATTCTTTGATTGGTGTCCAAACAAGTCCATATTATATGTCAAATTGATCAGAAAGGACATTTTAAGAGTGATGACATTATTACTTTTTGCATTTGAGGCCATTTTCACTCATTTCCATTTTGTTACTTAAGGTTGAAGTAACACATCAATACATGGCCATGGGATCAAGTTCAAGGGATTTATCACTCCCATTCAACTCTAAATATCATAAGGGGAGAAATTCAAGTGAAATCAAGGCCAAGAACAGAGCAGAACACCAACTGTGCATATGAGATTTTCAAGGGATATGAGATTTTCAATTTCTCATTGTGGTTGTTACAGAAGTTTCTAGAGAGTTCTAACACACTTTATATATGCATTGCAACTGGTTCAAATGGTTTTTTGGGCAAGGATTGGAGAGAAACAAGAAAGAGCAACTGAATTTTCTTCATTGCATATCAGAATCGGGTTTAGAGATTGAGGGGAATTCAAGGCAAATTGTTGATTGGAGAAGCTTGGGAAGTTGTTCTTGAGTGATTCTGGAGAAGATTGGAGCTTGAATCGAGCAATTGCACCTTCTGTTCATCCATTTTTTCCAGGTTTGCAACTTTCATTTTTTAGCTTAGATTAGGGGAAATTGATTAGCATTTGATATGTGGTTAGGTTAGTGATGATGCTAGGATGGATTTAGGCACAAGAATTGAGGGATTAGAGACCAAATTAGGTGTGACACCATTTCTGTTGAGAGAGATATCTATGGATTCTTGAGGCTACAAGCATGTTTGGATAGTGAGTTTTGAAGCCTGATGCGTGTAGATGAGTTTAGGATCATTAATTGCAAGAATTGAGTGATTCAAGACTTGGTGAATTTTATGAACTTTGGATCGGTTTTGGAGTTAGGGTTAGAATCAATGAAAATGGAGGTCATAATTGGACTCAGGATAAAAAAACGAGTGAGTTTGGATGTTTAGTTTTGTGGATTGATGTGCTTTGGGGATGACCTAACCGGAGACGACGGTGGCGCAAAGCTCAGGCCACCGTCCTGAACATTTCCCTCTCCTTTTTCAAATTTGGAGAAGATGAATCTCTTGCCATTGGTTTGTGTTTGACCTTTGACTGGAAGCATGAATCCACGACCACGATTGCGTCTCAATATCTGAAGAGAAGGTGTGTTTGATGAAACTCACCGTTTCATTAATTCAAGTTTGGATGGGCTTAATTAATTCTTTGCTAACCACACCCCAGTCTAGGCCCAATTAAAATTACAATGTGAATCCTTTGCTATTCAACACACACGTTTTCCCAATTTCCTTTCATTTTCCATTATTTTCTGTTAATTGTGTTTGGGCTTAGCCGGACTTGATACGCGCACCCCCTCTTAGGCCCATGTCTGGGTTATAACATGATATAATTGCTATTTGCAACACGCTTTTCTCTATTTTCTTTATATTTTTTTTTTATTTTACATTTTGCATATAGTTAGAAATTAATTCACTATAATTAGGAAAATTAATCTTTTTAATCCAGGTTTTTTTCCCCTGACTCTCTAGAGAGTCTAGAATTTTAGGAAATTGAAAAATTATTAATTCATGCCTTTTAGAATTTAATTGTATTTTTTTGAAGTTTAATTGCTTTTATTTTGAATATGGTTGATACATGATCTTGCTGATTTTAGTATGGGTGTTTGGTGTATGATTTTGAGTTGATTCTTTTTGGGCTAGTTAGCTTAGATATGCATGTACCCCTAGTAATTTTCTCATAATTTTGTGAGAGAATTTTAGGTTGTTATGGACAATGAACAATAGGTGGTATAGAATTAGGGTTTTAGGATAGTACCCTTAGGTTTAGGGCATAGTTTTAGGACTTAATGGATGGTTAACCCCCTGGTTTTTGTATGGAGTGATTCTTAAGAGGTTTAGGAACCCTTAGAATTTTTCATAGGATTTTACAATCATTTTGGTATTTTAATTAGATTTAGTGTTAGGACTAACTTCTAGGTGTTTCTAATGAACTAATTTGGCTAGTTTTAACTCATAGTTCCCCTTAGATTAGGGTGGTGGTGCTCTTGTGCTTGGGTGAAGATAAAGACCAGTTGAAGATGCTTTGGAGAGCTTGAAGGAGCTTGAATGTGAAGATTTTCTCATCTTGTGGATGCTTGTCAGGAGCTTAGGAAAACTAGGGTTTTAGGAAGAGCATTAAACTAGTTTTGTTCCTTTCTTCAAACATGGAGCATATTGTTCATCTCCATTAAATCCAATGACATAAAGTCCTCTTAAAGAAGTCACATCTCTCCCTTGGAGGGATGAGTGGCATGCTTTAAGAGTAGAACTTTGAGGATGTCATTCTCTTACAGTGTTAAGATCTTAATGGCTTCCCTTGATTGTCATTGAGTTTCTTAACACTTCAACTTGATCTTGTTGAATGATTCTCCTCTGGAGGTTGCTTGTTGAAGCTTGTTGAGAATGAAGTTTGTGCTTGTTGAAGCTAGTTGCTTGTTAAAGCTAGGGTTTTGCTGCTTGTTGAAGATGAAGTTAGGAGCTTGTTTAAGCTGTTTACTTGTTGAAGTTTGCTGGTTTAAGCTGGTTGCTTGTTGAAGTTAGGAGCTTGTTGAAGCTTGGTGCTTATTGAAGATTGAAAGTTTATTAAAACTTGAAGATTGAAGATTCATGAAGATGAAGTTTGTTGCTGTCAGAGCTGCTGCTTGTGCTATTTGCTGTAGGAGTTTGGTGCTACTGCTTGGGCTGCCTCCTCTGCTTTGGGTTTTGTTTTCTGTATTGTTTGTTGGCTTGTCCAGCTTACCCCTAGGTTTGAAGTGAATGTCGATTCACTTTGCCTGTTGTTTTCCCAGGTTCGAGGTTGAGTGGGATTCCCTTGCCTCGCTTGTATTGCTGCATTGCATGCATTTTACTGTATTTGCTTGCTTTCTTTTCTGTTTATCCCCTAGGATCTCTGATTTCCTCTGTGCAGGAGGGAATTATGACAGCCATTAGGATTCTTATCCATGCATGACAACATTAGGTTAGTTTTATTCCCTTTTCAACCCTAGGCTTTTTAGAGCTTCTTTCTCTTCTCATCTCAAAACAACTCAAATACAGTAATAAGGCTAATCGATGTCGTACGTTATGAGCCTTAAGCTATTTGAGAAAGGGTTGTTGGAGAGCTTCTGTCCAGTAGTTTGGCTGCTCAGCGTGGTACCCTTTGGGTGACACGCGACGTAGTCACTCTCAAATTATAGTCTCTATTGCGTCAGAGATTGCAAACAAACTAAGCAACACTTCTTTCGTAAAAGATTCAAAACAAACATCAAAGTGTCACTTTTGTCCGCTTGGACTCTTAATCAAGAAAAACCCTTTTTGAAGGTAATAAAAAAACAGTCAGACAAGCTTGTGTCTTCTGTTTCCCGAACTACGTTTGCTCTGATCTTTCATGCTGTATGAAAGTACGTAGGCATAGGATGCCGTATCCTAGCGAGCAACCTTCCCACCTTCATCCGTAGTTAGCCGAACTACGTAGACTCTGACTTTCCCATTGCACGAGGGAATACGCAGGCATAGAGCGGCGAAGCTCTATCGAGTCTCTTTTCTCTTTTCTCTTTTCTTTTTAACCCAGACCTGTAGAGTAGATAGAATAACAATCCGTACTAGAAAACAACCGTGGATCCCGTCGAGTACGGCGGACATGAGGGGTGCTAATACCTTCCCCTTGCGTAATCGACTCCTGAATCCAGGAATTTGGTTGCGATGACCATTCCTTTCCCGTTTTGCATTAGGTTTACTCTGAGCGTTTCCTTTCCCTCTTGTGGGATAAATAACGCACGGTGGCGACTCTTCTATCATAGCCGGTGCCGATTTTCGCAGTAGCGACAGCTGGCGACTCTGCTGGGGACTCCAACGGTTCCCTACGCGAGTCAATCCTAGCGCTTGTTTTCCCGTCGTGGGTTTTGTATGGATTTACCTTTTTGTATTTACTTTCAGCATTATATTATTGGTGTTATGCTGGGTAGGGGTTCAAATTGAGGGATAAGCCGGACCTGGGCTTGAGTGCACCTAGAATTAGTTGTGGAAAGTAGCGGGCGCGTGCATGCTTTGCATGTACTAGTGTCCCGCAAAATCCATGCTCAGACGAGGTTCTTCTAGTTGACTTCTTTTTCAACCCTTTGGGTTGAGGGGGTTGTTGGTTAGTTGGATTGTCGACTCTGGGGACCGATCAATTGGAAGTTGGCTAAGTGAGGCCTCTTCAGGACATGATGATGCCACACCTTCTGGGTATCGTATCATCAGTCTTGAAAGTCTGTGACGCCGACGACCGCATAGGATGATGTACCTTGTGTCAGTTGACAGGACACCTACCTGTGAGAGCGATTGGGGCATGCAGGAAACTTGACCTCCAGATTACCCAGTTTTCTTCAAATTGGATCAGCATGTGTGGTTACTTGGGGTTCTTTATCAGGGCAGTGTTATGGGTCTGCTGAGACCAGGTTGGAGCTTTGTTATAGGTCTGTTGAGACCAGGTTGGAGCTTTGTTATAGGTCTGTTGAGACCAAAGTGGAGCATTGTTATGGGTCTGTTGAGACCAGGTTTGAGCAGTATTGTGGGTCTGTTGGGACAGATCTTGTGGACGGATCTCTTCAGCAATATATCACTTGATCCCTGCTGCATGTTTGCATGTTGCATTGTTGCATACTCATTTTGCATATCATTAACGTGTGTCTGTGCTGCAGGTGCATTTCAAACCCTCTGATTCTAGTTGTCTGGATTTCTGTCTGCTGATATTATGGATTCTTTGAAGAAGACTGTGGCTTACAAGTTGCCTACTCCAGATGTTTCTTCTTTGCTTGGTTTGATATCCTTGGCTGATGATGATGTGAAGAGAAGCTTCAGGAAGAGTTATGGGAAACTGCTTAGGTTGGTTTGCAAACCATCCACGTATGAGCTGAACGGATTGTACGCGCTGATGCAGTTCTATGATCCCCTGCTGAGGTGTTTTACTTTCCCTGACTTCATTCTGGCTCCGGCCATGGAGGAATATGCTGAGATCTTGGAGTTGACTATTCAGAGCATGGTACCCTTCATTCATATGGGTGCTGAGCCCAAGCTGGAGGATTTGGCTGCTGCTTTGCATTTAGACTCCTCAGAGTTGCTGTTAACCTCGTGGAATCGAGTTTCTGGTTTTTCTCTCAAGTTCTTGGTTGGGAAAGCACAAGAGTATGCCAAGAGTGGTTGTGGGATTGTGTTTAATGCTATCCTTGCTTTGTGTATATATGGCATTGTACTGTTCCCTAATATGCCTGACTTTGTTGATTTGGATGCATTCCATATATTTGCTTCAGGCAATCCTGTGCCTACACTGATTGGAGATTTCTATCATTCTCTGCATTATAAGAACGAGAATAGGAGGGGCAAGAACGTCTCTTGTTGTGTGCCTTTGTTGTATATGTGGTTTGATAGTCACCTGCCCAATAAGGGTATCTTTGCTGAGTCTGCAGCTACAATAGAATGGTCTGAGCGTCTGATGGGGCTTTCTTCAGAAGATGTTGTCTGGTTTGATAGGGATTTACTGGGATCTGAGATTATCTACAGCTGTGCTGGGTATCCTAACGTTCCTCTGATTGGGAGGAAAGGGTGCGTTAATTACAATCCGTCATTGTTGATCAGGCAATTCGGTTATGCTTTAAGAAGCCCGCTAAAAGAGGAGGAAGTGCAGGAATCTCTGTACTTCACAGGTGATCTGAGCGGAGAATTATTATCCAAGCTTCGGCAAGCTTGGAATAATATCAACAAGAGGGGTAAGCCGTTGTTGGGTAAGAATGATTGTCAAGCCTATGCTCCGTACCAAGTCTGGATCCAAGATAGGGCAAAGCAGGCGCTGATGCCATTGCCTGCAGTATTACCTCCTGCTCCACTTGTGGTTGAGGAGCCAACTATTGTGTCTATTGAGAGATATGAGCAGGTTGTGAAGGAGAAAGAAGAGCTGATGAAAGCCAACGAGAAGTTGGAAGAAGAGCTAGTGCAACTCAGGAGTGAAAGGAATGAAGCCGTATATTCCTTCGAGCAGCAAACAAAGCTGGTGAACCGGTTAGGTGCAGAACTGACTGAACAACAAAAGAAGTGTGAACGTTTGGGGATAGATTTCAAGATCTCTCATGACATGCTGGAGTCTAAGAAGAGAGCACCTGATATAGCTTACTTGGAGATCTCTACGTTCAACAAAACTTGGAACGCTACATTGACCAACAACAAGAAGAGAGAAGATAAGCTGAAGTTGCAAATCTCCAAGTTAGAGGATCAGTTGAAAGCTAGCCAGAAAAAGTTTAAAGAAGAGGTTATGTGGAGATACGACGTTCAGAATTCGTTGAACAAAGTTGTCAAGCGTAAGAAAGAGTCTGCATCCTAGAAGCGGAAGCTGGAGGAGTGCTTTGGAGAGGGTGCTTGGGAGGAATCTATTGGGGATCTCGAGCGTGTTATCAGGCAAAGAGACTCGCTTGTCGAAGGGTTGCTTTCTCAGCCAGATCATCCCAAGACTAAGAGACTGTTAGAGGAGTATCGGGCATATGGTCGCACTTGATTACCTTATGCACTGTTGTATATGCTTTATTTGCATTGTGCTGACCATCACCAGGCTTGTTGGTTGGGTCATGCCTTCTTGTTATTGAACATTCAGTGATATTGTATTTCTGCCTTGTTGGGCTTTTCAGCAATATATGAGATGTTTCTTCCATGAGTGGATTCCAGCTTCTTATCACATCACTTCACTGGCTCTACACTGGCACTTTGGCCCCAGAATTAGGGGTTGATCTCCCTAACGCACAGACACATATTGCATCTGCATGTTCATTTTGCATTGCCAGATACTTGTTGAATTTGTATCTTATTTCCTGCATCTCACAGGTTTTTCAGGATTGACGACCAAAGAATCCACCGCTACTCAACCAGAAACAACTGTAAGAAAGCAATGGATCAAGTTCAGGTCGAGATGCAGGAAATCCGTGAGAAGCTGACTCTGTTCATGCAAGCTATGGAGAGTATGGCCAAGGGCCAGGAGAATCTTCAGACCTTGGTGCAGCAGCTGCTGACGCGGGCAAACGGAAATGGAAATACTGACCACAATTCTGTTGGAACTCCTCACCGGGAGGATGAGATAACGTTAGTTACTCCACCTGTTGCGACTGTCAACGGAAATATTGGTATTGGTGCAGGTGCTGGCGCTGGTAATGACAATACTGGAAATGGTGGTGATGGGCATGTTGTTAACAACAAAGGCAACACTGGAGATGTCAATCAAGATGTCGGTGACAAGGCTGGCTTTGGAAAAAATGGGTATGGCAATGTCAATCAGGACGGGAACTTCGGGTTCAACGATCAAGGCTTTGGTAATGACGGTTACGGCAACGATCAAGGGTATGGCCACGGTAATGGTGGATTCGATAATGTGAATAACAACGGCGCTGGAGCATTTCCTTTCAACAATGGTTTTGGACCTGCTAGGGTCAATCAAGGGTTCGACAATCGAGGACAGGGTCCTATGTTCAATCAGCAAGGATTTGGCCGTCACATGGGTTACGATGGGTATGGCAATGACTGGAATGTGGATCACCAGGACGACGCTTTTTCGGGAAGAGGTATGGGACCTGAGGGCCCCATTGACCCTGTTCAGAGGATCAGAATGCTAGAAGAGCAGACGAAAGGTGTGGTTAATTAGAACTCCGCTGGGTTAGATATAACTACTATGGGGTTGGTACCAGGGATGAGGGTGCCATTAAAATTCAAGGCTCCAACATTCGACAAATACAAAGGGGATACCTGCCCAAAGGTCCATGTACGTTCTTATTATAGAAGGATGTCTGCATATTCCAATAATGAAAGGATGCTCATGCATTTCTTTCAAGATAGCTTATCGGGACCATCATTGGAATGGTACATGGGACTGGAGCCCACTCAGATTAGAAGCTGGAAGCAGTTGGCTGATGCTTTCGTTATGCATTACAAATATAACAGCGATTTGGCGCCAAACAGAGTTCAGTTGCAGAGTTTGTCGCAGAAAAATGGTGAAAGTTTCAATGAGTACGCGCAGCGATGGCGCGATATGGCAGCTCGGGTGCACCCTCCTTTGGTTGAAAGGGAGATGAATGACATGTTTGTGGGGACATTTACAGGAATGTACTATGACAAGTTACTCAATGTTTCGATGGGTAGCTTCTCCGATATGATCCTTATGGGGGAAAGGATCGAAAATGGAATTAAAATCGGAAAGATTCAGGCAGGTGAATCTACTTCATCTAGGGGTGTGAGAAAAGCGTTCGGCGGAAGACGGCAGGGTGATACAAGCGTTGTATTTGGTGGCAAAGGCCGGGGAAGAGGCAGAAATCAGTACATTCAACCTCAACAGATAGCCAGTGTTACTATTCCAATCCAACCGCAACAGCAACAACAACAACCACAGCAGCAGCAAAGGCAGAATCAGGGTCAGAGAAGGTTTCAGAATGTAAAGCCGAAGAGGGTATTTGATAAGCCTCCGTCGACATATGCGGAGCTTCTTCAGACACTGCTGGGTTTGAATTTGGTCGAGAAAAGAACATTGGAACCGCCTACAGGACCGGTACTTCCTTATGGGTATGACGCTAATAAGCATTGCAAATTCCATTCCGGGGCGCCCGAACATGATGTAGAATCTTGTCATGCTTTCAAGCATAAAGTTCAAGACTTGTTGGACAGTAAAGCCATCAACTTTGGCCAGGTGGGGCCTAATATTGTACAACAGCCTATGCCTAATCATGGGGCAAAATGCCATCTTGACAGAAGAAAATTTGAACCTGGTGATGGATGTTAACGAACTGAAGACACCATTGAGTAAGGTGAAAAGCAGGTTGCTCAGAGGGGGGGTATTCCCTGGTTGTGATGAATACTGTTTAGAGTGTTGGACCTAGCCTGAGGGTTGTACTGATCTGAAGCAGGGCATTCAGGCCATGATCGATGAAGGGACCTTGCAATTTGATCGAACTGCGGTTGAGAAGCCTGTGGAGCCATTATGTGATAAGCATAATGTCGCTACTGCGAAAATCGGCGCCGGCTGACAGAAGATTCGCCACCGTGCGTTATTTATCCCAACGGAGGGAAAGGAAACGCTCGAAGTAAACCTCGCAAAAAATGGGAAAAAGGTATGGTCATCGCAACCAAAACCTGGGTTCGGGAGTCGGTTACGCAAGGGGAAGGTATTAGCACCCCTCACGTCCGTCGTACTCGGCGGGATCCACGCTTGCTTGGGTTGTCCAAAGGATGCAAAAACAATCTATCTACGGCTGCTAAATCTAAACGGAAGGGAATTGACTCGATGGAGCGTCGCACTCTATGCCTACGTATTCTCAAGAGAGAAAGTCAGAGTCAACGTAGTTCGGGACTACGGGGAAAATTGGCTCGCCAAGACCTCGCGTCTTGTGCCTACGTACTTCCACACTGCATGGAAGATTAGAGCTTTACGTAGTTCAGGCTAACTACGGCTAAACAGGGTATTCTCACACAGCAGTGAGAAATCAAACTGGTTTTACAGGTACGGGAACCTATGGAAAAAACTACGGTCTGGTCTCAAATGCACTTGGGCAAGAGAAAAGGGGTAACAATCAGTCGTCAGCGGGAAGGTCTCGATCGCACAGCAGCGAGAGAACAAAAGGGTTAGTTGTTAGTGTGCTCGCTAGGATATCGCATCCTATGCCTACATATTCTCGTCTGGTACGAGAAATCAGAGCAGCTGTAGTTTGGCTACTTCGGGACCACAGCTCAAATCTCGTTTTATTAACATTCTGAAAAATGGTTACAATGATTGAATACTGAAAATAAACTCCTAGGAAATACTATCCTATCCATCTATCATGGAAAATCAAATGGAAAATAGTCCCCTAACAAGTGGACTTCTAAACTATCCCTAAAATAAAACTCCATGAAGAAAATATACTCTAAAAAAATATTAAATCTACCTTAATATTTTTTCTCAATATTTCTTTTCCCTTTTCTTTTTTCCACATTCTTTTTCTATATTTTTTTCACTATCTTTTTTAATATTCTTTCTTTATTCTTTTTCTTCTTTCTCTTTTTTTTCAAAATACTTTTTTTTCCTCTTTTCAAATATTTTCCATATATTTTTTCAAATTTTTTTTCTATATATTTTTTCATATTTTTTTTTCTATATATTTTTTTCCTTTTTCAATATATTTTCTTCATATATTTTCAATATTTCTTTTTCTTTTTTTCTCAACATTCTTTTTTTATGGTATTTCTTTTTTCATATAAAAGATACTAAACAAATAAAAGATAAAAAAATAAAAGGGGAGGGGTACATCAGTTATAAGGGGTGTTAGCAAGAAAAAACAGCAGAGCAATTGGGCCCAGCCCAATGCAGACTTCAGCCAAACAAAAAATGGATGGGGGTGCAAGCTGGTACACGGGGGTGTGATGCCCACGATGTGTTGGGCCCAAACAAGGTCAGCCCAATCCCAAAGAGTCCACGAGGGACCTCTCCTCTCCCTCACTCTTCCATTTCCACTCTGAAACCCTAATGTTCTTCCTTTCACTGCGCCGTATCACCGCCCCTCCCAACCTCTCTCCGCCTGTTCTCTACCTCCGCCGCCGCCAACCAAAAACCCTTCTCCACCTCTTGCTTTCCTCAAAAACGTTCAACCTACAAACTTAGACAAACACAAGCATTCACAGAATCAAGACTAATGCGCGGTGTTAAGATCTTCAGGAGGACGAAGATCGTTGAAGCCACAGAGAGACTACATGAAGAGGATGAATATTTGCGCCGTCTTTGAAGGTTCTTGGACGGAGGTGGAGGAAGACGATGAACGCGATTGAAGGTCTTGAAAAATCCATTGAGGCGCTACCATTTCTGGAAAGTTGAAGAAGAACCGATGAAGGCGATGAAGTCTCTTGAAGGTTCGAAGTCTCCAGAAGCAGTTGAAGATCTTGCATGTGAATCTGGAAATAGGTTGACGATCGATGATGGATGATTTGTTCGTTGGGGGAGGTTCTGGAAAAGACGCTACAGATGAAGATCTTCAAGGATCTTCGCAGATCTTGAAGCTTAACGATGAACATCGTTATTAGTTCTTGAAGGTTTATTCAACAGTTGATGAAGATTGATGATTCTTTGGTAGTTTCTGGAAAACCTTCATTGAAGAACACGAAGAACCGGATGAATATTGGAGTGAATCTTGATGAGTGTTGCACCCTAAAATTTGCTCAACCTTTTCTAATTGGTTTATGTTTCAATATCATTAGCATTTGCATATAGAGTCATGTACATAGTCTAATCATCTGCATAGCATAGCATAGCAAACCATCCAACAGGGACCAATCATTATTCTCATCTCTAGGAGCCTATCAAGAGGTTATTCTTTAAGATCAATCTTATTCAAGTCATCAGAAAAATTTGAAAGCTGAGAAGTCAATGGATCAAGCAGTTCATCTATCTCCTAACTGAGGGTATCTGAGGATCAACAAGTAAGTTGTAAGCTGTGGATGGAGCATGGAGAGTATCTGGATATAATGGTATACTTAGAAAGTCATTTGGAGAAGGAGACAAGTCATTGATGTGGTCACAAGAGCTGCAGTTGAGGACAGTCAAATAGGGTTTCATCTGGGTCAACCCTGGGTCAACCCTAGGTCAATGGATTGATTGAAAGGCATTGGGGTCTATTGGAGAGAGGTGGAGTTCATCATTTGACATGTAAAGAAGGATATGATGATATGCTAAGAAGAAATCAAGAGAAATCAAGGAGAAAAGGAGTTTCTAAACTAGGGTTTCTGTGTAAAATCCCCTAGTTTAGGTCAAATTTCCAAGCAAGATAAGTCAAAATACAAGCTTCAAATGGATCCTGGGCCAACATGAAACTTGTAGAGGATATCAATAACTTTAATTTGAGTGGTGGAAGACATCAAGGAGATTTATAAAACTCAAGTTATGGTCCTTTCAAGTTACAGGTCATCTGAGGTATCTGAAATTTTGTCTGTGAAAGTGACTTGACTTCCAAGCAATTTTTACCCCTCAAGAAGATTTCAAATGAATTTCTGGTCAACATAAGAGTTGTTCCTCATTGTTATATCTTTCTAGAATGGTATGTTATGACTTCATATGAGTTGTGGAACTCTACTTATGGTCTTGGCAAGCAAAGGGTATTTTGGTCATTTGAGAATTACAGATCATTCTTAGCCTATGCCCAAAACTCATACAAGGAAGCTTCAAATGAAAAACTTCACAACATCAAAGTTGCTCAAAATGCCATTTTAAGTCTAGAAAAGAATTCATGAAAGTTTGTAAATTCATGGAATGAGACTTGACCAAAGTTGGTGGAAAATGACCTAAAAAAAGGCATATAAGTTGAAAAAGTTGAAATGAAAAATTGGTTTGAGAGATCTACAAATCCAAAAGGGGTCATCCAATATACCAAATTGATTCCAAACATCATTTTAGAGACATTGGTTCAGCCACTCTTTTGAGTTAGGAGCAAAATTTTGGACTTGCTTTGTATTTTTGTTGCTTGCATAATAAGGCAAGTATGGAAAACTTAGCATAAGTGACTTTTCAAGGCAAGGAACTTGGCTTTTTCACTCACACCATGTCAATAACTCATGAGAGGAGATTTTGCCCCAAATATGAAAGGAAATGCATGAGATATGAGATGATTCAAAGTATCATGGCATGAGAACTTCCATAACTTTCCACCACATTCCATATTCTCCTAGATCAATCATTGCATACAGAACTCATCACCAAGTTCCCTGATCATTTTCCACTCATTTCCAGCCTTGGATCAAGAAGATTTAGCACCTGTTTTCATCAATTGCACCAGGTATGTTGCTCATTCGATTTGCATGTTTTAGGTAGAATTACTAGGTTTTGTTAGCATAGAAATGGTAAGATAGGATAGATGACTGAGTTTGGTGAGTTTGGAGAGTTTCCATGGAGTTTGATCATGGAGTGCAAGAACTATTAGGGTTTGTATCTCTTGGAATATGGCACGAAAATCTTAGGTGAATAGCTTGTTGTGATCAGCACAAGGTGTAGAGTATGTTAAGGTAGAATTGAGCAAACTTTGGAGAAGTTGATGACAGGTATTAATGGTGGAGTCAGACTGTTGCACCTATCGGGTTGGTTGATTGAGCGAGTTTTAGGAGAAGTTATGATCATGGCTGCGTAGAGGGAAGTTTATAGAACATTTTTGCTTTTGGAAGTGTTTGGTTTCATGGAGAATGGAGAGAGAACAGGAAGCTCGAATATGCATGCATGGGAGATGGATTTCAGAGTTAGGATTTGCTGGAGGTTGAAGATAACCTTTAAGCCACATGATTGCCCTTTGACATTTGACTGGGAACTCGATCCTACGGCCACGATTGATGGAAAAAACGGAGGGAATTTCAAACCTCAAACGCACCGTTCCACTTATTAGCTTCAGACTGGGCTTTGAGTCCTTTGCTTTTCACACCCTACCAAGCTAAGCCCAATCACAAATGAACGGAAATGCTTGCTATTCACACCGATTTGGTTTTTTTAATTTTTGCTGGGATTTCTGTTTGATTGGGCCCAGACGCGCCCTGCTAGGCGCACCCCCCAGTCTGGGCCCGTTCCTTTTTTTAACTGAATTTCCTACTTGCTGCACCCTCCATTCCATTTAATTCAATTTTATTTTCTCTTAAAAACATTAAATCTTTAAAAAATCATAACAAATTGTAAAATGCATATTTTTCATTGGCTGTTTTTGCATTCTTTTCTTAATTTTGTCAAGAAAATTATCATACAAAAAAATTAATAGTTCATTTCATTTTTATATTTTTAGCATATTTTTCTTTTAAATAGGTGTAAATAATATTTTGTTTGGTGCATGATTTTGCTAATTTTAGTTTGAATAGATGCTTTACTATTTTTAATCCATTCTTTTTAGGTTGATTAGTAGATATTGTTAGTTTGTATATACAATTTAGTTCATATTTTTAGGATTTAATTTTAGGTGATTTGATTAGGTGTGAATAACATGAACAAAACTAGGGTTTAGGTGACAACATAGGTGAATAAGTTCATTTCCCTTAGGAGTTAGAAATTGAATCTTTGGGGTATGGGACTATAGGGATTAGGGGTAGTTATTATATCCCTTAGAAAATATTAGGATTCCCCTACTGCTATTAATATACTGTCTATATTTGTTTGACTGGTGTGGTGTGCCCTCTCTGGGGATTATAATTTGTCTGTGTGGGTATTGGGATTGCTTGGGGATTGGGAGAGCAGAAGACTTATGATGATGAAGCCCATTTGGAGATCCAGAGATTGAAGTCCAACTTCCAGAGTTGATGAGGAGATTCTTGCTGGCAGCTGTTGAGGAGTCTAGGGTTTAGGAGCTAGGCAGAGCTCTAGATTAGAAAGCTTGTTTCTCAAACATGGAATGCCTTGTTTGCATCCATCCTTTCTCTATGATTCAAAGTCTCTTTCAAATATCCACCTCCTTCCTTTGGAAGGATCAGTGAATGTATTTGAAAGATAGAACTTTTGAGAGAAAATTGTCTGTATAATGTTAACAGTTGATGAGCCACCCTTGGTAGGCAGTCTACTGTCTAACATTCACTTTTATCTTGTTGACTGATGTTCATCTTGAAGATTGAGACTTGAAGAAAAGCCATTGCAGATTGAAGACTGATAATCAAAGCCCTTGCTTGAAGGCTGTGGAGATGGAGATAGATGCTTGCTTAAGCTTGTAGCTGTTTGATGATGACTTGAAGACAGATGTTGATGCAGAGCCGCTGTGGCTGTTTATTTTTCTGCTGTATTTTTTTCTGATGTATTGATTGGTTTTCTGGACTTTATTGTTTGTTGTTTACCATGTTGGGTTGAAAGTGAATCCTGTTCACTTTTACCTATTGTTTTCTAGGTTCGAGGTTGAGTGGGACTCCCTTGCCTCGCTTGTATTGTTGCATCCATGCATTTTCCTGCTTTACTGTATATATTTGCTATTGTTTCTGTTCCCGTCTATTCTCTTAGGATCTCTTTTTCTCTCTGTGCAAGAGAGGAGCATGATAGACATTAGGCCTTAACCCATGCATGATAACACTAGGTCAGTTTGGTTCCCTTGTCAACCATAGGTTAGAGTTCTGTCTCTTCTTTCTCAAAACAAACAGAAAAACACAATAAATATTCCAAACACAATAAAAGATACTTCTTTCGTAAAAGAATGTGAACTCATCAAGACATCATTTTTGTCCGCTTGGACCAGTAATCAGAAAAACCCTTTTTCAGAAGGAATAAAAACAACCAAGACAGACTTGTGTCGTACGTGGCCCGAACTACGTTTGCTCTGATCTTTCATGCTGTATGAAAGTACGTAGGCATAGGATGCGATATCCTAGCGAGCAACCTTCCCCTCCTTTCCCGTAGGTAGGCGAACTACGTTGACTCTGATTTCTCGTTCCAGACGGGAATACGTAGGCATAAAGTGCGATACTTTGCCGAGTCATTTTCTTTTCTTTTAACCCTTAACCCTTAGTTTAGATAGAATAACAATCTTTTCGACCGAAAACAAGCGTGGATCCCGTCGAGTACGACGGACGTGAGGGGTGCTAATACCTTCCCCTTGCGTAACCGACTCCCGAATCCAGGTTTTGGTTGCGACGACCATACCTTTCCCGTGTTGTGCGAGGTTTACTCTGAGCGTTTCCTTTCCCTCCCGTGGGATAAATAACGCACGGTGGCGACTCTTCTGTTCAGCCGGCGTCGATTTTCGCAGTAGCGACAGCTGGCGACTCTGCTGGGGATCCAACGTCCCCTGGCCGCTAAGGACTGTGATAGTTCTTATGCATTTGGGATCCAACGTCCCTTAAGAGAGTCAATCCTAACGCTTGTTTTCCCGTCGAGGATTTTGTATGGATTTATATTTCTGACCTTTATTTTCAGCATTATATATATTGTTATTATTGTTGTATTGGGTTGTGACGGGTGGTTCTATGATTGAGAGATAAGCCGGACCTGGGCTTGAGTGCACCTAGAATTAGAGTAGAAATTAGTGGGCGCGTGCCGGCTTTGCTTGCATTAGTGTCTCATGAAATCTACACTCGGACGAGGTTCTTCTGGTTGGCTTCTTTTTCTACCCTTTGGGTCGAAGGGGTTGCTGGTCAGCTGAATTGTCGACTCCGGGAACCGATCATTTGGAAGTTGGCTAAGTGAGGCCTCTTCAGGATTTGATGATGCCACTCCTTCTGGGAATCGTATCATCAACCCTGAAAGTCTGTGACGCCGACGACCGCATAGGATGCCATACCTTTGTCAGTTACTAGGACATCCACCTGTGAGAGGGTTTGGGATTATGCAGGTAACTAGACCTTCAGATACCGGTTATTTCTTGATCTGAGATCCTGGGTATTTATGGAGAGTTCTGAGGTCTGTCAGAGACCAGTTGGAGAGTTCTAAGGTCTGTCAGAGACCAGTTGGAGAGTTCTGAGGTCTGTCAGAGACCAGTTGGAGATATGATTCGAGGTCTATCAGAGACCAATCAGAGTTATATTATGGGGTCTATCAGAGACCAGTGTTGGATCTTTGTGTAGGGTCTATCTGAGACCAGGGTTAGAGGAATTCTGAAGGGTCTATCTGAGACTTCCTAATATGGTTCAGGCTTCTCAGCCGGGGCACTTGATCCCTGTTGACTGTGTGCATACGCATTCGCATTTTCATTCATATGTTGGTAGCATATTGCATATCCATTTTGCATTGCAGGTACTGGTTCGAAATTGTATCTCATCTCCTGCATCTCGGTAGGTGTTTACAGAATTGCAAACCAACATCCCCATCGATACTCCACTCGCACCAACTGTCGGAGAATCATAGATCAAATGCAGAACGAGATGCAAGATATGCGCGAGAAGCTAGCACTCTTTATGCAGACCATGGAAGCTATTGCAAAAGGTCAGGAGAATTTGCAAGCCATGGTGCAGCCTCTGTTGGTCAGAAATGCTGGTCACGGTAATGAGGATCATCAGTCTGTGCGAGTCGATACTGTTCATGGGGATGGCACTCCCACGCCAGTGGCTCCACCTGTAGTCAATATACCTGCTGTTAATGTCAACAACGCTACCGCTGCTGGGAACGGTAACGTCGGAGTTGGGAACGAGACTGCTGTCCATAACGTTGGGCTTGGTAATATCAACTTGGGTGATAATATGGGAGGCAACGGCTTCGGTAATGCTGGATTCGGGTTCAATGATCAGGGATTCGATAATGCTGGGAAATATGGTTTCAATGCTCAAGGCTTTGGGCAGGATGGTTTTGGTGTGACCAATCAGGGTTACGGAGGTTTCGAAGGGCCGATGGATGACTCCCAGAAGATCAGAATGCTAGAAGAGCAGATGAGGGGGGTCCTGAACCAAAGTGTTGTGGGCTTAGACATGTCAACAATGGGTCTGGTACCTGGCTTGAGGGTGCCAATCAAATTCAAAGCTCCTACATTTGATAAGTATAAAGGGGACACCTGTCCGAAAGTGCACGTGCGGGCTTACTACAGAAAGATGTCTGCATATTCAACTGATGAGAGAATGCTAATGCATTTCTTTCAAGATAGTCTGTCAGGCCCTTCCCTAGAGTGGTATATGGGATTGGAGCCAACTAATATCAAGACATGGAAACAGCTAGCGGAGGCATTTGTAGCTCACTATAAGTATAACAGCAACTTGGCGCCCAATCGGGTCCAATTGCAAGGGCTGTCTCAGAAGAAGGGTGAGAGCTTTAAAGAGTATGCGCAAAGATGGCGCGACATGGCTGCCAGGGTCCGTCCTCCTTTAGAAGACAAGGAAATGAATGACATGTTCATCGGAACATTCACCGGCACGTTTTATGACAAGTTGTTTCACACATCTTTGGCCAGTTTCTCAGACTTAATTCTGATGGGGGAGAAGATTGAAAATAACATTAAGGTAGGAAGGTTCCAAGCAGGTGAGCCTACTTCAGCTGGAAGAAATAAGAAAGCTTTCGGGGGTAGAAAACAGGAAGATGCCAATTCGGTATGTAGCTCTCGGGGAAGAAATAGGGGGTGGAGGAAATACCAACCGCAACAAGTTGCAAGTGTGACAATCCCCGCGCAACATCAACAACATCCGGCTCAGCGAAGAATTCAGAATGGGAAGCCGAAAAGGGTATTTGATCCGCCGCCAATGTCGTACGCTGAGCTTCTTCAGAATTTGTTACGGTTACAGTTGGTCGAGAAAAGAACGATGGCTCCTCCGACAGGGATCCCCCCACCCAGTTATAACGCTAATGAGCATTGTGAATTCCACTCCGGGGCACCCGGCCATAATATCGAAAGCTGCCACGCTTTCAAGCATAAAGTGCAAGATTTGCTTGATAGCACTGCTATTAATTTTGGTACGGAAGGGCCCAATATTACACAACAACCAATGCCAAACCATGAATAGGCTAGAGTATGGTGGACAAAGAGGAGTTCTATAGTTCGGGTGGGCCGTTAAAAGTAGATCAGAACAGTGGCAGGCTGCCTCTAATAACTGATTGTGAAGATAGCTGGTTCAGCAGCAGGACAGATGTGAAAGCCCGGTTCTCGGAAGCTGGCATTTTTCTTTGTTTTATCTTGTCATTTCTTTACGTTTGTAGTTTCTTTCCTGTTTAAATTGCAATCTTGTTCGTAAAACTTGCTGTTTTCATTCAATTGATGATAATGAAATAAATATGCATGTTTTGATTAAATCCATTCGTGTTCACTAATTGTTTTTATAAATGTCCAACACCTGGTTAAGAGGAATCTGGGGGGGGGATGACGAAAATGAACGACATGCAACTTCCGATTGCATGCTTTTGAAATAAAACCTGCTGATGATGTACAGGCATTGTTTCAAATCCCTAAACACCGGAGATATAAGGAAGATAATCCCTTGTTAACCCTTTTGAGCCTTGTAGTAGGAGTTTCTTTCTGCAAATGAAAAACCCTCAATCTTAACCTGGGGCAGGGTAGGTGTTAGCTAATTTGACCGAACGCCCAAATTACAAAAAGGAGTGTCCGTTCGAGGATCAATCACACCTCTAGAGGTCGTGCCTAAAAAACCACAATGGTTCAATCAATGGAGTGAAACAGTCACATCATTCCCTAAAGAGTCAGACAACCAGCGTCACACGACTTGTTCGAAAGAAAAAGAGAAAAAAGAAATCAAAAGCCCGCTAAGTCAAGAAAAGAAAACAAACGACTTAGGCAAAAATGAGGGCATCCCGCTGGACTGGAAAATCAAAAGAATCTCAAAAGAGTCAGTCCAGGCAAAATCTAGGGATAAGAAAACATGAAAAGAAAAAAGATGAAAGGAGGACAAAAAGAAAAATCCTCAAATCAAATGCGAGTCGTGTGACCTCAAGGGTCAAAGACGAAAGGTGAGTGGCTGTCACTCCCAACAATAATAATTTCTCGAACTAACATTCCTATCTTCCAGCCTCTGAGAAGTGAGCGCTAAGGTCGAATTAGCTGAACGAAGGATGGGAGAACATCAAGGAGAATGGGTGGGTTAAAATAAACTTTGAGCCTTTATCCTTCTTTCAAAACCGTGAACCTGACCACGTTACGACCTTCAAAAGTCCTAATTGAAGCAGGTCATTTCGAAAGCATACTTCGGTAAAGGTCGCGTCGATCCTGACTCCTAAAAGGGTTCCTCTTACCATGTTGGTACTGATGTTGATAAATGTTTTGTGCATTTTATGCCATAAACTGTGTTTCCTTTTCCCCGTGAACAGATTAGATGTCAAAGCTGTCATATGTGTTGCATTAGTATGTCTTTTACGCAGAACAACTTGTTTTACTTGCGAGTAAGCGCTTGACAGCAGGGAAGTTTCCTACAGTGGAAAGCATGGTCAGGATAGAATGCAGAGCGCCCGAATGCTCCGCAAGCCGGGGCAAGCCATTAAGTGCTCCCCAGTCAGGTCAGCCATTCAAAGTCAGTTACTCTGGGGCAATCAGGTCGAGATTCGGTAAATCTCTCGTAGTTGGAGGTACTGCTCTGGATCAGCTAGTCAGGGGCAAAGTCATTGCAATCAGGGGCAGGCCATCTTAAGAGCGCAGAAGTTACTCTTTATTCGAGAAGCATTTGGTGTGAAGTATTTCTCCGAAGTTCAGAATGCTGGGGCAGTTCATATCAGACCAACGGGGTACAAATGTTCAGATTCCCTTTTGAGGACTATCCCCACAAAGGTCCCACAGGCCGGGGCATATCAGAAGCGAAGGAATTGTTCTTCTCCGTATCATCAGAGCTACCCAGAGCTATTCGAGCAGATTAAGTCAATCTTAAAGTATGAGACGAATGTCGGGAAGTCATGTTATGGTCTTCCGATTCTTCACCCAAATCCATGTTGGCGATCACTGTGAGGCCCATCCGTGTTGGCGCATTAGTTTCCAAATCCAATCGTCATCAGTACGCAGGAAGACTCTGTCTACTTTCTCCAGCAAAGTCCAATTTTTTTCATTGGCACGCGTAAGCTATCCCCAGAGAAGTCCAATCATACTTGGCACATCTGCTATTCCCCAGCAGAGTTATATTCCCCAGCAGGGTGTTACTTCAACGAGGTGTTTGGTTAAGTTCCCAAATTCCCCAGCGGAGTCGATTTCACTCTTCCAGCATTTATTTTGCTGGAATGATTCTGTGATATTCGGTTTATCCCCAGCGGAGTTGGCTTCGTCTTCAGCATTTATTTTGCTGAAGTGGTTTTCTGTACCCGACTTTCTCCAGCAGCCCGAGCCTGCATTAGCATATTGCATACAGCATCATATTTGCATCATACTTGCATTTCATTTTCAAAATGCGTAGCATTTCCATCCTGAATGGAGCATTACGCCATGGAAAATTCAAACATATGCATAGGCATACGAAACATAAACCAGGTTGGTTTCAGATGTTTGTTTTCCCCTGCAGATAATTGAGATTATGATTCAGGGAGATGTTCGGATAGTCGGATTTTTGGCGCAAGGCGAGCAGTGATCGTGTTCGTCCTATCATGTGGGCCCTACCAGAGTTGCTTGGTTGAGTTTCTCTTCTTCTCCAGCGAAGTTTTCTTCAGACTGTTGTCACGTCAGTATTGAAAATCTTGAAAGTGCTACCTGCCGTCGAAGTAGACGGCTGTCGTCAGTTATACCCTGGTTGAAGGAGTTATTACCCTGGTTGAAGGAGTTATTACCCTGGTTGAAGGAGTTATTACCCTGGTTGAAGGAGTTATACCCCGGTTGAAGGGGTTATACCCTGGTTGAAGGAGTTATATCCTGGTTGAAGGGGTTATACCCTGGTTGAAGGAGTTATATCCTGGTTGAAGGAATTATTACCCCTGTTGAAGGAGTTATTACCCTGGTTGAAGGAGTTATTACCCTGGTTGAAGGAGTTATTACCCTGGTTGAAGGAGTTATACCCCGGTTGAAGGGGTTATACCCTGGTTGAAGGAGTTATATCCTGGTTGAAGGGGTTATACCCTGGTTGAAGGAGTTATGTCCTGGTTGAAGGAATTATTACCCCTGTTGAAGGAGTTATATCCTGGTTGAGGAGTTATTACCCTGGTTGAAGGAGTTATTACCCTGGTTGAAGGAGTTATTACCCTGGTTGAAGGAGTTATACCCCGGTTGAAGGAGTTATACCCCGGTTGAAGGAGTTATATCCTGGTTGAAGGAGTTATACCCTGGTTGAAGGAGTTATACCCTGGTTGAAGGAGTTATTACCCCGGTTGAAGGGGTTATACCCTGGTTGAAGGAGTTATACCCTGGTTGAAGGAGTTATACCCCGGTTGAAGGAGTTATACCCCGGTTGAAGGAGTTATATCCTGGTTGAAGGAGTTATACCCCGGTTGAAGGGGTTATACCCTGGTTGAAGGAGTTATATCCTGGTTGAAGGAGTTATACCCCGGTTGAAGGGGTTATACCCTGGTTGAAGGAGTTATATCCTGTTTGAAGGAGTTATATCCTGTTTGAAGGGGTTATACCCTGGTTGAAGGAGTTATACCCTGGTTGAAGGATTTATTACCCTGGTTGAAGGAGTTATACCCTGGTTGAAGGAGTTATTACCCCGGTTGAAGGAGTTATACCCCGGTTGAAGGGGTTATACCCTGGTTGAAGGAGTTATATCCTGGTTGAAGGAGTTATTACCCCTGTTGAAGGAGTTATATCCTGGTTGAGGAATTATTACCCTGGTTGATGGAGTTACACCCTGGTTTGAGGAGTTATTATGCCTTGTTTGAGGCAGTTTGTTATCCTGGTCGATGGAGTTGTTACCTTTTGTCAAAGGAATTATTATCGGTGTTGGCAGAATCATTACCCGTGCTAACGGAGTGGCTCCCTGCGGAATTATTGGTTCAAGTTTCTGTGTCGTCGGAGATGTGTCCCACAGAGTAACTTGTTCAAGTCACCGGATGCCTGATTCGTGCTTTACGTAGCATTTTGTTTGTTTCTCTACAAACGAAGGTCAAGACTTTTGTGTTTTCGACGTGGTCCTTTGGCTCGATGCATGCTTATTGTAGCAAAATTTGGAATTAATTGTGGATTTAAGACCTGTGGCGTCACGCAGGTGGTTGAGGACGAAATCAAGTCAGTTCTTATCAAATAATTGATCAGTTGTTGCCGTGAAAACCAGATTCGGTTTTTTGAATGATATTTTCCCCAAGCAGTAGTCGTATTAGCAATTTGATTTTGCGGTTGGCAAATTTCCGGGTTCTTTCGTATTCAACCGTCTCGTACCACGAATGGTTGGAAGCCGTTCGCTCTTCACCCAATCAGGTCCAAGTCGCTTGAATAGGGGCAGCTGTTGCACCCTAAAATTTGCTCAACCTTTTCTAATTGGTTTATGTTTCAATATCATTAGCATTTGCATATAGAGTCATGTACATAGTCTAATCATCTGCATAGCATAGCATAGCAAACCATCCAACAGGGACCAATCATTATTCTCATCTCTAGGAGCCTATCAAGAGGTTATTCTTCAAGATCAATCTTATTCAAGTCATCAGAAAAATTTGAAAGCTGAGAAGTCAATGGATCAAGCAGTTCATCTATCTCCTAACTGAGGGTATCTGAGGATTAACAAATAAGTTGTGAGCTGTGGATGGAGCATGGAGAGTATCTGGATATCATGGGAGACTTATAAAGTCATTTGGAGAAGGAGACAAGTCATTGATGTGGTCACAAGAGCTGCAGTTGAGGACAGTCAAATAGGGTTTCATCTGGGTCAACCCTGGGTCAACCCTAGGTCAATGGATTGATTGAAAGGCATTGGGTCTATTGGAGAGAGGTGGAGTTCATCATTTTACATGTAAAGAAGGATATGATTATATTCTAAGAAGAAATCAAGAGAAATCAAGGAGAAGAGGAGTTTCTAAATTAGGGTTTCTGTGTAAAATCCCATGGTTTAGGTCAAATTTCCAAGCAAGATAAGTCAAAATGCAAGCTTCAAATGGATCCTGGGCCAACATGAAACTTGTAGAGGATCTCAATACCTTTAATTTGAGTGGTGGAAGACATCAAGGAGATTTATAAAACTCAAGTTATGGTCCTTGCAAGTTACAGGTCATCTGAGGTATCTGAAATTTTGTCTGTGAAAGTGACTTGACTTCCAAGCAATTTTTACCCCTCAAGGAGATTTCAAATGAATTTCTGGTCAACATAAGAGTTGTTCCTCATTGTCTTAGCTTTCTAGAATGGTATGGTATGCCTTCATATGAGTTGTGGAACTCTACTTATGGTCTTGGCAAGCAAAGGGTATTTTGGTCATTTGAGAATTACAGGTCATTCTTAGCCTGTGCCCAAAACTCATACAAGGATGCTTCAAATGAAAAACTTCACAACATAAAAGTTTCTCAAAATGCCATTTTAAGTCTAGAAAAGAAGTCATGAAAGTTTGGAAATGCATGGAATGAGACTTGACCAAAGTTGGTGGAAAATGACCTAAAAAAAGGCATATAAGTTGAAAAAGTTGAAATGAAAAATTGGTTTGAGAGATCTACAAATCCAAAAGGGGTCATCCAATATACCAAATTGATTCCAAACATCATTTTAGAGACATTGGTTCAGCCACTCTTTTGAGTTAGGAGAAAAATTTTGGACTTGCTTTGTATTTTTGTTGCTTGCATAATAAGGCAAGTATGGAAAACTTAGCATAAGTGACTTTTCAAGGCAAGGAACTTGGCTTTTTCACTCACACCATGTCAATAACTCATGAGAGGAGATTTTTCCCCAAATATGAAAGGAAATGCATGAGATATGAGATGATTCAAAGTATCATGGCATGAGAACTTCCATAACTTTCCACCACATTCCATATTCTCCTAGATCAATCTAGAAGCTTCTAGGACTTTCCAAGCTCATCTATATATTGATATGAGTAACTCCATGCCATGGTTGGTGCTTCATATTGTTCATAAACACAAGTTTCACACACTTTTTTCCAATTTGCAAAATCAACTCAAACTCTCTCAAATTCTCATCAATTCTCACAATCCTTGATCTGATCATCATCATCATCATCCAAGGATCATAATTCACACAATCATGTGGTAAATTGAAGGAGGATTCGAGCTGTGCATGTTCACCATTCAAAGTGCAAGAATTTTGGAATTGGGAGATTCAAAGCCTTGGAGCACGATTCATTGCATACAGAACTCATCACCAAGTTCCCTGATCATTTTCCACTCATTTCCAGCCTTGGATCAAGAAGATTTCGCACCTGTTTTCATCAATTGCACCAGGTATGTTGCTCATTCGATTTGCATGTTTTAGGTAGAATTACTAGGTTTTGTTAGCATAGAAATGGTAAGATAGGATAGATGACTGAGTTTGGTGAGTTTGGAGAGTTTCCATGGAGTTTGATCATGGAGTGCAAGAACTGTTAGGGTTTGTATCTCTTGGAATATGGCACGAAAATCTTAGGTGAATAGCTTGTTGTGATCAGCACAAGGTGTAGAGTATGTTAGGGTAGAATTGAGCAAACTTTGGAGAAGTTGATGACAGGTATTAATGGTGGAGTCAGACTGTTGCACCTATCGGGTTGGTTGATTGAGCAAGTTTTAGGAGAAGTTATGATCATGGCTGCGTAGAGGGAAGTTTATAGAACATTTTTGCTTTTGGAAGTGTTTGGTTTCATGGAGAATGGAGAGAGAACAGGAAGCTCGAATATGCATGCATGGGAGATGGATTTCAGGGTTAGGGTTTGCTGGAGGTTGAAGATAACCTTTAAGCCACACGATTGCCGTTTGAAATTTGACTGGGAACTCGATCCTACGACCATGATTGAATGGAAAAAACGGAGGGAATTTCAAACCTCAAACGCACCGTTCCACTTATTAGCTTCAGACTGGGCTTTGAGTCCTTTGCTTTTCACACCCTACCAAGCCAAGCCCAATCACAAATGAACGGAAATGCTTTCTATTCACACCGATTTGGTTTTTTTAATTTTTGCTGGGATTTCTATTTGATTGGGCCCAGACGCGCCCTGCTAGGCGCACCCCCCAGTCTGGGCCCGTTCCTTTTTTTAACTGAATTTCCTACTTGCTGCACCCTCCATTCCATTTAATTCAATTTTATTTTCTCTTAAAAACATTAAATCTTTAAAAAATCATAACAAATTGTAAAATGCATATTTTTCATTGGCTGTTTTTGCATTCTTTTCTTAATTTTGTCAAGAAAATTATCATACAAAAAAATTAATACTTCATTTCATTTTTATATTTTTAGCATATTTTTCTTTTAAATAGGTGTAAATAATATTTTGTTTGGTGCATGATTTTGCTAATTTTAGTTTGAATAAATGCTTTACTATTTTTAATCCATTCTTTTTAGGTTGATTAGTAGATATTGTTAGTTTGTATATACAATTTAGTTCATATTTTTAGGATTTAATTTTAGGTGATTTGATTAGGTGTGAATAACATGAACAAAACTAGGGTTTAGGTGACAACATAGGTGAATAAGTTCATTTCCCTTAGGAGTTAGAAATTGAATCTTTGGGGTATGGGACTATAGGGATTAGGGGTAGTTATTAGATCCCTTAGAAAATATTAGGATTCCCCTACTGCTATTAATATACTGTCTATATTTGTTTGACTGGTGTGGTGTGCCCTCTCTGGGGATTATAATTTGTCTGTGTGGGTATTGGGATTGCTTGGGGATTGGGAGAGCAGAAGACTTATGATGATGAAGCCCATTTGGAGATCCAGAGATTGAAGTCCAACTTCCAGAGTTGATGAGGAGATTCTTGTTGGCAGCTGTTGAGGAGTCTAGGGTTTAGGAGCTAGGCAGAGCTCTAGATTAGAAAGCTTGTTTCTCAAACATGGAATGCCTTGTCTGCATCCATCCTTTCTCTATGATTCAAAGTCTCTTTCAAATATCCACCTCCTTCCTTTGGAAGGATCAGTGAATGTATTTGAAAGATAGAACTTTTGAGAGAAAATTGTCTGTATAATGTTAACAGTTGATGAGCCACCCTTGGTAGGCAGTCTACTGTCTAACATTCACTTTTATCTTGTTGACTGATGTTCATCCTGAAGATTGAGACTTGAAGAAAAGCCATTGCAGATTGAAGACTGATAATCAAAGCCCTTGCTTGAAGGCTGTGGAGATGGAGATAGATGCTTGCTTAAGCTTGTAGCTGTTTGATGATGACTTGAAGACAGATGTTGATGCAGAGCCGTTGTGGCTGTTTATTTTTCTGCTGTATTTTATTTCTGATGTATTGATTGGTTTTCTGGACTGTATTGTTTGCTGTTTACCATGTTGGGTTGAAAGTGAATCCTGTTCACTTTTACCTATTGTTTTCTAGGTTCGAGGTTGAGTGGGACTCCCTTGCCTCGCTTGTATTGTTGCATCCATGCATTTTCCTGCTTTACTGTATATATTTGCTATTGTTTCTGTTCCCGTCTATTCCCTTAGGATCTCTGTTTCTCTCTGTGCAAGAGAGGAGCATGATAGACATTAGGCCTTAACCCATGCATGATAACACTAGGTCAGTTTGGTTCCCTTGTCAACCATAGGTTAGAGTTCTGTCTCTTCTTTCTCAAAACAAACAGAAAAACACAATAAATATTCCAAACACAATAAAAGATACTTCTTTCGTAAAAGAATGTGAACTCATCAAGACGTCATTTTTGTCCGCTTGGACCAGTAATTAGAAAAACCCTTTTTCAGAAGGAATAAAAACAACCAAGACAGACTTGTGTCGTACGTGGCCCAAACTACGTTTGCTCTGATCTTTCATGCTGTATGAAAGTACGTAGGCATAAGATGCGATATCCTAGCGAGCAACCTTCCCCTCCTTTCCCGTAGGTAGGCGAACTACGTTGACTCTGATTTCTCGTTCCAGACGGGAATACGTAGGCATAAAGTGCGATACTTTGCCGAGTCATTTTCTTTTCTTTTAACCCTTAACCCTTAGTTTAGATAGAATAACAATCTTTTCGACCGAAAACAAGCGTGGATCCCGTCGAGTACGACGGACGTGAGGGGTGCTAATACCTTCCCCTTGCGTAACCGACTCCCGAATCCAGGTTTTGGTTGCGACGACCATACCTTTCCCGTGTTGTGCGAGGTTTACTCTCAGCGTTTCCTTTCCCTCCCGTGGGATAAATAACGCACAGTGGCGACTCTTCTGTTCAGCCGGCGCCGATTTTCGCAGTAGCGACAATGAGGTGCAACGAATCCTGATCTGGAGATAAATTGGCGTTTGATGAACTCGGATGAACATCTGGTGAAGATCACATGGATCTTGATGGATCTGAGAAACTATCAACGATTGGTGGGTTTCTGGAAAATATGATGAAGATCAGATGAACATGTTGAGTTTTCCGGTGATGATGAAGCTTCCGGCGAGGTTTCTGGTAGCGTTTGATGGTGAAGATCGGAAGAACGGATGAAGGTCGAAGAAAGAGGATGAAGTATTCTGGGTTTTTGGTTTTCCGGTGAAGTGTACGGTGGCCGGAGTAGGTTAGAGGTGCCGGAGACGGTTGGAGGCGGTGGTTGCATGGCCGCCGGCCATGCAACCGGTGAAGGTTGTGGTGAGGACGCGTGTCACGGGTAGTGGGAGAGAATGGTGCATGCGTGCCACTTGGCGAGGGCGTGGCAGAGAGAGGGAGAAGGAGTGTGAGGTGGCAGTGTGGAAATGAAGAACGTGGCCTCTCTCTTCTGAATTACACGTGGATCAGACCATTTATATGGATAATTCTGGACCTGCATGAATTGGGCTTTTGAAGATTGGACACACGGCCCATTCAGACTAATACTGATTAACGAAATGCATTAAAAACTGATGAATGGAATTAACGTGAAGGAATTAAGACTAATGATGAATTGAATGGCTAATTAAATGGAAAAACTGAATTAACTACTGCTCAGAATTAATGAACGGATTAAAGGCTAATTAAACTAAAAATTAACTCTAAAATAACCCTAATATTATTCTAACAATTAAAATCTATTAAATCTCTAAAACCATTATACTCTAATTAAATCTAAAAACTAATTAACCTAATAATCTAAAAACAAATTAACTATTAAAATGTTACAACTATTTATTATCTATTGCTAATATCCTAAAATGATTAAAAAATATATTAATATCTAAATATTAAAACCCTAATAATGGCCAAATAAAAACCAGAAAAATCACAATAATTCCTAAAGGAACAAAAATAGCACAGAACGACAGATAGGACCACGAGAGCGCACCGGAGTAACCGATAAAAATAAACGGACACCGAAATATCCCTAAAAATAACAGCGCAAGCTGAAAACACCGGGAATAGCACGGCTTCCCAAAAATACGATTCTACCTATCTAAACTGATTAAAAAAACACCTGAGACGCGAGACGATGGCTGTGATCCCGATAAAATCAATATAACTGAAAAAATGCACTGTATGCGATATGCAGATGCGAATGCGGTCATGCGTCGAAACATGAACCAAATACGGAACCCGGTTGGTCAAATTTTGGGGTGCAACAGCTGCCCCTATTCAAGCGGCTTGGACCTGAATGGGTGAAGAGCGCTCAGCCTTCAAACATTCAAAGGTAGATGACGGTTGAATACAAATGAAACCCTGAAATTTGCCACCCGCGGGAATATACTGCAAAACTGCTTGAGGAATAGCTTCCAATGAACTGAAGTTTGGTTGTCACAGCAGCAACTGGTCAATTATCTGATAAATTTTCTTCTCCCTTTCCAAATCAATCACCTGTGCGACACCACAAGTATTGGAATAATGCTTCGAAAAGCAAACAACTTGATTCCCATCTCTCTTATGGGATCAAATCCTGTCAACTCACAGTTCACTGCGAACTTGAGGACAATTCTCCTGGGGAACTTCTGAATCGACTGCTCGACACCCATTCTGTCAATAGGAGGCGGCTTCAGAAATCTGATATATGTCAATTTTTTTTCAGTACCGACGTAACAACCAAATGAAGAATCACTCCGCTGGGGAAGAAGAGAAGCTTAACCCAACAACTCTGCGAGGGAACAAATTCGAAGTCCAATGAGGCAACCAACCTGGTCCATGTTTCGAAATGCGTATGCTTGAAATGATGCAATGTCCTATATGACATGGAAATGTTATGCGTTCTGTTTGAAAATGCGAGGCCCAGACGGCATGGAAATGCTATATGTTTGGATAAATGCTATGACGATACATGCAAATGCTAATGTAAGCTCGAGCTGCCAGAGAACACCAGGTCTGCAACCACTTGGCAAAATGAATGCCGAAGGAAGCGTCAACTTTACTGAAGGTAACCTGATATCACAGAATCATCTCAGCAAAATAAATGCTGGAGAAGGGAAACTAAATCCGCTGGGGATAACCATCCTGCTGGAGAAATGGAAAGGCAACCCTGCTTGGGGAGAAAGAAAGAACAACTCTGCTTGAGGATGCTCTCTTCAAAACATTGGCAACTGATTGTGCTCTGCGGGGGATTGACCCAAACTGGGGTTGATTGCGCGCAGCATGCTGCTGAAAATGCCCCTACTATCAAGGATATCAATCTTAATCTGCTGGGGATACTCCTGATCCTACTCTGATACGGGGTAAAATACAATCTCGACTCTTCTGGGGATAATAAGCAACTTTCATCGGCTGAAGAGTAGCAATTCTGATTTAACAACATCCACCAGTAATTCAAACATTAATCGGAGCACTGGTATCCGTCGAGCTTCGTATCGGGGAACATGACAACTTGCGAGTCATTGGGAATTACTGTGTCAGATACCTTTAGGTTTTTTTTTTCTGGTTTAGGGTAAACGTGGACTATGTACACAGTGGAAGATGTGGAAAATACTAGACGAGAACTAGCATTCAAAGGTAGACTACCAGACGAGAACTGATAGGAAAATAGGTTAGGAAAATTGAACGAAAATTGATTTGATAACGACATGTACCAGACGAGAACTGCTACAACACTTGAAGAAACGGTGACCAGGCGAGAACTGGTTACAATAAACTACACCAGACGGGAACTGATGCTTACTATAAACTACACCAGACGGGAACTAATGCTTACGGAAGGGCGGGCCAGACGAGAACTGGTTACCGGTTTGCCAGGCGAGAACTGGACTTTAGAAACGACTGGTTACTGACACGTAACAGGTTTAAACTGCAGGTCAATGATCCAACGACAACAAGATCTTTTTTGAAATGTTAAGGTTTTGATAAGGGTAATGACACAATTCCCCGATACTCAACTCTGGCTGGGGATAAACAGACTAGCTTGAATAACTTGCCCCAGTACACTCAGCTGGGGATAACAAGACTGGCTTGAACAACTTGCCCCAGTACACTCAACTGGGGATAAAAAGACTGGCTTGCACAACTTGCCCCAGTCTAACTCCTGAGAGTACCGCTCTGAACAGCTTGCTACGAGACGACCTATAGATTACTTGCCCCGGTATCTATACGACAAAAGAATTCAATCTCCATTAAACAATTATCAACCCAACTGATTTTAACATTCTCTGCGGTGACTTGCCCCTGAATGAGCGTTCGAGCGACTTAACCTGATCTGATTATCCACTGGAATATCTGCTTTCAAATCTCCACGTTCTGTATAATTGCCCCTGATTGGCTCTCGAGAAGACTCACTTCTGATCAACTGTTTTTCAAACAAAACGGCCCCTGATCAACTGAAGCTTCGGGACTTGTCCTAAGACTAACTGATTCCGAACTTACTGGAAGTCAATGCCCTGGATTCGCAGGTCTTCACAACATACACCATTCTGGTTCAGACTGCTGAATTATCCCGTCCTGCTTGACGGTTCCCTGTTGGAATTTCTTTCATGCCAACTACTAACCTGCAATAAAAATTGTCTATTTACGAATGGTAATCTTAATGCAGTGCTCAGGCAGATTTTGAAAAAATTTGAGCTGTCACTCATTTACATGTCATGATTGTGAGTGACGAATGAACCAAAGTTCAAACGTAGTGCTTACGTGGTCAGTGAAAAATACAACAAGGATGTAACTAGCAAGTCAAGAAGGAGTCAGGTTACTCAACCTTATCGTAATGCGCTTCAGAATAAACCCTACCTCAA
The DNA here is from genome assembly GCA_963859935.3 of Lathyrus sativus. Taxonomy (NCBI): domain Eukaryota; kingdom Viridiplantae; phylum Streptophyta; class Magnoliopsida; order Fabales; family Fabaceae; genus Lathyrus; species Lathyrus sativus. The sequence continues at coordinate 280,868,909 of OZ012736.1, forward strand.
TTAGGTCTTTTGAGGGTTGTATCGTGGTCGGGTTCACGGTTCGTGAAATAAAGGATATTTGGCTCAAATTTTGATTTGTACCCACCCCTTCTTCGTGATGATCTCCGATCCTAAGGTTCAGTTAACCTGGCACAAGCGCTCGCCTCTTTGAGAGGTATGTTAAGAACCACAATTAAGGAACTCACAAGGTCTTTCGGAGTGATAGTTACTCCTTTCTCGTTTTCGGTGTCTGTGTACCCGACTTTGTGACTCGCTGGGGAAAAGAATTTCTATCCCTCTTTTTCATTCTTTTGATTCCCTAATTTTTTCCTGGACTGACTCATTTTGAGTTCCTTTCGATTTTTTTCGTTTTTTGAAGTCCAGCGGGATGCCCTGATTTTTGCCTAAGTATTAGCTTTCCAGCTTTTCCTTTCTTTTTACTTAGCGGGCTTTCTTTCTTCTTTCTTTTGGAACAAAGTCGTGTGACACTGGTTGTCTTGATTACTCCGAAAGGATTGTAACTGTCTCACTCCTGACTGGTGAGGTTTAGCCTCTTGAAAGGTATAAACTGATCGATCCTCGAAAGACAACACTCCTTTGTAAGACTTGAATGCTTGGTCAAGCTAACTGACAACTACCCTGCCCCAGGTTAAGATGTGAGGGTTTAAAAGCCTGAAAAAACTTCTACTTCTTGGCTCGAAGTGGTTAACAAGGGACTACCTCCTTATATCTCCAGTGTTTGGGGGATTTGAAACAATGCCTTGTACGTCATCGGTAAGGTCTTATCTGAAAGCGTACGATCATTGGTTATGAGTTTAGTTTCGTCATCCTCCCTCCAATCTTTGCTAGTCACAGTGATAAAGTGGAGTGAATAAAATGCAAGTGTCAGTGCAATGCAGCAAATGAGCGACAGCGACATGATTAATTCAGAAAAATGCATAGTCACTTTATTATTATCACCATTCAAAACATACAATGTTTAAAAGCAGGTAGTAACTAACAGAAAAGAAACTACAAATGCAAATGATATAAAAGTCTGAGGATTGCCAATGCTGAGGCGCCTGCCTGTCTGAATCACTGGCTCCTTTGCTGGGGAATACTTTCCGAGTCAATGAGCTTAGACAACTGAGCGGTTGGTATGAACAAACAGAAGTCCTTCTCGAAAGGAAATGCGATCTTGGTCGATCAACTGCTGTACTTTCGCCTGAAACGCTTTACAATCTTCAGTTGAATGCCTTGGAGAGCCACCATGATAACCACACTGAACGTGGGGATTGTACCCAGGAGGGTAAGGTTTTGGAACTGGCTTAAGAGCTTTAGGTTCCACCAAAGAACTCTGGATCAAAGATGGTAGCAGTTGGCTATACGACATAGGCACTGGGTGAAAAGGACCATTCCTTCGTTCCAAATTGTTGCGAGGTCTGTTCTGATTCTGACGCTGATTTTGATAACCTCGACCACGAGTTTGCTGCTTTGCAATGGAAGCGATATAAGGTCCCTGATATGGTGCCCTAGGCACGGCTGTCTGTTCAGTATAACAAGCCACAAGAGGTACTGATCTCTGATAAGATGAAGAACCAACAAAATTCACTGATTCGCTTCGAGGATATTCAACCTTTGGCATGACTGCATTGATCACAACTCCTTCTTCATTCTGATAGTCACAAGGATATTCAGTTTCACTAGCTTGATCATTTGAAGTAATCTGAATTTTCCCAATTCTTATGGCATACTCAAGGTGTTCTCCTAATGCTACCACGTCAGAGAAACTTAATGGAAGTCCGAGAAATCTTTCGAAGTACGAATCTTGTAGGGAATCTACAAACATGCTTGTCAACTCTCGGTCTAACAGCGGTGGATGCACTCTAGCAGCAAACTCTCTCCATGTCTGAGCATACTTCCTGATAGGTTCATTGTTCTCTTGAGACAATTCTTGCAACTGCATGCGATGAGGAGCTACGTCTAGGTTATAATCGTACTGCTTCAGAAAAGCTCTGGCTAAATCCATCCATGACTGAATCCGATTTCTCTCTAACTGCATATACCACCTCAAAGATGCCCCAGTCAGACTATCTTGAAAGCAATGGATCATCAATTTGTCATCTCGCACAAACGAAGTCATTCTTCGGCAGAACATCATCAAATGTTGCTTCGGACAGCTATCTCCCGTGTACTTCTCAAATTTCGGCACTTTGAACTTATAAGGCAACACCAGGTCAGGAACCAAACACATGTCTACAACATTCAGGTTAACAGCATCTTTGACTTTCAAAGCTTCAACTTTCTCTTCCAACACTCGGAGTTCTCTATCCGTCTCAAGAGCTCTTGGATCTACCATCCTGGCTATCGGGATATCTCTTCGGTAATTCATCACAGGGAAAGCAACACCTTGATTGTTAACAGGAGGAGGACGCTCATTCCGGGCAACAAACTGCTCATGTCGATCTCGGTTCTCAACAGAAGGCTGTACAACTTGTTCTGCAGTAACGTTGTTCGCTTGCGGGAAGTCTTCCATAGAATCATACAGAGGGTTGGACGTCATAGTGAACCCCGTCAAGGTGTTAGGAGACTGGAAATTGCCTTCAGACATAGCTACCAATAGTCTTCAGCTGACTTCAATGCTTGATTCTGCTCAACTCTACTCAACCCCTAGGTAGGTCTTCTGACAATCAACAGCTGCTCAGTCCAAACTCCGGGCAATCACCTTCAGGAAACAAAGGCTGGATCAAAACTCTGGCTAACTGGAGGATGATATGCAATATGATGCAACACTGTTATGCACATGATATGCAAGATGCAGCAAACAACGGGACCACAGCCCCCACACAATCTGAATACATGTTGCGCTGCTGACGGAGTACGTTCGCTCTGAAGAGAAGACCAAGATAACGGGTAGGTTGGAAGTCAAGATTCCTGCAAAAAACCCCCCCACTCACAGGTATGGACCTATATCTGACAAGGCACGGCATCCTATGTGGTCGTTAGCGTCACAGACTTTCAAAACTGACGATACGATTCCCAGAAGGAGTGGCATCATCAAGTCCTGAAGAGGCCTCACTTAGCTAACTTCTAAATGATCGGTTCCCAGAGTCCACAATCTAACTAACCAGCAAACCGAGCCACCCAAAGGGTGGGACAAGAGGCCAACCAGAAGAACCTCGTCCGAGTGTAGATTTCGCGGGACATTAGGACATGCAAAGCATGCGCGCGCCCACTAATCTCGACTCTAAGTCTAAGGTGCACTCAAGCCCAGGTCCGGCTTCTTACTCAATCATAGAACACCCGTCACACCCCAATAGCACAATAGCAACAGATAACATCAATAAATAAACCCCAATAGACAAGCAAACAAGCGCTAGGATTGGCTCTCTCTTAGGGGACGTTGGATCCCACATGCATAAGGAACTATCGCAGTCCTTAGCAGCCAGAGGACGTTGGATCCCCAGCAGGCTCGTATAGGGAACTATCGCAGTATCCCCAGCAGAGTCGCCAGCTGTTGGGGATGACCCCAAACAGCCAGGAAAAAACCTAAGGCAAGACTCGCACAGAGAACCATCGCAGTCCCCAGCAGAGTCGCCAGCTGTCGCTACTGCGAAAATCGGCGCCGGCTGACAGAAGAGTCGCCAGCGTGCGTTATTTATCCCAACGGAGGGAAAGGAAACGCTCGAAGTAAACCTCGCAAAAAACGGGAAAAAGGTATGGTCATCGCAACCAAAACCTGGGTTCGGGAGTCGGTTACGCAAGGGGAAGGTATTAGCACCCCTCACGTTCGTCGTACTCGACGGGATCCATGTTTGCTTGGGTTGTCTAAAGGATGCAAAAACAATCTATCTACGGCTGTTAAATCTAAACGGAAGGGAATTGACTCGATGGAGCGTCGCACTCTATGCCTACGTATTCTCAAGAGAGAAAGTCAGAGTCAATGTAGTTCGGGACTACGGGGAAAATTGGCTCGCCAAGACCTCGCGTCTTGTGCCTACGTACTTCCACACTGCATGGAAGATCAGAGCTTTACGTAGTTCAGTCTAACTACGGCTAAACAGGGTATTCTCACACAGCAGTGAGAAATCAAACTGGTTTTACAGGTACGGGAACCTAAGGAAAAAACTACGGTCTGGTCTCAAATGCACTTGGGCAAGAGAAAAGGTGTAACAATCAGTCGTCAGCGGGAAGGTCTCGATCGCACAGCAGCAGAGAACAAAAGGGTTAGTTGTTAGTGTGCTCGCTAGGATATCGCATCCTATGCCTACATATTCTCGTCTGGTACGAGAAATCAGAGCAGCTGTAGTTCGGCTACTTCGGGACCACAGCTCAAATCTCGTTTTATTAACATTCTGAAAAATGGTTACAATGATTGAATACTGAAAATAAACTCCTAGGAAATACTATCCTATCCATCTATCATGGAAAATCAAATGGAAAATAGTCCCCTAACAAGTGTACTTCTAAACTATCCCTAAAATAAAACTCCATGAAGAAAATATACTCTAAAAAAATATTAAATCTACCTTAATATTTTTTCTCAATATTTCTTTTCCCTTTTCTTTTTTCCACATTCTTTTTCTATATTTTTTTCACTATCTTTTTTAATATTCTTTCTTTATTCTTTTTCTTCTTTCTCTTTTTTTTCAAAATACTTTTTTTCCTCTTTTCAAATATTTTCCATATATTTTTTCATATTTTTTTTCTATATATTTTTTCATATTTTTTTTCTATATATTTTTTTCCTTTTTCAATATATTTTCTTCATATATTTTCAATATCTTTTTCTTTTTTTCTCAACATTCTTTTTTTATGGTATTTCTTTTTTCATATAAAAGATACTAAACAAATAAAAGATAAAAAAATACAAGGGGAGGGGTACATCAGTTATAAGGGGTGTTAGCAAGAAAAAACAGCAGAGCAATTGGGCCCAGCCCAATGCAGACTTCAGCCAAACAAAAAATGGATGGGGGTGCAAGCTGGTACACGGGGGTGTGATGCCCACGATGTGTTGGGCCCAAACAAGGTCAACCCAATCCCAAAGAGTCCACGAGGGACCTCTCCTCTCCCTCACTCTTCCATTTCCACTCTGAAACCCTAATGTTCTTCCTTTCACTGCGCCGTATCACCGCCCCTCCCAACCTCTCTCCGCCTGTTCTCTACCTCCGCCGCCGCCAACCAAAAACCCTTCTCCACCTCTTGCTTTCCTCAAAAACGTTCAACCTACAAACTTAGACAAACACAAGCATTCACAGAATCAAGACTAATGCGCGGTGTTAAGATCTTCAGGAGGACGAAGATCGTTGAAGCCACAGAGAGACTACATGAAGAGGATGAATATTTGCACCGTCTTTGAAGGTTCTTGGACGGAGGTGGACGAAGACGATGAACGCGATTGAAGGTCTTGAAAAATCCATTGAGGCGCTACTATTTCTAGAAAGTTGAAGAAGAACCGATGGAGGCGATGAAGTCTCTTGAAGGTTCGAAGTCTCCAGAAGTAGTTGAAGATCTTGCATGTGAATCTGGAAATAGGTTGACGATCGGTGATTGATGATTTGTTCATTGGGGGAGGTTCTGGAAAAGACGCTACAGATGAAGATCTTCAAGGATCTTTGCAGATCTTGAAGCTTAACGATGAACATCGTTATTAGTTCTTGAAGGTTTATTCAACAGTTGATGAAGATTGATGATTCTTTGGTAGTTTCTGGAAAACCTTCATTGAAGAACACGAAGAACCGGATGAATATTGGAGTGAATCTTGATGAGGTGCAACGAATCCTGATCTGGAGATAAATTGGCGTTTGATGAACTCGGATGAACATCTGGTGAAGATCACATGGATCTTGATGGATCTGAGAAACTATCAACGATTGGTGGGTTTCTGGAAAATATGATGAAGATCAGATGAACATGTTGAGTTTTCCGGTGATGATGAAGCTTCCGGCGAGGTTTCCGGTAGCGTTTGATGGTGAAGATCGGAAGAACGGATGAAGGTCGAAGAAAGAGGATGAAGGATTCTGGGTTTTTGGTTTTCCGGTGAAGTGTACGGTGGCCGGAGTAGGTTAGAGGTGCCGGAGACGGTTGGAGGCGGTGGTTGCATGGCCGCCGGCCATGCAACCGGTGAAGGTTGTGGTGAGGACGCGTGTCACGGGTAGTGGGAGAGAATGGTGCATGCGTGCCACTTGGCGAGGGCGTGGCAGAGAGAGGGAGAAGGAGTGTGAGGTGGCAGTATGGAAATGAAGAACGTGGCCTCTCTCTTCTGAATTACACGTGGATCAGACCATTTATATGGATAATTCTGGACCTGCATGAATTGGGCTTTTGAAGATTGGACACACGGCCCATTCAGACTAATACTGATTAACGAAATGCATTAAAAACTGATGAATGGAATTAACGTGAAGGAATTAAGACTAATGATGAATTGAATGGCTAATTAAATGGAAAAACTGAATTAACTACTGCTCAGAATTAATGAACGGATTAAAGGCTAATTAAACTAAAAATTAACTCTAAAATAACCCTAATATTATTCTAACAATTAAAATCTATTAAATCTCTAAAACCATTATACTCTAATTAAATCTAAAAACTAATTAACCTAATATTCTAAAAACAAATTAACTATTAAAATGTTACAACTATTTATTATCTATTGCTAATATCCTAAAATGATTAAAAAATATATTAATATCTAAAAAATCTATTGAAACCCTAATAATGGCCAAATAAAAACCAGAAAAATCACAATAATTCCTAAAGGAACAAAAATAGCACAGAACGACAGATAGGACCACGAGAGCGCACCGGAGTAACCGATAAAAATAAACGGACACCGAAATATCCCTAAAAATAACAGCGCGAGCTGAAAACACCGGGAATAGCACGGCTTCCCAAAAATACGATTCTACCTATCTGAACTGATTAAAAAAACACCTGAGACGCGAGACGATGGCTGTGATCCCGACAAAATCAATATAATTGGAAAAATGCACTGTATGCGATATGCAGATGCGAATGCGGTCATGCGTCGAAACATGAACCAAATACGGAACCCGGTTGGTCAAATTTTGGGGTGCAACATATAATGATATTGCAACGGTGACGATCCTGAGGAAGACTATAATGATAACGGCGCCCGCCCAGTGGCCAACTATTACGATTACCAAAGCAGGGCCTGTTCCCTTCGAGAGTATGAAAGTTGTCCCGTGGACATACGGATTAGAAGCATATTGCAACGGTGAAAAGATTGTGGTAAATAGCCAGCCAGCTAGGGCTGTTGATAATTTCGTTGGAATGGGGGGCATGACCTGTAGCGGAAGGATCTTTACCTCACCTGAAATAGAAGCAGAGAGATTGGCCAAAGGCAAAGCCAAAGTAAATGAAAGCGGGCCTACTCAGTTGAAAGAAAAGGATACGTCACTCAAGGACGTAGAGGAGTTCATGAGACTGATTCGCAAAAGTGACAACAAAATTGTTGAACACCTACAGCAGACACCGTCGAAGATTTCTATCTTGTCATTGTTGTTATGTTCCGAGGCCCATCGAAACGCCTTGCTAAAGATTCTGGATACGTCATTTGTGCCTCAAGAAGTTTCTGTAAATCAGTTAGAGGGGGTAATGGCACATGTCAACACTGGACATAGCCTGGGTTTCACAGATTTTGATCTAACACCCAGGGGTCGAGAGCACAACATGGCTTTGCATATATAGGTGGAATGCCGGGGCACCGTAATTTCGCGTGTATTGGTGGATACTGGATCGTCGTTGAACGTTTTGCCAAAGAAAGCCATGATGAAATTGGACATACGGGGAATTATTTGCACGCCCAACGATTTGGTTGTGAGGGCGTTTGACGGGATGAAACGATCAGTGTTTGGGTCAATAACATTACCGCTTCAGGTGGGGCCATAAATTTTTGATACCGAATTCTACATCATGGATATCCATCCAGCTTATAGTTGCCTTCTTGGGCGCCCATGGATCCATGCTGCAGGGGCCGTGACGTCCACATTGCATCAGAAGTTGAAGTACATGGTGGGTGATAGTGTTGTTACCGTTTGCGGGGAGGAGGACATTTTGGTCAGTCACTTGTCTTCGTTCAGATATGTAGAAGTCGACGGAGAAATACACGAGACACCTTGTCAAGCCTTCGAAGGGTTGCGGGTTAAAGACAAAGCTCAGGGTACCAGCAAAGTGCCAGAGGTGGCAGTGTCATCCTACAAGGAAGCTCAGGCATTGGTGCAGACTGGTGAGACTAAAGGTTGGGGGCAGGTACTGGAGATTCCCGTGAAGAATGACAAGTTTGGGCTAGGGTATCGACCGACGTCGTCAACGTCATCTTCAGGAGCGCCCAGGTTCAAGGGACCGATAACAATTACGCCAAGCGGGGTGTGCTTTGAGACAATCAACGCTATTTCCGATGCTGAAGACGGAGATAGTGACTGCGATATGGACGCGTGGATCAAGCCAAGCGTGCCAGGACAAAGTCTCTGCAACTGGTCCATCCGGGAAACTGTCCCAGTGACTCTTAAACAGTAATGATTTGTTTTGTCAATTATTGAATAATCCTATGTCCTACCCGGGGAATAGTGATTTTTCCTTAGGGCTACTTGATTATGTGTATTGCACTGTTTTAATCATGAAATAAATGCGTTTTTCATATACAAATATTGTGATCCCTGTTGTTCTTGTTTTTACTTTAACAATAAATGGCAACGTGGTTATTTGCTTTGTCTGCGTTTTGAAACATTTAACCATTTCCTTTGCAGGACTAATATTTCAGATGGCATCTTCTACGAACCGCCTATGACTCGTTTCGACTTCGAGCATCCGGTATTCCAAGCAGAGGAAGAGATTGTTGAGGATAGCGACTTGCTAGAGGAGTTGACTCGTTTGTTGAAACAGGAAGAGAGAATCATTCTGCCTCATCAGGAGGAAATTGAGATTATCAACGTGGGGTCGGAAGAAGTTGTGAGAAATATCCGTATAGGGGCTGCGCTGCAGAGCGACATCAAGCAAAGGCTGATTGAGATACTGCGAGAGTATAGTGATATATTTGCTTGGTCGTACGAGGATATGCCTGGGTTGGATACGGACATGGTTGTGCACCGTCTGCCGCTGCGAGAGGAATGTCCGCCTGTTAAGCAGAAACTCAGAAGAACCAGACCAGACATGGTTGTGAAAATCAAAGAGGAAGTTCAAAAAAAGTGGGATGCTGGTTTCCTATCCGTTACAACTTATCCGCATGGGTCGCTAATATAGTACCAGTGCCGAAGAAAGACGGTAAAGTGCGAATGTGTGTAGACTACCGTGATTTGAATAGGGCGAGCCCGAAAGACGACTTTCCACTTCCTCACATTGATGTGCTGGTTGATAACACTGCTCAGTTCTTCGTATTCTCCTTCATGGACGGTTTCTCAGGCTATAATCAGATCAAAATGGCACCAGAAGACATGGAGAAGACTACCTTCATTACCCCCTGGGGAACATTTTTCTACAAAGTGATGCCCTTCAGACTGAAGAACGCTGGGGCAACATATCAACGTGCTATGACGACTCTCTTTCATGACATGATGCACAAAGAGATCGAGGTTTGTGTTGATGATATGATTGCCAAATCCCAGACAGAGGAGGAGCATTTGGTTAATATGCTGAAACTGTTCAAAAGACATAGGAAGTTCAGGTTGAGACTGAACCCTAACAAGTGCACCTTTGGGGTGAGATCGGGTAAACTACTGGGGTTTATTGTGAGCGAAAAGGGAATAGAGGTTGATCCCGCAAAGATAAAAGCTATGCAAGAAATGGCGACGCCTAAAACAGAAAAAGAAGTGCGTGGGTTTTTAGGGAGGTTGAACTATATTGCTCGGTTCATATCTCACCTAACTGCGACATGCGAGCCGTTATTCAAATTGTTGAAAAAGGATCAGGTGTTGACCTGGAATGAAAATTGCCAAAAGGTGTTCAACAAGATAAAAGAATACTTGCAGGAACCTCCTGTTTTGATACCCCCAGTGGCCGGGAGACCTTTGATTATGTATTTGACGGTTCTTGAGGAAAGTATGGGTTGTGTTCTCGGTCAACACGAAGAGACCGGACGTAAAGAGCGTGCGATCTACTATTTGAGTAAGAAGTTTACTGACTGTGAGTCCAGATACTCAATGCTAGAAAAGACGTGTTGCGCGCTAGCCTGGGCCGCCAAACGTTTGAGGCAATACATGCTGAATCATACAACCATGCTAATTTCAAAGATGGATCCAATCAAATATGTGTTTGAGAAGCAAGCTCTCTCCGGAAGAATTGCCCGATGGCAGATGGTGTTAATAGAATACGATATCCAATATGTCTCGCAAAAGGCTATTAAGGGTAGCGTTCTGTCAGAGTACCTTGCTGAGCAGCCGGTTGAGGACTACCAATCGATGAGGTTTGATTTTCCTGACGAGGATATCATGTACCTGAAAATGAAAGATTGTGAAGAACCATTGTCGGATGAAGGACCAGAGTTGGGTTCCGAATGGCAGTTGATATTTGACGGAGCAGTTAATTCCTATGATAGCGGAATAGGGGCAATTATCACTACTCCTCAGGGGTCGCACATCCCATTTACTACCCGATTGACTTTCCCCGTTACCAATAATGAGGCTGAATATGAGGCTTGCATCATTGGTCTGGAAGAAGCCATTGATTTGCGAATCAAGAACCTGGATGTATACGGAGACTCAGCTCTAGTGGTGAATTAGATTAAAGGAGAATGGGAGACACGTCAACCCAATTTGATACCCTATATGAACTATGCAAGGAGATTGTTGCCTTTCTTTGACAAGGTGGAATTGCATCAAGTGCCGCGAGCAGAAAATCAAATGGCTGACGCCCTGGCAACATTTTCTTCAATGTATAAAGTTAACTTCTGGAACAAGGCTCCCCGGATTGTTATCTCTCGGCTTGATAGGCCTGCATTCATATTTGCCATTGACGAGGCTCCCGATGGTAAGCCCTGGTATTTTGACATCCATAATTTCCTGAAGAATAAGGAGTATCCGGTTGGGGCATCCAGTCGTGATCAGAAGACTCTTAGGAGATTGGCTGGCAATTTCTATTTGAATCCGGACGGTGTCCTGTACAAAAGAAACCACGACTTGGTATTGCTACGCTGTGTAGATGAGAAAGAGGAGAAGTTGCTCATGGAAGAGATACATGAGGGTACATTTGGTACACATGCTGGTGGGCATGCTATGATGAGAAAACTGCTGCGGGCAGGTTATTATTGGCTGACTATGGAAACAGATTATTTCAAGTTTGCAAAGAGGTGTCATAAATGCTAGATTTATGCAGACAAAATCCATGTGCCTCCAAGTCCTCTGAATGTGATGTCATCACCGTGGCCTTTCTCGATGTGGGGAATTGATATGATTGGCAAGATCGAGCCTACGACATCAAACGGACACCGGTTCATTTTGGTGGCAATCGATTACTTCACCAAATGGGTGGAAGCAACATCATATGCTAATGTCACCAAACAAGTGGTAGCCAGATTTATCAAACAAGATATTATCTGCAGATATGGAATCCCAGAGCGGATTATCATCGACAATGGTTCAAATTTGAATAATAAAATGATGAAAGAGCTGTGTCAGAATTTTAAGATTGAGCATCACAACTCTTCTCCTTACCGGCCCAAGATGAATGGCGCTGTCGAAGCGGCCAATAAGAATATAAAGAAGATTGTTCAGAAGATGGTTGTGACGTATAAGGACTGGCACGAGATGTTACCTTTCGCTTTGCACGGTTATCGTACGATGGTACGCACATCAACCAGGGCAACCCCTTTCTCATTGGTATACGGGATGGAGGCGGTGTTACCATTGGAGGTCGAGATTCCTTCCCTGAGGGTTTTACGGGATGTCCAACTCGACGAGGCAGAATGGATTAAAGATAGACTGAATCAGCTCAGCTTAATGGATGGGAAGAGACTGGCTTCTCTAGCATACAGTCGGTTGTATCAGAGCCGGATGAAGAAAGCTTACGACAAGAGTGTGTGCCCTCGAAGCTTTCAGACGGGCGATCTTGTTTTGAAAAAGATTCTCCCACCACAATCAGATCACAGGGGCAAGTGGACTCCCAATTACGAGGGTCCCTACGTTGTCAGAAAAGTCTTCTCTAGAGGAGCCTTGTTACTATCCACCATGGATGGTGAGGACTTTATGTCACCTGTGAATTCAGACGCAGTTAAAAAATACTTTGCTTGAAAGTGACCCGCTGGACAGTAAAAAGAGAGTCCAGGCAAAAATGGGGCATCCTGGTGAACCATAAAAAATGAATAAAAGGTTCGGGAAAAAGTTAGGGATAAAATTGAAAAGATGTACACCCGCGAAGTCAAAAACCTGAAAATGGCGACTTCGGCAAAAAAGGGTATCCCGGTGAATTGAAAACCCGCAAAGGGCGGTTCACGCAAAAGTTAGGGATTGTAAAAAGCAAATGACTGCGGTCCGGATTTGATACGGCATTGCTTAGTGGTTTGGGAGTACCTGGGGGGCCGTCTATCCAAAAATAATCTCTTCCGGAGATCGAGTACCGGGAAAGCGCAGAGTCAGGCGAGTCATAGGAGGATCAACTCATGGTGTTTGTCTGTACCACATTGCCGACATGTATACAAATATTGTTTTGTATTTTATGCTTCTTGTGCATATATTTATGTGTAGTTGTGCGTAACTTCCTCTTTTCAGGAGTTGCATCCAGTGTACAAAACTTTGCCTATTCAGAGGCCCGTTATCAATAAAACATGTTATTCAGTACTTGATGCTTGTTCTTTACTGTTTTGTTTGTGAAAGACGCCGATGTTTTGATAAACTTGCACTTATATAATCTTGCTGGCCCTTGCCAATAATTGCTAGAACTTCGAATTGACTGAAGTAATGTCACAGATGCTAACCCGGATAGATTCTGTTGTATAGGCCTGTTTTGTCTCGTTTGTGTTTTGCAGGGTTCTTACCTTTGGAGCAAACGGTCAGGAATTGTATTCCCCAGCCAAGGTCGCTTGACGTAAGACCTGACTCCAGTTGATGTCATTCCTCAGCTAGTCGCAGCTTATCCCCAGAGAGTTGAAATGACGTTTATCCCTTCCCGAAGGAGGGAATTATTTTCCCCAGGAGAGTGTCCTCATGGAAGCCGTCTATAGGATTAACCCCAGAAAGTAAAAATCAATGTCCCCTGCAGAGGTTGCGCTCCTCAGCAAATCGAAGATGTGCACGGTCAATCTCCAGCATGGGAGATTCCCGCAATAGTTAACCAAGTTGTTGGTTCGAAAGGTTTGTATCCGCGAAGGATGGTTTTCTTGCTCCCCACAGGTCGTCATACCACTGACAAGATGTTGATCCTCAGCAGAGTGGTAACTCTGAATGTGTAAACTGTGCCCAGACAGTGTGCTCTGCCCAAAAGTGTCGCTTCTTCCCCGGCTAAGTTTGTTTACCAGCAGGGTGTTTGTTCTTTCCTCCCAGTGGAAATTGATGTGTAATCTCTCCCCGGCAAAGTTGACTGTGTTTCCGGCATTTGTTTTACCGGGATACCTTGTGATACTTGTTCATCCCCAGAGGAGTTGGCTTTATCCTCAGCATTCATGTTGTTGTGACAACACTACCAGAGTTGCCCGGCGGCCTGAGCCTGCATTTGCATTTGCATATATCGTCATATTTGCATCTACTCAAACACGTAGCATTTCCGTGCCGTACGAAGCATTACGCCATTTTCAAACATACGCATTTTGAAACATAAATCAGGTTGGTTAACCTTTTGCTTTCAGGTGTGTTTTCTCAGCAGGAGTATGGAGTTCTAGCTCAGATCTATTACCAGGTATCCGGGGTCTCGCCGTGAGACGTGTGATGATACGGTTCATCTTACTATTTTCCCCACAGAGTTGCTTGTTGAAGTTTCTCTTATCCGGCCAGCGGTTTATTTTCTTCAAATTTGCTGTTACGTCAGCGTCAAAGGGTTTCATGAATCAAAATTTCAGAAGCTGCCGCCGGTTATCGAAACAGGCGTCCGGCAGTTTGGTTTCCAAATATCCCCATAGAGTCCTCCTCAAAGTCGTTGTCACGTTAGCGCTAAAAGGTTTGTGGGTTGGGACCAATGGAGTTAGCTACTGCAGAGGTAAGTAGAGAACTGTATTCAGAGTATCTTCCCGTACGGATAAACGAATGTATTTTCCTACTGGATGACAAAAGTATTTCCCCGGGAATCGCCAACATTTTATTGCCTATGTTGATAGGAGTTCCCCGTGTTGACGAGATGTGAGTCCTGATGTGGACAATCTATTCCTGTATTGACGGGATTTCTTCGTGTTGGCAAAGATATGAGTCCTGACGTGGACAGATTTATTTTCTCGTGTTGACGAGATGTGCTAGTCCTGACGTGGACAAATTTGATTTCTCCGTGTTGACGGAATGTGAAGTCCTTACGTGGACAAATTGATTACTCTTCGTGTTGACAAAATGGTGTCCTGACGTGGACCATTTATCCCCAGCAGATATCTTTCTTCGTATTGGCGAAATGCGGGTCCTGACGTGGACAAGTTTATAGTTCCTCGTGTTGACGAGATGCGCGAGTCCTGACGTGGACAAATTTATCTTTCTTTGTGTTAACGAAACGATGTCCTGATGTGGACAATTTACTCCTGTGTTGATAGGATTTTCTCGTGTTGACGAGATGCGAGTCCTGACCGTTCTTCGTGTTGACGAGATGGAGTCCTGACGTGGACAAATTTATTTCTCTTCATGGTGACGGGTTTATTCCCTCGTGTTGACGAGATGTGAGTCCTGACATGGACAATTTACTCCTATGTTGATAGGATCTCCTTGTGTTGACGAGATGCGGACAACTCATCCCCAGCGAGGTCGCCGGGATTTCTTCGGGTTGAATTTGAGTCCTAACGTTGACAAGTTTATGATGGGATTTCTTCGTGTTGACGAAATGTGTGTCCTAACGTGGACAAAGTTTTGCTCTTGTTGAGGGGATTTCTTCGTGTTGACGAAACAAGCGTCCTAACGTGGACAAAGTTCTATTCCTGTGTTGTTGGGATTTCTTCGGGGTGACGAAATGTGAGTCCTGACGTGGACGGATTTGTGTTTATTCATGATTTGACGAAATTTGGGTCCAGATGTGGACAAGGTTACTCCTGTGACGACAGAATCTCTATTCGTGTTGACGAATTTGTTTCTCTTCTTGTGTTGACAAGGTTAGTCTAGTTGTGGACGGAGGTGTTTTTGCAAAAATTGTTCAGTACCTGTGGCGTTACATAGGTGGTTGAAAGTTGAAATCAGAATTATTATCAGACATTGGATCAGTTGCTGCCGTAACAACCAGATTCAGATAGGGGATGTTGCTCCCCAAGCAGTGCAGTTTATTTCTGCGGTTGGCAAATTTCCGGGTTCCTTGGTATTCAACCGTCTCGTACCTCGATTGTTTGAAGGCCGTTTGCTCTTCACCCAGTCGGGTCCAAGCCGTTTGAATAGGAGCAGCTGTTGCACCCCAAAATTTGCTCAACCTTTTCTTGCCTGATTTATGTTTCATTGCATTTCATTTGCAAAGTTACATCATGTACATAGTTCAATCATTTGCATATCATGGCATATCATGCATCCAACAAGGGATCAAGGGTGTCTATCAAGAGAAGAGCCTAGCAAGAGGTGTTATACAAGTATGAGAAGTCATCTAGGCCATCAAGAATTGATTTGAAGTCTTGAGAAGTTTGAGTGCCTACATGTGGGTTTTGCTCCTATCTTGAGGAATATTGGGAATCATCAGTGGGATGTGAAACATGGAATGTGAATTTGAGGTGTGTATGGATCTCATGGAATGCCTAGAGGGCCCTATTGAAGCTGAGACAAGTCATTGATTCAAGTACAAGAGACACAGTTGAGGTGCAGTCAACTAGGGTTTCATCTAGGTCAATCCTAAGTCAATTGAGCAAATTGGAGAGAATCAAAGCCTACTTTGAAGTCATGAGGTTCATGGATTGGTATTTTGATACATGTGTGGTGTTGTTCCAAGATCAAGCAAAGAAGAATCAAGGATGTGGGAAGTTGCTAAATTAGGGTTTCAGTGTAAAATCCCCTGTTTAGTGCCTAACTTCAAAGCCACATAAGTCAAAATAAAAGTTTCAAATGGATCTTTGGCCAACATGAAACTTGTATAGCATCTCAATACCTTTGATTTTAGTTCTAGAAGTCCTCAAGGGGATTTATAGAACTCAAGTTATGGTCCTTGCAAGTTACAGGTCATCAGATGACACTGAAATTTATCTGTGAAAGTCACTTGACTTCCAAGCAACGTTTGCCCTTCAAGGAATTTTCAAATGGATTCTTGGCCAACATGAGAGTTGTAGATCTTGATCTTATATTTCCATAGAGTACTAGAAGTCCTTGATAGGATTTGTAGAACTCTAGTTATGATCTTTGCAAGCCAGGGGTATTTTGGGTATTGGTGATTATGGGTCATTTGTGATCATAGGTCCATAACTCCAACTTGCAAGCTTCAAATGGAAAATTGTTCAACATGAAACGTGTTCAAAATGATGTTTTGAGTGCAACCAAGTGGTTATGAGAGTTTGTTTGGCTTGGAACACAAAGTTGCTTGAATTGGCTTAAAAAGGAAGAAATTTAAGTGATTAAAAGGCAAAAAAAATGTGATTCTTTGATTGGTGTCCAAACAAGTACATATTATATGTCAAATTGATCAGAAAGGACATTTTAAGAGTGATGACATTATTACTTTTTGCATTTGAGGCCATTTTCACTCATTTCCATTTTGTTACTTAAGGTTGAAGTAACACATCAATACATGGCCATGGGATCAAGTTCAAGGGATTTATCACTCCCATTCAACTCTAAATATCATAAGGGGAGAAATTCAAGTGAAATCAAGGCCAAGAACAGAGCAGAACACCAACTGTGCATATGATATTTTCAAGGGATACGAGATTTTCAATTTCTCATTGTGGTTGTTACAGAAGTTTCTAGAGAGTTCTAACACACTCTATATATGCATTGCAACTGGTTCAAATGGTTTTTTGGGCAAGGATTGGAGAGAAACAAGAAAGAGCAACTGAATTTTCTTCATTGCATATCAGAATCGGGTTTAGAGATTGAGGTGGATTCAAGGCAAATTGTTGATTGGAGAAGCTTGGGAAGTTGTTCTTGAGTGATTCTGGAGAAGATTGGAGCTTGAGTCAAGCAATTGCACCTTCTGTTCATCCATTTTTTCCAGGTTTGAAACTTTCATTTTTTAGCTAAGATTAGGGGAAATTGATTAGCATTTGATATGTGGTTAGGTTAGTGATGATGCTAGGATGGATTTAGGCACAAGAATTGAGGGATTAGAGACCAAATTAGGTGTGACACCATTTCTGTTGAGAGAGATATCTATGGATTCTTGAGGCTACAAGCATGTTTGGATAGTGAGTTTTGAAGCCTGATGCGTGTAGATGAGTTTAGGATCATTAATTGCAAGAATTGAGTGATTCAAGACTTGGTGAATTTTCTGAACTTTGGATCGGTTTTGGAGTTAGGGTTAGAATCAATGAAAATGGAGGTCATAATTGGACTCAGGATAAAAAACGAGTGAGTTTGGATGTTTAGTTTTGTGGATTGATGTGCTTTAGGGATGACCTAACCGGAGACGACGGTGGCGCAAAGCTCAGGCCCCCGTCCTGAACATTTCCCTCTCCTTTTTCAAATTTGGAGAAGATGAATCTCTTGCCATTGGTTTGTGTTTGACCTTTGACTGGAAGCATGAATCCACGGCCACGATTGCGTCTCAATATCTGAAGAGAAGGTGAGTTTGATGAAACTCATCGTTTCATTAATTCAAGTTTGGATGGGCTTCAGTAATTCTTTGCTAACCACACCCCAGTCTAGGCCCAATTGAAATTACAACGTGAATCCTTTGCTATTCAACACACACGTTTTCCCAATTTCCTTTCATTTTCCATTATTTTCTGTTAATTGTGTTTAGGCTTAGCCAGACTTGATACGCGCACCCCATCTTAGGCTCATGTCTGGGTTATAACATGATATAATTGCTATTTGCAACGCGTTTTTCTCTATTTTCTTTATATTTTCTTTTATTTTACATTTTGCATATAGTTAGAAATTAATTCACCATAATTAGGAAAATTAATCTTTTTAATCCAGGTTTTTTCCCCCTGACTCTCTAGAGTGTCTAGAATTTTAGGAAATTGAAAAATTATTAATTCGTGCCTTTTAGAATTTAATTGTATTTTTTTGAAGTTTAATTGCTTTTATTTTGAATATGGTTGATACATGATCTTGCTGATTTTAGTATGGGTGTTTGGTGTATGATTTTGAGTTGATTCTTTTTGGGCTAGTTAGCTTAGATATGCATGTACCCCTAGTAATTTTCTTAGAATTTTGTGATAGAATTTTAGGTTGTTATGGACAATGAACAATAGGTGGTATAGAATTAGGGTTTTAGGATAGTACCCTTAGGTTTAGGGCATAGTTTTAGGACTTAACGGATGGTTAACCCCCTGGTTTTTGTATGGAGTGATTCTTAAGAGGTTTAGGAACCATTATAATTTTTCATAGGATTTTACAATCACTTTTGGTATTTTAATTAGATTTAGTGTTAGGACTAACTTCTAGGTGTTTCTAATGAACTAATTTGGCTAGTTTTAACTCATAGTTCCCCTTAGATTAGGGTGGTGGTGCTCTTGTGCTTGGGTGAAGATAAAGACCAGTTGAAGATGCTTTGGAGAGCTTGAAGGAGCTTGAATGTGAAGATTTTCTCATCTTGTGGATGCTTGTCAGGAGCTTAGGAAAACTAGGGTTTTAGGAAGAGCATTAGACTAGTTTTGTTCCTTTCTTCAAACATGGAGCATATTGTTCATCTACATTCAATCCAATGACATAAAGTCCTCTTAAAGAAGTCACATCTATCCCTTGGAGGGATGAGTGGAATGCTTTAAGAGTAGAACTTTGAGGATGCCATTCTCTTACAATGTTAAGATCTTAATGGCTTCCCTTGGTTGTCATTGAGTTTCTTAACACTTCAACTTGATCTTGTTGAATGATTCTCCTCTGGAGGTTGCTTGTTGAAGCTTGTTGAGAATGAAGTTTGTGCTTGTTGAAGCTGGTTGCTTATTAAAGCTAGGGTTTTGCTGCTTGTTGAAGATGAAGTTAGGAGCTTGTTTAAGCTGTTTACTTGTTGAAGTTTGCTGGTTTAAGCTGGTTGCTTGTTGAAGTTAGGAGCTTGTTGAAACTTGGTGCTTATTGAAGATTGAAAGTTTATTGAAACTTGAAGATTGAAGATTCATGAAGATGAAGTTTGTTGCTGTCAGAGCTGCTGCTTGTTCTGTTTGCTGTAGGAGTTTGGTGTTGCTGCTTGGGCTGCCTCCTCTGCTTTGTGTTTTGTTTTCTGTATTGTTTGTTGGCTTGTCCAGCTTACCCCTAGGTTTGAAGTGAATGTCGATTCACTTTTCCTGTTGTTTTCCCAGGTTCGAGGTTGAGTGGGACTCCCTTGCCTCGCTTGTATTGCTGCATTGCATGCATTTTACTGTATTTGCTTGCTTTCTTTTCTGTTTATCCCCTAGGATCTCTGATTTCCTCTGTGCAGGAGGGAATTATGACAGACATTAGGATTCTTATCCATGCATGACAACATTAGGTTAGTTTTATTCCCTTTTCAACCATAGGCTTTTTAGAGCTTATTTCTCTTCTCATCTCAAAACAACTCAAATACAGTAATAAGGTTAATCGATGTCGTACGTTATGAGCCTTAAGCTATTTGAGAAAGGGTTGCTGGAGAGCTTCTGTCCAGTAGTCTGGCTGCTCAGTGTGGTACCCTTTGGGTGACACGCGACATAGTCACTCTCAAATCATAGTCTCTAGTGCGTCAGAGATTGCAAACAAACTAAAAAACACTTCTTTCGTAAAAGATTCAAAACAAACATCAAAGTGTCACTTTTGTCCGCTTGGACTCTTAATCAAGAAAAACCCTTTTTGAAGGTAATAAAAAAACAGTCAGACAAGCTTGTGTCTTCCGTTGCCCGAACTACGTTTGCTCTGATCTTTCATGCTGTATGAAAGTACGTAGGCATAGGATGCCGTATCCTAGCGAGCAACCTTCCCACCTTCATTCGTAGTTAGCCGAACTACGTAGACTCTGACTTTCCCATTGCACGAGGGAATGCGCAGGCATAGAGCGGCGAAGATCTATCGAGTCTCTTTTCTCTTTTCTTTTTAACCCAGACCTGTAGAGTAGATAGAATAACAATCCGTACTAGAAAACAAGCGTGGATCCCGTCGAGTACGGCGGACGTGAGGGGTGCTAATACCTTCCCCTTGCGTAATCGACTCCCGAATCCAGGAATTTGGTTGCGATGACCATTCCTTTCCCGTTTTGCGTTAGGTTTACTCTGAGCGTTTACTTTCCCTCTTGTGGGATAAATAACGCACGGTGGCGACTCTTCTGTCATAGCCAGCGCCGATTTTCGCAGTAGCGACAGTAGGCACAGAGCGGCGATGCTCTGCCGAGTCAGTTTCTTTTTCTTTTTGTTTTGTCCTTAGGCCTTTAGCTAGATAGTTTAAACACACCCTTTTAGATAGACAACAATGCGTGGATCCCGTCGAGTACGACAGACGTGAGGGGTGCTAATACCTTCCCCTTGCGTAACCGACTCCCAAATCAAGACATGGTTGCGATGACTTTGTCTTTCCCTTTTTCTTTAGGTTTTTGCGATCGTTTCCTTTCCCTCTCTTTGGGATAAATAACAAAAATGGCGAATTTTCTATTTTTCCGCCGGTGGTTTTTCGCAGTTGCGACACTTATACTCACTGAGCATTTCAACCAATCTTTTTTTGATACCGTCTTCCAAAGCATCCATTATTCTGACCTCTTTCATATCACCTTCAGTACCTAGATTGATGACTTCGATATCCTCCTGATGAGGAAAATCCTCTTGCTTCAGAAGCCTGGCTAACTCTTCGGGCAGTTCACAACAATGAGAATTACTCTTCATGGGTGATCTGAATGACATCCTCAGCAGTCCAATTGCATAAAATCTAGCCAGGAATACAAGTATGGATACAAGCATCCATGTCGTAATCACTATCCCCTTTGTCATATTTAATGGCATGAATTCGGTCAAAAATGACTCCACCGTTGGTGAATCTGACAGGTCCTCTATACTTCAGAGGGTCTTGTGATGAGCTGGAGGGCTTGTATCCTAGACCGAATTTGTCTTTCTTCATAGGAACATCTAAAACCTGGCCCCACCTATGAGAGCTATCGGATTCGATGATTGCACGTGCTTCCTTGAACGAAGACATTGAAACCTCTGGACCTTTAACCTTGATAGGAGGCTTCTCTTAAATTTGCACAACTTCAAAGGCTTGACAGAGAGTTTCATGAATTTCCCCATCCACTTCCACATACATGAATGTTTATAGATGACAGATTATGATATCTTCCTCCCCACAAACAGTGACAACCTTCCCTTCCATCATATACTTCAGCTTTTGATGTAGAGTCTTGCTACTGCCCCTACAACATGTATTCAAGGTCGGTCTAGCATACAAATATAAGCCGGTCGAATTTCCATTATCTAGAAAGTCGCATCAAAAGTTTCAGGCCCCACCTGAATTGGCATGGTTACCTGCCTATCTAATTCTCGCACCATAAGATCACTTGGTGTACAGATTAAGCCTTGAGTATCCAAATTCATTAATGCCTTCTTCGGCAACGCATTGAGTGAAGATCATGTATCAACCAGAACATGCAACAATAACGATCCCCTACACTCCATAGATATATACAAGGCATGGTTGTGATTCCTCTTGGCAAGAGTCAATTCTAGATCAGTGAAGCCCAAACCATTGTCAGCATTAACGTGTGTCATTACCCCTTCCAACTGTTTAACAGAGGTTTCCTGAGGCACATAGGCTGAATTCAAAATCCTCAAGAAGGCATTATGATGTGCTTCAAAACACAACAACAAAGATAAGATGGAAATTTTTGAAGGAGTTTGATTCAAGTGGTCTACAATCTTGTAGTCACTCTTGCGAATTAATCTCATGAACTCCTCAACATCCTTAGAAAAGGAACTATCACCAGCCTGTTGCTGCACAACATCTTTAATAACTGCTTTCCCTTTACCTTTATCAGTTTTGTCAACATTAACCTCAGGCGAAGAAAAGACTCTTCCACTACGGATAATCCCTCATGCACCAACTATACTATCAACAGTAGTACCCACATTCGAAGAACCAATCAATTCTTGTTTTTGTCCATTGCAGAAAACCTCAGCCCCATAATTCCATGGGATGGCCTTGGTACTTTCATACGGAACTGGTCCTGACGTAGTGATGATTACAGGTGCTGGCCTCGCCGGCGCATAAATATTAATGGTCCTATAAGGGATCGAAGTCATAACGATATTGTTTCCATCATCACTAACCTTGTCCTCAACATTTTCCACAAATCTATCAAACTGCAAATATCCATCATCGATCATTTTCTGAACACTGTTTTCAAAATACAACAACCCTCAGGTCTCAATTCACATTCTTGATAATAAACAAAAAAACCTGGGAACAGACCCGCTTTCAACAGTCTGTCTTTCACAAAACTCAACAGAGTCTCCAATTCGTAAACATCAGTCACTAGATTCAACCTCTCCCCAACAGTAATAACATTCATTCTGGCTACTTCATGGTTCGGCATGGATTCTGATTAACATTGGGACCCTCATTGGTGAAATCGATAGCTTTGGAATCAAGTAGATGCTGAAATTTATGCTTAAAAGCTTTACAATTATCAATATTATGACCAGGAGCACTAGAATGGAATTCACATCTAGCATTTGCATCATACCCGGGTGGAGGATTTCCAGTAAGAGGTGCCAGAGTCCTCTTCTAAATCAACTGCAGTTGAAGCAAATGCTGCAATAACTGGGAGTATGGCATATGTGGAGCTTCAAACTGTCTACTTGCTATTCTCTTCCTATCAGGGTAACAACGAGGAGCATTAGCCTATTGCTGAGTTGCAGCTGGGATAGCTACAATAGAAACTTGCTAATTGTAATGTGATTGCACTCTGCCTTTACCTCTATAAGAAGAGATAAAATTAGAATCCCCCTCTCACTTCTTCGAGTTTCCTGCGTACAACTTCTTCACTCCTCCAGAGGAGGAACCACTTCCATTCTGGATATTTCCAGTCTTAATACCACTCTCAACTCTTTCACCGGCCATCACTAAATCTGAAAAACCTGCCGACATGCAATCGACTAACTTCTCGTAGTATGTCCCAGGAAATGTAGCCATAAACATGTCTATCAGTTCCCTCTCCAACATTAAGGGTTGAACCCTTGCAGCCAAGTCACACCATCTCTGAGCATACTCTTTGAAGCTTTCATTATTCTTCTGAGACAAATTCTGTAGCTGCACCCTGTTTGGTGCCATGTCAATATTGTACTGGTAATAATGGACAAAGGCTTCCGCAAGATCTCTCCAACTTCTAACATGAGTTCTCTCTAGCCCCATGTACCACTCCAACAACGGTCTTGGAAAACTATCCTGAAAGAAGTGCATCAGGAGCTTCTCATCATCAGAATACGCAAACATTTTCCTGTAATATGCACGAATACGAGTTTTAGGACAGGAAGTCCTCTTGTATTTGTTAGAGTCTGGAACTTTAAACTTTGGAGGGATTCTTACCCTTGGGACCAAACCAAGGTCTGTCTGACATATCAAGACCTAATGAGTTTTGGTTCTCATAAGCCTTCATCTTCTCTACGATCAGCTTGAACCTTTGGTCGGTTTCTGACGAAGACCGACATCCATATCACGCATAAAGAAGACATCATCTTGAGGTACAACAATAGTAGGCCCATTATCACCTTGAGGACCGACATCGCTCCTAGGAGGAGGGACCAAACCAATTTCACCATGTAGAGCACCATCTTTATCAACTTGTGCAATAAGAGGTCGGACCAGAGTTCTCAGTTGTTCCTGTCTGTTAGCAACGTTTTGCATCAGTTCCATGAACTGCGTCATTCGAGTCCTGACTTCCTAAAGCTAAGCTTGTACCTGATCCATGACTCTCTGTTGATTCCCCCAAGTTGAATATATGTGAAAACTAAATTCGTCAATCATGCTAATGAGAGAAAGCTAATGAGAGATAAGAATAAAACCACTGAGAACACTTGCGATGCAAATGAGTATGCTAATGAAAAATGCAAACATGTTTATATATTTCAGGGACTTCTCCCCCTTGATTCCCATTTCACAAATAAATGAACAGTAGAGATAGACAGAAAATCAAAAGATCTACTCATAAATAAAATGAAGATAATAAGTAAGTACATACAATCAACAGATAACAATTAAATCAAGAATAGGTCCCAACTCTAGCGACGAGAACTTATATACAATGATCTTTTTTCTATCAATCTCCATCTTTAAAGAAAACCAGATAACCGAAATCAAAGGTGAGACAAGAACCTGAAAGTACATAAACATGCAATGTTAAGACGCAAAATGATTATGCAGATGCACACAAGGGGTCAAGGTATCCAATGCTCAAGATACGTTTTTGTGTTGTTGACTAAACAGAACCAGAACTCCACTTTGACAAGAAACCCAAAAAACCACAACACTGAGGTGGTAGAAAACCAGAACATCCAAGATCAAAAGTCTGCACTTACGAGAAAACCATAAAATCGAGTTGGTTGAAAGTCAAGGTTTCTTGCCAAAACCCATCCCCTCTCACACGTGGGTTCTAGTCTTGGACAACATGGCATCCTATTCAGGTTATCAGTATCACAGACTCTTAGGTCAAGAAACAATGATACGTTCACCATTTCTAGTTTGGCATCATCACCAGTCAACGAGGTCTCAATTGACTTCCCAATGAATGGTCTCTAGAGTCGTAAGCTTTCTAAGTCAATACCCTATCATTTGCACCAGACGCACATGATAGAGTATCTCCAAGGAAACCCTCGTCTGGACGTGACTTTCGTGTTAACTACACGTGGCCAGACGCCACGCAAGCCACACTAGTCTCCACTCTAATCCTAGGTGTATACTCAAGCCTGGGTAGTGGGGTTATCTATCATGGAACAATCCCATCCAATAGTAGCATAATATGATAATAATAATATGCAATAGTGAAATGTAAATGCAATAACATACAATAGTAAATGTACATAAAAGCAAAAGAAAGTAAACACCCAAATAACAGAAATAGACAAGCGCTAGGATTGACTCGCAAAGGAAACATGTGTCCCTAGCAGAGTCTCTAGTTGTCGCAGCTGTGAAAAACAATCGGTTGAAACAAACCGAAGAGTCACCACCGAATGTTATTTATCCCAAATGAGGGAAAGGAACAGATCAAAGAAAACCTAAAAGAAAGGAGAAAACAAGGTCGTCGCAACCAAATCTTGGGTTTGGGAGTCGGTTACGTAAGGGGAAGGTATTAGCACGCCCTTACGTCCGTTGTACACAACGGGACCCACGCTTGTTTTTTAATCAGAGGGTGAGTTATCTAAAAGCTACTGCTAAACGGAAACAGGAAAGGGAAAGAAAAAAGAGACTTTATAGGACATCGCCGCCCTATGCCTACGTATTCCCTTGTGCAACGGGAAAGTCATAGTCAACGTAGTTCGGAAAACTACGGGTGAAGGGGGGAAGGTTGCTCACCAAGTCATTGTTGTCTTGTGCCTACGTATCCTCACATGGTATGAGAAATCAGAGCAAACGTAGTTCGGGTAAGGAAACCACAGGTCGGTTAAGTGTTTTTTATGAGCGACGTTATGTTCTCATTCCAGCTGTTAGGGTCGATGCCTGTTTGCGGTATAATGGTAAAGTAACGTACTCTTTTCTAAAAATGAGTTTGAAGAACAAATCTTGAAGGATAAAATGTTTGAAGTTTTTTGTGAGTTTTAATGAACGAGAGAAGACTCCTCACTCATCATTTCTCATATGCTTAAGGCTCGTGGCGCACAACACTCATTGTCTTTATTAAGAGTGTTAGAATTGTTTTAAAATGAGAAGAGAGAAAGATGCACGAGAGGTCAAAGGGAAACTAGATCATAACGTTGTCATGCAAAGTGGCCCTAAGGTCGGGATGCGAGAAGAAATTCTATCCTTATGTTAGCATGTAAAAGATGGACCTAAGGTCGAGGTTAAAAGGGACTAACCTACTTGTTATCATGCCTATATTAAACTCCTAATGTCTATCCTACTCCAAGCTTAATCGGAATTTAAGTTGGACTACGAGGCCTTAAGGGAGCATGCAAGAAAAAGCCAAAAACAAGAGAAGACAAGGCAAAAACAGCAGCTACAACAGCGCTTCCCGCACAAAACAACAATAAAATCCAGCAAGGTGGCCCAACAACATTTAACAACTACTAATTTAGCATAAAAGGTAGGTGTAAAAGGCAGGCAGCAAGCAAGGCAACATACAATAACATGTAAATTCAGAATAGAACAACTCCTAAAAATAGGGTAGCAATCATCCTTCAACACAATCAACATGAACAAGCATCAATCATGAATAAGTATCAATCAAAGATGGACATGCATTAACAATCAAACACAAGTGTTGAACAAGATTGCATCATTAAGAATTCAACAAGAACTAACATCTTTTCACGTCAATTAAACAATTCAAATGATCATGCGACAAACGGAATCAGAAGTAAATACGAACATGCATCGCAAGTCTAGTAAGAAAATCATCAACAATCAACAATTAAGAAGATACAAATTAGCAAAGCACATGATCATCACATCAAGCAAGCATCATAAGCACTTCAAGCATTTATAAACGGAGACCAAAAGTCCCACATCGAAGAATCGTAATCAAACAATCAAGCATGATGAAACATGTTAAAAATAGTCCACACAAATGCATCATATAAATCCATGAAGGTTAGAGGTGTAAATAAATCAAAATATGCTTGAAAACAACCAAAAAACACATTCTGGTCCAGTGTTAATCGATTAACCATTTGTAGTGCAAATGTGGTTAATCAATTAACCACTTGAAAATGGCTGAAAATACACTGGTTAATCGATTAACCAGTTTTGTACTGCAACTGGTTAATTAACTAACAGTCCACCAGAAGTAGAAAATTCACAATTTAAAAGCACTTCCATCAATTAATCAATTATGCAATCATCCAAATGATCATGTAATCAATTATGCACGAATTTAACACAAAAAACCAGTGATCAAACATCAATCAAACTTATCCAAGCATTGAGATCGCAAATCACATAGATCAAATCATCAAAATCAATTAAAATTGAGGATCTACATTTTGATTATCGAAGTAAGTTCAAAATAGAAGTGGATCTAGAATTAACCAACCTTCAAAGCTGAGATTTGCTTTGATAAGTGTTGTTCTACTACAAAATGACAGATCCAAGCTAGAAACCCAAGAAAACTTCAAGATCCAAGAGCTTTCTTGCAAGAGAAGTGAAGAATGAGCCAAATTAAGCCAAAATTGATCCAAGAATCACTTATGAGCTTGCTTCCAAAACCAGATCCAGATCCAAACGAAAATCAAAGAATGAATTGAAGTTGATGGAGATGAATGATGAAGGTTAAGCTCTAGAATTGAAGGATTCCAATGAATAATTAAATAATTCAAGTGAAAGAGCTATAATGGAGTTTTGGAATGTGAGGGAATTGATAAAAAGTTGAGAGAATTTAAGAGCAAATTCTAAAAAATGAGGGGTAAATGAGTGTGAAATCTGAATTCTTTGTGAGGTTCAGAGTGTATTAGCTTAAATAAGCTTTTGGTTAGGAGTGAAATTATGGTTTGGGGTGAGGCTTTGAAAATTGGAATGGGAATTTGGAGGGAAATTGGACTGGTTTTGAAAATAAATCAAAATTGGAGTGATTCTAGATCCTTCTACTAGTGCAAAAACAAATTCACAAATGATCAAACTTGACCTCAAAAGTGGCAGCATTGAAAATGCACGTATCTGGGCAAAATTTTCTTTGGTTAATCGATTAACCATTTGCTAGTGCAAATTGGTTAATCGATTAACCCTTTCACAAATTTGAAAAATTGCGCCATTTGGAGGGAAACTTGCATACTTGTCCGTTTCGACCCATCCTAAGCCACGTTAAGCCTCTGAAACTTGTCTTTTGATATGGGACCTGTGAAAATGATTGAGATAACATGTGATTTGTCACCGGTGATAAAAATAACCTGTTGAATAAAATAAAATCAGGCACTCGATTGCTGGGCAAAATAAATGTTGAAGCCTCCGATGCTTGCTATTTAAAACCTTGCAAGAAAAGTGAACCTTAAGCCATAGAAACACCTTAATCCCATGTCTCAAGAACCAATGCCGTGATATGCAAAAAATGCAAAATGTAGAAAAACATAAGCCAGTAAGGTCAAAATGAAAGGGAAAATTTTGGGGTGCTATAGCTACCCCTATTCAATCAAATTCAACCTGAAAGGATGATAGCTACGACTTTCAGATATTCAAGGTACATGGTGGTTGAATACCAAAAGAACCCGAAAATTTGCAATCTGCAGGGAGATAAAGGTAGCGGATACCAACCAATAGTTAGGATGAAGTAAATACTACCAACCAAAAGTTGGGATAAAGCAACGAATACCAACCAAAAGTTGGGATAAAGTAGGGAATACCACCCAAAAGTTGGAATAAAGAAAGGAATACCAACCAAAAGTTGGGATAAAGCAGAGAATACCAACCAAAAGTTTGAATAAATCTAACCAAAACTTAGGATTTCAGGAACCCGAGCTAAGGTGACCTTATGAGGAAAAATACCAACCAATAGTTGGGATAGAAGAAAGTTTACCAAGAAAATAGTGACTTCACTAGGAAGGGTACCAACCAAAAGTTGGGATGAAACCAAGATTACCAACTATAAGTTGGCATAAAGGCTACTAACCAAAACTTAGGATCACCAGAACGCCAAACAAAGGTGAATCCACAAATGAAGACTACCAACCAAAAGTTAGGTTGTTCAATAAGAAATACCAACCAAAAGTTGGGATAAAACAAGGGATACCAACCAAAAGTTGGGATAAAGGCAACTAACCAAAATTTAGGATCACCGAACGCCAAAAAAAGGCGAATCCATAAAAATGAGTACTACCAACCAAAAGTTGGGATGCGACTTCGTAGGGGAAATACCAACCAAAAGTTGGGATAACAACGAAAGGTACCAACCAAAAGTTTGGATAACGCTGGAGACTACCAACCAAAAGTTGGGATAATCAGCAGGAGGGGTACTAACCAAAAGTTAGAATAACCACAAGGGATACCAACCAAAAGATGGGATATAGCCCACAAAAGATACTAACCAAAAGTTGGAATGAAAACGGGTACTAACCAAAAGTTAAGATAACCGAGACACCAACTGAAGGCAAATTCGAGATGAAAATACCAACCAAAAGTTAGGATAAAAGGTTACTGACCAAAAGTTAGGATCGCCACAAGGGACACCAACCAAAAATTGGGATACAGCCCACAAAAGATACAAACCAAAAGTTGGGATAAAACGAGAGATACCAATTAAAAGTTGGGATGAAACCAATGGTACCAACCAAAATTGGGATACAACCAGGATAGACAGGAAGTAGAATCAACCGACCTACGACCTGAAAAGAAGACTCCACTAGGGGAAAGAAAGGTTTAAACAAATGACTCTGCCGGGGAGTACAAGTAAGATGAACACATCCATCAATGATTTTCTGCTAGGGATAAAGCAACACAAAATCTTCTGAATTATGCCATTATCTGTTGGAGAAATGACTGGAAACAACGATATCAGACCTGGCTTATGCTTTGAGCGCATATGTTTGAATATGGTGTAATGCTCCATACGAAATGGAAATGCTACGCATTTGGATGATGCAATGCAAAAATGCAAATGCAAAAGAGCACCACCGGAAAAAGTGTTGAGAAGATCAGCAAACCAAACTCTGTTGTGGAAGATATACTAAATGGCCTTCTTGAATAACCTCTGCTGATAACTCCACTCTAAGGGGAACTCAACTCTGTCGGGAATTAAGAGTAACCTCTGGCGGGAGATCATCCCAAAAACATGACTCTGAAAGATGCCAATGATCATTGGACTTTGCTGGAAATATCAACCTGTTTTTGATTTACCTGTCGAGGGAATCAACACCAAACTCTGATTGGGGAGAGAAGTCAAAGATGTCAATCCTGTTGGGGAATAACACTGAGCTTACCCTGCTGCTGATGACATATCCTTCAATGTTACCCTACTGAGGATAAGTGTACACCATTGCTGGTGAAACTACTTTTGATCTGATAACAGAACTCTGTGTGGAAGACAAGAATCTCTATTATGGGAATACAAAGAACAAGTCTTCTGCTAAACAAATGCTTGACTGCATATAAACACCATTCTACCCGGAGTAGTCAATCTTTTTAGTACTCACTAGGGAGTACAAATCAAACTGGCTGGGGAATACAATCTTTTTAACTTCTACTAAGGGAGGAATGATTTACCATACCTTATTGATATTGTTATAACTTCACCGTTGGGGAAAAAACTTTACTAGGGAGTCGATCATGTCATCCTGCAAACAAACAAAAAAGTAATAGGATGTTCTACCTGTGAAATGGCTACCTCAGTTACCATTCATGACACCTATTGTTCAATTAAATTCATTGTTTACAATATGCTCTGTAAAGCCTTATGTTTTCATATGTAATGTTCATAAAAAATTTCAGACGTTTTTGCAAACAAAATAATAAAAGTAAAAACAGAAAAGATAAGCTCTTTGAGTAAAATGAATACTTTATTGATGAAGTGCCTATAAATAGGCAAGTTACAATTTGGATGCAATTCCAGAAAAGAGGTAATTGCGCAAAAAGTAAAAAGAAATATACAGATGTCAACAATGTGGGAACATATATCTACCACGTGTCGATTCAGCTATGACTTGTATGTCTTCAATGTTCAAAAATGGTTTGCCTTCTAAAAGGACTTATTGAACTGATTCCTTTCCTACTGAGATAACCATGTATCAAGATGAATCACAGATCGAACACATACCGCAGTCGTTTACTTTCAGATCCCTAACTTTTCCTGGATTGTCCTTTCATGTTTTCAATCCACCGGGATACCCATTTTTGCCAAAGTTGCCTTTTTAGGTTTTCAACTTTGCGGGTTTATTTATGTTTTCTTTTGTCCCTAATTTTTTCCCGAACCATTTCTTTTTATGGTTCGTCGGGATGCCCTTTTTTTCCTGGACTTTTTCTTTTTGTTGTCCAGCGGGTCACTTTTAAGCAAAGTATTTTTTGACTACGTCTGTGTTCACAGGGGACGTAAAGTATTTGCCATCCATAGTTGATAATAATAAGGCTCCACTCTAGAAAAACTTTCTTACCATATATAGACCTCTGTAGTTTGGAGTCCATTTTCCCGTGTGATATGTCTGAGGAGGAAGGATCCTTTTCAAAACCAAATTACCTGTTTGGAAGCACCGAGGATGCAGTTTTTGATCAAAGGATTTCTTCATCCTGCTCTGGTACAACCAGACATAAGCAATGGCTGCCAATCTCTTCTCGTTGATAAGGTTCAACTGATTCAACCTAGCTTGCACCCATTCAACTTTGTCATGCTTCACATCAGCCAATACTCTCAAAAAAGGAATCTCAACTACCAATGGAAGGACTGCCTCTATACCATACACTAGTGAGAAAGGAGTTTCCCCAGTTGATGTATGCACCAAAGTACGATAGTCGTGTAGAGCAACTGGAAACATCTCGTGCCAATCCTTCTTAATACTTTTGTTCACCACCTCAACAACACCATTCATCTTCGGATGATTCGGCGAAGAATTATGGGGTTCAATTTTGAAACTCTGGCATAGTTCCTTTATCATCTTATTGTTCAAATTTGTACTGTTATCAGTAATGATTCTCTATGGGACTCCATAACGACAAATGATGTCCTTCTTTATGAATCGGGCGACTACCTGCTTTGTGACATTACCAAACGAGGTTGCTTCTACCTACTTCGTAAAGTAATCAATGGAAACTAGAATGAAACCATGCCCATTGAAAGTAGTCGGCTCGATCGTTCTGATCATATAAATGCCTACATTGCAAAGGGCCAAGGAGATGTCAACACATTCAAAGGTGATGGTGGCACATGCACCTTATGAGTATAAATCTGGCATTTATGGCACTTTCTGGTGTATTTGAAATATTCAGATTCCATGGTCATCCAATATTACCCAGCTTTTTGCAATTTTCTAGCCATTGTATGTCCTCCGGCATGAGTACCAAATGAGCCTTCATGAACTTCTTCCATCAACAGACTTGCTTCGTGTTTGTCAACATAACACAACAAGACCATATCAAAGTTTCTCATGTATAACACATCATCCTTGTTTGGATAGAAATTACACCCAAGCCTCCTCAAAGTTTTATTATCCTTGCTAGATTCCCTAGATGGGTACTCCTGATTCTTGAGAAAAAGCTTGATATTATGATACCATGGTGTCGCAACTGCGAAAAACAACCGGCAGAAAAACAGACAGATACGTCGCCACCAAACGTTACTTATCCCAAAAGGAGGGAAAGGAAATGATCAAAAGAGAACCTAAAATAAAGGAGAAGACAAAGTCATGGAAACCAAATCTTGGGTTGGGAAGTCGGTTACGCAAGGGGAAGGTATTAGCACCCCCTCATGTCCGTTGTACTCAACGGGATCCACACTTGTGCTCTAATCAAAAGGGTGAGTTATCTTAAATCTATTGCTAAACGGAAATGGGAAAGGGAAAAGAAAAAGGAAACTCGATAGGACATCGCTGCCCTATGCCTACGTATTCCCTTGTGCAATGGGAAAGTCATAGTCAACGTAGTTCGAAAGACTACAGGTGAATGGTAGAAAGGTTGCTCGCTAAGACATCTCCGTCTTGTGCCTATGTATCCACATCTGGTATGAGAAATCAGAGCAAACATAGTTCGGCTAACTATAGATGAAAAAGGGAAAAGGGTGCTCGCCAAGACTTCGTCGTCTTGTGC
This sequence comes from Lathyrus sativus, assembly GCA_963859935.3. NCBI lineage: Eukaryota > Viridiplantae > Streptophyta > Magnoliopsida > Fabales > Fabaceae > Lathyrus > Lathyrus sativus. The sequence goes on from OZ012736.1 coordinate 280,901,935, forward strand.
CTACATATTCTCATCTATTATGAGAAATCAGAGCAAACATAGTTTGGCAAACTAAACCACAGTTTGGTTAAGTGTTTTTTATGAGCAACACTAAGTTCCCATTCCAGCAGTTAGGGTCGATGCCTGTTTGCGGTAGAATGAAAAAGTGATGTACTCTTTTCTAAAAATGAGTTTGAAAGAACAAATCCTAAAGGATACATAAAAGTTTGAATTTTGTTTGTGAGTTTTAGTGAAGTGAATTAAATTGATTTGTGATATAGGGACGATGATATAAGGATGATGTTCATCGTCTTTATTTCCCATATGCTTAAGGCTCGTGGCGCACAAAATTCATCGTCTTTATTAAGTGTCTTACAATTTTTTTGAGATGATAAGAGAAGACCCGAAGAAAAAAACACTAAAGGGAACTGAAAACCCTAATTTTATCATACAAAATGGCCCTAAAGTTAGGATAAAAGGAATTCTATATAATGTTATCATACAAAATAGTGGACCTAAAGTTGAGTTCAAGAAGGGACTCTTCTAATTGTTATCATGCAAAGGATTGAAAGCCTAATGTCTCTATTACTCCCACCTTAATCAGAAATTAAGCGGGACTAGGAATCCTAAGGGATCATGTGAGCAAGCACAAGTAAACACTATCCAATTCAATCACAAATGAAAACAAAAGTGAAACTTAAACAAGTCTCAAGATGAGGAAAAAGATGAAGATGAAAGTAGAAGAATGAAGAAGATGCAATCAAGATGAACAATCATGGAAGTTCAAAGACAAGAAACATCAAGTAAACACATGTCTCAATCATACAACGTGAACACCAATATCATGTCAAAACGACAAAGAAACATTCACATTTAAAACCAAATCAAAGGGTTTGAAATCAAAACACAATGGCAAAAGAAAGTGCCCACACACACTCAAATGACATAAACATGTTACAAGAAACATTCTCAATCACAAAGCAAAGTGAAATAAAGTCAAATGAGATAAGAAACAAGGTAGGGCAGTAGCAACATAACACGTTATCCAATCTATGTAAATAATCAAAGAAGAAGCACAAAGAGTCAAGTCATGCATCCCATTCATAAACAAATCAAATGGTACAGAAAAAAAGCATACAAAACATAACCTTAAAGGAAAAGACATGAGATTAGGGTATGGAATCAAGTGTGGGAAGCAACGTCAACATGAATATCAAGTTAAAGTTTCATTCATGAGCACACAAAAGAAACATCAAGGTTTGAATTTAAAGCATACATTAAGAACAAATTCATACACCAAAGTCATTCTCAAAGAAAAGAGATATTTAACAAGAACACAAATGATCAAGCATCAACTCATCAAGTTTAGAAACAAACTCAAATGATATGCATCATGTTCAAATTCAAATCAAAAACAAAAACCAAGAAGAGACAAATTCAAGTTGAAGCACAAAAGACAAGCAAACACCTCTCAAAATATTTATAGGAGAAATACATGATCATGTAAGGAAAATGAGACAAAGAGAGCATACAATAGACCTCCATACATGAAAATCAGAATATCAAACATTTCAACTAAATCAAATAAGAATCATCAAACATCCAATTAATCATCCAAGAATAAAACTCAAAAGATTAGGTCAAGACATGCACAAACTCCTAGTCAAAACAACAACAACTTGATGCACCATCCAAAAATAGAAACAAGACCAAATAAAATTAAAATAGGCATTATAACTCAAGTCACGTGTATTAAGAATCAAAGTGCAAAGTATCACAACAAGGATTGCAAGAAAACATCATCAAATGGATCAAACAAAATCAAGTATTCAAGTAGTCGAGCATATTTTGAGGGCCAAACAAAACCAAATAATAATCATCCAAGAAATTAACATCAAGCCATGAAAACATCATCCAAACATTCTTCAAACATGTGTCAAAACAAGGTTAAAAGATGGGGTTAAAAATCACAAGGAAAAGTTATGAGACAAAGTCATAGTTTGAAACTAGGTCAAATGAACACTTCACAAGATTAATTCAAAATAAAATACTAAAATAATAAATAAATAAATAAAAATTTGGAAAATAAGTTAAGACATTAAAGTGTATAAAATATATTTTTGGTGATTTTTAAAATAATTGGAAGTATTAGAAATAAAATGGAAGAAAAATAAAAAAAAAAAGGAATAAAATGAAGAAGTAGGGGTGTACAAGAAATTCTGGAAAGAACTTAAAAAAAGTTGAAGCGCTGGTGTGCCAAAAAAATAGGGGTGTGAAGAGTAAAATGGGTTAGGCCCAGGTCATTTCAGAAACCTAAACAAAACAAAATGAAACACACAATTTCATTAAAACAAGTCATCAGCCACATAAGGGCCATGTGAGCGCCACACAAGCAGGTCAAGGGAGTCAGCTTACCAACTCAACCTTTCATGACTAAACGTCGGAGCTAGGGTTCAAGTCGTCTTCTCCGACGTCCTTCGCTGTAGCTGGTTCAAAAATCTACCAAACTTCAAGCAAATTGACACCATTCCACTTGGATTTTCATGCTGGTCACGAATCTAGAACTAGTTTCTACTAATAACGGCTCTAACATCAAGAAAACTAAGCACGAATGAAAGATGCATACACTGAAACATCATAAACAAGCACGAAACTACCATAATTATGGTCTACATCCACCAATAAGTTCAAATATGCAACCAACAAAGCAAATGAACGTGCAAAGCTTCAACACCTTACCAATTTGCTCCTTCTTCTTGCTTGAGCTTTAAAGATGATGATAGGAACCAAAGAAAACAGAAACAAGCCTTGAAAAATGAGATTCAAAGAAATAGTGAGAGATTGAAAATGAGAGAATGTTTGATTGATGTGTGGCTGTAGAAAATGAACTCTCCTTCATCTAAGGTTTGTTTGTGGTTTATATATGAGGGTTTTTGAGTGGTTAGAAACAAGTTACTGTAGTTAAAATGACTTGGTTAGTATCTTGTGAAATTTGAATTTTGAGTGGAGTGAGAGTGTGATACGCATGACATGGCTTTTGGGTGATTTATTGGTGTCCTTTTTTAGTGGAGGAAAGAAATCAGAGTGGGGAGGGTGGTGGAATCAAGTGTTTCAAAATGGTGCATGAGGTACACTTGAGTGGTTTAGTCATTTATGGAAATTTTTTGGCAAGCTTTTGCGCATGACTTGAGGCACAAGAATTTTTGCAAGAGTGGACATACATTCTTGGCCAAAATGAGAACAAAACGTGATGCCTAAAAACAAATCCAAATGGCCAACTTTGAACAAGTGTATCCTCATAAATCTTGATCCAATTCATACAATTCTTAGCTCAAATTAAAGTAGGGAAAGTGGAGAGTAATTTTCATGTTAATGGCAAGCTGAAATGGTGTCTAGAATCATGTGGAAAAGTGACCTAAAGTTGTGTCTAAAAATCTGCCTCAAGTAACCTAGAAAAATTCTAAGTTATTGAACTTTTGGTATGATTGACAACTTGACTTTGAAGGAACATAACTTGATGAGTTTTTGTCCAATGGATATGGTCTAGTAACATATATAAATATTGAAGAATGATTTTCAACTTTCATGTTCAAAGGAAATTTATTTGAGGTTAAGAACTTGGAGGAAAGAGCCTAGGAAAGTTGGCGCAAAAATCTGCCTAAAACTTGTCCAATTTGACATCTTTGAAACCCTAATTTGGAGATATTGTAACTTGAGCTCTACACATCCGATGGAGGATTTATAGTACTGAAAAGAAAGCTTGGAGGATGCTCTACAACTTTAACATTCAAGGAAAAGTCATTTGAAGCTAGAATCATCATGTAAGATAGGCTTGAAAACATGTACTTCAGCTGAATTTCCATACTTTAGCTGTCCATATCTCTCAAACTATGGATATTTTAGAATTTCTTTATTCTACAAACTTGATAACAAGTTTTCTCCCATTGGGTCAAGGATGAGAGAGTTATGGATGTTGAAAAATGGCTAGAATTAAGGTTTTCTACACTTAGAAAATATTTCAATCAAACCGTAATTCAACCAAACTCTTGATTTTATGTTTCTCCTTGACTTTTCTTGTTCCAAACACATGAGAACAGTTGAGAACACATAGCATACTCTTGTTTGACCTTGAAATCCAAGACTTTGACCCTATTAAACCACATTTGACTTTTGTTTACCAGATGAAACCCTAACACCTTTTCCATTGATTGAAGCTCTTGTCATGGCTTGTGATGATACATAATTCATGTAGAGGACCATAAAGGTGTGTGTTAAGCCATAGAACCATGTATTTCCCAATGATCTAGCCACATATTCGTTTTGAACCAAAATCCTAATCTAGTTTTCACAAGATAGGAGGAGGTAATGGTTTGTAAAACAAGTCTTGATGAAGAGAGGACCTTGTGACTTGAAAATACCACAAGGTTGAGAATGAATCCTTTCTTGAGCTTTGAGAATGAAGCTCTTATTCTAAGTGTTGAACATGATACCTTGATCCCCTACCTAACCAATGCTATGCACCAATGACAATGCAAAATGATATGAAACATAAGCCAAGATATTGAGAAAAAGGATGGGAAAATATTGGGGTGCTACACATGGCTTGCCATCTAATGCCTCTTTAATTGCAAACACAAAGGCAGGTCTGTCGAGATGCATAATGGTGATATCTTGAGCTTCATTCCAAAAATTCACTTCGTACATTGACGCTAACATGGCCAATGCATCTGCCATCTAATTCTCATCCATAGGCACATGATGGAACTCAAATCTATCAAAGAAAGGAAACAGTCTCCTGGCATAATTCTTGTACGACACCAAGTTTTCCTGACGCGTTTCCCATTCTCCTTTGATCTGATTAATAACCAGTGCTGAATTTCCATATACATAAAGATTCTTGATCTAATCTCCTTTGAGATCTAATCTCAAGACCCTCGTCAGGTAAAGGCTCATCACAATCTTTCATCTTCAGAAACATGATGTCTTCATCTGGAAATTCAAACTTCATTGGTCGATAGTCTTCAATTGGCTGTTGAGCAAGATATTATAACAGAACCTTTCCCTTAGTGGACTTTTGGGAAACATATTGGATATCATAATCTGTCAAAACCATTTGTAGCATCGAGTACCTCGACTCACAATTAGTGAATTTCTTACTCAGGTAGTAGATAGTGCACTCTTTTCTACCTGTCTCATTGTGTTGACCGAGCGCACATCCCATTGAGTTCTCAAGAATTGTAAGATACATGATCAAAGGTCTCTCTGCTACTAGAGGCATGAGTATCGGAGGTTACTGCAAATATTCTATTATTTTTTCAAATGCCTTTTGACAATTTTCATTCCACCTGACCGCTTGATCTTTTCTTAACAGTTTGAATATAGATTCGCATGTGGCTGTAAGATAAGAGATGAACCTTACAATGTAGTTCAATGTCCCTAAGAAACCACAAACCTCTTTTTCTGTCCTCGGCTCAGACATTTCATGTATAGCTTTTATTTTGGTATGATCTACCTCAATACCCTTTTCACTGACAATGAAACCCAATAGCTTTCCAGATCTCACCCGGAAGGTGCACTTGTTAGGATTCAACCTCAACTTGAATTTAATCAACCTTTCAAACAACTTCAAAAGACTTACCAGATGTTCTTCCTCTGTATGTGACTTCGCAATCATGTCATCAACATAGACTTCGATATCTTGATGAATCATATCATGAAAGAGAGTCACCATAGCCCGCTGATAGGTTGCCCCAGCATTCTTCAATCAAAAGGGCATCACCTTATAGCAAAACGTCTCCCACGATGTGATGAAAGTAGTTTTCTCCATGTCCTTTGGGGCCATTTTGATTTGATTATAACTAGAGATTCCATCCATGAAAAAAAAACACAGAATATTGAGTTGTGTTATCAACTAACACGTCAATGTGTGGAAGCGGGAAATTATCTTTCGGGCTTGCTCTGTTTTAGTCCATGTAATCAACACACATCATGACCTTTCCATCTTTTTTTAGGTACAGGAAAATTTTTTGCAACCCATGGAGGATAGTTTATGATAGCAAGAAAACCAACGTCCAACTGCTTTTGAACCTCTTCCTTAATCTTGGCTACCATGTTAGGCCTTGTCCTTCTCAACTTCTATCTCACTGGCGAACATTTTTCTCTGGGAGGCAATTGGTGTACCACAATGTCTGTATCTAGCCCAAGCATGTCTTGATAGGACCAAGCAAAGATATCCTTATACTCACGGAGCCATTTTTCTGTTAATATAAATGCAAAAAGAAAAAAAGAAAAAAAGGGATCACAATATTTGAATGCGAAAAACGTCCTTTATTCGAAAGGATTTATCTTTCATATCCTCAGCAGAGCCATATCCCCCAAGTAGAGACTTTTTTGCTTTTCCCTAGTAAGAGTAGAATTTTTTGCAACATCCCCAACAGATCGAGGTTGTCATTCCCTAGTAGTGATGGTACTTCATTTCGTTTTGATCATCCTGACTTTGTTCTTCCCCATGAAGAGTCGGTTGGTTGAAGATCAACCATGATTCCTTCATTCTCCAGCCAAAGCCAACTATGATTAGAAAGTTCCTTCCTCTCCAACAACAATGTTGGTGATATTCTGAGTGTTGGGTTCTCTAGGCTCTTTCCTCAACAGAGGGTCATCATTTGAGGATCTCTTTACCCCTGCTAAAGATGTCGAGTTCGTTTTTCTACAAGCTCTGTTTGCCGACATGCCACACAACATTTCAACATTTGCCACAACATAGCATGATATCAAGCATCATGTGACTGTTGAGCATCATAGCATACTTCCCTTTTAATTGATTTATTTCCCCAGTGGATCTCAACCAAACATTCCTCTTGAGCCTCTCTTTGCTTTTCCCAGCAGTCGTCGTCGGCCAAATATTTCGAGATACTCTTTTATTTAATCCTCTTCCACCTTAAATAATCGAAGAGCTAGCGCAATTCGTACATTCAGGTCCAAGAAGATTAAATAGAGGCAGTTGTCGTAACCCAAAACTTGACCTCCTCTTTTTTCCTTTACATAAGCATGTGCATTTGCATCGCTGGCACATGCATTCACTTTCTTTTGTGTGATTCTTTGTTACAGGAACTTTCAAGTTTTTCAAGTCCGATTAATCACATCCTTCCAAAGATATTACATCATTAAAACAAGCATAAAATAAAGGTTTCTATACCTATTCATCAGAGCAAGAGCTCGAGAATCAGAGCCATGACCACATCATCATTTTTCAGGCAAAATTGGGCAAGTTTTAGCTTGGTTAATCGATTAACCATTAGCTAGTTGTCGTAACTGCGAAAAAGGCCAGCGGAAAAATAGAAGAGTCACCACTGAACATTATTTATCCTAAAGATAGGGAAAGGAAACGATCGAAGAAAACCTGAAGAACGGGAAAAGACAAGGTCATTGCAACCAAATCATGGGTTCGAGAGTCAGTTACACAAGGGGAAGGTATGAGCACCCCCGCACATCTGTTGTACAAAACGGGATCCACGCTTGTTGTCTAATCAAAGGGTGTGTTATCTAAAAGCTATTGCTAAATGGAAACGAGAACAAAAGAAAAATAAAGAGACTCGATAGGACATTGCTGCCCTTTGCCTACGTATTCCCTTGTGCAATGGGAAAGTCAGAGTCAACGTAGTTCGGAAAACTACAGGTGATAGGGGAAGGTTGCTCGCCAAGACACCGTCGTCATATGCCTACGTATCCTCATCTGGTATGATAAATTAGAGAAAATGTAGTTCGGGTAATAACGAAACCACAGGTTGGTTATGTGTTTTTTATGAGCGACGTTAAGTTACCATTCTAACAGTTAGGGACGATGCCTGTTTGTGGTAGAACGGAAAAGTAGCATACTCTTTTCTGAAAATGAGTTTGAAACACAAATCCGGAAGAATAAAAGGTTTGAATTTTTTTTTGTGAGTTTTAGTGAAATGAATTAGTTTTCTTTATGATTCACGTTGCACTAAAGACTGTGATATGGGAACGAATGTGTCGCATATCGCCCCCAGACGATACGTATGCTAATCACTCTAGACAAGTGAGAGAAGACCCCTCACTCATCATTTCTCACATGCTTAAGGCTCGTGACGCACAATGTTCATCGTCTTTATTAGATGAGTTAAAGTTGTTTTGAGATGAGAAGAGAGATGCACAAAAGATCTAAGGGAAACTCGATCCTAACGTTGTCATGCAAAGTGGTCCTAAGGGCGGGATGCGAAAGGAGATTCTATCCGAATGTTAGCATGCAAAAGATGGACCTAAGGTCGAGCTTAAAAGGGACTATCCTATTTTTTATCATGCATGGATTGCACTCCTAATGTCTATCTTACTCCAAATTTAATCGGAAATTAAATTAGAATAAGAATCCTAAGAGAACATGCAAAGGCAAGGCAAAATCAAGAAAACAAAGCCAAAACAGGAGCTACAACAACACTTCTTGCACAAAACATCATTAAAATCCAGCACACATGCAAGACAGTTTATAACAACACATGTTTTCAGGCAGAAACAGGTGTAAAAATCAGGCAACATGCTGTTGCACCCCAAAATTTGCCCAACATTTCTTTACCTAGCTTATGTTTCATTTCATGCACATTAGCATTATCATTTGCATTTCATTGACATGTATGCAGGAGATCAAGAGGTATAATTACCAATTAAGAGCTATACAAGACTATGAAGCTAGCTAAAAAGGTTATTCAAGTGTTCAAGGGTTGATATCCTTGTTAGAGAAGTTAAAAGATCCTCAGAGAGAGTGATTGAAGCCAAGTGTGTAGGTCTCCTAACTTGAGAGTTGTGGGAAGCCATCAGATGATTATGAGGTCATGGAGATAGACTTGAGGTCTTAAGAGAGCTCATGATAAGTGTTGAAGATCACTTTGGGGCCTAGACAGGTCATTGTGCAAGATTAAGAAGCCTCAGCCATGAGTGGTGTAATTAGGGTTTGACTTGGTCAACCCTAAGTCAACTAATGATTTGGAGACGGTTGAGACCTAAATCAAGGGCCATATGATCATGGATTGATACATTGAGATGTTATAAGGATGATTCCAAGGTCAACTCATCATGATTGAAGAGTTTGAGAAGTTTTAGGCTAGGGTTTCCAAGGCTTGACAGTGTAAAATCCCCTAGTTTGACCCCTATCTTCAAGGCAATTTAGCTCAAGATGTGATTGTCATCTCATCTTGCCCCTAACATGATTGTTGTAGAGCATGATCTTAGCTTTAATTTGAGTTCTAGAAGTCCTTGATAGGATTTGTAGAACTCAAGTTATGGCTCAGACAAGTTACAAGTCATATGAGGAATGTGAATTTGGAGCTTGAAAGTTACCCAAATTGCATGAAACTGTTTACCTATAAGGATGATTCCTATGAACTTTTGGTCAACATGAATGTTGTTCCTTATCCTGTTAGATTTCTAGAGAGTACTAGAAGTCCTTGATAGGATTTGTAGAACTCAAGTTATGGCTCAGACAAGTTACAAGTCATCTGAGGAATGTGAATTTGGAGCTTGAAAGTTACCCAACTTGCATGAAACTTTTGCCCTATAAGGATGATTCCTATGAACTTTTGGTCAACATGAATGTTGTTCCTTATCCTCTTAGCTTTCTATAGAGTACTAGAAGTCCTTGATAGGATTTATATAACTCAAGTTATGGCTTTGACAAGTCAAGGGTATTTTGGTTATTTGGAGATTACAGGTCATTTCAATCATAAGGCCATAACTCCTATTTGCAAGCTTCAAATGGGAAAATGTCCAACATCAAACTTGTTCAAAATGATGTTTTAAGGCTAGCTAAGTGGTCATGAGATGTTGTAATTGCTTGTAACTCAAAATTGCAAAATTGACTTAAAAAAGGGAGAATTAAAGTTCATTAAAAGGACCAAATTTGTGATTTTTCATTCCAAGGCCAAGATAAGGCATGTAATATGTCATTTTGATCAGAAATAACCTTTTAAAGACAATGGCAATGGCACTTTTCTCATTTGAGGTCAAAATCATGGAGTTTCTTTTGCTTGCTTAAGACTTAAGTAACATATGCCAAACTTCTCATAAGATCAAAACCAAGGTGCAAACACATCCTAGCACTTTCATAATCTCATTTGGAGAGAATTTGGATGAAGAGCATAGTGAATACAAGCTGCTACAAGGACTGTCATGAGTGTAACATGAGATTGAATTTTCCATGACATGAGATATTGAAATTCTCATTAGAGTGATCCAGAACTTTCTAGATCATTCATTCATGTCCTATATATGATTATGAAGTGATCAAGGCCAAGGTTGGTGAGAATTGAGAGAGGAGAGTGAGATTGCACTGTGATCTTTCTTCTTGCAAATCCAATTCTGTTATAAGGTTTGGATCAATTTCAATCCATTCTTTTGCTCCCAATAGCTTGATATAGAGTTGGTGATTGATCCCAGATCAAATTCAAGGCCAAACTGTGGAAGAATCGTGAGTTAGCCATTGGAGTTGGAAGCTTGCAACTCAGAATCGGGTTCAAGAATCCACGAGGTTTCAGCTCTTTTCTTTGCATACAGAAGGTTGATTGGAGGCTAGTGAAGGAGTCTGGAAGTTCTTGAGGGTTGATTTGAAGATTCAACCACTCTGTTCACACGATTTTATCAGGTATGCAATTCTCATTCCATGGCTTAATTTAAGTAGAATCAAGAGGATTTGTTAGGTTAAATGCATTGTAGATTGATGTAGGAAGGTTTCTGGATCGTTAATTTGGAAGATTAGTGACCAATTAGGGTTTATGCAATTTTCGGTTGAGATCGTGTTTTTGCAAGCCTTGAGTTTTTAGTATGAATTAGTGGCATGAATGAATTCCTGAGGAAATTTGGGACAAGATTCATCAAGGAATCGTGGCTAATGGTGGATTCTAGAGAGAGTTAGGGTTGTGAGTGGCTGATCGGAGAAGTCACCGGCGGTGACTCTAGCGCGCGCAGGTGAAGGGAAGTTCAGAAATTCAAAATGAGGAAGACAACCTCAGGGCCATTGGATTCGAGGTGGACCTTTGACCAAAGTGGGATCTAACGGCCACGGATTGATTTTAATTTGTGAAGGATTCTGAGTGATGAAACGATGCGTTTCATTTATTTATTGTTTTGGGCTTAAGTCACAGATTGCTAATCACACCCCCTTTTTGGGCCCAACCCTGAAATGAACTGAATTTTGTTGCTACCTGCACCACGCGCCTATTAATTTCTCCTTATTTTCTTTTAATTTCTCATTTCATTCATGGTTATTGGAAAATTCATAAATAATTGGAAATTGACTCAATTAATTCTATTCTTTTTGTCATTGATTCATGATTGAATCTAGTTTTTTTTAGAGAAAAAATGTTAATATTTCATGCATTCTTTGATTTTATGTGCATTTTTGAATTTTAATTGATATTAAAATAATCACGGTTGATGCTTGATCTTGTTGAATTTGGTTTGATCATTTGATGATGATGTTGGCCTTGATTTTTTGTGTGTAGCTAGCATAGATATGCATTCTCCCCCTAGATTTTTCTCATATTTTTGTGATGAGTATAAGTGGTAGTTTTAGGTTGAAACTTTAGGAGCTCAATTTTTAGGGTTTATGGTTGATACCTTATGGTTTAGGTTTTATTTCTAGGACTTGGTGGATGATTCAACATCTGATTTTTGTATGGTAGATTTATGATGGAATTAGGGTCCCTTAGGAATTTTTGTAGTAATTTACAATGTAGTTTACTATTTTTGTTTGATTTTAGTTTAGGTGCTAACTTTGGATGATTCTAGTGCACTAATTCAACTAGAATGACTTCTTTAGTTCCCTTAGATTAGGGTTTTGTCTCTCTTGTTCTTGGATGATGTTGAAGGCAAGTTGAGGATGCATTGGAATGCTTGAGGAAATTGGGATGTGAAGATCTTCCCTTCTTTTGGTGTAGTCTTGATTAGGTGTCCAGATTAGGGTTTGTAGGCAGAGCTTCTAGATAGTTCTCTTCCTTCATAAACATGGAAGCTGTTGATCACTTCCATTCTTCCCTATGATGAAAGTTCCCCTTGTAAAGGCCTCATCCCTCCTTTGGTAGGATGTGTGGCTCTTTACAAGTTGGTAGAACCTTTGAGGGTCCCTTTCTCTGATGATAGGATGCTTAGTGGTGACCTTTGGTCTTCACTCTGCTGTCAATCATCCAAACTTTGCTCCTGTTAGATGAATCTTTCTCCCTTGCTAGAGGATGGAGTTTCTTGCTTGAAGAGGTTGGAGGATAGGAGTTGATACTTCTCTGTGTTTGAAGACTGCCATTGAAGCTGAAGCTTGTAGATCAGGAAGAGCAAGTTGATACTTGTAAGGAGGAGAGAGCTGAAGCTTGTAGATCAGGAAGAGCAAGTTGATACTTGTAAGGAGGAGAGAGCTAAAGCTTGAAGATCAGGAGGAACAAGTTGACACTTTTGAAGAAGATCAAATTGAAATTGAGTGAAGAGCTAAGGCTTGAAGAAAAAAGAATAAGTTGATACTTATGTTGATACATTGAGAGCCTGCAGGGGCCAAGTTGATACTTGATATTAGGGGTGAAGCCTGAAGGTGGAATTTGTTGAGGAGCTGAGGCTTGAGGAAGAGAGAATGAGTTGATACTTATGTGGATATATTAGAAGCAAGTTGACACTTGCTATTGAAGATGATATCCCTAAAGAGCAGTTGCAGACTGAGGGCTGAGTTGCTGTCAGAAGATTGCTTTGCTGTGAAGCTGGGAAAGCTGTTGATTTGCTTTCTTGACTGTCTATTTTTTTTCTGTGCAACTGTATTGGTGTGACTTGTTTGATTTGCTTGATGCATTAGAATAAGTTCATATTTAGATTGATTTAATCTAGGAGCATGATTGCACTAGAGGTTGAGTTGCTCCCTCTGCTTGTGTTTTTACTGTATGACTTTGCTTGCTGGTATTTGGTAGAGCCCAGCCCCCTTGCCTATGTGGTTTGTGTTTTGCTTGGTGGCATTTCATTTCCTCTGTATGATTGCAGTTATTATCATATTTTGTTTGATAGCATGTTATTTCTTCTGTATGATTACAGTTGTTCATATCTGGCTTGAGGTTGAGATGAGCTTGTGGAGGCTGATGCCCCACACACATTTCCTCCCTCACTTGCATTGCATGCATTTTACAGTCGTTTACTGTTCACTGTTTAAGCTGATGCTTTATCTGTTTCTGTTTATCATTGACATGATCCCCTAGGAATCTCACTTCCTTTGATAAGGAAGTGATGATTAGAACTTTAGGTTGAAACCTATGCATGATAACTTCTAGGAGGTCCCTGTTTCAAACTTCAACCATAGGATGAATCCTTGGCATGACAACATTAGGACTTGATAGTCTCCCCATAGTTGAACCTATTCGTTCTCTCTTCTCAAAACAAATTAAAATACAGTAATAAAGGTTAACTGACGTCGTACGTTACGAGCCTTAAGCTATCTGAGAAAGGGTTGTCGGAGAGTTTCTTTTCGACAGCCTGGATGTTTAGTATGGCACCCTTTGGGTGACATGCGACGCATTCACTCTCAGGTCATAGTCTCTAGTGCGATATTGGTTGCAAACATCCATAAAAAACAGTTCTTTCGTAAAAGACAGAAAACAAACTTCAAACCTTTTGCCCCGTGGGCCCATAAGTCAAAGGAAGCTTTTCTGAAGAAAAGAGTGTCGTTAACTCCCAGTTCTACCGCAAACGGTAACACTTAAGTCTCCAAGGGTCGAGCTGCGTACATCTAACTGCTGGAACTGTTTGTTAACCCTACTCGAAAAACAGATGAATCTGAATTCCCGTAATCCATATTATCCCGAACTACGTAAGCTCTGATCTCTCAAGCCTGTTGAGAGTACGTAGGCACAATACTGACGCATTGGCGAGCCACCTTCCCCGTAACCCGTAGTTAGTCGAACTACGTTGACTCTGATTTCTCATTCTCTGATGAGAATACGTAGGCATAAAGTGCGACGCTTTGCCGAGTCATTTTCTTTTCTTTTTTAAGCCAGTCTTGATAGGTAGATAGTAAAACCAACCCGTCAGATAAGCACAACAAGCGTGGATCCCATCGAGTACGATGGACGTGAGGGGTGATAATACCTTCCCCTTGCGTAACCGACTCCCGAACCTAGACAATGGTTGTGATGACCTTGTCTTATACCTTTTCGTCAGGTTTTTCCGATCGTTTCCTTTCCCGCTCTGAGGGATAAATAACGAAAGGTGGCGACTCTTCTATTTAGCCGGCGCCGATTTTCAGTATGATATGATTATCTGTGCTGTTGTGGGAGGGGCATTCTGATGAGTGAGAAGCCAGACCCAGGCTTGAGTGTACCTAGCATTAGTTGTGGAAATTAGTGGGCGCGTGCTTGCTTTGCAGGAACTAATGTCTCATGAAATCCACGCTCAGACGAGGTTCTCCCGGTTGACTTCTTTTCTGGCCCTTTGGGCCTGTGTTGCAGGTACCATTTCCCCCGATTCAGGTTTTCTTGCCTTCTACTATGCAGTCATGGGTTCTCTGAGGAAGACTGTGGCTTACAAACTCCCCACTCCTGATGTCGTTCAGTAGACTGGTTTGATTGCTTTGGCAGATGATTCTATGAGAGATGAATTCAGGAAGTCTTATGGGAAACTGCTCAGCCTGGTTCGTAAACCCTCTGTGTTTGAGTTGAATGGGTTGCACGCCCTGCTGCAGTTCTACGATCCTCCTTTGAGATGCTTTACTTTCCAGGACTTTATTCTCGCACCCACACTGGAGGAATATGCTGATTTGTTAGGTGTGCCTATCAAGAGGCAGCTACCTTTTGTTCATATGGATGCTGAGCCTAATCTGGCTAGTCTAGCTCCTTCACTTCACCTAGATGCCTCCGAGTTGGTCTTGTCTAGTTGGAACAAGGTTCCCGGTTTCTCCTTGCAGTTCTTAGTGGGAAAGGCTCAGCAGTGCGCCAAAGACGGATGTTGGGTCGTGTTCAACGCCATTCTTGCTCTGTGCATATATGGCATCATTCTGTTCCCTAATATGCCCGACTTTGTAGACTTCGACGCCTTCCACATCTTTGCATCAGGGAATCCAGTCCCTACCTTGATAGGAGATGTCTACCATTCCGTCCACTATAAAAACGAGAACAGAAGGGGCAAGAATGTCTCGTGTTGTGTACCCCTACTCTACAGATGGCTTGATAGTCACCTACACAAGAAGGGTCCCCTTGCTTTGTCTGCAGCCACAGCTGAGTGGCCTGAGCGTTTGATGAGTCTGTCAGCGGAGGATATTGCCTGGTTTGATAGAGATAGGTTGGGTACTGAGATTATCTTCAGCTGCAGCGGGTTTCCGAATGTGCCTTTGATAAGCAGGAAGGGTTGTATCAACTATAATCCATCTCTGCTGGTCCGACAGTTTGCTTATGCTTTGAGAGCTCCACCGAAGGATGAAGAGGTGCAGGAATCTCTGTACCTCACTGGTCTTCTAGAGGGGGATATGTTATCTAAGCTTCAGCACGCTTGGAAGGGT
This sequence comes from Lathyrus sativus, assembly GCA_963859935.3. Classification (NCBI taxonomy): domain Eukaryota; kingdom Viridiplantae; phylum Streptophyta; class Magnoliopsida; order Fabales; family Fabaceae; genus Lathyrus; species Lathyrus sativus. The sequence continues at coordinate 280,917,437 of OZ012736.1, forward strand.
ATCTGTAAGCGGGGCAAGTCGTTGCTGTGGAAAAGTAATAGCCAAGCCTACGCTCCATATGTGACCTGGATCAGAGCCAGAGCAGATATCATAGGGATGCCGTTTCCACCTGCCCAGCTAGAAAGCCCTCCAGTGATTGAAGAGCCTACCACCATGCCTATTCAGCAGCATAATCAGGTGTTAGCTGAGAGAGATGAGCTGAAGAAGGCAAATAAAGAACTGGAGAAAGAATTGGCTCAACTCAAAAGCGAGAAAAGCGAAGTCGTCCATTCCTTCAAGAGGCAAACAGAGCTGGTGAACCAGTTAGGGACGGATTTGACTAAGCAGATGGCTGAGCGTGAGCGTTTGGGTCGGGACTTCAAAGCTGTCAATGACGTACTGGCCACTAAGAAGCAGCACTTGGATGAAGCGTACCGAAGAATATCCAAGTTTAATCAGCAATGGAAGGCCACCCTGGCCAACGGCAAGGAACGGGAGGATAAGCTGAAACAACAGATCTCTAAGTTGAAAGCCCAGGTGAAGGCTAGTGAGAAAAGGTTTGATGAAGAAACCGCTCGCAGATATACCGCTGAAGGCCAGCTCAACAAGGCTCTTGCTAACCTGAGGGGGCGCAAGCTGATGTTTGAATCCATGAAGCGGAAGTTAGAAGATTGTTTCGGCGAAGGAGCATGTGAAGATTCGGTTGAAGGTCTTCAATACACCATTATGCAGAGAGAGAGTTACTCGTCGAAGGGTTGCTCACTCGGCCTGATCATCCAGAAACGAAGGGGTTGTTAGAAGAGTTTCGCGCCCGTGGCCGTGCTTGACTATTTGTAATCCTTTTGTGTTGATCATTGTTGTATGCTGACCATCACCAGGCTTGTTGGTTGAGGTCATGCTATTGATTCAGTGTGTACTCAGTGATGTTGTGTACTGCCTTGATGGGCTTTCTTTATATATATATGAGATGTTATTTCCATGACTGGACTCGGACTTCTTATTATCAGCACTGGCACTCAGGCACTAGGATCGGGGGGAAATCTCCCTAACGCACAGACACACGTTTGCATTTGCATGAAGCATCTGCATAACGAGCACTTTGTCGTTTTTTCTAACCCTTTGTGTATGCAGGTTATTTTAGGTTGTTCCAGGATTGATCAAAGGCCAATCCACCGCTATCCGACCAAAGCAAATCGAGCTAGAGCTATGGAGCAAGTGCAGACTAACGTTCAAGAACTCCGAGAGAGGATGGACCGCTTCATGGAGCTCATGCAAGTGGTTGCCAACGGCCAGGACCAGCTCAGAACCTTGGTCCAGCCTCTGATTTCAAGGGTTGACAGCAATGGTGTACTCCACGGTGGGACTGTTCCAACCCCTCCACCTGTTGAAACTCCTCAGAACGGCATCCCCGTGACTGGGGGGAACGGTAGTGCCAACGACAATGTGATCGCTAACATGGGGCTCAATGGTAATACGACTGGCGTCGGTAACGGAAATTTTGAAGCTAATGTCAACGTTGGGCTGGGCAACGGCAATGCGGGTGTTGGAAATCTGTATGGGCCTCAGCCATGGTTAGAAGACCGTCAAGACGATGTGTTCTCACAGAAAGGTGTTGAAGGAGAGCTGACTGCTGAAGCCCGTCTGAGGTTTAAAGCACTCGAGGACAAGATGAGGAATTTCGAGAACCTGAACACTATGGGTGTTGACATGTCTAAGTTGGGACTGATTGCTAATCTCAAGGTGCCTCCCAAGTTCAAGGTACCCGACTTTGAGAAGTACAAGGGCACCACTTGCCCTCGCGTCCATCTGAGATCATACTACCAGAAAATGTCCGCTCACTCTGAAGACGAGAAGCTGCTGATGCACTTCTTTCAGGATAGCTTGTCCGGGCCATCCCTGGAATGGTACATGAGTCTGGAACCTACCAGTGTGCGCACGTGGAAGGAACTTGCTGAAGCATTCGTGCACCATTACCAATATCACAGTGACTTGGCTCCGAACCGGGTCCAACTGCAGAATTTGTCACAGCGAAACAACGAAGGGTTCAAAGAATACGCCCATCGGTGGCGTGAATTGGCAGGTAGGGTTCAGCCGCCGATGGTGGAACGCGAGCTTGTTGAAATGTTTGTAGCCACCCTCCCAGGGGTTTATTACGAGAAATTGGTCAGCAGCATGTCTGGAAGCTTCTCAGATCTCATTATCACGGGTGAGCACGTTGAAAATGGGATCAAACTGGGGAAAATTGAAGGTGATCTGTCCTCAGCTTGAGGAGGAAAGAAACCGTATGGTGGCAAAAGGCGGGAAGGAGAGACGAGCGCCGTGTCCAACGCTCGAAGGAAAGGCAAAGGCCAGCACCAGCAGGTGGCCAGCATAACCATCCCCGCGGTCCAACAGCCACAACAGCAGCAGCAGCAGCCGAATCAGCAAGGGTACAGGAAGTATCAGAACAGGGCACCTCTGTCAAGTCGTCACCTGAGACGCCGCCCATGTCTTATGCTCAACTGTTACAGACTCTGCTCCAGTTACAACTAATCCAGAAGAGAACCTTGGCTCCCTTGACAGGGGCACCTCCGCCAGGTTATGATGCGAATGCAACATGTGAGTTTCACTCAGGGGCACCAGGCCACACGATAGAAAACTGCAAAGCCTTCAAACACAAGGTACAGGATATAGTGGATGCCAAGATCATCAATTTCTCAGATAATGTGCCAAATGTCACAAAGAACCCTATGCCGAATCATAGGGGAGGTGGGGTAAATGCCATTATGGAAGACGAGAGCTTGGATTTGTTGACTGATGTCAAAGATCTGAAGACGCCGCTTAGCTTCGTTAAAGCCAAGATGATGAAAAGAGGTTTCTTCCCGGGCTGTGGAGAACTATGTATGGGTTATGCGACTAGTCCTGATGGATGTGAACAGTTGATAAAGGGGATTCAGAGTCTAATGACCAAAGGGATCTTGCAGTTCAGCCGAAGGTGGATCTGGAGAGGTAATGCTGAAGCAAGAGGATGAGGTTGCCACCATCACCATCCCTCGCCGGACAATCACTATTTCTGCACCCAGGCTGCCCACGATTACCATCACCAAAGTTGGGCCGATACCTTTCGAAAGCACCAATGCTGTCCCATGGCATTATGGGGCAGACGTCTACTGCAACGGACAGAAGTTGGAATTGGAACCGTCAGGGTCGTCTGTGGATAGCCTAGCGAGAATTGGCGGAATCACACGCAGCGGGATAGTATTTGCCCCACCTGAGATCGTGGCAGACAAAGCGGACAAAGTTGAAATAACCGATAAGGGAAAGAGTAAAGTCGTTGAGGAAACCCCTCGTGGGGTAGAGAAGGACTTACTTGTTAAAGACCCTGAAGAGTTTATAAGGTTGATTAAGAAGAGTGACTACAAGATCGTGGATCACCTCCATCAAACACCCTCGAAAATTTCCATCCTGAATTTGTTGCTGTGTTCTGAGGCACATCGCAACGCGCTGCTGAAGGTTTTGAATGCCACATATGTACCGCAGGAAATATCGGTCAACCAGTTGGAAGGGGTCGTAGCCCACGTGAATGCTGGAAACGGGTTAGGGTTCACTGACCTGGAGCTGACGCCGAAGGGAAGAAACCACAACAGCGCCCTGCACATCTCGATAGAGTGTAGAGGAACGATTATATCTCATGTGTTGGTAGACACGGGGTCGTCACTCAATGTTCTTCCGAAGAAGGCATTGATGAAGTTAGATACTCGAGGATTGATTTGCACACCCAGTGATCTGGTCGTGAAAGTGTTCGATGGAACCAAGCGTCATGTTTTCGGAGAAGTGACGTTACCAATCCAAGTTGGGCCGGAAACTTTCGATGCAGTCTTCTACATTATGGACATCATGCCTGCCTACAGCTGTCTCTTAGGCCGGCCATGGATCCATTCTGCTGGCGCCGTGACCTCCACGTTGCACCAGAAGCTCAAGTATGTTGTTGGAGGTAGCGTCGTGATCGTATGTGGCGAGGAAGATATAATGGTGAGCCATTTGTCGTCCTTCAAGTATGTTGAGATGGACGGGGAAATCCACGAAACCCTATGTCAGGCGTTCGAAGCTGTTAAAGTCAAGAACGTGGCTCCTGTAATCACTGAGAAACCAGAGATGACTCTCTCTTCCTTCAAGGAAGCCTGGGCCGTTGTTCAAGCCGGATCCACCCCAGGCTGGGGGTGAAATCTAGAAATACCTAACAAGCAAGACAAGTTTGGGTTAGGGTACTCTCCTACGGCTGAAGCCTCCTCTTCTCACAGTGCGTCGCGAGGTAAAGGGCCGATCCAGTTTACCAGTGGCGGGGTGATATTTGAAAGTGTTAATGCAGTGTCTGAAGACGGCGAAGACAGCGATTGTGACCTAGACTCTTGGATCCAGCCAAGCAAACCAGGCCAGAGCCTCACCAACTGGTCCATCAGGGATACCATCCAAGTGACAGGAAAAGAGTAATGATTTACTTTCTCCAATTATTGTACAACCCTATGTCCTACCCGGGGTATAGTGGTTTTATTGTCAGGGCCTTGTTGGATTATGTACATGCATTTTATCAATAAATCAAAAGGCGTTTTTCTTCGTATTCAAATATTGTGATCTCTGTTATTCCTGTTTTATATTTGTTGTGAAAAACAATAAAATGGCAATGGGGTTTGTGCTAACCTGCATATCCTTGTCTTAAGCTTAACCCTTGTTATTGCAGGATCCACATAGCAGATGACATCGACTCTGGACCTTCTACGACTCACTTCGACTCCGATTGCCCGATCTAGCAAGCCGAAGAAGAGATTGATGAAGACGAAGACCTTCCCGAAGAGTTGGCCCGCTTGTTGAAACAAGAAGAGAAAGTTATTTTGCCTCACGAGGAAGAGATTGAGATTGTGAATCTGGGTTCTGAGGAACTGGTCAGGAATGTCAGGATAGGAGCTACATTGCAGAGTGATGTCAAGCAGAGATTGGTCGAGATGCTGAGAGAGTATAGTGACATCTTTGCTTGGTCATACGAGGATATGCCCGGACTTGACACTGACATTGTGGTCCACCACTTGCCGCTGCGAGAAGATTTCCCTCCTGTTAAGCAGAAGCTTAGGAGGACACGACCAGATATGGCCGTTAAGATCAAAGAAGAAGTGCAAAAGCAGCTTGATGTTGGCTTCTTAGCGGTCACTACTTACCCTCCGTGGGTCTCCAACATTGTGCCTGTACCGAAGAAGGACGGTAAGGTGCGAATGTACGTCGATTATCGGGATTTGAATAGGGCGAGCCCTAAAGATGATTTCTCACTCCCTCATATTGATGTGTTGGTCGACAATACAACTCAGTTCTCCGTGTTTTCGTTCATGGATGGCTTCTCCGGTTACAATCAGATCAAGATGGCGCCGGAGGACATGGAGAAAACTACGTTTATCACTCCTTGGGGAACATTTTGCTACAAGGTAATGCCTTTCGGTCTGAAGAACGCAGGGGCCACTTACCAACGAGCAATGGTTACTTTGTTTCATGATATGATTCATCATGAGATTGAAGTCTATGTTGATGACATGATTGCGAAGTCCCAAACGGAGGAAGGAAATCTGGTCAATTTGCTGAAGCTTTTCGAGAGGCTTAGGAAGTTCAGGTTGAGGCTGAATCCTAACAAGTGTACTTTCGGAGTACGGTCTAGAAAACTACTGGGGTTTATCGTGAGCGAAAGAGGCATCGAGGTTGATCCTGCGAAGATAAAAGCGATACAAGAAATGCCAGCGCCAAAAACCAAAAAGAAGTTCATGGTTTCTTGGGCAGAATAAACTACATTGCAAGGTTTATCTCTCAGCTCACAGCCACGTGTGAACCGATGTTCAAACTGCTAAAGAAAGATCAGGCGATTATCTGGAACTAGGAGTGCCAGAAGGCATTTGATAAGATAAAGTAGTATCTACAGGAACCTCCGATCTTGATACCCCCAGTGGTCGGAAGACCTTTAATCATGTACTTGACAGTTCTTGAGAATAGTATGGGGTGTGTTCTTGGTCAGCACGACGAGACGGGCAGAAAGGAGCATGCCATTTACTATTTGAGTAAAAAGTTCACAGAATGTGAATCTCGTTACTCGATGTTGGAGAAAACGTGTTGTGCACTAGCCTGGGCTGCCAAACGTTTACGACAGTACATGCTCAACCATACCACCATGCTAATTTCGAATATGGATCCGATCAAGTACGTCTTCGAGAAGCAAGCGCTTTCGGGCAGGATTGCCAGATGGCAAATGGTGTTGACGGAATATGACATTCAGTACGTGTCCCAGAAGGCCATTAAGGGAAGCGTATTGTCTGAATACCTGGCCGAACAGCCGATCGAGTATTATCAGCCGATGAAATTTGAATTCCCTGATGAGGATATCATGTTTCTCAAAGTGAAGGATTGCGATGAACCGTTTCCTAACGAGGGGCCAGATAGGAAATCCCAATTGAAATTGATATTTGACTGGGCGGTTAATTCTTACGGAAGTGGCATTGGGGAGATCATCACGACTCCCCATGGATCCCACATCCCGTTTACTGCGAGACTGACGTTTCCGGTTACCAATAACAAAGCGGAGTACGAAGCATGCATCATGGGTCTAGAAGAGGCAATTGATTTGAGAATCAAGAACCTAGATGTATACGGTGACTCGGCACTTGTGATCAACCAGATTAAAGGGGAGTGGGAGACTCGTCAATCGAATTTGGTACCGTACATGAATTATGCCAGAAGGCTGCTTCCGTTCTTTGATCGAGTGGAACTCCATCATGTGCCCAGGGCTGAAAACCAGATGGCCGATGCCCTAGCCACGTTGGCTTCGTTGTATAAAGTCAATTTTTGGAATGAAGCTCCAAGAATTGTCCTTTCTCGGCTTGATAGACCTGCATTCGTCTTTGCGATCGAGGAAGCCTCCGATGGCAAACCATGGTTCCATGATATCCAGACTTTCCTTATGACTAAGGAATATCCTGCGGGAGCGTCAACCCAGGATAAGAAGACTCTGAGGAGGCTGGCTGGAAATTTTTATCTCAATCCTGATGGAGTTCTATATAAAAGAAACCACGATCTTGTGCTACTCATATGTGTAGATGAGAAAGAAGCGAGTATGCTTATGGAAGAAGTCCATGAAGGCATATTTGGTACGCACGCCGGCGGGCATGCTATGGCAAGGAAGATCCTGAGAGCAGGATACTACTGGCTGACGATGGAATCGGATTGCTTTAAATTCACGAAGAGATGTCATAAATGCCAGATTTATGCTGATAAGATTCACGTGTCGCTGTGCCCGTTAAATGTCATGTCCTCCCCGTGGCCATTCTCCATGTGGGGCATCGACATGATAGGCAAGATCGAGCCCACTGCGTCTAACGATCATCGCTTTATTCTAGTAGCTATCGACTATTTCACCAAGTGGGTGGAGGCAACCTCATACGCTAATGTGACCAAGCAGGTGGTGGATAAATTCATAAAGAGGGACATCATCTGTCATTACGGAATTCCCGAGCGGATCATTACTGATAATGGTTCGAACCTGAATAACAAGATGATGAAGGAGCTGTGCCAGAGTTTCAAGGTTGAACACCACAACTCATCTCCTTACCGGCCGAAGATGAATGGCGCCGTTGAAGTGGCCAATAAGAACATTAAGAAGATTGTGCAGAAGATGGTTGTGACCTATAAGGATTGGCACGAGATGTTGTCGTTTGCACTACACGGTTATCGTACCACGGTGCGTACATCAACCGGGGCAACTCCTTTCTCATTGGTGTACGGTATGGAAGTTGTCCTACCGTTAGAAGTTGAGATTCCTTCTTTACGAGTTTTGGTTGACATGAAACTCGACGAGGCAGAATGGATTAAGAACCGACTAAACCAACTCAGCCTGATGGACGAGAAGAGATTAGCATCAATTGCATATGGTCGTCTGTATCAAAGCCGAATAAAGAAAGCTTATGATAAGAAGGTGCGTCCTAGAAGCTTTCAGACGGGTGATCTCGTCCTGAAGAAGATTCTTCCTCCACACTCCGATCACCGGGGCAAGTGGACTCCCAATTATGAAGGTTCGTACGTCATCAGCAAGGTCTTCTCGGGAGGAGCCTTGTTGTTATCCATGATGGATGGCGAAGATTTTGCATCCCCGGTGAACACGGACGCAGTTAAAAAATACTTTTCTTAAAAAATGACTTGCTGGAAAGAAAAAGAGTATCCAGGCAAAAATGGGGCATCCTGGCGAACCATAAAAAAGAAAAAAGGTTCGGGCAAAAATTAGGGATATAAAAGAAAAGAATGTACGCCCGCAAAGTCGAAAACCTGGAAGGGAGACTTTGGCAAAAAAGGGTATCCCGGTGAATCGAAAACCCGAAAGGGCGATTCAGGCAAAAGTTAGGGATTTGAAAAGCAAATGACTGCGTTTCGCGTATGGACTCTCATTGTTTAGTGGTTTGGAAGACCTGAAGGCCGTTTATCTGAATCAATCTCTTCTGAAGCTGAAGCGTCGGAGAAGTATCGAAGTCGAGTGGGTCATAGAGGGATCAACTCATGGTGTTCGTCTACGCCTCATTGCCGACATTTGTGTATATACTGATGTATATTTATGTTTTATGTTTGCGCAGCTTCCTCATTCCAGGAGCTTGTATCTGTTGTAAAACATTTTTGCCCATTCAGGGGTTCGTTATCAATGAAATGTATACTATTCAGCAATTCTGCTTGTTTGTTTAGCATCTATCTTTTTTGTTTGCGAAAAAAAAAACGTCGATGTTTTTGATAAAATGCGCATACATAAACTTACTGGCCTAGGCCACTGATTGTTGAAACAATGAATTACTTGAACATTGTCACAAGATGATAACCTTGATAGGTCCCTTTGAGAAGGGTATCTTGTCTGATTGTTTGTGTTGTTGCAGGTGTAGCATATACCAGATAGTACGCCGTATGCGTCCCCAAGCAGGATGATTCCTTCCTCTCCAGCAAGTTCAGTAGCACCTCCCCGTGGAGTCTGAACATGAGATCGTAAGCATTGATATGTGTCTCCCCAGGCAGAGAAGATTCTCTCCCCAGTCAGATGCATCCTGAAGGATCGTCATCTCCCCAGCTGAGTCATACACTGAAGTGTGCAGCACTCGAAAGTTCCAGACTGAAGTCTCCAGGAGAATAGAAATTCCCCACCGAGTTGTACTCTCCCCAGTAAGCAGGATGATTCCTTCTTCCCCAGCCGAGTGTGTAAACCCCCAAGAGAGCCGAGTCCTTGGAAGCGTTCGGGCCATGATTGGTTTTCCCCAGTAGAATGTTTAGTAGTTGATGCTGTATTTCCCCATCGGAGTCGTTATCTCTAGGAAAGCCTTTCCGCGAATGCCGTGCAGTTTATTTCTGCGATTGATATCGTTTCCTCGACAGTGTGTGGTTTGAATACCTGGTTGCGCGGGTTCAGGTTCTTGTAGAACTTTGTTCCCCTGCAGTAGTCGGCTGAAGTTCGCTTCCCCAGGCGGAATCCAATTGAGATTGGTGGGATTTCTTCTCCTCGGCAGGATGATTCCTTCCTCCTCTCCACCAGAGTGGTTCCTTCTCCTTAATATGAGGATTTTCCCTTCAGCATTTATTTTGCTGATGGGATCATAGCATTTTGCATGATTGCATAGCATTTACCCTAAACGCATAGCATTTCCACCGTGTGGAGCATTGCATCATAGTCAAACATATGCATATGAATCATGAGCTAGGTCGTTACCATTATTGTTTTCCAGATGTTCTCCGGCAGGGTGTCAGCCCAAGATGATTCTTGAAATCTCAGAAGAGTTGTGTGGCTCAGGATGATTCTTGATTTCCCCAGCAAGGTCGCTCGCCCAAGATGATTCTTGAACTCCTCAGCGAAGGTGATTGTTAAAGATGATTCTTAAAATCCCCGGTGAAGTCGCCAGAGTTGGTTGCTCAAGGTGATGCTTAGAGTCCCCGACAGAGTGTTTGCTCAGGATGATTCCTGAAATCTCCAGCAGAGTTATTGGTTCAGGATGAGTCTTGAAGTCCCCGACGGAGTTTATTTGTTCAAGACGATTCTTGATTTCCTCAGCTGAGTTTATTTGCCCAGAATGATTTCTGGATCCCCGAAGCAGTGTTACTTAATAGTTCTCCAGAATCCCCAGCGGAGATGTGTCATCCCTAGCAGGTTTGAAACAGAAAAGTTGAAATTTCCTGGAAGGCTTGATGATTGAAGTCCAACAGTGATGTCGAAGCAGTTCTCTCGGCTGATGCGGAGTGCCTGATGGTCGGAGTTTGGATATCCCCATTTGGTTCATGATCGATCGAGGATTCTATTCCAGACTTACTGATGAAGTCCGGCTGACGCCCGAAAGTTTCTTTAAATGCCCGACGGCATGATTAACTTGACCGTTAAAAAGTAATGACCTGATGAGTCCCGAGGAATTCTGATGCTTGACGGCATGATCGACCGTGTATCACCGGTTACCGAGTGACCAGTGACCCCTTGACGACTTGAGGATGAAGATCTACAGAAAAATCAGATGATCATCCTGACAGAGATTTGAGCTTTGAACCTTCACCAATTACCGTGTGACCAATTCCCCAGCAGAGTTGTCGCGCAATTATCATGCTCAGTTTGAAGACGTGCCTACCAATCAAAGTATCGTTTACTTGTGCGATGGCAGATCGCCTGTTGCCATGTAACCAGTGATCCCTCGATCATTTGAGGATGCAATGATATCAGATAAATCAGAGAATCATCCTGACGGAGATTCAGATTAGTATTTCTCCAGCTAGTTGTAGTGCAACTATTATTTCAGTTTCCGAAGATTTGTCCCCATCAGAGTACCGTGTGCTTGTGCAGTTGGCAAATTTCCGGGTTTATTGGTATTCAAACGTCTTTTACCTTGATTGTTTGAGAGTCGTTCACTTCTCACCCCGTCAGGTCCAAGCCGTTTGAATAGGGGCAGCTGTTGCACCCCAAAATTTGCCCAACATTTCTTTACCTAGCTTATGTTTCATTTCATGCACATTAGCATTATCATTTGCATTTCATTGACATGTATGCAGGAGATCAAGAGGTATGATTACCAATTAAGAGCTATACAAGACTATGAAGCTAGCTAAGAAGGTTATTCAAGTGTTCAAGGGTTCATATCCTTGTCAGAGAAGTTAAAAGATCCTCAGAGAGAGTGATTGAAGCCAAGTGTGTAGGTCTCCTAACTTGAGAGTTGTGGGAAGCCATCAGATGATTATGAGGTCATGGAGATAGACTTGAGGTCTTGAGAGAGCTCATGAGAAGTTTTGAAGATCACTTTGGGGCCTAGACAGGTCATTGTACAAGATTAAGAAGCCTCAGCCATGAGTGGTGTAATTAGGGTTTGACTGGGTCAACCCTAAGTCAACTGATGATTTGGAGAAGGTTGAGACCTAACTCAAGGGCTATGTGATCATGGATTGATACATTGAGATGTTATAAGGATGATTCCAAGGTCAACTCATCATGATTGAAGAGTTTGAGAAGTTTTAGGCTAGGGTTTCCAAGGCTTGACAGTGTAAAATCCCCTAGTTTGACCCCTATCTTCAAGGCAATTTAGCTCAAGATGTGATTGTCATCTCATCTTTCCCCCAACATGATTGTTGTAGAGCATGATCTTAGCTTTAATTTTAGTGCTAGAAGTCCTTGATAGGATTTGTAGAACTCAAGTTATGGCTCAGACAAGTTACAAGTCATTTGAGGAATGTGAATTTGGAGCTTGAAAGTTACCCAACTTGCATGAAACTTTTGCCCTATAAGGATGATTCCTATGAACTTTTGGTCAACATGAATGTTGTTCCTTATCCTCGTAGATTTCTATAGAGTACTAGAAGTCCTTGATAGGATTTATAGAACTCAAGTTATGGCTTTGACAAGTCAAGGGTATTTTGGTCATTTGGAGATTACAGGTCATTTCAATCATAAGGCCATAACTCCTATTTGCAAGCTTCAAATGGGAAAATGTCCAACATCAAACTTGTTCAAAATGATGTTTTAAGGCTAGCTAAGTGGTCATGAGAGGTTGGAATTGCTTGTAACTCAAAATTGCAAAATTGACTTAAAAAAGGAAGAATTAAAGTTCATTAAAAGGACCAAATTTGTGATTTTTCATTCCAAGGCCAAGATAAGGCATGTAATATGTCATTTTGATCAGAAATAACCTTTTAAAGACAATGGCAATGGCACTTTTCTCATTTGAGGTCAAAATCATGGAGTTGTTTTTGCTTGCTTAAGACTTAAGTAACATATGCCAAACTTCTCATAAGATCAAAACCAAGGTGCAAACACATCCTAGCACTTTCATAATCTCATTTGGAGAGAATTTGGATGAAGAGCATAGTGAATACAAGCTGCTACAAGGACTGTCATGAGTGTAACATGAGATTGAATTTTCCATGACATGAGATATTGAAATTCTCATTAGAGTGATCCAGAACTTTCTAGATCATTCATTCATGTCCTATATATGATTATGAAGTGATCCAAGGCCAAGGTTGGTGAGAATTGAGAGAGGAGAGTGAGATTGCACTTTGAACTTTCTTCTTGCAAATCCAATTCTGTTACAAGGTTTGGATCAATTTCAATCCATTCTTTTGCTCCCAATAGCTTGATATAGAGTTGGTGATTGATCCCAGATCAAATTCAAGGCCAAACTGTGGAAGAATCGTGAGTTAGCCATTGGAGTTGGAAGCTTGCAACTCAGAATCGGGTTCAAGAATCCACGAGGTTTCAGCTCTTTTTTTTGCATACAGAAGGTTGATTGGAGGCTAGTGAAGGAGTCTGGAAGTTCTTGAGGGTTGATTTGAAGATTCAACCACTCTGTTCACACGATTTTATCAAGTATGCAATTCTCATTCCATGGCTTAATTTAAGTAGAATCAAAAGGATTTGTTAGGTTAAATGCATTGTAGATTGATGTAGGAAGGTTTTTGGATCGTTAATTTGGAAGATTAGTGACCAATTAGGGTTTATGCAATTTTCGGTTGAGATCGTGTTTTTGCAAGCCTTGAGTTTTTAGCATGAATTAGTGGCATGAATGAATTCCTGAGGAAATTTGGGACAAGATTCATCAAGGAATCGTGGCCAATGGTGGATTCTAGAGAGAGTTAGGGTTGTGAGTGGCTGATCGGAGAAGTCACCGGCGGTGACTCTAGCGCGCGCAGGTGAAGGGAAGTTCAGAAATTCAAAATGAGGAAGACAACCTCAGGGCCATTGGATTGGAGGTGGACCTTTGACCAAAGTGGGATCTAACGGCCACTGATTGATTTTAATTTGTGAAGGATTCTGAGTGATGAAATGATGCGTTTCATTTATTTATTGTTTTGGGCTTAAGTCACAGATTGCTACTCACACCCCCTTTTTGGGCCCAACCCTGAAATGAACTGAATTTTGTTGCTACCTGCACCACGCGCCTATTAATTTCTCCTTATTTTCTTTTAATTTCTCATTTCATTCATGGTTATTGGAAAATTCATAAATAAGTGGAAATTTTCTCAATTAATTCCATTCTTTTTGTCATTGATTCATGATTGAATCTAGTTTTTTTTAGAGAAAAAATGTTAATATTTCATGCATTCTTTGATTTTATGTGCATTTTTGAATTTTAATTGATATTAAAATAATCATGGTTGATGCTTGATCTTGTTGAATTTGGTTTGATCATTTGATGATGATTTTGGCCTTGATTTTTTGTGTGTAGCTAGCATAGATATGCATTCTCCTCCTAGATTTTTCTCATATTTTTTTGATGAGTATAAGTGGTAGTTTTGGGTTGAAACTTTAGGAGCTCCATTTTTAGGGTTTATGGTTGATACCTTATGGTTTAGGTTTTATTTCTAGGACTTGGTGGATGATTCAACCTCTCATTTTTGTATGGTAGATTCATGATGGAATTAGGGTCCCTTAGGAAATTTTGTAGGAATTTACAATGTAGTTTACTATTTTTGTTTGATTTTAGTTTAGGTGCTAACTTTGGATGATTCTAGTGCACTAATTCAACTAGAATGACTTCTTTAGTTCCCTTAGATTAGGGTTTTGTCTCTCTTGTTCTGGGATGATGTTGAAGGCATGTTGAGGATGCATTGGAATGCTTGAGGAAGTTGGGATGTGAAGATCTTCCCTTCTTTTGATGTAGTGTTGATTAGGTGTCCAGATTAGGGTTTGTAGGCAGAGCTTCTAGATAGTTCTCTTCCTTCATAAACATGGAAGCTGTTGATCACTTCCATTCTTACCTATGATGAAAGGTCCCCTTGTAAAGGCCTCATCCCTCCTTTGGTAGGATGTGTGGCTCTTTACAAGTTGGTAGAACCTTTGAGGGTCCCTTTCTCTGATGATAGGATGCTTAGTGGTGACCTTTGGTCTTCACTCTGCTGTCAATCATCCAAACTTTGCTCCTGTTAGATGAATCTTTCTCCCTTGCTAGAGGATGGAGTTTCTTGCTTGAAGAGGTTGGAGGATAGGAGTTGATATTTCTATGTGTTTGAAGACTGCCATTGAAGCTGAAGCTTGTAGATCAGGAAGAGCAAGTTGATACTTGTAAGGAGGAGAGAGCTGAAGCTTGTAGATCAGGAAGAGCAAGTTGATACTTGTAAGGAGGAGAGAGCTGAAGCTTGAAGATCAGGAGGAACAATTTGACACTTGTGAAGAAGATCGAATTGAAATTGAGTGAAGAGATGAGGCTTGAAGAAGAAAGAATAAGTTGATACTTATGTTGATACATTGAGAGCCTGCAGGGGCCAAGTTGATACTTGATATTAGGGGTGAAGCCTGAAGGTGGAATTTGTTGAGGAGCTGAGGCTTGAGGAAGAGAGAATGAGTTGATACTTATGTGGATGTATTAGAAGCAAGTTGACACTTGCTATTGAAGATGATAGCCCTAAAGAGCAGTTGCAGACTGAGGGCTGAGTTGTTGTCAGAAGATTGCTTTGCTGTGAAGCTGGGGAAGCTGTTGATTTGCTTTCTTGACTGTCTGTTTTGTTTCTGTGCAACTGTATTGGTGTGACTTGTTTGATTTGCTTGATGCATTAGAATAAGTTCATATTTAGATTGACTTAAGCTAGGAGCATGATTGCGCTAGAGGTTGAGTTGCTCCCTCTGCTTGTGTTTTTACTGTATGACTTTGCTTGCTGGTATTTGGTAGAGCCCAGCCCCTTTGCCTATGTGGTTTGTGTTTTGCTTGGTGGCATTTCATTTCCTCTGTATGATTGCAGTTATTATCATATTTTTCTTGATAGCATGTTATTTCTTCTGTATGATTACAGTTGTTCATATCTGGCTTGAGGTTGAGATGAGCTTGTGGAGGCTGATGCCCCACACACATTTCCTCCCCCACTTGCATTGCATGCATTTTACAGTCGTTTACTGTTCAATGTTTAAGCCGATGCTTTATCTGTTTATGTTTATCATTGACATGATCCCCTAGGAATCTCACTTCCTTTGATAAGGAAGTGATGATTAGAACTTTAGGTTGAAACCTATGCATGATAACTTCTAGGAGGTCCCTGTTTCAAACTTCAACCATAGGATGAATCCTTGGCATGACAACATTAGGACTTGATAGTCTCCCCATAGTTGAACCTATTAGTTCTCTCTTCTCAAAACAAATTAAAATACAGTAATAAAGGTTAACTGACGTCGTACGTTACGAGCCTTAAGCTTTCTGAGAAAGGGTTGTCGGAGAGTTTCTTTTCGACAGCCTGGATGTTTAGTATGGCACCCTTTGGGTGACATGCGACGCATTCACTCTCAGGTCATAGTCTCTAGTGCGATATTGGTTGCAAACATCCATAAAAAACAGTTCTTTCGTAAAAGACAGAAAACAAACTTCAAACCTTTTTCCCCGTGGGCCCATAAGTCAAAGGAAGCTTTTCTGAAGAAAAGAGTGTCGTTAACTCCCAGTTCTACCGCAAACGGTAACGCTTAAGTCTCCAAGGGTCGAGCTGCGTACATCTAACTGCTGGAACTGTTTGTTAACCCTACTCTAAAAACAGATGAATCTGAATTCCCGTAATCCGTATTATCCCGAACTACGTAAGCTCTGATCTCTCAAGCCTGTTGAGAGTACGTAGGCACAATACTGACGTATTGGCGAGCCACCTTCCCCGTAACCCGTAGTTAGTCGAACTACGTTGACTCTGATTTCTCATTCTCTGATGAGAATACGTAGGCATAAAGTGCGACGCTTTGCCGAGTCATTTTCTTTTCTTTTTTAAGCAAGCCTTGATAGGTAGATAGTAAAACCAACCCGTCAGATAAGCACAACAAGCGTGGATCCCATCGAGTACGATGGACGTGAAGGGTGCTAATACCTTCCCCTTGCGTAACCGACTCCCGAACCTAGACAATGGTTGCGATGACCTTGTCTTATACCTTTTCGTCAGGTTTTTCCGATCGTTTCCTTTCCGGCTCTGAGGGATAAATAACGAAAGGTGGCGACTCTTCTGTTTAGCCGGCGCCGATTTTCGCGGTAGCGACACATGCAAGCAAGCGAAGACAACATGCAAAGTTCAGAATAAGAACAGCTGTGAAAAGCAGGGCATCAAGCATGAGTAAGTGCAATCAATTAAGAGTAAACACCAATCATGAACAATAATCATGTAAGGATGAACATGCATCAACAATCAAACATAAATGTTCAACAATATTGCATCAACATGAATCAACAAGAACAACATGCTTTTCAATTTAAATCAAACAAACAATCAAACAAAGGTGCAAAAAAATGGAGTTAGAAGCAAATACAAACATGCATCATAAGTCCAACAAGATAATCATTCATGATAATCAATTAACATGATACAAGCAAGCAAATCATATGATCATCACATCAATCAAGCAACATGAACATGTTAAGCATTTCAAATGGAAACCAGAAGCTACGTGTCGAAGAATCCAAATCAAACATTCAAGAATGATGAAATAGGTCAAAAAATACACATAAATGCATCATATCAATCCATGAAGGTTAGAGGTAAAAAGGAACCCAAACAAGCAAGAAAATACAATAAAAAGGCAATTTGTCCCAGTGGTAATAGATTACTAGGATCAGGTAATCGGTTACCCCTTTGAAAAATGTCCAGAAACTTAAAAATTAGGCAGGGTAATCGATTACCACATTCGGGTAACTGATTACCAGTGTGACAGAGGCCAAAAAACAACTTCCAAAATCACTTTTCAGCAGCAAACAACTTATCTGATCATCCAAATGAACATGTAATCATTTATGCTTGAATTTAACACCAAAAATCAGTGATGAAAAATCCATTAAACTTAATTAAGAATTGAGATCACAAATCACAAAGATCAAAATCATCAAAGTCAATCAAAACTTGAAGATCTACATTATGTTTATTCAAATAAGCTCAAAACAAAATTGGATCTAGGATTACCCAACCTTCGAAGCTGAGATTTGCTTTGGTAAGTGTTGATTCACTGTAAATTAATAGATCCAAGCTAGAAACCCAAGAAATCTTCAAGATCCAAGAGCTTCCTTATAGTATAAGTGAAGAACACACAAGATCATGCCAAAATTGATCCAAGAATCACTTCAAATCATGCTTCCAAAATCAGATCCAAATCCAAACAAAAATTGAGTGATGAATTGAAGATAATGGAGATGAATGAAAGAGGTTTAGCTATAAAATTCAAGGATTCCAATGAAGAATCAATGAACACAAGTGAAAAGTGCTTTAATGGAGGTTTTGGGAGTGAAAAAGTTGAGAGCAAATTTTCAAGAATGAGTGTGAAATCTTAAAATGAAGGTATGTCTTGAGGTTTAGAGCAAATTCACTTAAATAAGCTCTTGGTTAGGAGTCAAATGTGGTGGGTTAGTGTTTGGAATGAAAATTAGGAGTGGAATTAAGAATGGAGTGTTTGAAATTTGGAAGGAAATGGTGAAAATTGAATCAATTCTAGATCCTTCCAATGATGCACATGTGAAATCAAGGGTTAAAAATGATTGGAAATTTTGCAATGCTGAAAATTCAAATATTTTTACAAATTGCGCTTGAGGTAACCGATTACCCATAGGTAGAAACTGATTACAACATTAAAAAATTGCCAAATTTGGCGCCATGTCGAGGGAAACTTGCGTAATCATCTGTTGCCACCTGTTTTGAGCTTTGTTAAGCCTATGAAACTTGCCCTTGGATATTATAACTGTGAGAATGCCCGAGATATCCTGTGATCTAACCCCTGAGCTAAAAATAACCTGCTGAATAAAATAAAATTGACCGCTTGAATGCTGGGCAAAATAAATGTCGAAGCCTTTGATGCTCGGTTTTTAAACTCTTGCAATAAAAGAGAGCCCTGAGCCATAGAAACACCTTGATCCCATGTCTCGAGAACCAATGTTATGATATGCGGAAATGAAAAATGCAGAGAAACATAAGCCAGTTAATCAAGAAACGATGAGGAAAATTTTGGGGTGCTACAGCTACCCCTATTCAATCGACTTGAACCTGAAAGGATGATAGCAACGACTTTCAAACATTCAAGGTGCACGACGATTGAATATCAAAAGAATCCAGAAATTTGCAACCTGCGGGGATGCAAAACAACAAATACCACCCAAAAGTTGGGATGTGACACGCTGAGGATAACAATCCAAGATGAAGAAAACATCAACTAAAAGTTTGAATGAAACCGCTGGATACCAACCAAAAGTTAGAATTACGGGAATACCGACCAAGGGTGACCCTCAGGGGACAAAATCAAATCAAGAACCTATTGGAAGTACAATCAACGGACCCATAACCTGAGGGAAAAGATAACTCCACAGGGGAAGAAGAGAAGCCTAACTAGACAACTTTGCGGGGAACAAATATCTACTCGAAGATAACAACCAAAGGATATCAACCAAAAGTTGGGATAAAGGTTACTCCTTGGGGATAGAAATCAACCAAACATGCTAACCAAAAGTTGGGACAACAACTGCTACCACCCAAAATTTGGAATCACCGAAACACTGACCGAAAGCAATCTGATGGGGAATAACATCCTGCAAAAAGGTGACCCCACCGGGGAGCATACCAACCAAAATTTAGAATACAACAAAAGGTATAAACACAAACTACCAACCAAACGTTGGAATCACCTGAACGCCAAACAAAACCCGAACACAAGCTACCAACCAAAAGTTGGAATCACTTGGTCACCAAACAAAGATGAACACAAGCTACCAACCAAAAGTTGGAATCACTTGGACACCAAACAAAACTGAACACAAGCTACTAACCAAAAGTTAGAATCACTTGACGAAACAAAACTGAACACAAATTACCAATCAAAAGTTGGAATCACTTGACGAGTCTGCAAAGGATAACATCCAACTAGAAGTTGAAGAACAAGGCTACTAACCAAAAGTTAGGATCACCAGAACACCGAACGAAGGCGAATTATGCAGGGGGAAAGACACCAACCCCAATGGTTGAACCAACAATGGAAGACTACCAACCAAAAGTTGGAATCATCAACCGAAAATGAAGACTACCAACCAAAACTTGGAATCATCAACCGAAAATGAAGACTACCAACCAAAAGTTGGAATCATCCTCACGGAAACGAAGACTACCAACCAAAAGTTAGAATCGTCAACAAACCTTACCAACCAAAATTTGGAATCATTCTCACGTAAATGAAGACTACCATCCAAAAGTTGGAATCGTCAACAAAACCTTACCAACCAAAAGTTGGAATCATCCTCACGAAAACGAAGACTACCAACCAAAAGTTGGAATCGTCAACAAAACCTTACCAACCAAAAGTTGGAATTTCCAGAACACCGAATGAAGGCTAACTGACCGCAACGAAGATTACCAACCAAAAGTTAGGATAACGGTTCCGCAGGGGAAACCAAGGACTACCAACCAAAAGTTGGGATAACATCCAAGAAATGAAGACTACCAACCTAAAGTTGGAATCGTCAACAAAACTTAACCAACCTAAAGTTGGAATCAAGCAAAGACTACTAACCAAAATTTGGAATCGCTGGAACACCGAACAAAGGCGAACTGACCACAATAAAGACTACCAACCAAAAGTTGGGATAACGACGCCGCAGGGGAAACCAAGGACTACCAACCAAAAGTTGGAATAACATCCAAGAAATGAAGACTACCAACCAAAAGTTGGAATCGTCAATAAAACTTTACCAACCAAAAGTTGGAATCAAGAAAAGGCTACCAACCAAAAGTTGGAATCGCCGGAACATCGAACGAAGGCGAACTGACCACAACAAAGACTACCAAACAAAAGTTGGGATAACGACTCCGCAGAGGAAACCAAGATCTACCAACCAAAAAGTTGGGATAACATCCAAGAAACAACCAAAAGAAACCAGACTGAGTTGGGGATTACCAACCAAAAGTTGGAAGGAAACACCTAGAATAGGCAGGAAATAGAAACAACCGACTCACAACCTGAAAAGAAAACTCTGATGGGGAAAGAGAGGTTTAAACAAACGACTATACCAGGAGAGCCAAAAGATGAACACAACTGTTAAATCCACCCTGCTGGGGATAACACGAAAATCTCCTGAATAAGGCCATCATCCGCTGGAGAAAGGAATGACACCAAAGAAATCAAATTTAACCTACGCTTCAGATACGTATGTTTGAAAATGGTGTAATGCTCCATACCAACTGGAAATGCTACGCATTGGGGAGGATGCTTATGCAACATGCAAATGCAAAGGAACACCACCAGAGGAGTGCTATGAAAACCAACAAACCAACTCTGCTAAAGAATATGCCCTGGATGGCCTTCCTGAATAAAATCTTCTAGAAAATTTCACCCTGCTGGTAAAAATCCAAAACTCGACTCAGTGGGAAATCATGAATAACACATCTTAGAAATCCACCTTGTTGGGGATAACAAACTTCAGCTGAAGGTTCCACTCTGCTTGGAATATAAGAATCATATTCGTTGAAAAACCCACCCTGCCGGGGATATAAGAGTAATATCTGTTTGAGAAATACACCCTGCTAGGGATAACAGACTTTACTCTGAAGATTCCATCTTTAGGAGGAATGAAAGCAACCGCTGGGGGTTCTCCTCTACTAGGGAATGTAATAAACATCTATAGAGAATTTCACTCTTCCGGGAATAAACAAGCTCTTCTTAAAATATCTGCCCTGTCGAAAAATAAGAATACCATCTGATGAGAGCTCGTCCCAAAAAACTGATCCTGAAAGATTCCAATGATCATTGGACTTTGTTGGAGATACCAACATGTCGTTGATGTACCTGTTGAGGAAATCAAACCTAAACTTTTCTTGGGGGAGTAGTCCAGGAATACTGACCTTGCTGGGGAAAGACGTCAAAGACGTCGACTCTGCTGGAGAGTAATACCGAGTTGAAATCCACTGTGTTGGCGATTAGTGTGCACCCCTGCTGCTGAGAGAAATGTCCTCTTACTCTGTTGGGGATATGTTTTACACCTCTGCTGGTGACAACACTTCTGATCTGATAACAAGATTCCATGGGGGAGGATAAAATCTGTCCTGCGGGAAAATGAAAGACCAAATTCCTGTTAGACAAATATCTTACCACATATCAACACCACTCTACCTGAAGTAGACACCCTTCGAACACTAGTTGGGGAGTATGAATCAAACTCGACTAGGGAATACGACTTTGTACTTCTCCTAGGGGAGGAATAATTCACCCTGCACTGCTGTTAGAACTTTAACACTATGGAGAAAAGCTCTACTGGGGAGAGGATCCTATCATCCTGCTGCCGCTACTCGAATAATGCAACAGTGGGGAGGCGAAAAGAAAGACACAAGATTCGCCACCGAATTTATTTTTCCCATGAGGGGAAAGGAAAATATCTAGAAAACCTTAAGAAAGAAACGAATAAGATGGTCTCGCAACCAAGAACGGGTTCGGAAGCCGGTTATGCGAAGGGAAGGTATTAGCATCCCTCGCATCCATCGTACTCGATGAGAACCATTTGTTTATCGACGTGTTAAGATATTTGCTAAAGATTATTGCTTAAAGAGTGTTCCAAGAGAGGTTAGAAACATGGAAAGGAGAGATAAAGGGGAAGAAAAGACTCAGTAGGACTTCGTGGTCCTAGGCCTACATATTCTCAACGAATATGAGAAAGTCAGAGTCGACGTAGTTTGGGAAACTACGGGTGAAAGAGGGGAACGTGTGCTTGGCAAGGATTGGGGCCCTCGTGCCTACGTATCTTTACTCAGAAGAAGTGAAGAATTAGAGCAGTCGTAGTTCGGCATACGGTTTGCTGGGAAGTTCTTGTGGACGATGCTAACATACGCATTCTAGCAGTTAGGTGTATTTTTGCTCGCTCGTTGGAGACTTAGGCGTTACCTGTTTGCGGTAGAACGGACGTAGCATGTCCTTTCGGGGAAAAGGTGGAAAAGAAAGAAGAGTGCTCGCCAAGACACCGTCGTCTTGTGCCTAGGTATTCCCATATGGCATGAGAAATCAGAGCAACGTAGCTCGTGATACGGGTAACCATTGTTTTTCTTGATGATGTTAGCGTAGCGCATTCTAGCAGTTTAGGTATATTGCTGCTCGCTCGTTGGAGACTTAGGCGATACCTGTTTGCGGTAAAACGGACGTAACATATCCTTTTTGAAAAGATAATTTTTGCCTATCGGGGCAAGATGTCGCACTTGATTTTTGGAATTGTTTTTAGGGGTGAAATATGTCATCGGATAGTAACCCCTTGCGGGTAGTACCCAATTCTTTATCTCAAAGTTTTTTTTTATGAAAAGGTGCGGCGAATACAGTTATGTCCTCGTATTGAAAGATGAATATCGAGACCACACACTCTACAGTGAGTATCCTGACACTCGGAGAGGAAGAAGTCTACACTCAATCCTCTTTCTTTAATTCAATACAAAGAGAACTTCATTCTCTTATTAAAAATGTTTTTGATCTTGAATGGTAAGTGCTTTACGACAATGAACCCTAACGGTAATGTCAAGCATTCGGGATAGGAGAAGGCCCACGCCTAACCACTCCACGACCATTCAAGTTTTATTGTGAAAAGAATTTGAAAATGCACTCGGTACGGGACCGAGGTTTTAGGAGAAAAAGTGAATTGGTTTGAATGTTGGTTGAGAAAATCCGTTTGACGTTGGATCAAGGGTTTGACTTGTACTTGCGTGCAAAAGCGTGGTGAAAGTGAGTTTGAAAATAGCTCGATGACGGATCGAGAATTAGTTTTAAAACGGAATATTCTAGTCCCTGGGAGTGCTCCTAGACGATAAGCCGCAATCAAAGAAATACGAAATACATACATCGGAAATGGGAAAGGGGTACATGTAAATTACACGGGATTGCACAAAAATAAAAAGTCTCATTGTCAAGTAGCCCAAGAGAAAGTCGTGTGTGTGAAATGTGTCCTAAGCTACACCTTGAGCGGAAGTCGGGCACAACTCCATGCTTGGGTTCCTGAAAATATCCAAAGATCCGACACTCGGATAAACAAACAACAGTCCACCAATTTTGAGTTTTTTGGTTTCGGTAATTTATTAAGTGTTTTGAAAGAATGTGATGAAGAGATTAATATATACAAGATACATATAACAATATGTACAAGAATATTAACAATAATATTTGACTGAATTTAAAGCAGTTAATATTTGACAGAAGGTAAAGCAGTTGTATATTTGATAGAAAAATAAAAGTTAGTCGTCAGTTTGTTAGTGAATTGAATTGGGACAAATGTAACGCTAAATCGTCGTAGCTCGACTTATGATGAAAGTTGAACTATAGAAGGTAGTGTAAATTGATATCCATGCAAAAGACAAGATAGAGAAATGATATCGAGGATCATTCTCCTATTTAATCGTGTCGCACAGACCAAATAGGGTGGGATCTCGTCTTAATCGCAAACATTATGTCGATTAATTGAAGGTATCCTATCACGATCCTAAAGTAAAGAAAATGACCCAAATGGTCATTTTCCATAGATTTGAAATCGAGAAGGTTATCGACTTCGAAAAACGGCGCTTGCGAATAGAAGACTTCATCGATCGAGGAAATTGAAATAAAATCGAAAGAAGAAGAAATGAGGAGAGAAAGAAGGTGGCCTCGGATCCAACATTATTTATCAATAGTTTGACTAATAACGGTTTACTGAAATATATTAAAACTCTAAAGAAATGTTAGAAAAGTATTAAAATTCTAAAAAAATTAGTTTAATGAAATATATTAACAAATATAAAAATTAGTTTAGAAAATAAATATTTACAAATCTAGAAATTAGTCTATATAAAAAATATTAACAAATCTAGAAACAAGTTTAGAAAATATATATATTTACAAATCTAAAAAATTAGTCTATATAAAAAATATTAAAAAATCTAGAAACAAGTTTAGAAAATATATATATATTTACAAATCTAAAAATTAGTCTAGAAAATACATATATTTACAAATCTAGAAACAAGTATAGAAAATATTTATTTATTTTATTATTATTATTTTATTTTATTTTTAAGAAATGAGAGGGGGTAGGTGTCAAACACAAAGTACCAAATGGTGGTGATAATAAGAAAAATAAACACAGGCCAAAGCCCAGCGGCATATACCAAACATGAAAGTACCAAATGTCAAACCAATAAACTATGATTATGATCACTGTTAATGAAATCAGGTTCAAAAATATTGAACAAAGCGGCGGAAAGAAATCGACACATCATTCCTCGATCCAATCTCTCCCCTTTTTCCGGTTTCACTTCTTTCCCATCTCAACTCTATTTTTATTTTGGATTCTTCTCTTGCTGTTTTTGTTTTCACGGTCCAGGTTTGCATCCGACCTCGTGTTGCAGGTTTGAAATGTTTGTTGATTTGGGAATGGTGGCCGAAGGTGGTGTTAAGGTGATGACGGGTTTCACAGCGTCTATTTGAGGGAGATGAGTGAGGAGGAAGATGGTTCTGAAAATGGGTTTCCGGGTTGAAGGAGTTTTCGTTCGCGTGTATCGAAGAAACTGGGGTGCGGTCAACGTTGAGGCAGCGTGTGACTTGGAGAGTGTGAGGGATGGAGTCGCGACTCTGTTTTCGCGACGGGGAAGAGGAAGAAGAAGACTGTAATGGCGGAAGAAACGGTTGAATGGGTTTTTAGTTTGTTTGATGTTTTGGAAGAGAAATGGGTTAAAGAAGGAGGAAGTGACGGACTATGGTTTTGCAGGTGAAAATGAAGAAGGAGGTGGTTTGGAAGAATGGTGAAGAGGAAGATTCGAGGGCGGCAACTGCTAGGTTTGAGGCTGAAAAATAATTTGGGGAAGATTGAACAGTAACCGAATTCTAGGGTTGTCTCAATGAAGGAGAAAATAAATAGTGCACTGGCCTCTCTCTTCTTGCAACGTGTCCTCTTACTGTTTTTTTTTAATTTTAATAATTAATCTGATCAATTAAACAATAATCCTAACTCTAATAATTCTAACCTATTATAATTAAATCTATTCTAATTATTCTATTAAAATTCTAACCTAATAAAAATTTAATTAAGTTCTAGTTAATTTCTAAATCACTAAATTCTAATTCTAACTAATTAAAATCTAATCCTAATCAATTAATCTAATTCTATCCTAATAATAATCTAAATTAATCTAATTTCTAATTACAAACTAAAATTCTAATATAACTCTATCTTAATTAAAACTAAATCTAATCCTAATTAATTAAGTTAAAAATCTATTTTAAAATAATAAAAAAAGTCTAATTCTAATTCTAACAAATTCTAATAAAATTCTATTTAGTTAAATTAAATTCTAAATCTAAGATTTATCTAAATTAGTTAAAATTCTATTTCTAAATTCTAATTAACTAAAAAAACTACATTCTATTTCTAATTTCTAAATTAAATTCTAAAACTAAAAATCTAATTCTATTTTACTATTATATTATTAGCAAACAAAAGTAATATATGTACAAAATATAAATGTTTTGAAAAGAGAAAAGGTTGAAAACTAAAAATAGAATTAAAACTTTTAAAAATAACATTCTTAGGTCACGTGTCACACTCCCATTGGGCAAAATAACAGAGATTTGAAAAACGCCCAATCGGGGGTGGACACGTGTCTAAATGGCATGAAACTCGATGATTTGATTCAAAGAAAACTCCTGATCCCGTGTCTTAAAAAACCAATGCAAAAATATGATCACGAACTATAACCTAATGAAAATGCATATGAGTGGGAAGCAAAAACCATCCAAAGTTGGAAAAAGCGAAGGGCAAATTTTGGGGTGCAACACCTGCAAACAAACAAAAAGAAATAGGATTCTCTATGCGTGGAATGGCCACCTCAGTTACCATTCGTCACACTTACCATTCAAGTAATTTCATTGCTTTTATTATGCTCTATAAAGCCTTATGTTTTCACCTGTAATGTTCATCAAAAATATCAGACGTTTTTTTGCAAACAAAACAGTAAAAATAAAAGCAAGAAATGAAAAACTCTTTGACTGAAGTAAATATTTTATTGATGAAAGGCTTGTAAATTGTAACACCCCATTTAAACTATTTAGTCGCTTTTGTATTTTCTGTGATGTGTATGAGTGTGATGTCCTTAATTAGGGGTATGAGGTTAGGGGCGAGAGTGAGAGCTGACCTTAGTTGGGGGTAATGTGGACTTAGAGTAATGGATAATTTAATAATAAGATTAAGAGCATTATAATTCCTAACATTATTATTTCAATTATTATTAATAGCAATATTAATGGGATTATTATCATTATTATTATTACCACTATTATTATTATTATTATTATTATTATTATTATTGGTATTGGTAGTAATTAAATTAAATGAATTAAAACATGATTAAGGAGTTAAGAGAGAGTTAGTGGAGGAATTAGCCAGTTAACACGAAAAAGAGGAAAATGGCAGAGAAAGGAGAGCTAGAGCAAAAGAATCAATTCTCCATTGTTGTCAAGGAAAAAGCTTCAATCCAAGGTAAGGGGGGAGAATGGATTTCAATATGGGTGAATTAACATGAGAGGGTAGTGAGATGTCCTTTCTCTCATAGAAATTTATGTTTGTTCTTGTTCATTGATCTGATTTCATAACTTTGTGGTGTTTCTTGTGATTACTGTCAATGTTGAATACTCTGATCTGGTGTTGGGTGAACGAATCTAGAACTAATCTAAAATTCATGTGAGAAATCATGAACATTATGGTGAAATCATGACAGATGTTAGATCTGATAATTAAGGGTTTAACCGTAACCGAAACTAGATCTAATAACTAGAATCTGGAAAGAATAGAAGATAGGATTCATTGGATTCGATTAAAATCTGAGTTTGAGGATAAATGGGAATACAGAATGATGAATCTGGAGTAGAAACTCGTGAGAATGATGAAATATGAGTTTTTTTACAGATCTGCTGGTCATACGCGTATGGGCTTGGGCAATACGCGTATGGGGGACTTCCCAAGGGCTGCACGCGTAGCATACGTGCCCTGCCCTTAGTGCCAGCACGACCATCTGGTGATACGCGTATGGGGCTTGGAAATACGCGTATGGGAGTAGCCATACTCGTAAGGGGTGACTCTAATGGGGTTTTGGGAGGTAGAAGCCTCTAATCATATGTGTAAGGCAGGTCTGGTACACGTATGGCAGTAGGCAGTACGCGTATGGATAGCCTAGGGTGACTTTTCCCCAACTTTTGTGATTTCTGTCCAGATTTTGCTTGGAACGTAATTCTATTTAATCGGTAGGATTTGTATGACTAAAATGAACTTAAGGAAGATTAGTGAGGAATTAAATCGAGAGAACATGGAATTATCTGGGTGTTCCCTTATGGGTGTGTTTGACGAGTATGAGCCATGATTATCGAAATTGGATAATCTTGTGCAATTGTGGTAATCTCCGAGAGGATTACAGTGAGCGGATGGCTCATGTGGATCATTAATGATTGTGAATTATGCTTGAATTATTATATTGCATAGTTGTGTTGTCATGCATTTCATGTCATGTGTCTTGTGGAGATGGCTAGGTGGGAATCCATGATGGGCGCCTAGTTTCATGCGGACTTCATGTGGAAGTCGTTGTGGAGATAAGCTGTAGTTCAGAGGAATGTATACGACTTATCCGGATTCCGACGGGAATCGGGTTCTAGGGTGAATCGTATGTGATTGTGTTGGTACCACATGCATTGTGTCGAGTCAGTGAGTCACATTGCATGTTTGTATTTGAATATGGGTGATTGATGCCGAGTGATTGAGGTGGCACGTGTATGTGTGTTGTATGTGCATGATTGTATTTGTGGTGTGTAACTACTCCTTAGAATGTGTATTTCACCACTTATTTATTGAATGTAGCTCTCACCCCTTTTCAGTTTGTTGCGCCTGTGCTCCTTGGGGAGTGCAGATGACCAGGTACCTGAGTAGTGCTTAAAGTGTGTTGCTATTTGATCAAGTCCTAGGAGTCGCTCTGATACGTAACATGGGATGACAAGATTACGTCATATTTTTCTTATTTTCTTGTTTTATTGTTATGTATCTTTTATTTGTTGGATGGAGAATGTATGATCACCTTGCGGTGGAGATTATGTTTAAACAATTGATTTTTATTTCGCTGTTTAATTGAAAGCTAGATAGTATTGGTTTATTTATGAAGTGACTTAGTGTGACATCCTGCTTGT
Organism: Lathyrus sativus; assembly: GCA_963859935.3. Lineage (NCBI taxonomy): Eukaryota > Viridiplantae > Streptophyta > Magnoliopsida > Fabales > Fabaceae > Lathyrus > Lathyrus sativus. The sequence continues at coordinate 280,946,064 of OZ012736.1, forward strand.
TTGAGAACTCTGATGTACTTTTATGTGATATTTTCGCATATGTTTTATAATACGCGTACGGGGTAGAGTGGGGTGTTAGAATTTGTATCAGACCAGGTTGGTTCGTCCGACCAGTGTTGTAGTAGAGTCTGACTATAGGATATTTATAGTCATGTGTTTTTCTAACCTGTGTTTTCGTGGATGTTGAGCAGTATGGCTCGTAGAGATGATGTTGTGATGGTTGCTGCGTTACAAGCTGTTGTGCAGGCAGTGGAGAACATTGGTCAGAATACCAATCAGAATGCTGGAAACGGAGAGTTCCGTAATTTGAAGAAGTTCCAGAATAACAAGCCACCTAAGTTCGAAGGCGGACATGATCCAGACGTAGCACATAAATGGCTGAAGGATATTGAGAAGATCTTCAGAGTCATGGGATGCTCCAAGGATCAGAAGGTACAATTTGGTACCCATATGCTGGAAAGTGGGGCTGAGGACTGGTGGGACAACACCCGTCAGAGATTGGAAGCTAGTGAGGGTCCCCATAATTGGACAGTGTTCCGGGCAGATATTTTGGAATGGTATTTTCTGGAAGATGTTCGCGGAAGGAAAGAAATTGAATTCATTGAGTTGAAACAGGGGAACATGACAGTGGAAGAATATGTGGTTAAGTTCGAAGAGCTGGTAAAGTATTGTCCTCATTACAATACTGATGCAGCTATGAGTTCAAAGTGCATCAAGTTTCAGAACGGGCTGCGTTCCGAGATCAAATTGGGTGTCGGTTATCAGAAGGTAAGGTATTTTCCTGAGCTGGTGAACAGGTGTAGAATCTATGATGAAGACAACAAAGTTAGAATCGCTCACTATAAGAATCTAAGTGACAAAAGGGGCAAGCGGAGACATGAGAATACACCTTACCGTGCTCCGGCTGATAAAGGAAAGCAGAAAGATGTTGCTAGGTAGAAACCAAGTGGGGGAGGAAATCCTTCCAATCTTATTAAGTGTTTCAGATGTGGTGGCGCAGGTCACCATGCGAATGAATGTCAGAATGAGGTGTAAAGAAGTGTTTTATGTGTGGAAAGCCAGGCCATGTGGTCGCGGATTGTAAAACCAACATACCAACCTGTTACAATTGTGGTGAGCAGGGTCATATCAGCATCCGCTGTCAGAAACTGAAGAAGTCTCAGACAAGTGGGAAGGTGTTTGCATTGGTGGGAGCTCAGCCGACCAGTGAGGATCGTTTTGTTAGAGGTACATGTTACATTCATAACACTCCTTTGATTTCTATTATTGATACGGGTGCAACTCACTTGTTTATTTTTGTAGATTGTGTGAAGAGACTGGGGCTTGTGTCGTCTACTTTGAGTAGAGAGATGGTGATTGACACTCCATCTATTGGATCAATCACTACATCTTTAGTGTGTTTGAATTGCCCTGTGTCGATCTTTGGTAAAGATTTTGGAGTGGACTTGATTTGTCTACCACTCAGCGAGTTGGATGTCATTTTAGGGATGAATTGGCTCGAGAGCAATTATGTTTATATTGATTGTTATATAAAGAAGTTGTTATTCCTGACTCACGAAGAAGAAGAAATAGCTAGTCTTATATGTACTAAGGAGTTGAGAATCTTGGTAGAAGACGAAGCTAAAGTATTTGCACTGTTCACTTCGTTATCTATGGAGGGTAAGTCGTCGATTGAGGAATTACTTGTTGTGAGAGAATTTCTTGAAGTGTTCCCAAAGGATGTTGCAGAGTTACCTCCAGAGAGGGAAGTAGAGTTTACAATTGACCTTGTCTCTGGTACCAGACCTATATCTATGGCGCCATACAAAACGTCAACGTTAGAATTGGCAGAGTTGAAATCTGAGTTGGGAGAATTGTTGGACAAAAAGTTTATTAGACCCAATGTGTCGCCATGGGGAGCGCCATTTTTATTAGTAAAGAAGAAAGATGGTAGTATGCGCTTGTGCATCGATTATCGCCAGTTGAATAAAGTAACCATCAAGAATAAGTATCCACTTCCAAGAATCGACGACCTGATGGATCAACTCGTGGGAGCTCGTGTATTTAGTAAAATTGATTTGAGGTCAGTCTATCATTAGATTCGTGTGAAAGAAGATGATATCCAGAAAACAGCTTTCAGAACACGGTATGGGCATTATCAATATGCAGTGATGCCGTTAGGTGTGTCTAATGCACCGGGTGTGTTCATGGAGTACATGAATCGTATCTTCCATGCTTATTTGGACTAGTTTGTAGTAGTTTTCATTGATGACATTTTGATTTACTCCAAGTCAGAAGTAAATCATGTAGATCATTTGAGGGTTGCGTTGCAAGTGTTGAAGGATAATAAATTACTTGTAAAACTTTCGAAGTGTGAGTTTTGGTTGAGCGAAGTGAGTTTTCTTGAAGATGTCATTTCTGGAGGAGGCATAGCAGTGGATCCATCGAAAGTGAGTGCTTGCTTCAGTGGGAGGCTCCGAAGTCAGTAACCGAGATTAGAAGTCTCTTAGGCTTGGCAGGTGTTGCACCCCAAATTTTGACCCCTTAGATCTCCATCATCATTTTACGATCATTTTCATTTGATTATCTAACTATAACCTATTCCAGGTTTGTCTTTGTTAAGTTACAGATGGATCATGGTTCCGTACAGTCAAGAGTCGAGGTTTCAATGGTTTGATCAGTTAACGCCTTGGATTAATTCTCCGTGAAACAAGTCTCTACATCATCAAAGATACTACATTATGTTAATTGTGAATCCAATTTAAGGTTTTCACCCAAAGATCAAGAAAAATGCAGTTCAGGATCCCCGATTAGGGTTTCTGATTAGGAAAAGTCAACTATGGTTTAACTTTTGATTTAAAAGGTATTACAATGATGGAGTCATGGTCAATGAAGCTCATATGTCTTCGTGAAGTCTATGCAAGAAGTTTCAAGACCTCAAAAGACCCAGAACATCAACAGTCGATCCGGTAGTCATCGATTGATCGGTTCGTTTGACCGAAAAGTTAACTCTTTGACTAAAAGGAATTTTACCTTAATGTGTGAAGCAAATATGTTCCTAATAACATATTACACCTATCCCTAAAGTTTCATGACCATTGGATCAAGTATTGAGGAGTAATCAAAAAAGTCAGGAATTAGGGTTTTGAAAAAGGCAAGACCATAACTTCCTAACCACACATCCAAATGAGATGGTTCAAATCTTATTGGAAAGGTCTTGGCAAGCCCTACAAAAGTGTAAAACTGACCTATGCAAAAAAATTCATAGATTTGGAGTTATAGCCAAAATCATCACAAGAGGGAGAAAACACTTAGAAAAATTCTAAGTTTATGGCCTTTTTAGGCATGTTTTCAGCCAACTTTGAGGGGTATTTTGACCTAGTTCCACTTGGAACTTGAAAATTCCCAAAACATGAAAGTTGTAGAGCTCCATGGGGGCTTTCCAAAAAGTACTAGAACTCTTCCATAGCCCATGTGAGCTGAGAGTTTCGAATTGACAAAGTTGGGCCTGTGCACTAGTTTGTCAACTTGTCAAAACTTAACATGGACTTGATTTCCAACCATGTGGTTCATTTCCAACCATGAGGGAACATCTGGTGTAAAGTGTAGATGGAGCTTTGTACCAGATTTGGAGAGAATCAAAGCAAAACCAAAAATTTAGCCAAAATCCCTTTTATTTATTATAAAAAGTACAAAAGTGTACTTGAAAGAGAGTGTGGATGTGATGTTTGCTTTAGCATACCTGTAGCCCTGCATACCAGCTCAAATGCAGCTTTTTTTTAGACTAAAAACCATTGGAAATAAGCAAGAACCTGCAGATGGAAATCACATTTTGAAATGCCAAAGATCTTCCCACCAAAATGCAAGTTGACATCCTAAGTTCCAATTCTGCCCCAAACCTCCCCTTGGCCTAAAAATAGAGGCTTCGTCCCACTTTATTTTCCACACCAAATCTCTCAAAACACAAGAGAAAACACAACTCTCCTTCTCACCATCTTTGCTTGAAAGTGAAGAAAACACCAAAATCACCAAATTTGCCTCTTTGCAAGTTTCAAACCAGCTCCTCTTCTAAACATTCCACCACCTTAAAAACCATCCACACAAACTTAAAATCACCATTTGAAGCTATTCCAATCATTAGTTTCATAAAAAAACCATAAATCCAAAAGTCAACTCCTCACTCACTTAAGTTTGACTTTTATGCATAATATGGGACAATTCACTACCTAGATCAGTTTCCACTACTTTGACACTTTGAACACCCTCTATCTAGGTCATATTAACTGTCCATAACCTCAAACAACAACTGGAAATTCATTTGTGAGATCTTTCCTAAAAGATTACTTTGTTTCTTCAAGAAGAAGCAATCACAAGCTTATATCAAGGGAAGGGGATTTTGCAGCTAGCTCATTGTGGGAAGTCTACAAGCGGTATGTAAATCTAAACTCCTCCTTGATATGCATCATATGTGGATTCTAATTTATGTTTGATTGGTGAGTTGTGACTCATAAGGAGAATGTGGTGGATTTTGTGTTTATCATGTGAAGAATACATCTAGACTTGTCATGTTTGCTGTCAATAAGATGTAGCACCATTTAAGGTTTTGTTTTGGTTGTTGAATTAGCATTATCATGTTTAGTTGCTGCTAGGACTTAGTTTTTATGCTAGTGTTTAGGATGAGGTAGTGACTGTCTTTAGAGTATTGTTTTAGGTCAGCTGTTTGATGTTTGGTATTGTTATGCCAAGGAGATTGCATTTGTGTTATAAAAGGCATACTGTCATTAAGCTTGTAAGTTGTCATAAGAATGAAAGTTGGTTTAGTTGTTGAATGATCTAGACATTGTCATGTTGGGGATCACAACTATGTTGCCAAGATTTGTTTGTAGGATTGAGTTGGTCAACTTATACTTGCTGTCAGAATTTGGTTTTCAGGCTCAAAACTTATTTCTATTGGTTTTGATGAGTAGTTAACTTTCATTTAAAAACAACATAAGGATTTAGTGTTTGTGTTTGGCATGGTAATGATCAACTGTCACTGTCATTTGTGGAGTTTGCAATTGTTATGGTGGAATTTTGAGTGGATCTGTCTAGCCTATGTGTGTTTGCATTGGTGACTGACCATGAAGGATATATGGTTGCATTGTAACGTAAAACTGTGATTGCATGTTTCTGTTTTCAAAACACTCTTGTTTGATTTATGCTTTGATCTTGTTTTTATAACTTGCTATTGAAACTATGCGAACAAAGCCTCATATACTATACACGTGTGTTTCGATGATGTCAAAACACAACCACATGGATGAATCGGTACTTGGCATTATCACCACAAGGCATAAGAATACCTTATCTCTTACATCTCATTTGCTTTCATGTTATTTCATCCAATTAGCATTATTCGAGTCAAACATCATTGGTGGATTATATGATGCATCTAGAAGTGTCAAAAACATAAAAATAGGCATTTTTGCAAAATACAGGTCTTTGAGTCGACCACTCATTTTGCTCCGGTCGACTCACAGAAGGTGTCTACAAAGTGTATTTTCCACAGGTTGGCGCACGTCGACCTCTGGTCGACGCATACTATGGTTATTTCTGTTTATCTACAAATACAGACTTTGCGTTGACGCATGGTCTTGTTTTGGTCGATGCATAGCCTGTTACTTTGCATAATCTGTTATGTCTGGGAAGTTCCGGTCGACCACTTATTTCAAAAAGTGGTTTTGTCTGTTATTTTTTGGCATACTATAAATAGAAAGTTGCTCATTTTCATCAACAACAATTGAATCAATTGCAAAACAGGAAAAGTGAAAGAGGTGCCATTAGTTCTCATCATCTTCATCTTCTACATTTCATACCACAACAATCACACACAATAATCTTTGTTGTGCATTATGGTTTGTTTGAAGTGATAACGTCTGAAGCCGTTGATTGGGAATCCGGTTCTTGTTGAGATTTTGGCAGGTTTTTCTTGAATAAAACATTGAGGGTTTTGTCCTCCAAGATTCGCCGAATTTGGGGTTTTTTGGTACGAATCTTTTCAACATATATTCAGCTGAGCGAAGGTGATCAAGGAGTGGTGTGTTTCGTCGATCTAGTAGCGGGAATCAGTGAATTGTGAAGGAGAAGTTCGGGTTTGATTAGCAAGTGTTTGATATCAGTCGGGCTGGGGTTTGAAAACGCAAGGTTGTTCAACCAAGGAGCTGTAATCGGAGGTTCATCCACAAGCAATCGAAGGACTTGATTCGACTCGAATCAAAGGACAAGAAGTGAAAGCATATTCAACAACAAGAGAGTTTATTTGTTCATTTGCTATTATATTCTTGTATAAACGATTCAACACCAGGTTACATTTATATTATACAAGCTCAATTATATTGTTAGAATTGAGGGCAAACTAACCCCGAAGCGAGGACGGCGGGGGAACTGCCTCAACAAATCTTTGTGCCTTTTACATTTTGCATTTTCATTTTGCTTAATATTTGCGTAAATTTCGTTCAAACAATAATATCGAATTAAGGACTGTTTTGAGTAAGTGCTGAAGTAATTTTTACTATAGTATAATAGTTTATTGTACAAGGAAAACTAGTGCTACTTACTCAAAGCCGAAATCACTTGGAGTGCTCTGCACGGCAAGTGTTTGATAAATTGTATGAACCAAAATTCTCTTGTGCTGTCCAATTATTTTGTTGGCATATTAAGGCATTGGAACTAGTCATACCAAGTAGTGATATAAATTAATTGATAGTGTGACTAGCATGGTGATTCTCTTTGCTCATTATCAATATCCATAGGCTAGATGCATATCCGATCCTCTAGTAACGGTTCGTTATAGACGGTAATTTTTTCACTACCGCTTCCGTAATTTAAACAATTTTTTAAAACTAATTTTATTGGTAGCGCGGACTGATTTTTTAATAAGCGATCTATTCAACCCCCCTTCTAGATCCATGCCATCGTCTAAAAAGTGGTATCAGGAGCACCGATTCACTCCGTGCTTCAAGTATAACTTTGTAGAAAATAGAGCTCTTGTTTTTAATGGAGAAAATTACAGTTATTGGAAGGACTGTATGCGGGTGCACATTAATTCCATAGATAGAAAAGTATGGAATATTATTCTCAACGATCCAATGGAAATAACTATGACCGATGTGAATAATGTCGTTGTGCCTAAGCCCAAAGCACAATGGACTAATGATGATGAGAAAAAATATAATTACAATTGGAAAGCCAAAAATATTTTGATCTCCTCATTAGGAGTTGATGAATATTATAGGGTTTCTCATTGTTTGACGGCAAAAGCTATGTGGGACTCATTTCAAGTCGCACATGATGGGACCAATGATTTTAAGCTAGCGAGAATCAACACGTTAACACAAGAGTTCGATCTCTTTTACATGGAGCAAGGGGAAACCGTTGTGGACATGCAAAAGAGATTTACTCATCTTATCAATAGATTGCATTCACTAGGTAGGCCAGTGGCCAATGATGTTGCTACTAACAAAATTTTGAGATGTCTTAATAGGGAATGGCAGCCGAAGGTAACCGCCATCAAAGAAGCTAACCACCTCACAATTTTGGATCTAACAACATTGTTTGGAAAGCTGCAAGAGCACGAACAAGTTCTCTTAATCCTAGGGCAACATGAAAAGAAAGAAAAGAAGGACAAAACAAAGAATACTAAAAAGAAGTCTATTGCTCTCAAGACTTCTTCCTCAAAGTCTCAATCGAAGGAGCATAGTGATTACACGTCGAGTGACGACAAAGAAGACGACAAGAGTGAGGACATAGGGTTGTTCGTAAAGCGTTACAACCGCAGTGTTAGAAAGAATGGCATCCAACACTCCAAGAAGAATCTTGTCAACTTCCAGAAACAATCTAGGCACTCTAGAAATGATGACATCAAGGGGAACAAAACAAGAGGGTCATGTTACACTTGCGGAAAGACCGGACATTATAAATTGGATTGTCCCTTAAACAAAAAGGGCAAAGAAAAGGAATCAAATAGATCAAATAAGAAGCAATCAAAGCCGAGGAGAGTATATATAGCTTGGAAAAGCGATATCGATTCCTCCAAGGATGAAAGCTCATGTGATGAAGATGAATTCGTAAACTTGTGTCTTTCCGCTCACTAAAAGAACAAGAAAAAACAAGTACGACATGCTAAATATGAAAGTTCCTCTAACATGTCTCATTTTGAATTACAAACTACGTTTAATACTTTGCATTATGAAGCAAAGGAAGCCTTTAAAAGGCTTGCCTCAAATAATCAAATTTTTGCTCACTTAGAGCAAAAGATTTGAGAGTTCAAAAAGAAGCTTGAGGCACTTAAAGCTTCCATGGTGGAATGTACTAAAGCAGGTTGTGAGGATCTAAGAAGTAGAATAATTAACTTTGGGTGTGACACTTGTTACATTTGGAAAAATGAAGTTAGAAACCTAAATGCCAAACTTTACTAGGCTCTAGAGCCCAAAATTACTTTTGCCATCGATAAATCTAATTTTAGAAAGAGTATGGTTAATCCATATCAAAAATACAAATGTGTTGTAAGAGATAACGATAGCAAAGGTAATTCAAAAGTTAACTTTTCATGTTTATATTGTTGCAAGAAAGGCCATTCCATTGCTAAGTGTCGCTTTAGAAGATTTTTGGTTCCTAAATTCATTTGTCAATGGTTGCCTAAATGTGACCATTTTGTCACTCACAACTTAGAACCCAATAAGCCATTGGGTACCTCCTCTTGTTAATTGTTTTTTCATAGGTACAACATCTTGAGACCACCGAGAGAAGATGGGTTCTTGATAGTGGTTGCTCAAGACACATGACAGGAGACATATCTCTCTTCATCGACTTCGTGGCAAAGAAGAAAGGGTATGTAACCTATGGAGATAACAATCGTGGTGCAATACTTGGTAAAGGTAGTGTAGGTTACCCTTCTTCCACTACTATATCTGATGTATTGCTTGTCGAGGGTCTTATACATAATCTCATTAGCATTAGCCAATTGTGCGACAAAGGATACAATGTATCATTTTCAAAAGAATCTTGCAAAATTATGCATAATGATGAAATGAAGAGTGTGTTTAGTGGCCTAACAGTAAACAATGTCTATATGCTAGACTTGAATGAAGTATCTTTGACAAGTGACAAATTTCTCATGACAATGAGCGAGGACTCATGGTTATGGCATAGACGTTTAGCACATGTCAACTTTGACTTGCTTAACAAGGTAGTTTCCAAAGATCTAGTCCTAGTTTCCAAAGATCTAGTCCTAGGGAAAGCAAATGAGGATCTCTTTTAAATCCAAAAATATCGTTTCAACTACGAGACCTCTCGAGCTTCTCCAAATGGATTTATTCGGGCCATCTAGAATTAAAAGCCTAGGTGGTAACTATTACGGGTTTGTAATAGTTGATGATTTTTCTAGATTCTGTTGGACTATCTTCTTGGCTAGCAAGAGCGATACATTCGCCGCCTTTGAAAGATTTGCTAAGCTTTCCCAAAATAAATTAAACACAAACATTGTCTCAATTTGGAGTGACCATGGAGGCGAGTTTAAAAACTATTTGTTTGAAGAGTATTGCGGTAAACACGGAATTGATCATAACTTCTCCGCTCCATGTACTCCTCAACAAAATGAGTTTGTGGAACACAAAAATCGTATTTTAGAAGAATTGGGAAGAATAATGATCAATGAAAGTGCACTACCTAAATATTTTTGGGCCGACGCCATAAGTACGTCATGTTATGTTTTGAATAGGGTGCTCATCCGCCCCATTCTAAATAAAACACCGTATAAACTTTTAAAAGGGCGTAAGCCGAATGTATCTCACCTGCATGTCTTTGATTGTAAGTGTTTTGTGTTGAATAATGGAAAGGAAAACTTAGGCAAATTTGATTCCAAGGCTGACGAAGGTATCTTCCTCGGATACTCTCAGTCAAGTAAAGCTTATAGAATTTATAATAAGAGATTATTTACCGTTGAAGAGTCTGTACACGTAACATTTGATGAATCTTATCTGAGAGACGTTGGAAAAGGTAGTGTTGTTCATGGTGCAGGTACATCAATAGAAGATATACTCAAAGGTGTCGAGCCGGGAATAGATCAACCCGACCAAGCCAAAGTTGAGGAGGAGAAAGATGACCGCCATGAGGAAACCGAGGAAGTTCATTCGTCTACAAAATATGATCTCCCTCCAGCTTGGAAGTCTTCCAAAGATTATCCAATCGACAACATCCTCGGTGATATATCAAAGGGAGTTACGACTCTGTCTAAGATAAGTAATTTTTGTTATCACTTCGCTTTTGTTTCACAAATAGAACCTAAAAACCCTAAAGACGCCTTACTCGATGAGCACTGGTTTTTATCTATGCAAGAGGAACTTAATCAGTTCAAGAGAAATGAGGTTTGGGACATTGTCCCTCCTCCACGAGGTCATCGAGTAATCGGCACCCGATGGGTGTTTAGGAACAAGTTGGACGAAAACGGGGTAATAACCCGCAATAAGGCACGTTTAGTCACGCAAGGTCTAACCAAGAGGAAGGCATCGACTATGAGGAAACTTAGGTGCCAGTTGCCGGACTCGAGGCTATAAGCCTTTTACTTGCCTCCGCTTGTGCGAAAAATTTTAAGCTATTTCAAATGGATGTAAAAAATGCATTCCTTAACGGTTATATTAATGAAGAAGTTTATGTTGCACAACCTCCGGGTTTTGAGTCTCATGAATATCTCGATCATGTATACAAGTTAAAACGTGCCTTGCATGAACTCAGGAAAGCCCCTAGGGCTTGGTATGAGCGCCTAAGCAAGTTTCTACTTGATCAAGGGTATTCAAGAGGCAAGGTCTACACAACCCTCATCATTAAGCGTAAAGGAAAACACTTAATCTTGGTACAAATTTATGTTGATGACATTATATTCGGATCATCTAACATGAATCTCGTAAGAGAGTTTTCTAACCTAATGCAGGGTGAATTCGAGATGAGTATGATGGGGGAGCTCACATACTTTCTTGGATTACAAATCAAACAGCTTGAGGAAGGAACGTTTGTAAGTCAAATGAAGTATTGTCTGGAGCTTCTCAAGAGGTTTGACATGGCAAATTCCAAAGCCATTGACACACCGATGCCAACATGTGCAAATATGAATAAAGATGAAAGTGGTAAGGATGTAGAGGTAAAAAGATATCGAGGTATGATAGGCTCACTTCTTTATCTTACAACCTCTAGACCCGATATTATGTTTAGTGTTTGCATGTGCGCTAGATATCAATCTTCTCCTAAGGAATCTCATTTAAAAGTTGTTAAGCGCATACTTCGATACATTTCGGGTACTCTAAAGTAAGGGCTATGGTATTCCAAAGGAAACGATTGTTCCTTGGTTGGATTCTCTTATTCCGATTTTTCCGAGTGCAAATCAGATAGAAAAAGTACTAGTGGTACTTGTCACTTATTTTCAAACTCTTTGGTTAGTTGGCATAGCAAGAAACGGGTTTCTGTTGCTTTGTCAACCGCCGAAGCGGAATACGTTGCCGCCGGCAGTTGTTGTGCTCAAGTCTTATGGCTTAAGCAACTATTGTTAGATTTTAACCTTAAACTTGAGCGTATTCCGATCTTTTGTGACAATACTAGTGCAATTAATCTTACTAAGAATCCCGTGCTGCATTCACGCACTAAACATATCGAAATTCAACACCATTTTCTTAGGGATCATGTGGAGAAAGGCAATGTTGTTTTTGAATACGTTGACACTACAAATCAACTAGCAGATATATTCACAAAATAGCTTGCTACTGAACCTTTCTTTCATATCCGACAAGAACTTGGTATTCTCGACATTTCGGATCGTGTTTAGTAAAATTTCTTGCACATATTTTATTCACCTATGTTTATACCTACTTCGGTCGTCGGATATCTAACCAATTGAAGAGGTTGTAAGTATAAGCGTATATTCATCAAGCTACTCTCGGCATGAAGGTGATATCTTTCCTTAACTCTCTCTCTCTCTCTCTCTCTCGATTTTTATGTTCACACAAAATGCTTTAAATTGTGTGTTATACGTGTCATATATGTCATAATATATATATCTTGTCTATTTGATTGCTTGAAGTTTGTTGTGGCTGGTTATTTATGCATCTTTGTTGCTTATATGTTCATAAAGGTGAAAATATACATGTTTTGTCTGCATGAGTCGACCCAAACAGGGTGCGGTCGACTCACAAAAATGTCCCCAAAATTTAAATTTTGTTCGGGTATGCTCAGGTCGACCTACCAGTCGATGCATATCTGTTGATTTTTGAACGTGGCAATTTTAACACAGTATGCGTCGCCGCATACAAAGGAGCGGTCGACGCATCGCGCGAAAACTGTCAATTTTTTTTGAAAACCGTTCAAAATCCCCATTTTTTCGATTTTTGATGACTCATTAATTGTCTATCATTACTTTTTGCATTGTAACTTGACACTACATTACATCTACACTTTATCACTCTCCTCTCCACAAAACCTAAATAGACTCTACAAAAAGGGTAAAGATCTTAATCCCTTTACACATGCAACAATCTTCTTCAATCCTTGCAAATCATCATCACCCTATCTCTCTTATGATCTCTTTGAGCTCAACAAACATGGTTGCAAGAAGAATGACAGGTAAAAGAACTTCAAAGGCCTCCTCATCTACTTCCATTTCGGTTTCTGTCGTATCCTTAGTGCCTCCGGAGTTTACTGAAAGCTTCACCAAGAATTTTAGTAAAAGATCTGTGGTAAAGTAACACGCTTATTATCGTCTCTCGGCGAAGCAAATGCACATTCCTTGTATCATCGATCTTCTTGATTTTCAAGGGGTAAACAACTTTTTGGAGTGCAATGAAAAATATAATGAAGCCATTGTACGGATCTTCTACACATGTCTTCACGGTAAATTTCCGAGTTCTCAATTTCACACTAAGATTGGCAACATAAAGGTAAGTGTCACTACTGCTGTCTGGAAAAAATACTTTGATATGTATCTGTCGCTACTCGAAAAATACGCGCAACGACGAGGAAGGCGAAAAGAAAAAAGATAGAAGAGTCGCCACCGAATTTTATTTATCCCATGAGGGGAAAGGAAAATATCGAGAAAACCTCAAGAAAAGAACGGATAAGATGGTCTCGCAACCAAGAACAGGTTCGGAAGCCGGTTATGCGAAGGGAAGGTATTAGCACCCCTCGCATCCATCGTACTCGATGGGAACCATTTGTTTGTCGTGTGTGATTTATTTGCTTAAAAAGATTATGCTATAAAAGAGTGTTCCAAAGGATAGAGGGAAAGGTTAGAAATTTGGAAAAGAGAGATAACAGGGGAAGGAAGAGAAAGAACGAACTCGGTAGGACTTCGCGGTCCTAGGCCTACGTATTCTCGATAGACATGAGAAAATCAAAGTCGACGTAGTTCGGGGAACTACAGATATGGGGGGAATGTGCTCGACAAGGATTGTGGCCCTTGTGCCTACGTATCTTTACTTGAACGAAGTAAAGAATCAGAGCAGCCGTAGTTCGGCCTACGATTTGTTGATGTTTTTATGGATGATGATATCGTACACGTTCTAGCAGTTAGGTGTATTGTTGCTCGCTCATTGGAGACTTAGGCATTACCTGTTTGCGGTAGAACGGACGTATCATATCCTTTTCGAAAGATAAGTTTTCTCCATGCGAGGCAAGATGTCACGTTTGATTTGTTGAATTATTTTTTAGGGGCGAGATAGGTCCTCGGATAGTAACCCCTACGGGTAGTACCCAATTCTTTATCTCAAAGTTTTTGTTATGAAAGGGTGTGGCGAACATAGCGTCTTCGTATTGAAAGACAAGTATCAAAACCACACACACTACAGTGAGCATCTCGACACTCGGAGAGGAAGAAGTCTACACTTAATCCTCTCTCTTTAGTTCAATACAAAGAGAACTTCATTCTCTTATTAAAGTGTTTTTGATTTTGAATGGTAAGTGCTTTTGCGACAGAGAACCCTACGGTAAACGTCAGCACCTGGGATAGGAGAAGGCCTACGCCTAACCACTCCACGACCATTCAAGTTTTTGTTACGAAAAGAGTTTAAAAATGCGCTCGATACAGGACCGAGGTTTTTAGGTGACAAAGGTTGCAGAAAGAAGTTGTAGAGGGAGATAGGTGGCAGATAAAGTCACGTCTTCGTATTGAAAGACGAGTATCGAGACCACTCACACTACAGTGAATATCCCAACACTCGGAGAGGAAGAAGTCTACACTCAATCCTCACTCTTTAGTTCAATACAAAGAGAATCGATTTATTTATTGTAAGTGTTTTCAAAATGCACTCGATGCGGGGCCGAGGTTTTTTAGGAGAAAAAGGTGTGGATGAAAACATCTTCGTATTGAAAGACGAGTGTCAAAACCACCCACACTACAGTGAGCATCTCAACACTCGGAGAGGAAGAAGTCTACACTCAATCCCCTCTCTTTAGTTCAATACAAAGTGAACTTTATCCTCTTGTTAAATATGGTGAGTTGGTTTAACCATTATTTGAGAAAATTCGCTTGACGTTGGGTCAAGGGTTTTAGTTGCTTAAAAAGACTTGAGGCGAAGCGAGCAAGGTCGATGGCGACGCACAAGGCAATCGACTTACAAGGTCAAAAATGGCTCGATGAGAATCGAGAGTTTGTTTTCTTGAAAATGGTTTTTAGAACCAAAGGTCAAAAATGACCAACAATAAACATGCACAAGAAACAAACAATCACAACGGGTTGAACGACTTAAAAAAATGAAACACAAAAAAAAACGGCACGAAGTGCCATCAAGGAGTTCGTTGTGCGAACTCCTTGAGAAAAAAATTTTTGAGGTAAAAAAAGTCGAGAAAACGTGAAAAACAGGGGTCTGACACGGGCGGCCGTGTTGTGTGACACGGCCCGTGTCACAGTTCCAGGAAACTTAGGGTTTTTTAGGCAAACAGAAGTGTGACACAGGTGGCCGTGTTGTGTGACACGGCCCGTGTCACAAGGTCTGGGAGAAAAATGATTTTTTAGGGCAAACAGAAGTGTGACACGGGTGGCCGTGTTGTGTGACACGGCCCGTGTTGTGTGACATGGGTGGCCGTGTTGTGTGACACGGCCCGTGTCATGTGTTCTGGGCATTTTACGCTTTGAAAAGTCACACAGGGATGCAACACGGTCGGTCGTGTCGTGTGACACGGCCCGTGTTGGGCTACCAGAAGAAAAATTCCAACTTTTCTCTTGTTTTTTACTTCTTTTTATGGTTTTTTTAAAAAAGGATTTCTTGGTCCCTTTGGAATCTTACATGTTATACTCAACACAACAACACTCAAACCAAGAGAACAAATGATAAATGCACAATATAAAAGAAGAGAAGAGTTTGAAGAAATGGATACCCAAGAGTTGTTTCCCTCCTTGCAAAGCCTCCACTGATTTTGGCTAGGTGTTCACTTCTCTTCACTCTATGCTTTGATGGCTCTCCTTCTCAATGGCTCCCTTGTATTTCTCTTTTACTCTCTAAATCTTTTACTGGTTTTTTGCTCTCTCTATTCTTTCTAGTTTTCTCTCTTACTCTTTGCTCTCAATATCTCTATCTCCAAAATATGTTAATGATAGTGAATGATAGTGAATGATCCTTTTGTGCAGCCTCCAAGCCTCCTTATCTCCCTTTTTCTGCTGCCTTTTCCTGTTGTACCAAAAGCATAGCTCTTGCACAACTTTCAATCTTCAAAGTTTCCATTTTTGGGAGTACTTATCACCTCTTTCTTGGTGCAGCCCCACATCTTTCCATTTCTAGGCCTGTTTTGCTGTATTTTTCTGCAGCACTCTACCTTGCCTTCCAACCTTGTACCCATTGGTTGGTTATGCTTGGACATATTCATGTGGCTAACACCATTACCTTTTGGACAGAATTTTCAAATTCTGATTTTTGATGTGTAGATGTATCAACATAAGCTTATAGCCTTGGTTTTGTGAAATAAAATGATCTTGTAATATGATACACATTGCCACTTCTTGCATGGGGCTGTTTTGGATCATATTCAAATTGCTCATGGTTGAACATGCATGGTATTGATCTTGAAATATTCCAACATTGAATTAGCTCTTAAATATTTTCCTTGTATGTTTGTAAGCACAAGGAGGGTCATGTGGACTTGATGGAGCATGGGGGATACCATGGCATGAAGTTATTTAGAATCTTGAATTAAGACTAGAAATAGTTTAATTTCCTAAGCATTATCAAGAGTTTGAAATTTGGTAACCAATGTAACATTCTTGAAAATGTCAAGAGATTTCTCTTTGTAAAAAACTCTTGAATCTAGCCTTGAATTCATGAACCTTGAATTTGGAATGATGGGCCTCCCTTATGCCATTGAATTTGAAAGAAATGAAGAAATGAGTCAAGCCTTGAAAGAGGGCAAATTTTGGGGTGCAACAGTATCTTAATTCAGACAAGCCTCTCTTTGAGATCACTGACACCCGCACGGTGGAAGGCTATGAGTTCAAGACAGCTTTGAACTCTATGTTGAAAAAGCCGTATGCTGATCATATTGTGGCAAGCGACTTATTTCTGAAGACCGTCATCACAGGAAAGTTGAAACCACAAAATAGGATTATGCAATGGATAGTGGCTCGCATTCTGCGGCCTAAGAAAGGTGGTTTTACTCGTGTTGATCAGGCGGAAGTTCACTTGATGTACATTTTGAGAAACAAGATTAAAATTAATTGGCATTACTACATTGCAAGTAGGATTTACGCTTTAAGGGACTCAGGTCGTGGTACAACTCTCTCTTATGGGTCAGTTATTCAAGAGTTCCTAACTAGTGCTAAAGTTGCACTTCCGGAATTTTTGTATAAATCGCTCACTTATGACCAAGAGATTTGTCAAAAAAATCTTACCATGATGGGTTATATATGGCTTCATGATGAGTAGCGGTACAAATTTGTTGTTAAAGCCACTACTTCCCAGGTAGAAGACTCCGATGAGAGTGAGGAGGAAAGTGAAGAGGATGAAGAAGAAGAAGAAAAAGAAGAAGAAGAAGAAGAAGAAGAAGAAGAAGAAGAACAAGAGGAGCAAGATGATTGACAACCAATGGAGGCTGACGATCAAATAAATGAGGATTGGGTTCAACATACACCATCCACAGAAGATGGTAATGACCAAGGCTAGGGTCAGTGGCAACACACCGGGTGGACAACAATGTGTGAATACTATCTGCCTTCATAGTGGGGCTATGAAGAGCCAACGAATCCCCCGCAACCACAGTCTTCAGAGCTTCTAGATATGATGAGGGCCATGCAGTTAGAGCAATGTACCTTCATGAATGCTCAGGACGAGCGGTTCGCCCAAATTCAGAGCCAATTCGAGACACACACTGAAAGATTCAACACCTTCTCCTCGAGTATTAATGAACGATTAGATGCTTTAGTTGGATCGACCGAAAGTCAGGAGCAGGCCATTTCTCACAGCCTCAATACCTTGAACAGTGTTGTTTTGGAATTTACCGACATGGCAAATTCGTGTCGTGGAAGAGGCCAACACTTTAGGGGGAGGGGATATTAAAGCCTCTGCATTGAAGCATCCTTGCATTTCATCCTTTTTATGTTGTCTTGTTATTTTACATTGTAATAAATAATTTCTAATTGTGACAATGCTTTGCATTTTTGAATGCTTTATGACTTCCTGAGAACTAATTGTTCTGTGTTTTATTAATGTATGGTTTGTTTATCTATTCGTCTCTTGATCATTGACGTTATCATGTGTGGATAATTGTTCATGTTGATTGTTACCTGTTGTACATTATTTTTTATTTGAGACTTTATTTCTTAACCAATCTCTCTTTCTTTTTGATGTTGTCAAAGGGGAGAAGAGTGTACCAAGATAATAGTAAAAACTATGAGAATTGCAAATGGAAGACGTCGCAAATAGAGGCATCAAGCAAGGGGAGGTTAATACCGCACATCACACAAGCCGATTTCACAAGTTTTGCCATCATCAAAAAGGGGGAGTATGTGAGGACAAAGCCTCATATACTATACACATGTGTTTCGATGATGTCAAAACAAAACCACATGGAAGAACCGGTACTTGGCATTATCACCACAAGGCATAAGAATACCTTATCTCTTACGTCTCATTTGCCTGCATGTTGTGTCATCCAATTAGCGTTATTTGAGTCAAACATCATTGGTGGATTATACGTTGCATCTAGAAATGTCAAAATCATAAAAATAGGCATTTTTGCAAAATATAGGTCTTTGAGTCGACCACTAATTTTGCTCCAATCGACTCATAGAAGGTGTCTACAAAGAGTATTTTCCATGGGTTGGCACACGTCAACCTCCGGTCGACGCATACTGTGGTTATATTTGTTTGTCTAAAAATACAGACTTTGCATCGACGCATGGTCCAGTTTTGGTCGATGCATAGCCTGTTACTTTGCATAATCTGTTCTGTCTGGGGAGTTTCGGTCGGCCACTCCTTTTTGTATGGTCGACCATTCGCTGCTTTTCTTCATAATTCTGGTCTTTCCACTTATTTCAAAAAGTAGTTTTGTCTGTTATTTTTAGGCATACTATAAATAGAAAGTTACTCATTTTCATCAACAACAATTGAATCAATTGTAAAACAAGAAAAATGAAAGAAGTTCCATTAGTTCTCATCATCTTCATCTTCTACATTTCATACCACAACAATCACACAATAATCTTTATTAAGCATTATGGTTTGTTTGAAGTGATAACGTCTGAAGCCGTTGATTGGGAATCCGGTTCGGGTTGAGATTTTGGCAGGTTTTTCTTAAATAAAACCTTGAGGGTTTTATCCTCCAAGATTCGCCGAATTTGGGGGTTTTTGGTACGAATCTACTCAACATATATTCAGCTGAGCGAAGATGATCGAGGAGTGGTGGGTTCCGTCGATCTAGTAGTGGGAATCGGTGAATTGTGAAGGAGAGGTCCAGGTTCGATTAATAACTGTTTGATATCAGCTGGGCTAGGTTTGAAAATGCAAGGTTGTTTAACCAAGGAGCTGTAATTGGAGGTTCATCCACAAGCAATCGAAGGACTTGATTCGACTCGAATCAAGGGACAAGAAGAGAAAGCATATTCAACAACAAGGGAGTTTATTTATTCATTTGCTATTCCATTCTTGTATAAACTATTCAACAATAGGTTACATTTATATTATACGAGCTCAATTCTATTGTTAGAATTGAGGGCAGACATACCCCGAAGCGAGGACGGCAGGGGGAACTGCCTCAATAAATCTTTGTGCCTTTTACTTTTCGCATTTTCATTTTGCTTAATATTTGCGTAAATTTTATTCAAACAATAATATCGAATTAAGGACTGTTTTGAGTAAGTGCTGAAGTAATTTTTACTATAGTACAACAGTTTATTGTACAAGGAAAACTAGTGCTACTTACTCAAAGCCGAAATCACTTGGAGTGCTCTGCACGCCAAGTGTTTGATAAATTGTCTGAACCAAAATTCTCTTGTGCTGTGCAATTATTTTGTTGGCTTATTAAGGCATTGGAACTAGTCATACCAAGTAGTGATATAAATCAATTGATAGTGTGACTAGCATGGTGATTCTCTTTGATCATTATCAATATCCATAGGCTAGACGCATATCCGGTCCTCTAGTAACGGTTCGTTATAGACGGTAATTTTTCCACGGTCACTTCCGCAATTTAAACAATTTTTTAAAACCAATTTTATTGGTAGCGCCGACTGATTTTTTAATAAGGGATCTATTCAAACCCCCTTCTAGATCCGTGTCATCATCTAACAGAAACACCAAGACATTACTACTAGAATTCCTCATTGGATGTTTTTAAAACCCTTGATGCATATTAGAGCGTGATGTTAGGTCTGTTCAGTTTTGTTTTAAGGCCACTTGTTATGAGCATGTTCATACTTGGGGCTTATTAATTGTTTTAAGCATATATGTCTTTACCATGTGTTTTGCTGTGACTTAAGAATCATGTTTGAATTCTGCCTTGAGCTGTTTGTCAGTCAAAGGTCATTGCTTTGCTTATCCATGTCAAATGATATCATGATATCTTGCTGCAAGCCAACTGCCATGACTTGGCTACCCCCTAGATCTTAGGAGTTTTACCAGATTGTTTTAGGGGTCCTTAGATGTTGATATCATTGAATCTGTCCCACTATGGGTGCTTGAATTGGTAATTGTCATGAAGGCCATGTATTAACTAGTGTTTGCATTGTAATGCCAAACTTTGTTTGCTTCTGTTTATACAATTATATTTTGGTTTGTGAGAAAGGATGTTTGCTTTGGCTTGGCATTTCAACTTGTAAGTTGTGGCCCGATTTAGTTTAAAAGTTTTGTGTGCATTGTTTACTTTTTATAAAGGTTTGATTGTTGGATTTTTATATGTACTTGCTGTCTAAGTTATTGTGAGGTCTGTCAACCTAGAATTCTTATCAGAATTCCAGTTGATCTTTTAGAGTTCATCAAAGTTTAACTCATATCTTTGCTAAAATGGTTTGGATTGTGAGGCTTTTGCTTTTGCTTTATGTGATTGAAAAGCCATTAATGAATATGTTGGGGCATTGATCTACTGTCAGGTGATGCCTTGAGGTTTGTTAACCTCTGTTGCCTCCAAGTTTCTTTTTTTAAAAACTATTGTAATTTGTGTGTGTAAAGTTCTTAAACATATTGCAGTTGGATTAATAAGTTGGTATCTGCCTTTAAAAACAATGTTTTGATTTAGTGTTTGAGGTTGGCATTATAATGACCAACTGTTACTGTCATGGATTTTGTGGATTGGCTACACTTGGTGGACCTGACATGTGCCTTAAGCTTGCTAATCATTAAGGACAGGTTTTAGGCAGTCTAGGTGATACTAGATTGTAGTATTTAGTAGGGTTTTATGTTTGTGTTTTGATTGTGAAAGTGTTGAAGAGAGAGCTGTCATGTATGTCTGTTTGAGTTCATGCCAAGTTTGAATTTCAAACATTGATGACATAGTGAAGAATGCTGATTTTATACTATACTTGCTATCCAGGCCTATTTTGAAGGTTTTCAATCTATGTTCCTGTCAAGAGCTTCAGTTTTGTGTCATAGAATCCATATAGTTTAGATTCATGCCATGGCTGCTATCTAATTGTGTTAGTTTGATTTATGAGATTTAGTTGTTTTGCTTTGGCATTATTTGTTGAACCTTTGATGCATGAAGTTGTTGATCATTATACCTTATATTGCTGTCATTTACTGCTAGAATTATGGCATAGACATGATTGTTAAATTTCTTGGTGAATTTTGCTTGAAACCTTTACTGCCTAGTTTCAGTTGGAAGCTTGTCAACCTTTTTTGATCCATCAGTTTTCATGTCTGAAACGTTTAAAAGAAATCTTGATTGCTTGAGATGTATGTCTTGCTGAATTTTAAAATCAAATTGTTGTGAATGAGTTTTAATTACTTGAAGATTGATAACAACCCAACTGTTTTTAAAAGGGTCCCTCTTGCAAGTCATGAATGTTGGTTGCTACTCAAATGTCATATTTTGATTCAGTAAGGATTTAATATTCTTTGAACATGATCACTAAGCAAAATATTTAAAACATAAATGGACCCTTGTTTGATCTTAAATGCATCAGTTTTAATCTTTGAACTCAAAAATGCATCTCAAGCTTCATCTTGCATGACCAATCATGTCTTGAGCTGTGTGCATCTTTTCAAAATTTAGATAGAACCATCTTAATCTTCATGAAAAAATAATCAGTTTTGACTTTAATTTCATTAAATTTGGTTGAGATTTGAAGATTTTGGGATCAAACCGTTTTGATAAGTTTTCACTCTAGCTTGCCTTGTACATTGCCCAGAAAACGTGCATATTTTGCTATATATTCAAGTGGGGTGGCTTGATACAATGGATGTATCGCCACCTTAATGGTTATTTCCTTTCCATAAGAACTTGCCATGCGTATGAACCTAGGTTCGACCCTCAGCGAGGGCGTTTTTTGCTTCCTTTTCATGATTTTCCAAGTTTTAATATTTCTTCTTCTTTTTCCATTACTTATCACACGCGTTTAGTGGTTAGTTTGGCAGGATTTTGTGCCCATGACCCCAAGGTCTTGGGTTCAAGCCTTGGGTGAGGCAATGCTTGATATTGTAATATGATTGCATGTTCTTGGTTGTAACCATATCCCTTGTATTCATCATGTTTGAATGATTATTGTTTTTTTAAGTATTTCCCCAAGTGATGGAACTCTTTAGTTCTCATCCAAGTTGTCTCCTCTTTTCCCTTCCAAAGGAAAATCTCTCTATTGACTTCATAGTTATAAGATATCTCAGAACACTCCCTTTTACTTTGTTAAGTCATCTCTAGCTCAATTAAGTTAGAACCAAGCCACTAGACTTTGCTTAAAGTCTAAAATACCTACCCCTTGTTAGGAGTGTCTTTAACTAGAACTTTTAAGATAGAGTTTTGTTAACTCTATGTAAGAATCATAATGATGATATCTTACCTTCCCCTATGAATTTTGTTAAAGTCATTATTTAGTTCGAGTCTGAACTATGAACGCTTTGATTTCTTATTTGTTAATAAGAATACGTAGGCACAAGATGCGATGTCTTGATGAGCACATCCTTCCCCTTCCTTTTGGTTAGAACCAATTGGTCTTGCAACATAGAACTAGATAGAGTTTGTTAACTCTATGTAGGAATCATGGAGATGATTACTTACTCCCTTTTCTTGAGTGTTTAACTTAGATTAGAGAGTTTTGTTAAACTCTACATGAAGCATTGTTATGTTTGTTCCCCTTTGAGCCTTGATCATAATCAAGTGTTCATTTATCCCTAGTGAGGTGAACTACGATTGCTCTGATTCTATCCTAGTTAGGATACGTAGGCAGAGGATGCGATATCTTTGCGAGCAAATTTAGAAACTATCCCTAGGTCTTTACCTACACCCTTTACCTTTACCCAATCCCAATCCAAAACCATAGCAAACATTTAGCAAGTTTAGCATACAAACATACAAAAGGTTCCTAAAGAGTACTACAAATGTTTAGGATGTGAAATACCTACCCTAAGCATAACCAACCCCCGATCCCCGATCTCTTAGCGTTGTTGTTACATCGCGGAAAAGGTCTTTCTTTCTTTAACCTTTCCTTTGGATAAATCAAAGTTCGGTTGTAAATGTAAGGAATTAAGATTCAAGTTAATAAATAGCTTGGTATCACGATTCTCACTGCAATAGTAGGCTATTACCGTAAGTTCATCGAAGGGTTTTCTAATTTGGCTCTTCCGTTGACCCAGTTGACTAGAAAAGGCCAGGCATTTGTATGGGATATTTTGTGTGAAGAAAGTTTCCGAGAATTGAAGAAAAGGTTGACTGCTGCACCAGTATTAACCTTACCAAATCTGAATGATCCTTTTGTGGTATATTGCGATGCGTCTTGTCGCATCGATGTGAAGAGGGGCCGACAAGGACAAAAGAGTCGCCACCATTCGTTATTTATCCCAAAAGAGGGAAAGGAAATGATCGGAGAAAACCTAATGAAAATGAGAGAAGACAGGTCATTGCAACCAAATCTTGGGTTCGGGAGTCGGTTACGCAAGGGGAAGGTATTAGCACCTCTCACGTCCGTCGTACTCGACGGGATCCACGCTTTGTTGTCTATCTAAAAAGGTTTCAATCTATCTAAGCTACAGGCCACAGGGACAAAAGAAAAGAAAAGAGACTCGATAGAGCATCGCTGCTCTATGCCTACGTATTGCCTCGTGCAATGGGAAAGTCAGAGTCAACATAGTTCAGCTAACTACGGGTGAAGGTGGGGGAAGGTTGATTGCCAAGACATCGCCATCTTATGCCTACGTATCCTCGTCTGGTACGAGAAATCAGAGCAAACGTATTTTGGGCTAACAAGAACACCGGTTGGTTCAAAATGTTTTACCCGAGTAAGGTTAAAACTTAGTTCAAGCAGTTAGGTGTATGCAGCTCGACCATTGGAGACTTAGGCGTTACCTGTTTGTGATAGAACCAAGAGTTAACAAAACTCTCCTTATGAAAAAGGTTTCAAAATTAAGATCCTCCTAAAGGATAAAAAGATTTGAAGTTTGTTTTTGTGTTTTCTAGAGAAGAAGTGCATTGATTATTGTCTGTAATTCATGT
Source organism: Lathyrus sativus (assembly GCA_963859935.3). Classification (NCBI taxonomy): domain Eukaryota; kingdom Viridiplantae; phylum Streptophyta; class Magnoliopsida; order Fabales; family Fabaceae; genus Lathyrus; species Lathyrus sativus. The sequence goes on from OZ012736.1 coordinate 280,970,184, forward strand.
TGCACGAAAGACTATGACCTAGAAGCGAACACGTCGCATATCGTCCAAAGGACATACACTAAACACTCTAGATAATTGAGAGGAGGCCCCCTAATCACCATTTCCCAAGTACTTAAGGCTCATAACGTACAACAATCCTTAACCTTTATTAGATGTTTTGAGAAAGTTTGAAGATGAGAAGAGAGAGACACTCTAAAGGGAGACTAAGACTCAACCTAATGTTCTCATACAAAGTGCACCTATGATTGGGATAAAAAGGGAAAGCTACCCTAATGTTATCATGCATGGTTTCAATCCTAATGTCTATCATAATCAATCTTGGACAAGAGAGATTAGAGGTTCTAAGGGAACATGGCAAAGAAAGACAAAAGAAGGAGAAGAAGAAAGCATAAGAAAAAAATTAAGATGCAAACATGTAATGCACAATTAGAATGAACAAAGGATGGAGGAACAAAGTGTGGGGCAATAGCCTCCACAGGCACATATCAACCTCAAGCATGCAAATGGGAGATGCAAGAACTAAAAGGAAATGCACACAAAAACACATAAGCAAATGATCATCACTTTGAACCACATCCATAAGCATGCATTCAAGTGGATATCGAACACGCGTGTCGACGATATCATGATTAAAAAATCAAGAACAACGACATATATCCACAACATCTCACTCCTAATGCATCATATTGATCCATGAGAATTCGAAGTGAAACAACACCAAAACAAGCATGAAAAACAGCAAAACAGGCCTGCTGGCACAATGTTAATCGATTAACGCCAGGGGTTAATCGATTAACCAGTCAAAAATGCCTGAAAATTTGAAAATTCGTGTTGGTTAATCGGTTAACACTATGCCAGAAGCAGAAAAACAACAAGATAACAACATTTCAGCAAATAAGCACTTATCCAATAATCCGGATGATCATATAATCAATTATGCACGAATTTAAACTAGAAAACAGTGATCCAATTAACATGTAAACACATTAAACCAGCAAGATCACAAATCATATGAATCAAATTAGAAAAATCAATCGAAAATGAAGATCCATATGATAATTATGCAAATAAGCTCAAAAACAAAATCGGATCAAGCATTCCAACCTACGAAGCGGAGAATTGCTTCGTTAATTGTTGATTTACTCCAATTAAGCAGATCCAAGCAAGAAATTCGGAATTCCTTCAAGATCCAATTGATTGCTTGTAGTAGAAATGAAGATCCACCAAAATTAAGCAAGAATTTTCCAAATAAGCTCCTCTAGATCAACTTCAAAATTCAGATCCAAACTTGCACAAAAATTAAATGGAGAATTGGAGATGATGATGATGAAGGATGAAGGTTTGGCTCTTAGAAATCAAGGATTCCAATGGAGAATCAATGAATTCAAGCAAAGAGAGCTTTGGTGAAGGTTTGGGAATGGAGAAGTTGAGAGGAAATTGAGAGAATGAGAGTGAATTCTGAAATGAGAATGAAATTATGAGGATTGTCCTTGTGAGGTTTAGAGTAAATCAATTAAATACCCTTTAGGTTTCGATCCAAATGAGGTTTGGAATGTGGTTTGTGAAAACATGGAATGGGATTAGGAATGGGAATTTGGAGGGAAAATGAAATCAACCAAAAATTGAAGTGGTTCTAGATCCTTCCTTTGGTTTAAAATCAGTTCACAAATGATCAAAATTGGACCCCAAAGTAACTTCACTTGAAAAATCACGTGCAGAGCTAAAATTTGTACTGGTTAATCGGTTAACCATATGGTTAATCGATTAACACCCTCAAAACTTCAGATTTGTCCTGATTTTGACTTGGTTAATCGGTTAACCATTTTGTTAATCGGTTAACCATTTGGTTAATCGGTTAAAACCTTTAAAATTTGAATTTTGGCGCCTTTTGGAGGGAAATCTGCACATTTTCCCGTTTTCGACTGTTCTAGGTCCTTATAAGCCTCTGAAACTTGCCTTTGAATACTATAACCTTGAGGTAGAAATCAACGTTCATCTTATTGTTAGCAGCAGCAGCAGGTTGCTAGTATCACAGTTCCAGCCGTTTCTCAACAACAGCCACAACATCAACAACAGCAGAATCAACAGGGTTATAGAAGATTTTAGGATCGGGGTCGGACAACAAATAGGCAACTTGGTGCACCTACAATGTCTTATTCCCAACTGCTTCAACATCTGGTACAACTACAGTTAATCCAGAAGAGAACTTTAGCTCCTCTAACTGGACCACCTCCACCCGGTTATGATGCGAATGCTCATTGTGAGTTCCATTACAGGGCACCTGGGCACAACATTGATAACTGCAAAGCCTTAAAACACAAAGTCCAAGATTTGGTGGATAGCAAGGCAATAAATTTTTCTCACAACACTCCCAACGTCGTGCAAACCCCATGCCCAACCATGGGGAAGCCAGAGTCAATGCAATCATTGAAGACGATAGTTTAGATTTGATAACTGATGTCAATGATTTGAAGACGCTGTTGGGCTTTGTGAAGGAAAAGTTGCTGAAGGGAGGGATATTCCCGGGCTGTAATGAATCGTGTGCTAAATGTTTAAGTCATCCTGAGGGATGTGCAGAGTTGAAGAGCTGTATTCAGGGTATGATGAATGACGGAATATTGCAGTTTGACCGGATTGTTGAGAAGAAGTCTGAAGAGATAATGGTTGAGGAAAGGAATGAGGTTGCAACGATCTCGATCCCATACAAAACTATAATATTTCTGCGCCAAGGCTGCCAACCGTTATCATCACCAAAGTCGGGCCTGTGTCGTATGAGAGTACCAATGCAATCCCGTGGAACTACAGAGCGGAGGTATATTGTAATGGGCAAAAACAGGAATTAAAGAGCTTGCCGATCGATTAAGTGGATAATCTAGTGGGATCTGGGGGAATCCCTCGAAGCGGAAGAGAGTTCTCATCACCCGAAGTGGTTGCTGACAGAGCTGATAAGGGTAAGAAGGTTGTGGTGGAAGAAAATTTTCAGGCTGGAGAAAAGAGTTCTTTGGAGAAGGAAGTGAAGGAATTCATGAGATTGGTAAGAAAAAGTGACTACAAGATAGTAGATCACTTGCAACAGACTCCCTCCAAAATCTCTATTCTATCTCTGTTGTTATGTTCAGAAGCACACAGGAATGCGTTGTTGAGGATATTGAATACTGCTTACGTGCCGCAAGAGATATCGGTTAACCAACTCGAAGGGGTTGTAGCGCACGTCAATGCAGGTAATGGCCTAGGTTTCACAGACTTGGATTTGACCCCGAGAGGCAGGAATCAAAATTATGCGCTGCACATTTCAATTGAATGTCGTGGATCCGTCCTGTCCCATGTGGTGGTAGATATAGGATCGTCTTTGAATGTGCTTCCAAAGAAGGCCCTGATGAAGTTGGACATGAAAGGGTTAATCTGTACACCAAGTGGCCTGGTAGTACGTGCTTTTGACGGCACCAGAAAGGTCTGTATTCAGGGAGGTGACGCTGCCAATTCAAGTTGGTCCCGAAGTATTTGATGCGGTATTCTATAGTATGGACATCCAACCTGCCTATAGCTATTTGTTGGGCCGTCCATGGATTCACTCAGCAGGAGCTGTAACTTCCACGTTGCACTAGAAGCTCAAATACATGGTGGGTGGCAGCGTTGTCATTGTATGCAGAGAGGAAGATATAATGATCAGTCATTTGTCTTCTTTTAAGTACGTTAAGGTGGATGGTGAAATCCATGAGACTCTTTGTCAAGGATTTGAGACGATATAGATCAAAGACAAAGTGTCTGCTGAGAGCAAAGTGCCCAAAGTGGCAATGTCATCCTTCAAGGAGGCTTAAGCAGTGGTACAGGCTGGGGCAGCACTGGGTTGGGGTCAAGTGTCGGATATTCCCCATAAGCAGGATCAGTTTAGTCTGGGATACCGCCCATCTCCTTTGTCATCCTCACAGAGCGCGCCGCGCTACAAAGGGCCGGTGCAGTTTACCAAAGGCGGGGTTATCTTCGAACGGATCAATGCTGTTTCAGATGAAGACGGGGATAGTGACTGTGATATGGACTCGTGGATTTGGTCGTGCGTTCCAGGACAAAGGCTCAACAATTAGACTATCGAGGAATTCATCCAAGTGACAACGGAAGAGTAATACTTTGTTTTCCTGATTATTGTACAACCCTATCTTCTACCCGGAGCATAATGGTTTTTTTCTTCAGGGCCTTATTCTTTATGCTTGCACAATCTTTTTCGATTAATCAAAGGGAATTTTTCTGCATTCAAATATTGTGATCCTTGTTTTTCATGTTTTATGTTTAACAATAAAATGGAAATATGGCTTTGTTCTTGTTTTGTATATCATTTTAAGCATTTAACCATTATCATTGCAGGATTCACATTGCAGATGACACCGGACCAGAGCCATCTATGACTTGCTTCGACTTTGACAATTCGATATTTCAAGCCGAAGAAGAGATTGATGAAGATGAAGCCTTACCAGAAGAGTTAGCCAGACTCTTGAAATAGGAAGAAAAGGTTATTCTGCCTCATCAGGAGGAAATCAAGGTTATCAACTTGGGTTCTGAGGAAGTTGTGAGGAATGTTCGGATAGAGGCTGCGTTGCAGAGTGACATCAAGCAAAGATTGGTTGAAATGCTCTGTGAGTATAATGATATCTTTGCCTGGTCGTATGAAGACATGCCCGGGCTTGACACAGACACTGTGGTTCATCGCTTGTTGTTGCGTGAAAAGTGTCTGTTGGTCAAGTAGAAGCTCAGGCGTATGAGACCAGATATGGCTGTGAAAATCAAGGAAGAAGTCCAGAAGCAGTTGGACGCAGGATTTTTATCCGTAACAACTTACCCTCTGTGGGTCGCCAACATCGTGCATGTACCTAAGAAGGATGGCAAGGTACGGATGTGTGTTGATTACAGAGATTTGAATAGGGCGAGCCCGAAGGACGATTTCTCGCTCCCCCACATTGACGTATTGGTTGATAATACTGCTCAGTATTCCATGTTTTCCTTCATGGACGATTTTTCCGGTTATAACCAGATCAAGATGGCATAGAAGGATATGGAGAAAACAACGTTTATCACGCCATGAGGGACTTTCTGTTATAAGGTAATGCCTTTTGGGTTGAAAAATGCAGGGGCAGCCTATCAGCGGGCTATGGTCACTTTGTTTCATGATATGATTCATCATGAGATCGAGGTCTATGTTGATGACATGATAGCAAAGTCGCAAACGGAGGAAGAACATCTAGTCAACTTATTGAAGCTGTTTGAGAGGCTCAGGAAATTCAGGTTGAGGTTGAATCCTAACAAGTGTACTTTCGGAGTCAGGTCAGGAAAGCTGTTGGGGTTCATTGTTAGTGAAAAAGGAGTCGAGGTCGATCCTGTAAAAATAAAAGCTATTCAAGATATGCCAGCACCGAAAACAGAAAAAGAGGTTTGTGGTTTCTTAGGGAGATTGAATTACATTGCTCGGTTCATATCTCATCTCACAGCCACGTGTGAACCAATGTTCAAATTGCTAAAGAAAGATCAGTCGGTTGTCTGGAATGAAAAATTCCAAAGGGCATTTGATAAGATAAAATAATATTTGCAGGAACCTCTGATACTGATACCCCCAGTCGCTGGAAGACCTTTGATCATGTATTTAACGGTTCTTGAGAACAGTATGGGTTGTGTTCTCAGTCAGCAATACGAGACTGGAAGAAAAGAGCATGCAATATACTATCTGAGTAAAAAGTTTTAAGACTGTGAGTCTCGGTACTCAATGTTGGAGAAAACGTGTTGTGCACTCGCGTGGGCTGCCAAACGTTTGAGACAGTATATGCTTAACCATACAACCATGCTGATTTCAAAGATGGATCCGATAAAATATGTCTTCGAAAAGCAAGCATTTTCCAGAAGAATTGCCAGGTGGCGGATGGTACTGACACAGTACGATATCCAATATGTTTCCCAAAGAGCTATCAAGGGGAGTATTCTGTCAGAGTATCTCGCCAAACAGCCGGTCGAAGACTACCAACCTATGAAATTTGAATTTCCTGACGAAGACATCATGTATTTGAAGATGAAAGATTGTGATGAACCGTTGCCTAACGAAGATCCTGAGCTTGGCTCCCAATGGCAAATGATATTTGATGGTGCTATTAACTCGTACGGTAGTGGAATTGGGGCAATCATCACGACTCCCCAGGGTTCTCATATACCATTAACTTCCAGGTTGAGATTTCCTTGCACTAACAACGAAGCAGAATATGAAGCATGCATCATGGGGTTGGAAGAAGCTATTGATATGAGGATCAAGAACCTAGATGTGTACAGCGATTCAGCGCTAGTTGTAAATAAAATTAAAGGAGAATGGGAGACCAGGCAACCCAATCTGATTCCTTACATGAACTATGCAAGGAGGCTGTTGCCATTCTTTGATCGGGTAGAGTTACATCACGTGCCGAGAGCAGAGAACCAGATGGCAGACGCTCTAGCCACGTTATCCTCAATGTACAAGGTGAACTATTGGAACGATGCTCCAAGAATAGTCATCTCGTGCCTTGATAGGCCGACATTTGTATTTGCCATTAAGGAAGCCTCTGATGGCAAGCCATGGTTTTATGACATCCAGAACTTTCTTAAAAAACAAGAGTATCCGCCAGGGGCGTTGACCCGGGATAAGAAGACTCTGAGAAGGTTGTCTAGCAACTTTTATCTGAACTAAGATGGTGTACTCTACTGGAGGAACTATGATTTGGTGTTATTGAGATGCATGGACGAAAGAGAAGCAAGCTTGCTTATAAAAGAGGTCCACGAAGGAGCCTTTGGTACGCACGCCGGTGGGCATGCCATGTCTCGAAAACTGTTGTGAGCAGAGTATTATTGGCTGACGATGGAATCTGATTGTTTCAAATATACGAAGAAATGCCATAAATTCTAGATTTATGCAGACAAGATTCATGTGCCGCCGTGTCCTCTGAATGTCATGGCATCTCCTTGGCCCTTTTCCATGTGGGGCATTGACATGATTGGTAAGATCGAGCCAACCGCATCTAATGGACATCGTTTCATCTTGGTAGCCATTGACTACTTTACCAAGTGGGTGGAAGCAACCTCCTATGTGAATGTTACGAAGCGAGTCGTAGCCAGATTTATCAAAAAGGACATCATCCGTAGATACGGCGTGCCTGAAAGAATCATTACTGATAATGGTTCAAATCTGAACGACAAGATGATGAAGGAACTGTACTAGAGTTTCAAAATCGAGCATCATAACTCATCACCCTATCGTCCGAAGATGAACAGCGCTGTTGAAGCGGCCAACAAAAACATCAAGAAGACAGTGCAGAAGATGGTTGTAACCTATAATGATTGGCACGAGATGTTTCCCTTCTCTTTGCACGGTTACCGTACTACGGTACACACATCAACTAGAGCAACTCCTTTCTCGCTGGTGTATGGTATGGAAGTTGTCCTACCATGAGAGGTCGAGATTCCTTCTCTGAGAGTTTTGTTCGACATCAAGCTCGATGAGGCAGAATGGGTAAAGAACAGATTGAATCAACTTAGCCTGATGGACGAGAAAAGGATAGCGTCTATTGCATATGGTCGGTTGTATCAGAGTCGGATGAAGAAATCTTTCGTCAAGAAGGTGCGCCCTCGAAGCTTTCAGACGGGCGATCTTGTGCTGAAAAATATTCTCCCTCCACAAACAGATCACAGGGGGAAATGAACTCCCAACTATGAAGGTCCATACATCATGCGAAAGGTCTTCTCTAGAGGAGCCTTGCTGTTATCCATCATGGATGGTAAGGATTTTACATCCCCTGTGAATGCAGATGCAGTTAAAAAATACTTTGCTTAAAGAGACCCGCTGGAAAGTAAGAGAATATCCAGGCAAAAATGGGGCATCCCGGCGAACCATAAAAAGAATGGGTTCAGGCAAAAGTTAGGGATATAAAGAAAAAAGATGTAAACCCGCAAATTTGAAAACCTGAAAAGGCGACTTTGGCAAAAATGGGTATCCCGGTGAATTGAAAACCCGAAAGGGCGATTCACACAAAAGTTAGGGATTTAAAAAACAAATGACTGCGGTCTGCGTTTGATCTTCAGAGCTTAGTGGATTGAGGGAGGACCCGAGGGCCGTTTATATTAATCGGTGTCTTCTGAAGACGAAGCATCGGTGAAGCATCAGAGTCATGCGGGTCATAGATGGATCAACTTATGTTGTTGGTCTGTGCCACATTGCCGACATTCTGTATATTTCTGTGCATTCCTATATATTTTTGCGCAGCTTCCTCTTTTCAGGGGTTGCATCTGTTGTAAAACCTTGCTTATTTATAGGCCCATCTGTCAATAAAACATATACTATTCAGTAATTAATTGTTTTGCTTTAGCCTTACTGTTTTGTTTGCAAAAAACGCCCGATGTTTTTGATAAACTGTGCATACATAAACTTGCAGGCTTTTGCAATAATCGTTAAAACTTTGAGTTGTTTGAACAACGTCACAGATGATGACTGAGATAGTTCCTTTGTACATGATATCTTGTCTGTTTATTCATTTTTGCAGGGTCGTTACCCTTGGGGCAATTTGTCAGAGGTGTATTTCTGGTATGATCACCAGTTCCCCCAGTTATTGAAGTTTGAACATCTCTATCCCTGGTGGAGCTGTATGCAGATGGACCGAGCAGTTAAGTGTGTACGCTATCCCCAGCAGTTGGTCAGTACACATTTAGCTCTTCGCAGTTCAAGACCAAAGTCTCCAGCGTAGTAGGGCTTTCCCCAGAAGGTGCGCCTATACTCGCCAGCGAGTCAAGATGGGATCTCTCCCCACAGAGTTTGAACGTATAACTTTGTATCCCATCAGAGTTCGAATTGTTGACTCATCCCTAAGCAGAGGTTAATGTTGTTTCCCTTGTTGGGAGATCCCTAGTAAAGTTTGTTTTCCTCCCGTGCAGGATCGTAGAGTTGTGTCTATCCGCAGCAAACTGTTTCCCCAGTAAGTCGTCACTGGCAGGTGAGTATTTGTGAGCCATTCAGGGCTATTTTCTTCAGCAAGGTATGTTATAAATCTCGATGGTTGATTCCGAATCCCTGCTGAGCTGTTGATTCCCCAGTAGGTTGATTTTGTTCTCAATGTCTGGTTTTCTATCCGGCAGAGCCGTCTTCTCCCCAGAAGAGTTGTATTCTGGAAAGCCATTCAGGGCGTTTTCCTCAGCAGGTTTTTGATGTGAATCTCCAGCTGAGTTTGAACTTCTTGTTCTCGTGAGAACTTTGTTCCCTGGCCGTTCAGGGCTTGTTTCCCAATGTAAGTCCAATTGTGATTGGCGTGTTATAGCCGTTTCCCCAACAGGGTGGACTTTGGTTTTCTCTTGAGTGTTTATTTTGCTGGTTTGGTTTTGTTGCATTCGGCATTTGTTGCATAACATCCTCCAAACGCGTAGCATTTCCATTTCGTATAGAGCATTACGCCATTGCCAAACATATGCATGTAAAACATAAGCCAGGTAGTTACCTCTTTGTTTGCAGGTGTATCTTCGACAGATGATTGATGTCTTTTACCCGAATGGTATCCTGACCATGGAGATTTCATATTTGTTTTATCTGTTGAGCATTCAGGCTCCAGTCATTTTTGTTGAGCGTCCAGGCTCCGGTTGATTACGTTGAGTGTTCAGACTCCGGGTTTTTTCGTTGAGTATTCAGACTCCGGCAATTTGACATATGGTGCCAGACCATGACAAGTTTAAATGTGACTTCTCCGGCTCGTGTGGTATCTAGACCATGGCAATTTATGTGTTTTATCTAGTCCTTGTGGTATCTAGACCACGACAATTGGTGTTATTGTGCTTTGTCCGTCGAGTATCCAGACTCCGGTTAAGTCAGTTGGGTATCCAGACCCTGATGAATATATTTGTGATGTATTTCCTCGTCCGTTGAGTATTCAGGATCCAGTCAATTTTGTGAGCATCCAGGCTCCGGGTATTACGTTGAGCACTCAGGCTCCGGTTATTACGTCGAGCATTCAGGCTCCGGTTATTACGTCTAGCATTCAGGCTCCGGTTATTTCGTTGAGCATTCAGGCTCTGGTTATTTCGTTGAGCGTTCAGGCTCCGGTTATTTCGTTTAGCGTTCAGGCTCTGGTTATTTCGTTGAGCATTCAGGCTCCGGTTATTTCGTTTAGCGTTCAGGCTCTGGTTATTTCGTTGAGCATTCAGGCTCCGGTTATTTAGTTGAGCGTTCAGGCTCTAGTTATTTTGTTGAGCGTTTAGGCTCCGGTTTTTTTGTTGAGCGTTTAGGCTCCGATTATTTCGTTGAGCGCTCAGGCTCCGGTTTTTTCGTTGAGTATCTAGGCTCTGGTTCTTATGTTGAGTATCCAGACTTCGGTTATCAAGTCGAGTGTTCAGACTCCGGCAAATTTCATTGACTCATTTTGTTCGTTGAATATCTAGATTCTGACACTTTGAAATGTCATTCTTAAGCCCGTATGGTATCCAGATCATGGCCCAATTGTTGATGGATGTGTTCATCTTGTCAGGTGTTATCTAATAGAGTTACTTGATTAAGTTCTTCTTCTTTCCCTAGTGGGATCACCAACAGAGTTACTTGGTTAAGTTTCTCTTAATTCCCCAGCCGAGTTACTTGGTTAAGTTCTTTGCGCTCCCTAAGCAAAGTTATTTGGTTAAATTTCTCTCTTTCTCCCTGCCAGAGTTGCTTAGTTAAGTTGCTCTCTTCCCTAGCGGAGGATTCTTGATATTTATTAAGATGTTTATTAGATTCGGTTATCTCCAGAGATGTTTGTCCCCAATCAGAGTTTGCAATTTATTTCTGTGGTTGGTAAATTTCTGGGTTCTTTGGATATTCAACCGTCTTTTACCTTGATTGTTTGAAAGTCGTTCTCTTTTCACCCAGTCAGGTCCAAGTCGCTTGAATAGGGGCAGCTGTTGTACCCCAAAATTTGCCCAACCTTTTTCTAACTTGGTTTATATTTCATTTCATTGCTCTAGCATTTGCATTTGCATATCATTGTTCATTTGCAGGGGATCAAGAGGAGTGTGCATAGAAAGAGAAGATTACCAAGGGTTTTAAGCTTAAGCAAGAGGTTTTATTCAAGCATGAGTGCTCATCAAGTCACCTAGAAGTGGTCAAGGCTCTCTGAGAGAGTAGATGGATGTATGTGGATTATTTCCTAACCTAGAGGCCAATTGAGGACCATTAGAGAACTGTAAAGCTCATTGAGTGCTTTGAGAGCCATTGTGTAGCTTATCCAAGTTGTTGTATCTTGTGCAAGAAGCCACAGTCAAGAGTGGTGCATATAGGGTTTTCATCTGGTCAACCCTAAATCAACTGTGGATCTGAAGGAGATTAAAACTCAGTTCTAAGTCATGGTGATCATGGAATGTTGTGTTGAGGCATTTGATATGTTATTCCAAGGTTAATTTAAGAAGAATCCAAAGTGTGAGGAGTTACTAAATTAGGGTTTCCAAGGTTCTCAGTGTAAAATCCCCTATTTAGTGCCCAACTTCAAGACCACATATCTCAAGTTACAAGTTTCATATCACTTTGATGCAAACATGAGACTTGTAGATCATGTTATTATCTTTCTTTTGAGTACTAGAACTCATCTATTGGGTTTGTAGAACTCAAGATATGATGATGACAAGTTATGGGTCCTCAGATGAATGTGTTTCCAGTCATCAAATGTCGACCAACTTCCAAGGCATTTTTGAGATAGAATCATGTTTCATCTTACTTTGACCCAAACAATAAAGTTGCTCATCATGATCTTAGCTTTCTAAAAAGTCCTACAAGTCTTTCATCTGATTTGAACAACTCATGTTATGAGGCTTGCAAGGCAGGGGTATTTTGGGAAAGTGAGATTATGGGTCATCTTGATTATAGGCCCATTTCATCCATTTGCACACTTCAAATAAAACTTGTCCCAACATGAAACTTGCTTAAAATGATATCCATTTCATCATAGAACACTCAATTGCCATGGATTTGGCATGGTTGTGAGGATTGGTGAAGGAATTCCATGGCAAAAGGACTTTACAAGTCATGAATTGAATTGAATTGATTTAATTCCTTTTCATGCCATGTTTGTGCATATTTTGAGTCACAATGACATATCAAGCAAGATTCCTAAGTTTGTTTTGGTCCATGGTGTGAAGAGCTCGTGTTTTTCAAGTTAACTTCAAGAAGAAGTTTGAAACTCAATATCAACCATTGGATCAATTCAAGGATTAATTTTAGTCCACATGATCAAAACAAAGTTCCAACAGCTGATTTGAATGATTTTCCAAGGGAATTGGTGCCAGTTTCACGTATGCATGAGCTTGGAATTCAAATTTGAGCATTTCTTCAATTCACTCTAATCAGCCACAATTGGGCCTCCAATTGCTTCTGGATCCATAATATAAAAGGTTAATATCAAGTTTGAGCATTCATTAAAGCATTTTCGTGGAGTTTTGAGCAGAGCACAGTTGGAGAAGAGAGGAGCAATTTCAAAATCGTGAATTCAATTTAAGGTCAATTCAAAGCAATTCAACTTCAGAATCATCTTCCTTGAGCTCTATTGAGTGGATCTACAAAGGTTTAGCAAGCTTAATCATCTGTAGAAGCTCCAACGGAGAGACTCCGTTAGGTAATCCTCAAATCAAGATTTCTCTAATTTTATGCATCAATTTTGTGCCATTGTTGTGATAGACTGAAGACCTACGTGCGTAGGCAAAATTTGGATCACAATTGGTGATGTTTGTGGATGTTTTAGTTGAGCATGTGATTTTTCTTTTGTTCGACTCTCTTTATTCTTGCATGATCAATGAATTTAGTTTGTGGATTTGTAATCTACGCAACTTGGAGATCACTTTAGACCTAAATTTTGTCTGATTTGGTGGAGTTTTGGAACTCTAGCTCCGGTGGTATGACCAGAGAAGACGACCGGAGACTGTTGCTCCGGCGTTTGGTTTTCTTTCCGTTTGGCTGACGTGTGCTTGCCACTTGGACCATTTGACATTTTGACTGACCTGATGAACGGCTGGGATGTGCTTGACCATGCATACGTGTGTGTTGACTTGCCACATCCTTTAGTGAAACGTTGTGTTTCACTTTGGCTGAGGGTCTAGGCTTGGAGCGCTATTAGCACCCCCCCCCCTCTTCGAGAAGCCCAATGATTTGGCCTGTGAATGTTTCTATTTGCACCGTTCCATATAATTCTTTTATTTTCTTTTTCTTTTTTAATCTGTTTTGTTTTTAATTCATTTAAAATACCTCTCATGATTAAAAAATCCACAAAAATACTTTTATGATATTTTGAGATGTCATTTGATTTTAGGAAATTTTTATTTCATTTTTTTGGATTATTTTTCAATTAAAAAAGAATTAATTAATTGGAGGTGTTTTAATTGGATTGTTTCTTGCATTTTGTTTGTTCTTGCTTTGTTTTTGGTCAATTCTTTAGCTCCAATGATTGAAATGTCTTCCTCATATCCATGATGAGTTGAAAAATTTTATAGGATAATTTTGCCCCTGGTTTAAGTTATTTTGGTTTGACTTTGATGGCATTTGTGTTGACCCTCGATGCCCCTGACTGGGCTGAATCTTGCTTTGAATGTCTTTGAATTTCATGGGGGAAACCCACAATTACAGAAGATTACCCCTTACTGGGCTGATGATTGCTTTGAAGCTCTTGATACTCGTGGGAGAAATCCACGACCTTTGTGGAAGATGCCCCTGATCGGGCTGATGATGGTATTGGAAATCTTCAAGATTGATCCTGGACCTTGACTTGCATATATGAATGCTGGATGATAAATGACATTCCATACGAGTGGAAGTGCAAATGCAAGTGCTGACGCGCGGAAATGCAAGAGCCGGGGAAGTATGATATGGTTGGGTATGCATATGGTGCAAGATGCTTATGATAGCGAATGCAATGCGTATGATGCGCATGATTGCAGACAGGTGATTGGAAATGCAGGTGGAAATGCCAGCGTAGTGGCCTCTAGTAGTTGCCAATGTGATTTGGACTTTGGGTGGTGGGAGGGATTGATTTCCTCAACACGCAGTTTGTTGAAGACGCCATGCTTGGAGCAGAAGATGTCCTTGATGCCCCAAGTCTGGGATATTTGGTGATTGTGAATTTGCTTCAGAGAGGGTTGCAACACTGCTTGATGGTCAGGACGACCTGGTCTTGCCCCCAGTTTGAACATGGCAATGGTCTGCCCCAAATTAACCAGTTCTGGCATATGGAAGTTGAACTCGGATGACTTGCCCCTGCTCGAGCCGTTGAGTGATTTTCCCCAGCCTGTGGGTTCTGAGGTAGTCTTGCTTCGTGTCAGCCACTGAAAGCCAAGTTCCTCCTTAATTGCCCCCTCGTTGAGATGTCTTTGAATACCTAGCACTGATTTGCAATTAAGATTGTACATTCAGAAATGGTAATATTAATGCAAAGTTCGATGCAAGTTTAAAAAAGTATCGTTTATTTGAGAGTGTCGTGGTAGTGAAATGAATGGACCGTTAGTCCAAACATTATGCTGATTAATTGGTGTAGAAGATATAGCAAGAGAAATAACACCAATGCTGATGATTAGCAATCATGCGAAGAGTCAGGTTACGCAACCTTGCAATAATATGCTTTCAGAATAAACCTCGTCTCAATTAGGTCTTTCGAGGGCTGTAACGCGGCCTGGTTTATGGTTATGAAACAAAGGATGCTAGGCTCAAAGTATGATTTGTACCCACCCCTTCTTCTTAATGATCTCCAGTCCTACGCTCAGTTAATTCTGCACTTGTCTTGACGGTATAAACTTGATGATTCAAGGTTTGTTCGATGTGGCAGTCACCTTATTTTGGGGTGTCAGTGACCCTATTTGAATGGCCACTGAATCTTTTTGTTGAGGGTTTCGGGGTCCTCTTTTGCTTTTGTTTTTGATCCCTAACTTTTGCATGGATTGACTTTGCTTGTCAGATCCATCGGGATTGCCTTGATTTTGCCTAAGTCCCCTCTGAGGTGTTTGACTTAGCGGGCTTTTGATTTTTTCCCTTCTTTTTTTTTTGATTTTGTTGTGACTGCCCTGTTGTGAGTCATTAATGAACAACCGTCTTCTGGATTTTGCTTTGTCGATTCAAGTGCGGAGTTGAATTAGCTGAACACTACCCTGGCCCAGGTTAAGTGTAAGGTTTGAATATCCGAAGGAAACTGCTACTTCTAGGCTCGAAGTGGTTTGCTAGGGATTAACTCCTTATATCTCCGGTGTTTTGGGGAATTGAAACAATGCATGTACATCATTGACGAGATTCGGTCTGAAAGCATACAGTTTGCAATTATGGGTATCTCGTTTTCATCATCCTCCCTCAAATCACGCTAAACAACAGTGAATAGAGTGGAGTGAATAAAAATGTCGGTGATAAGTGAAAAATGAGTGGATACGACATAACTAATTAAAAACATGCATAAATAATACATTAATGAAAACCAAATACGAATGGCAATTGTTCAAAGCATACAATACTTAAACAAACAAAGACAAAATATAAGAATTGTGAATAATGAAATGGCAACATGACTGCCTTCTTCAGGGAATGAACTTGACTGGAATCGATCTGATGTTGGCACTAGTTGACTGGTGGCATCGGATTGTTGATGATATTTGGAGACTTCCCGTTGAAGTTGATAGCATCCCTATCGATCATGTCTTGAATTATGTGCTTGAAAGCCCTGCAGTCCTCAATGGTGTGACCTGGAGCGCCCTTATGAAAATCACAATGAGCATTTGCATCGTAGTCAGCAGGAATGACAGTTGGGGGAGCCAAATCTCTTGGAACAATAGCCTTTTTCTCCATCAATTGAGCAAAGATACTAGCATATTTCATTGGCAGGCGATCAAAAACTCTATCTGGCCTCCATGTTCTCTGCTGACGCTGTGGGCGAGTACCTTGTCGTTGCTGAGTAGCTTGCATTTGCTGTTGCTGAGGAGGATATTGGTATCCTTGCTTATTGTAGGTTTGTTGCTGAGGAGCCCGTTGTTGTGGCATCTGAGCTTGCACTGCTTGAACAGCTGGCTGATAAGGCATTGGAGCATATTGCGCAGCAGCAACATACGGATACTGGTAGTAAGGAACCTGATAAGGCATAGGAGCGGGAGCTTGTTGAGAAGCTTGCCCCTTCTGCAAAAAGATGGCATTTGTTTCGCCCTCTTTCTTCTTGTATCCGTTAAAAGGCTTCTTGGCATTGGTCTGGCTGTTAGGACCTCCTGGGATCTTTCCACTCTTCAGCCCTTCTTCAATTCTCTCACCGACGATCACCAAGTCAGAGAATCCAGCGGAGACACTACCGATCAGCTTTTCGTAGTACCGGCCTTGTAAAGTACCCATGAAGATGTCAATCAGTTCATGGTCAACAAGAGGTGGATGCACCCTTGCGGCTAGCTCTCTCCATCGTTGCGCGTACTCCTTGAAGGATTCACTATCCTTCTGAGTCATACTCTGAAGCTGAGTACGATTTGGAGCGAGATCTGTGTTGTATTTGTACTGTTTGACAAATGCATCGGCTAGCTCGTCCCAAGTGCGCACGCTGTTACGTTCCAACTGCATATACCATTCAAGTGATGCCCCAGACAAACTGTCTTGGAAGCAATGAATCATGAGCTTTTCATCTCTGGCATAGGCAGCCATCTTGCGATAATACATCTTCAGATGGATATTTGGGCAACTAAGACCTTTGTACTTCGAAAATTCGGGCACCTTGAACTTGGGAGGAATGACAACATCAGGCACCAAACACAATTCTAAAGCACTGAAAGAATTTGAATTGTGCCCCTCCATGGCTCAGAGTTTCTCGGCTAGATCTCGGCACATCTTCATGGCTTCAGAATCCTGAGCAGCAACAGGACTGGCGATGGGAATAGCAGTATGATAGTTTTGAACGTCGTCATACTGATCCATCAGAGTATCTTCGATATGGGGAGCTGGGATCTGCACAGCAGTAGGCTGGGCGTGCGGGATAACTCCAACAGTAACTCCAGGCGCTGGGATTGGCTGAGAAGTGTTTCCTTCGGTTGTGTTATTGAAGTTCAACGGCATCCCATGAGGATTTGGAATTGGAACCAAAGGGATGGCAGTAGACCCTTGTCCTTGACCATTGTTGTTGACGACAGCGGCGGCTTCACGCTGTTCTTCCTCTCTTCTAGCCGCGAGGATAGCTTCACGGATCTGGTCGATCTTTCCTTTCATAGAATCCAACTCTTCCCTGAAGGCAGCTTGCTCCTGCTGAATCTGCTCCATCATCCGTCTTGTATTGGCTCTAGTTGCGTATTGGTGTTGAGAACTCAACTTGATTTACTGGAGAGGAAGGAACGAAGACATAAGATTCTGTTGAAGGACTGGAAATGCAAAATGCACAACATATGAAATGCAATGCGAATGATATGCAAGACGCAATGCAAGATACAAGATCCAGGATCACAGGATCATAGTTCAAACATCTCCTGAAGCTGGTAACTGTAATAGATAAGTAACCATAATTCCTGCTCAAAGAAAATTGACAGGTACAACCTATACGGGAAGGTCTAAACATTCTACCCATAAACCCACTTACGGGATGGTTTCTACGTTTGGTTCCCAGGATCACGGACACTAGTCGTATTAGCGTCACGCAACAGGCTGGCTGTATTACGACAATAATGACGATAAGGTCTCTCCGGAGCGGGGTCCTCATGCTAGGCGCACAAGAAGCAAGTCCTTGGGGACTAACACTACACGACCACCAATATCGGAAATGGTGCTAACAAAAGGTTCCCAGAATCACGGACCCTTCATTAATCAAGTCGTGCAACAGGCTAGCTGTGTTACAACGA
The DNA here is from genome assembly GCA_963859935.3 of Lathyrus sativus. Lineage (NCBI taxonomy): Eukaryota > Viridiplantae > Streptophyta > Magnoliopsida > Fabales > Fabaceae > Lathyrus > Lathyrus sativus. The sequence continues at coordinate 280,988,010 of OZ012736.1, forward strand.
GATCCACAAATAGGTCTCCTCAGGAGGAGCTTTCATGCTAGGCACACAAGGAGCGAATCCTTGGTGACTAACACTACTCGACTACCAATTCTAAACTATGTGTTCTCTCTGCTTTTACCAAAGCTCGGGCGTAGAGCCTTACTCATGACGTCATCCCAAGAACCAACAGGCCAAGATAACAAGCACAAATAAAATTCGCAAGAGAACAAATACATAAACAAAAAGAAAACAAAAAACAAACAATCCTCACAAACCAAAAGATAGGTTCGACTCTCTCTTTGCATGGAGCAATGTCCCCAGCAGAGTCGCCAGCTGTCGCACCTCGAAAAATCACGGAGATATTTCGGAGAAAACGACCCTCGCGCGAATGGCGCGGAAATGCGGTTCGACAGAGTCGCCACCGAACTTTATTTTTCCCGAATAAATGGGAGAGGAAAATATCGAGAAAACCTCTTAAAAAGAAAGGATAGGAACAGGGCTATCGCAACCAAGTTCCGGGTTCAGGAGTCAGTTACGTGAGGGGAAGGTATTAGCACCCCTCACGTCCGTCGTACTCGACGGGAATCTCTTAAGGTAATTGTGGGGAGTGTTGTTTAGGTTTACTTGCTTTCTTCTCGTTATTAAAGGTAGAATTGGTAGGTTAAAAGTTTTAAAGGCGCAAAGGAGAGATGAGTGGTTAGAGGATAAGGTGCTCGCCAAGGATTGGGGCCCTTGTGCCTACGTATGCTCATTCGGACGAGAATGAGAAATCAGAGCGTCGTAGTTCGACTACGGGAAAGGATGGAGGTGTGTGGACAGAATAATGGAGGAAGATAGAAGTGTGCTCGCCAAGATCATCGCAATCTTGTGCCTACGTATCTTATATTCAAGAATGAATAAAGAATCAGAGCGTTCGTAGTTCATGGTAACAACCACGAAAAGGTGAGGTTGAATAGATTGGAAGTTTGAGAAAGAGACGAAAGAGTGATTGACAAGCAACCCAAGAGCGCGCCTCAAGAGCTTGTTACTCAAGAACTCAAGGAATGCGAGATTCCAAGAACTCAGTTTTTTCGGGAATTGACTGAATAAGTTGAAGATAAAGAGTTGGATGTTTTGAAATCGAAAGAATGAACTAATAACAACCCAAGGGCGCGCCTCGAGAGTTACTCATTCGAATATTCAAATAATGCTAGATTCTAAGAATATCCCTCTTTCGTAAGTTTAAAAAGTGTTTGTGAAAAGATCGAATCGAAAAAATGGCATGCGAGGCCAAAGGAAGTTGGTTTGAAGTAGCTCGACGACGTGTCGAATATTTGTTTGAAAATGAAACCGACTTGACGACGTGTCAAGGGTTAGGATTGTGAGAAACGATATTAGTCCCTGAGGGTGCCCCTAATATCGAAACCACGAGGAGTTATGAATGAAATGTGGGTTGCGAATGCGGACGAGCATTCGACTTAGGAGAATGTTTGAAAATGATTGAATCTGAAAGAGTCGAAAGGTTGAGTGAATAATAACTCAAAGGGCGTGCCTCGAGAGTTATTCACTCGAAAACTCAAGGAATGCTAGATTCTAAGAATCTCCTTCTTTCGGAGTTTTAATCGAGAAAAAGTTGAGAAAATGTTTTGAAATAGTTTGAAGTGAAACGAGGTGTGAAAATAATTTGAAATTGAATCGAGGATATGAAGAGAGTTTACGGTATGAGAAGTGAGAATACGAGATAGGATATGAAAAGTGTAGGAGGAATGACGATTATTTGGTAAATGAGGCGTAGGCCTCACAATCAATTAATCGGAGTATTATTGCGATGCTAGATCTCGACAACACCTTTTTCATTCGGAAAATGTTTGGATGAACAAAAAAAATATCACACAGAATGCTAGAGTCCTATGATATTTCTTTGTTTAAAAGGAAAATAAAATGAGAAGTCGAATAATACACTATTTAAGGTGTACACCTCAATAATGATTGTCCAAAAAATCCGAGAAGTGCTAGACTTCAAGGATTTAATTTCTCATGATTTAATTTGAGAAATTATTTTAGTGAATAAAAATAAATTTACATAAAGACTAGAAAAACTATTAATTTTGAAAATGAATTTGAAAAGAAAACATTTTAATAAAATAAGTTTAAAAATAAAAAATTTAGAGAATAATAGTTTTGAAAATGAATTTGAAAAATATTTTATTAATTTAAATAAAAACTAAGAAAAAAAAAGTTTTTTTTTTTTTAAAAAAGTTTGAAAATATTTAATATATTTAAAAATAAATTACAACATAATTGTAAAAATAAAATAATAAAACAAAGGGGGTGTAGTAATGGGTAATGGGGGGTATAGCAGGAATTCTGGTTGGGCTTGGCCCAACATCAAACACAACCAAAAAATAATAATAAGGAAGCGGGGGGTATTGGATACACGGGGGTATGGTCCAGTGAAATGATATTGGGCTTGAGACCCACTAACCATTAACCCATCCAGAAAGTGAACCGGATCCCCTCATCTTCCTCAATTGGTCTCAATCAAAAACCCTAATCCTCTTCTCACAGCCGCCGCCGTTCCCTTCGTCTCTCTCCGTCTCCTAACTCTCCGTCCCAAACCTCTCTAAGATTCTTCCTTATTCGACATCACCATCTCTGAAACTTAAATCCGCCGCCGCCAACCAGAACACCTTCAGATTTATTCCTTTCATCATCACCTACACACAAGCTACAAAAAGCAAAACGACAATGCAAATCCACCATGATTCAGTTTCTGTTGATCGTCGCAATAATGAGTGAGAGTCGGGTGAGCTTCAGATCGGACACGATGGATGAAGACAATCTGGAGATTTAGAAGTTTGAAGGTTTGAAGTGTGTTCGAGTGTAGATCTGAAGAAGTTGACGAAGATTTGAGGTTAGATTTGTGAAGGTGGATTCATTTGTGGTTTGAGGGGTTGTTGTAGATTTGTGTTGGAGTTTTTGTGGAATAAATCTAGATCGGAGAAGGTTAGTGTTTGCTGTTGAGGAAATCTGGAGTTTGATTCGTGTTTGGATCGGAGTTTTGTTGTAGTTTGATCTGGAATAGTGTTGATGCTGAGATGAAGTTTTTAGATCTGTGTTTGTGTTTTGATCGAAGAAAGTTTGGAGATCTACGATATGTTATGAAGTTTACGGTTGAAGATGTTTGAAGAATCTGAAGATGAGTTCATGGTGATGGCGGTGGATGATGATGATTGTGAATGGATCTGGAAAACAAGGTTGAAGGTTGGGATGAAGATTCTGAGAATTTCTGGAAAAAATTTGAAGAATAGATGAATATTGATGTGTTTTCCAATGAAGGTCTGGGAAATTAATGAAGCTATCATGAACATGGATGAACTGGATGCGTTTCTGGGTAAATGTTTAATGAAGATGGTATGAACATGATGAAGTTCTTGAGTGTTCATAAAAAACAACTGGAAAAACAGATGAACATGAGGAACACGGTGAAGTTCTGATGAATCTTCTGGTGTGTTATGAAGTTTCCGGTGTGTGATTTCGGCGAGGGTTTAATCCGCATGATTTGTCTGGTGATGGATTTCCGGCGTTTGCATGGCATCCGGTCAGGTGTTGGGACTCGTGTCCGGTAGGGTTAGGGTTCTTGGTACTGTAGCAGCTAGGGTTAGGTGGCGGCTGTTTAGGGTTTCAATGTTTGGGAAGTGTGTCATTAATGCAGCCAGGCAATAGGCTTTATAGCCTGACAAGTGGCATAACAACTGACCTAATGGGCCTTCATAACTGACTAATGGACCAAAGATACCTTCATTGAAAGCTGTCAATTAAAAAAAATAAATGATGGGTTAATGATAAACAAAAAAACTGACTTTAATTAAATACATAAAAAAAATTAATATTAACTAAAAAAATCCGAAAATTTAATTAAATTAAATCTAAATAAATAAACAAAAGGTGGTAATTAAATACTTAATAATCTAATAATAAAATAAAAGGATAATAAATAAGTAAATAAAACTAATATTTCTAAATATTTAACTAATTCTAAAATCCTAATAGATATTTACATTATCCTAAATAAACTCTAATGAAAGAAATCTATTTAATAATCAAAAAACTTAATAAACTGTTATATTTTTTTTTTAAAAAGACATATAATACTTTACTCTAACTATTATTAAACAAAATAAATTTAACTCTATACTAAATTTAATAATAAAAAAAAAAGAGAATATATATCTAACTTCTAGTAAAAATTAAAACTAAATAATTCTACACCTAATTAAACTAAATAAAATGACAAAATAAAATAAAAAGAACAAAAGGGGAGTATTTTGTAAGAAAAAGTAGAAACATGAAAATGGAAGCAAAATGACCAAAATGCCCCTCAGGCCACGTGTCACGTTTTAATTGGTCAAGAAGATAAAGTTTGGAAAACGCCCGATTTCAGGTGGACACATGTCTAAACGGCATGAAACGACAATGCGAAAATATTTACGAAAGGGTAGGACAAATTTAGGGTATGACAGATGCCCCTATCTAATGGGCTTAAACCTAAGGAAATAAACTACTACAACGTTCGTTTTCCTGAGGTAGAAGCTGATTAGATATAAAGAAGACCCTGAATTTGTCCGAAAGAAAGAGAGATGCCTGAGAATTGAAAAAGTTGGATGAGGTAAACCTCTGAATAAACAGTGAATAATAGGCAAAAAGTCGTCATCATCAAAAGGCTGATGGAAAGAAATGAACACGGCTACTACCACCAAAAGGACGGTAGAGCAAACACAATCGCACAATCTGACATCGACGAAATGCCAGACCCAACGCCCAAAGGATGACGGAGCGAACTCACACCAGCCACTACCACCAAAAGGATGATAGGGCAAACACAATCGCACAATCTGACATCGACGAAATGCCAGATCCATCACCAAAAGGATGACGGAGCGGAACAAACACCAGTCACTACCACCAAAAGGATGATAGGGAAAACACCATCGCACAATCTGACATCGACGAAATGCCAGACCCACCACCAAAAGGATGACGGAGCGAAACACACACCAGCCACTACCACCAAAAGGATGATAGGGAAAACACAATCGCACAATCTGACATCGACGAAATGCCAGACCCACCACCAAAAGGATGACGGAGCGAAACTCACACCAGCCACTACCACCAAAAGGATGATAGGACAAACACAATCGCACAATCTGACATCGACGAAATGCCAGACCCACCACCAAAAGGATGATGGAGCGAAACATACACCAGTCACTACCACCAAAAGGATGATAGGGACAAACACTATCGCACAATCTGACATCAACGAAATGCCAGACCCACCACCAAAAGGATGACGGAGCGAAACACAACACACATCGCACAATCTGACATCGACGAAATGCCAGACCCACCACCAAAAGGATGACGGAGCGAAACTCACACCAGCCACTACCACCAAAAGGATGATAGGACAAACACAATCGCACAATCTGACATCGACGAAATGCCAGACCCACCACCAAAAGGATGACGGAGAGAAACACACACCAGCCACTACCACCAAAAGGATGATAGGACAAACACAATCGCACAATCTGACATCGACGAAATGCCAGACCCACCACCAAAAGGATGACGGAGCGAAACATACACCAGTCACTACCACCAAAATGATGATAGGGACAAACACTATCGCACAATCTGACATCGACGAAATGCCAGACCCACCACCAAAAGGATGACGGAGCGAAACACAACACACATCGCACAATCTGACATCGACGAAATGCCAGACCCACCACCAAAAGGATGACGGAGTGAAACTCACACCAGCCACAACCACCAAAAGGATGATAGGACAAACACAATCGCACAATCTGACATCGACGAAATGCCAGACACACCACCAAAAGGATGACGGAGCGAAACTCACACACAGGTTGCTATCACCAAAAGGATGATAGAACGACACAAAAATTGAAGGTTACCAACACCAAAAGGATGCCTGCTAGGTTGAACTGACGAGGTTTGACTATCATCAAAAGGATGATAGTAAGGCAATTGACAACGATCACGCTTGCTGGGTACAACTCATTGGGGATCACCCAAGAGGAAGATTAGATTAAAATGAATCAACGGGGTACGCCCACCGTTTTGCTTGGAAATTATAAATTTGTTGAAATGATTTCATGGTTACGCCCATGAATTCTGAAGAGGATGCCCCTGACTGGGCTGAGTTTGTCTTGATGTCTTGTCTTGTTCCCCAAAAGTCTGAACAACTTCATGAGGAATGCTCACAGTTTTCTGGAAGATGCCCCTGCTCGGGTTGGATCTTGCACTGCACTTCTTGGATTTGTCCAACAAAAGGTTGAACAACTTCGTGGGAAACGCTCACGGTCTTGAATGGTATGCCCCTGACTAGGCTGAATGTTAATTTGAAGATCTGATCAATCACGAGGTTGAAATACATCATGGGAGGTACCCATGGTCTTGAAAAAGATGCCCCTGACTGGGCTGAATCTTGCTTTGAATGTCTTTGAATTTCTTGGGGGAAACCCACAATTACAGAAGATTACCCCTGACTGGGCTGATGATTTCTTTGAAGCTCTTGATACTCGTGGGAGAAATCCACGACCTTTGTGGAAGATGCCCCTGATCGGGCTGATGATGGTATTGGAAATCTTCAAGATTGATCCTGGACCTTGACTTGCATATATGAATGCTGGATGATAAATGACATTCCATACGAGTGGAAGTGCAAATGCAAGTGCTAACGCGCGGAAATGCAAGAGCCAGGGAAGTATGATATGGTTGGGTATGCATATGATGCAAGATGCTTATGATAGCGAATGCAATACGTATGATGCACATGATTGCAGACAGGTGATTGGAAATGCAGGTGGAAATGCCAGCGTAGTGGCCTCTGGTAGTTGCCAATGTGAGTTGGACTTTGGGTGGTGGGAGGGATTGATTTCCTCGACACGCAGTTTGTTGAAGACGCCATGCTTGGAGCAGAAGATGTCCTTGATGCCCCAAGTCTGGGATATTTGGTGATTGTGAATTTGCTTCAGAGAGGGTTGCAACTCTGCTTGATGGTCAGGACGACCTGGTCTTGCCCCCAGTTTGAACATGGCAATGGTCTGCCCCAAATTAACCAGTTCTAGCATATGGAAGTTGAACTCGGATGACTTGCCCCTGCTCGAGCCGTTGAGTGATTTTCCCCAGCCTGTGGGTTCTGAGGTAGTCTTGCTTCGTGTCAGCCACTGAAAGCCAAGTTCCTCCTTAATTGCCCCCTCGTTGAGATGTCTTTGAATACCTAGCACTGATTTGCAATTAAGATTGTACATTCACAAATGGTAATATTAATGCATAGTTCGATGCAAGTTTGAAAAAGTATCGTTTATTTGAGAGTGTCGTGGTAGTGAGACGAATGGACCGTTAGTCTAAACATTATGCTGATTAATTGGTGTAGAAGATATAGCAAGAGAAATAACAACAATGCTGATGATTAGCAATCATGCGAGGAGTCAGGTTACGCAACCTTGCGATAATATGCTTTCAGAATAAACCTCGTCTCAATTAGGTCTTTCGAGGGCTGTAACGGGGCCTGGTTTATGGTTATGAAACAAAGGATGCTAGGCTCAAAGTATGATTTGTACCCACCCCTTCTTCTTAATCATCTCCAGTCCTACGCTCAGTTAATTCTGCACTTGTCTTGACGGTATAAACTTGATGATTCAAGGTTTGTTCGATGTGGCAGTCACCTTATTTTGGGGTGTCAGTGACCCTATTTGAATGGCCACTGAATCTTTTTGTTGAGGGTTTCGGGGTCCTCTTTTGCTTTTGTTTTTGATCCCTAACTTTTGCATGGATTGACTTTGCTTGTCAGATCCATCGGGATTGCCTTGATTTTGCCTAAGTCCCCTCTGAGGTGTTTGACTTAGCGGGATTTTGATTTTTTCCCTTCTTTTTTTTTGATTTTGTTGTGACTGCCCTGTTGTGAGTCATTAATGAACAATTGTCTTCTGGATTTTGCTTTGTCGATTCAAGTGCGGAGTTGAATTAGCTGAACACTACCCTGCCCCAGGTTAAGTGTAAGGTTTGAATATCCGAAGGAAACTGCTACTTCTAGGCTCGAAGTGGTTTGCTAGGGATTAACTCCTTATATCTCCGGTGTTTTGGGGAATTGAAACAATGCCTGTACATCATTGACAAGATTCGGTCTGAAAGCATACAATTTTCAATTATGGGTATCTCGTTTTCATCATCCTCCCTCAAATCACGCTAAACAACAGTGAATAGAGTGGAGTGAATAAATGTGTCGGTGATAAGTGAAAAATGAGTGGATACGACATAACTAATTCAAAACATGTATAAATAATACATTAATGAAAACCAAATACGAATGGCAATTGTTCAAAGCATACAATACTTAAACAAACAAAGACAAAATATAAGAATTGTGAATAATGAAATGGCAACATGACTGCCTTCTTCGGGGAATGAACTTGACTAGAATCGATCTGATGTTGGCACTAGTTGACTGGTGGCATCGGATTGTTGATGATATTTGGTGACTTCCCGTTGAAGTTGATAGCATCCCTATCGATCATGTCTTGAATTATGTGCTTGAAAGCCCTGCAGTCCTCAATGGTGTGACCTGGAGCGCCCTTATGAAAATCACAATGAGCATTTGCATCGTAGTCAGCAGGAATGACAGTTGGGGGAGCCAAATCTCTTGGAACAATAGCCTTTTTCTCCATCAATTGAGCAAAGATACTAGCATATTTCATTGGCAGGCGATTAAAAACTCTATCTGGCCTCCATGTTCTCTGCTGACACTGTGGGCGAGTACCTTGTCGTTGCTGAGTAGCTTGCATTTGCTGTTGCTGAGGAGGATATTGGTATCCTTGCTTATTGTAGGTTTGTTGCAGAGGAGCCCGTTGTTGTGGCATCTGAGCTTGCACTACTTGAACAGCTGGCTGATAAGGCATTGGAGCATATTGCGCAGCAGCAACATACGGATACTGGTAGTAAGGAACCTGATAAGGCATAGGAGCGGGAGCTTGTTGAGAAGCTTGCCCCTTCTGCAAAAAGATGGCATTTGTCTCGCCCTCTTTCTTCTTGTATCCGTTAAAAGGCTTCTTGGCATTGGCCTGGCTGTTAGGACCTCCTGGGATCTTTCCACTCTTCAGCCATTCTTCAATTCTCTCACCGACGATCACCAAGTCAGAGAATCCAGCGGAGACACTACCGATCAGCTTTTCGTAGTACTGGCCTTTTAAAGTACCCATGAAGATGTCAATCAGTTCACGGTCAACAAGAGGTGGATGCACCCTTGCGGCTAGCTCTCTCCATCGTTGCGCGTACTCCTTGAAGGATTCACTATCCATCTGAGTCATACTCTGAAGCTGAGTACGATTTGGAGCGAGATCTGTGTTGTATTTGTACTGTTTGACAAATGCATTGGCTAGCTCGGCCCAAGTGCGCACGCTGTTACGTTCCAACTGCATATACCATTCGAGTGATGCCCCAGACAAACTGTCTTGGAAGCAATGAATCATGAGCTTTTCATCTCTGGCATAGGCAGCCATCTTGCGATAATATATCTTCAGATGGATATTTGGGCAACTAAGACCTTTGTACTTCGAAAATTCGGGCACCTTGAACTTGGGAGGAATGACAACATCAGGCACCAAACACAATTCTAAAGCACTGAAAGAATTTGAATTGTGCCCCTCCATGGCTCAGAGTTTCTCGGCTAGATCTCGGCACATCTTCATGGCTTCAGAATCCTGAGCAGCAACAGGACTGGCGATGGGAATAGCAGTATGATAGTTTTGAACGTCGTCATACTGATCCATCAGAGTATCTTCGATATGGGGAGCTGGGATCTGCACAGCAGTAGGCTGGGCGTGCGGGATAACTCCAACAGTAACTCCAGGCGCTGGGATTGGCTGAGAAGTGTTTCCTTCGGTTGTGTTATTGAAGTTCAACGGCATCCCATAAGGATTTGGAATTGGAACCAAAGGGATGGCAGTAGACCCTTGTCCTTGACCATTGTTGTTGACGACAGTGGCGGCTTCACGCTGTTCTTCCTCTCTTCTAGCCGCGAGGATAGCTTCACGGATCTGGTCGATCTTTCCTTTCATAGAATCCAACTCTTCCCTGAAGGCAGCTTGCTCCTGCTGAATCTGCTCCATCATCCGTCTTGTATTGGCTCTAGTTGCGTATTGGTGTCGAGAACTCAGCTTGATTTACTGGAGAGGAAGGAACGAAGACATAAGATTCTGTTGAAGGACTGGAAATGCAAAATGCACAACATATGAAATGCAATGCGAATGATATGCAAGACGCAATGCAAGATACAAGATCCAGGATCACAGGATCATAGTTCAAACAGCTCCTGAAGCTGGTAACTGTAATAGATAAGTAACCATAATTCCTGCTCAAAGAAAATTGACAGGTACAACCTATACGGGAAGGTCTAAACATTCTACCCATAAACCCACTTACGGGATGGTTTCTACGTTTGGTTCCCAGGATCACGGACACTAGTCGTATTAGCGTCACGCAACAGGCTGGCTGTATTACGACAATAATGACGATAAGGTCTCTCCGGAGCGGGGTCCTCATGCTAGGCGCACAAGAAGCAAGTCCTTGGGGACTAACACTACACGACCACCAATATCGGAAATGGTGCTAACAAAAGGTTCCCAGAATCACGGACCCTTCATTAATCAAGTCGTGCAACAGGCTAGCTGTGTTACAACGAGATCCACAAATAGGTCTCCTCTGGAGGAGCTTTCATGCTAGGCACACAAGGAGCGAATCCTTGGTGACTAACACTACTCGACTACCAATTCTAAACTATGTGTTCTCTCTGCTTTTACCAAAGCTCGGGCGTAGAGCCTTACTCATGACGTCATCCCAAGAACCAACATGCCAAGATAACAAGCACAAATAAAATCCGCAAGAGAACAAATACATAAACAAAAAGAAAACAAAAAACAAACAATCCTCACAAACCAAAAGATAGGTTCGACTCTCTCTTTGCATGGAGCAATGTCCCCAGTAGAGTCGCCAGCTGTCGCACCTCGAAAAATCACGGAGATATTTCGGAGAAAACGACCCTCGCGCGAAAGGCGCGGAAATGCGGTTCGACAGAGTCGCCACCGAACTTTATTTTTCCCGAATAAACGGGAGAGGAAAATATCGAGAAAACCTCTTAAAAAGAAAGGATAGGAACAGGGCTATCGCAACCAAGTTTCGGGTTCAGGAGTCAGTTACGTGAGGGGAAGGTATTAGCACCCCTCACGTCCGTCGTACTCGACGGGAACCTCTTAAGGTAATTGTGGGGAGTGTTGTTTAGGTTTACTTGCTTTCTTCTCGTTATTAAAGGTAGAATTGGTAGGTTAAAAGTTTTAAAGGCGCAAAGGAGAGATGAGTGGTTAGAGGATAGGGTGCTCGCCAAGGATTGGGGCCCTTGTGCCTACGTATGCTCATTCGGACGAGAATGAGAAATCAGAGCGTCGTAGTTCGACTACGGGAAAGGATGGAGGTGTGTGGACGGAATAATGGAGGAAGATAGAAGTGTGCTCGCCAAGATCATCGCAATCTTGTGCCTACGTGTCTTATATTCAAGAATGAATAAAGAATCAGAGCGTTCATAGTTCATGGTAACAACCACGAAAAGGTGAGGTTGAATAGATTGGAAGTTTGAGAAAGAGACGAAAGAGTGATTGACAAGCAACCCAAGAGCGCGCCTCAAGAGCTTGTTACTCAAGAACTCAAGGAATGCGAGATTCCAAGAACTCAGTTCTTTCGGGAATTGACTGAATAAGTTGAAGATAAAGAGTTGGATGTTTTGAAATCGAAAGAATGAACTAATAACAACCCAAGGGCGCGCCTCGAGAGTTACTCATTCGAATATTCAAATAATGCTAGATTCTAAGAATATCCCTCTTTCGTAAGTTTAAAAAGCGTTTGTGAAAAGAACGAATCGAAAAAATGGCATGCGAGGCCAAAGGAAGTTGGTTTGAAGTAGCTCGACGACGTGTCGAATATTTGTTTGAAAATGAAACCGACTTGACGACGTGTCAAGGGTTAGGATTGTGAGAAACGATATTAGTCCCTGAGGGTGCCCCTAATATCGAAACCACGAGGAGTTATGAATGAAATGTGGGTTGCGAATGCGGACGAGCATTCGACTTAGGAGAATGTTTGAAAATGATTGAATCTGAAAGAGTCGAAAGGTTGAGTGAATAATAACTCAAAGGGCGTGCCTCGAGAGTTATTCACTCGAAAACTCAAGGAATGCTAGATTCTAAGAATCTCCTTCTTTCGGAGTTTTAATCGAGAAAAAGTTGAGAAAATGTTTTGAAATAGTTTGAAGTGAAACGAGGTGTGAAAATAATTTGAAATTGAATCGAGGATATGAAGAGAGTTTACGGTATGAGAAGTGAGAATACGAGATAGGATATGAAAAGTGTAGGAGGAATGACGATTATTTGGTAAATGAGGCGTAGGCCTCACAATCAATTAATCGGAGTATTATTGCGATGCTAGATCTCGACAACACCTTTTTCATTCGGAAAATGTTTGGATGAACAAAAAAAATATCACACAGAATGCTAGAGTCCTATGATATTTCTTTGTTTAAAAGGAAAATAAAATGAGAAGTCGAATAATACACTATTTAAGGTGTACACCTCAATAATGATTGTCCAAAAAATCCGAGAAGTGCTAGACTTCAAGGATTTAATTTCTCATGATTTAATTTGAGAAATTATTTTAGTGAATAAAAATAAATTTACATACAGACTAGAAAAACTATTAATTTTGAAAATGAATTTGAAAAGAAAACATTTTAATAAAATAAGTTTAAAAATAAAAAATTTAGAGAATAATAGTTTTGAAAATGAATTTGAAAAATATTTTATTAATTTAAGTAAAAACTAAGAAAAAAAAAGTTTTTTTTTTTTTTAAAAAAAGTTTGAAAATATTTAATATATTTAAAAATAAATTACAACATAATTGTAAAAATAAAATAATAAAACAAAGGGGGTGTAGTAATGGGTAATGGGGGGTACAGCAGGAATTCTGGTTGGGCTTGGCCCAACATCAAACACAACCAAAAAATAATAATAAGGAAGCGGGGGGTATTGGATACACGGGGGTATGGTTCAGTGAAATGATATTGGGCTTGAGACCCACTAACCATTAACCCATCCAGAAAGTGAACCGGATCCCCTCATCTTCCTCAATTGGTCTCAATCAAAAACCCTAATCCTCTTCTCACAGCCGCCGCCGTTCCCTTCGTCTCTCTCCGTCTCCTAACTCTCCGTCCCAAACCTCTCTAAGATTCTTCCTTATTCGACATCACCATCTCTGAAACTTAAATCCGCCGCCGCCAACCAGAACACCTTCAGATTTATTCCTTTCATCATCACCTACACACAAGCTACAAAAAGCAAAACGACAATGCAAATCCACCATGATTCAGTTTCTGTTGATCGTCGCAATAATGAGTGAGAGTCGGGTGAGCTTCAGATCGGACACGATGGATGAAGACAATCTGGAGATTTACAAGTTTGAAGGTTTGAAGTGTGTTCGAGTGTAGATCTGAAGAAGTTGACGAAGATTTGAGGTTAGATTTGTGAAGGTGGATTCGTTTGTGGTTTGAGGGGTTGTTGTAGATTTGTGTTGGAGTTTTTGTGGAAGAAATCTAGATCGGAGAAGGTTAGTGTTTGCTGTTGAGGAAATCTGGAGTTTGATTCGTGTTTGGATCAGAGTTTTGTTGTAGTTTGATCTGGAATAGTGTTGATGCTGAGATGAAGTTTTTAGATCTGTGTTTGTGTTTTGATCGAAGAAAGTTTGGAGATCTATGATATGTTATGAAGTTTACGGTTGAAGATGTTTGAAGAATCTGAAGATGAGTTCATGGTGATGGCGGTGGATGATGATGATTGTGAATGGATCTGGAAAACAAGGTTGAAGGTTGGGATGAAGATTCTGAGAATTTCTGGAAAAAATTTGAAGAATAGATGAATATTGATGTGTTTTCCAATGAAGGTCTGGGAAATTAATGAAGCTATCATGAACATGGATGAACTGGATGCGTTTCTGGGTAAATGTTTGATGAAGGTGGTATGAACATGATGAAGTTCTTGAGTGTTCATAAAAAACAACTGGAAAAACAGATGAACATGAGGAACACGGTGAAGTTCTGATGAATCTTCTGGTGTGTTATGAAGTTTCCGGTGTGTGATTTCGGCGAGGGTTTAATCCGCATGATTTGTCTGGTGATGGATTTCCGGCGTTTGCATGGCATCCGGTCAGGTGTTGGGACTCGTGTCCGGTAGGGTTAGGGTTCTTGGTACTGTAGCAGCTAGGGTTAGGTGGCGGCTGTTTAGGGTTTCAGTGTTTGGGAAGTGTGTCATTAATGCAGCCAGGCAATAGGCTTTATAGCCTGACAAGTGGCATAACAACTGACCTAATGGGCCTTCATAACTGACTAATGGACCAAAGATACCTTCATTGAAAGCTGTCAATTAAAAAAAATAAATGATGGGTTAATGATAAACAAAAAAACTGACTTTAATTAAATACATAAAAAAATTAATATTAACAAAAAAAATCCGAAAATTTAATTAAATTAAATCTAAATAAATAAACAAAAGGTGGTAATTAAATACTTAATAATCTAATAATAAAATAAAAGGATAATAAATAAGTAAATAAAACTAATATTTCTAAATATTTAATTAATTCTAAAATCCTAATAGATATTTACATTATCCTAAATAAACTCTAATGAAAGAAATCTATTTAATAATCAAAAAACTTAATAAACTGTTATATTTTTTTTATAAAAAAAGACAAATAATACTTTACTCTAACTATTATTAAACAAAAGAAATTTAACTCTACTACTAAATTTAATAATAAAAAAAAAAGAGAATATCTATCTAACTTCTAGTAAAAATTAAAACTAAATAATTCTACACCTAATTAAACTAAATAAAATGACAAAATAAAATAAAAAGAACAAAAGGGGAGTATTTTGTAAGAAAAAGTAGAAACATGAAAATGGAAGCAAAATGACCAAAATGCCCCTCAGGCCACGTGTCACGTTTTAATTGGTCAAGAAGATAAAGTTTGGAAAACGCCCGATTTCAGGTGGACACATGTCTAAACGGCATGAAACGATAATGCGAAAATATTTACGAAAGGGTAGGAAAAATTTAGGGTATGACACTTTGCTTCTGTCCCATGACTTTAGAATCCCATTTGAGATGGCTTAGTCCCTCCTTTGGAGGTACTTGAAGCATGCCTTGAATGATGGATCTTTGAGGACTTCTTTTGGTGTGTTTTGCATACTTTGGTGATGCTTATGGTTGAGTTACCCATGTGAGTTCCTTGCTGTCCTCACATTGCCTCCCATTCTCCCATTTGATCTTGTCTTCATCTCTTTTCATTTGGTTTGCCTTAGGGCTTGTGGTTGATGACAAATGGTTGTAGGATTCATTTTCTCCCATTTCATCCCATTTGTGTGCACTTGTTTGATATCTTGTGTATGCATTCTTTCTTCTCCCTTCTTTGCATCTCTCATATGCATGCTTGAGGTTGAGATGTGCTTGTGGAGGCTACTGCCCCACACTTTTTTCCTCCCTCACTTTCATTCTAATTGAGCATTACATGTTTGCATACTTGCATCTTTCTCATTTCATGTTTCCTTCTTCTTCTTCTTCTTCTTCTTCTTTCTTCTTTGCCATGTTCCTTTAGAATATCTAATCTTCCTTGTCCAAGGTTGATTATGATAGACTTTAGGCTTGAACCCATGCATGGTAACATAAAGTATCATTCCTTTTAATCCCAATCATAGGTACACTTTGTATGAGAACACTAGGTTGAGTCTTAGTCTCCCTTTAGAGTGTCTTTCTCTTCTCATCTTCAAACATCTTCAAAACACTTAATAAAGGTTAAGGTTTATTGTGCGTTACGATCCTTAAATACTTGGGAAATGGTGATTGGGGGGCTTCTCCTCAATTGCTTAGAGTGTTTAGTGTACGCCCTTTTGGCGATATGCGACGCATTCGCTCCTAAGTCATAGTCTTTAGTGCAACATGAATTACAAACAATAATTAATGCACTTCTTCTCTAAAAGACACAAAAACAAACTTCAAATCTTTTTATCCTTCGGTATTTAATTTGGAAAATCTTTTTCATAAGGAGAGTTTTGTTAACTCTTGGTTCTACCGCAAACAGGTAACGCCTAAGTCTCCAATGGTCGAGCTGCATACACCTAACTGCTAGAACTAAGTTTTAACCCTACTCGGGCCTAAAAAACTTTGAACTAACCGGTGTTCTTGTTAGCCCGAACTACGTTTGCTCTAATTTCTCATACCAGATGAGAATACGTAGGTACGAGATGGCAATGTCTCGGCGAGCAACCTTCCCCACTTTCACCTATAGTTAGCCGAACTACGTTGACTCTTGCTTTCCCATTCCACGAGGGAATACGTAGGCATAGAGGGGCGATGCTCTATCGAGTCTCTTTTCTTTTATTTTGTCCCTGAGTCGTAGCTTAGATATTAAACACCCTTTTAGATAGGTAACAAAGCGTGGATCCCGTCGAGTACGACGAACGTGAGGGGTGCTAAGACCTTCCCCTTGCGTAACCGACTCCTGAACCTGAGACATGGTTGCGATGACCTGTATTTTCCCGTTTTCGTTAGGTTTTCTCTGACCGTTTCCTTTCCCTCTTTTGGGATAAATAACGAACGGTTGCTACTCTTCTGTCATTTTTGGCCCTTCTTCGCAGCGATGCGACACATATGTGGTAAGAAATGTTTTCTATAGTAGAGCCTTATTACTATCAACCATGGATGGTGAAGATTTTATGTCCCCTATGAATGCAGACGTAGTCAAAAAATACTTTTCTTAAAAGAGACTCGCTGGACAGAAAAAGAAAAGTCCAAGCAAAAATGGGGCATCCCGACGAACCATAAAAAGAATAGGTTCGGGAAAAACTTAGGTATAAAAGAAAGAGAATAAACCCGCAAAGTGGAAAACCTGAAAAGGCGACTTTGGGAAAAATGGGTATCCCGGTGGATTGAAAACCCGAAAGTGCCATTCAGACAAAAGTTAGGGATTTTAAAAGAAAACGACTACGGTCTACATTTGATCTGTGAGCTTATCTGATACATGGTTATCCTGGAGGAAAGGAATCAGTCCAATCAGTCTTTTTAGAAGGCGAAACATTGGGGAACGTCGAAGACATAGAGGTTATAGTTGAATCGACACATGGTGCATATCTGATCCCACATTGTCGACATTTGTATATATTCTTTTTGATTTTTGCACAATTACCTCTTTTTAGGAATTGCATATGAATTGTAATTTGCCTATTTACAGGTCTTTTATCAATAAAATATTCACTTTAGTCAAAGAGTTTTTTCGTTTCTTGCCTTTACTTTTACTATTTTGTTTGCAAAGAACGTTCGATATTTTGATAAACATTACAGGTAAAAACATAAGGCTTTACAGAGCATAATAAAAACAATGAATTTACTTGAACGATAAGTGTCATGAATGGTAACCGAGGTGGTCGTTCCATATAGAGCATCCTATTGCTTTTTGTTTGTTTGTAGGATGAAAAAATCCTCTCCCTAGTAGATATTTTCTTCCCAATGATGAAGTTTCTAACAGCAGTGCATGGTGAATTATTCCTCCCCTAGAAGAAATTCAGAGTTGTGTTCCTCGGCCGAGTTTGATTCGTACTCTCTAGCGAGTGTTCGAAGGGTGTCTACTTCAGGTAGAATGGTGTTGATATGCGGTCAGGCATTTGCCTAGCAGGAATTTGCTCTTTGTTTCCCTGCAGTAGAATTTTGTCCTCCCTACAGATAGTATTCTCTTTCTCCTCGTGGCAAATGTTTTGAGCAGAGCTTGTTTATTCCCCAGTAGAGTGGAGTTCCCTGTAGATGTTCACTAGATTCCCCGTGGAGGAGAATCATTAGCAGAGATTACTTTCATATCTTCGTCAGAATGGAACCTTCAGTAGAAGCCTCTAATGTCCCCAGCAGGGCGGATTATTATTCTTATATTCCAAGCAGAGTGGAACCTTCAGCAGGAGCTTGTTATCCCCACCAGGTTGGATTTTTCAATGCTACTCTTGATTCCCCACTGAGTGGATTTTGGTGTTTCGCCAACAGGTTAGAATTTTGCTAGTCTCCTCAGTAATCCTCTGGGTTGTGTTCCTTTGCATTTGCATTTTTGCATAGCATCCTCTCAAATGTGTAGCATTTCCATTTCGTATGGAGCATTACGTCATTTTCAAACATATGAATCTGAAGCATAAACTAGGTTTGTTACCTTTGGTGCCATTTGTCTCTTTGGCAGATGATGGTTTTATTTAGGAGATTTTCGTGTTATTCCCATCGTGGTGGATCTTTTGGTTGTTCATCTTATTGGTTTCTCCCCGGTAGAGTCGTTTATTTAAAGTTTTCCTTCCCCGGTAGATTCGTTTGTTTAAACTTCTCTTTCCTTAGCTGAATCATTTATTTAAACGTATTTTTCCCCGACAGAGTTGTTTATTTAAACTTCCTTTTTCCCGTCGGAGTTATCTTTTCAGGTTGTGAGTCGGTTGATTCTATTTCCTACATATTCCGGGTGTTTCATCCCAACTCTTGGTTGGTAATTCCCAGCTTAGTTCATGAAGTTTTGTGGATGTTATTCCAACTCTTGGTTGGTGATCTTCATTTTGTGGGTGTTATCCTAACTTTGGTTGGTAAATTTTGCTTCATTCCAACTTTTGGTTGGTAGTTTATTAGTGGTTGGTAATCCTGTTCTATTCCTCGGCGGAGTTGTGATCCCAACTTTTGGTCGGTAATACATTGATTGTTGGGTGTTATCCCAAATTTTGGTTGGTAGTTTTTTGCTTGTGGGTCGTTATCCCAACTTTTGGTTGGTAGTCTTTGGTTTCCCCCGCGGAGCCGTTATCCCAACTTTTGGTCGGTATTCTTTGTTGTGGTGAGTTCATTTTCGTTCAGCATTCCGATAATCCCAACTCTTGGTTGGTAGCCTTTTCTTGATTCTGACTTTTTGTTGGTAAAGTTTTGTTGACGTGATTCCAATTTTTGATTGGTAGTCTTCCTCTGTTGCTTCAACTATCGGGGTTGGTATCTTTTCCCCACAGAGTTTGCCTTCGGTCGATGGTCTGGCGATCCTAACTTTTGGTTAGTAGCCTTGTTTTTCAGCTTTTGGGCTGGATGTTATCCCTTGCAGATTTGAAGTGATTCCAACTTTTGGTTGGTAGCTTGTGTTCGGTGTTGTTTCATCCAGTGATTCTAACTTTTGGTTGGTAGGTTGTGTTCGGTGTTGTTTCATCCAGTGATTCCAACTTTTGGTTGGTATCTTGTGTTGGCTGTTTTTTCATCCAGTGATTCCAACTTTTGGTTGGTAGCTTGTGTTTAAATTTGTTCGGTGTTCGGGTGATTCCAACTTTTGGATAGTAGCTTGTGCCGGTACCTTTCATTGTATTCTGATCTTTGGTTAGTATACTCTCTAATGAGGTTGCTATTTTCAGGATGCTATTTGTAATACCCCAAATTTTGCCCTAAGATTTGTCGTCGCATTTCATTGCATTTTTATTGCATTTAATCAATTACTAACAAATTTGTGTAGTCGTTTGACTTTTTGCAGGTAAATATCATATGGCATGTATTTTTTTCTAAAAAGTAAAAATGGCACAATTGGCAAGAGGACATGTGTAAGGAGTTGTGAGTGTGAGAGGTTGAGAGTTCGAATCTCACATTTGTCACTTTTTTTGTTTTTTATTATTTTTACTCTAAATTTTTCTATCTTTCATTAAAAAATAACAAAAATAGTTTTTTATTATTATTTAATTATTATTTTCGTATTTTAATTAAATCATTTTTTAAAATATTATTTTTTTCACTTTTTCTAAATTATTCATAAAAATATCCAAAAAATCATAAAATAATGAAAAAAATTTTTGTTCTTTTTATAATATTTTTTTGATTTTAGGAATCAATAGGATTATTAGTTTTTATTTTAAGTTTATTTTAATTATTTTAAATTATTTAAATTTTATTTTTTTTCTTAACTAATTATTTAGTTTGGGCTTTAAAATGGGCTTTAGGGACATTATTGACAATTTGGTGTTAACCCTAATTTGTTCCCTATATATACATGTGTTGCTTTGTTGAAAAAGAGGGGAATGAAAAAAACCTAAGAGGAGTGAGTGTCGTTTACCGTTATTTCTTTTCCTTCATCTATTACTGTTGTTTCTTTTTCTTCATCGTTTACCGTTATTTCTTTTCCTTCATCTATTACTGTTGTTTCTTTTTCTTCATCTATTACCGTTATTTCTTTTTCTTCATCTATTACCGTTATTTCTTTTTCTTCATCTATTACTGTTACGTTTATATATATATATATATATATATATATATATATATATATATATATATATATATATATATATATATATATATATATATATATATATATATATATATATATATATATATATATATATATATATATATATATATATATATATATATATATATATATATATATATATATATATATATATATATATATATATATATATATATATATATATATATATATATATATATATATATATATATATATATATATATATATAAGATTAATTTTTGATCGAATTATGTCGATACGATGTTTGCACATTTGTGTGCATGACGCGTGACATTTGTGTTAGTTCGATCTGATTGCGATGACCGCATTTTTGTGTGAGCAATAATACTGTTTTTTTGCTTAATTTCGTTTTCTTTGCGATAAATTTTGTTTCGTCCGATTTAGATCTGGTTGCGATGAGCGCATTTCTGCGTTAGCAACATTGTTGGGTTATTTGGCACATTTAAAATTCATTATTGCTTTATTATTATTATTATTATTATTATTATTATTATTATTATTATTATTATTATTATTATTATTATTATTATTATTAGTATTATTATTATTATTTATTATTATTATCATTATTATTATTATTATTATTACAATTATTATTATTGTTATCATTAATTTATTAAAACTTGTTATAATATAAAAATCTGTTTTTTAAAATAAATAACTTTATCATCTTTTCCAAATTAATATGAAAACCTATTATTTTTAAGAAAAACTTTTTTTTAGATAAATTTAAAATAATAACTAAAATCTTTTTTTAAAATAATAATTAGAACCGTTTTTAAAAAAATATATAATAATAACATTAAACCTTTTTTTTAAAATAAAACCTTTTTGTTAGATAATTAAATTAAGACTATTTTTGAAAAGTTTTTTTTAATAATATTAAAACCTCTTTTTTAACTTAAATCAAAAGCTTTTTTTATAAATCACAAATAAACAACAAAGAATATTTATAACTTTCGCACTTCCGTTTCATAACTCGTCTGATTATTATCTGACTCTGTCTACTAACGTCGTGTATTCAATGTGCAGCTTGTTACGTTGCTATTAGCTATTTTAATGTGTTTTTCAATTCAAGTTGTATTATAATTGTATCTGTTTCTCATTTGTAACTTCGCGAACAAATTATCGCGTTTACCTTTCCGCACTTTAATTTCTGTTGTTTGTATGGTTTAAATTCGCGCATTTGCATCGTTAATTTGTCCCATTGCATTCCTCCGAAGGATTAGGTCTAGCCGTTTGGCCGCCACGCCAATAGTCCTCAAAACTTCAAACCCTTACAAACCCTAACTTTTCACAAATGTCTCGCCGTGGACAAAATTACAAAACTACCCCTAGCATTAGGTCAAAGAGCCGCCGCGCTCATTTTAGGGTTTCCCGCCGTGGAATCCCTAACCTAACCCTAATTCACTTAACAATTCAACGTAGAGATTTGGAGTTTCTACACTCCACGTAAGCGTGTCCTTAAGACGCATTTATTCCCCTTGAGACCTTGACCACAGTCAAGAAGTCTCTAACCTCCCTTTTGAGGGGAACTACAGTTACTCTGATTCCATTCCCGTAAGGATATGTAGGCACAAGATGCGATGTCTTGCCGAGTAAACTTAGAATTAACCCCTAGGTCTTTTTTTAATTTTCAATCCTTTGTATATACCCTAAAGCAAAATAATTAATGAAATAAATAAAAAAAAATAAACAAAAGGTTCCCGTAGAGTACTACGGAAGTTTAGGGTGCTAATACCTTCCCTAAATTTAACCAACCCCCGAACCTTAGATCTCTCCCTTTTAGGTTTTTCCTTTCTTTAACCTTTCCTTCGGATAAATCAAAGACCGGTTGTAAATGAATTAAGATTCAAGTTAATCAATAGCTTGACATCCAAATTTCACCGCAACAGAAAATGGCGACTTCACTGGGGATTCCTAACTATTGAGGGTTATCCCTAT
The DNA here is from genome assembly GCA_963859935.3 of Lathyrus sativus. Classification (NCBI taxonomy): domain Eukaryota; kingdom Viridiplantae; phylum Streptophyta; class Magnoliopsida; order Fabales; family Fabaceae; genus Lathyrus; species Lathyrus sativus. The sequence goes on from OZ012736.1 coordinate 281,010,405, forward strand.
TTTGTTTATTTTTCTTTATATATTTGTTTTATTATATATTTTGCTCACTTGTATGTATATATTGGGGTACCTTACTTGGAGTTACTATGTTGTGAGATAAGTCCTACACCCGGACTTGAGCGACCTTATGATAGGATGGCTGATATATTCGACGAGGCTTATAGGGAGTGAGTCCCGACTAAGCTAAATCGAGAATCACCGCTCAGTTGAGACACTTTCGAAAATGGTTCGGTTGATCGAGTGTAGTCGTGAAAACTTTTACCGTTATCAATTGGAGTCTGTGATACTGGGAACCGTAGTACCTTTACACCATCTTGACCTTATATAGGACGTAGTGCGGGAACTATGTGGGAGTAGTCCTACAATGGTTGCTACGCGATGCTACACTCAAAAGAGGTTCTCTTGAGAATATTATCGGCCCTTGAGTCAGTCGAGAAGTTGATAATATCCAAAAGATGGGCTGATGACTTTGGGCACTTTTTAGAACCCTTGTTCTGCAGGAACAATTAACCTATAGTACACACCACTTTGGGAAGGGTAGACCTTGACTCCATTCATTGTTCCTCTAAAATTAGGACCTTTGTTTGCTTATGTGCGTTTGTGCTTTGCATCCATAAAGCATCATATCATTTCTAGTTTCAAGGAATTCAAAAGTCCTTTGCAAATTCAAGAAGTCCTACATTTTAAAGTCTAATAGCTTTTCTCGCTTTCCTAAAAGGGAATGTTTGCAATTGACCGTTGAAATTATTGAGACCATTGCATGGCATTAGCATCACATTTTTGCATTGCATTTATCCCCCAGTTTCTCCTTCTTGGTCCTATCGTTTTCTAGTGTACCTTTGAGTCGTCAAGCTGATTCCTCGACACAGATATCAAACCAGAAACGGAACAGGAGTCACTTTGATCCTATTCTCATGACTTACACAGAACTATATCCTGACTTAGTCCGGCAAGGACTGATTACTACAAAGGCTTTACCACCTCCTCTTAATCCTCCGGCTGGATTTAGGGCTGATCTCCATTGTGCTTCCCATGAGGGTGCCCCAGGCCATGACTTGGAGCATTGTTTTGCATTGAAGGCTAGAGTATGTGAATTGGTTAGAACTGGAATACTTGATTTTACAGACAGTCATCCGGATGTTCAGAAAAATCCCTTGCCAGTACATCAGAAATGAAGTTTTGTCACTAGGCCTTTTGTTTCTCGTTGTTTGCACTTTCCTTATTTTGTTTAAGTTGTTTGCTTTTAATTATGTTTGTACTTTCATTAATGAAATAAGCATTGCGACTTTTGATTCAGTTCATTTCCGTCCATTTATTTGCATCTTTATGCTTTATTTTTCAAATGTTTACTTCTTGTCCAAAATTTTGATATGCTAAGATCGGAGGGAGGATGACGAAAACGTTATACCCATAATTGCTGTCAGTATGCTTTCAATCAAACCTTGTTGACGATGTAAGGCATTGTTTCAATACCCAAACACTGGAGAAATAAGGAAGTTAATCCCTCGTTACCCCCTTCGAGCCTAGAAGTTGGAGTTTCTTTCATTACAAAAAACCCACAATTTTAACCTTGGGATGGGTAGTTCTCAGTTAACTTGGTTGTGTGTTCATACGATACACCTTTCATTAACAAATTTTCCTTTGCACACGTCAAACAAGTGTCGAAGATGTTTTCTAATCAAAAGGTCGCTGATGGTTCACCGTAATCATTAAAATCAAACAGTCACTTTCCTTCACACAAAAAAAATAATATAAAAAAAAGCAAAAGAAGCCCGCTAAGTCAAAACCTATGAAGGAGACTTAGGCAAAACTGGGGCATCCCGCTGACTGTAAACTCTAAAATAAACAGTTCAGGCAAAATTTAGGGATAATACAAAGAGATTTTTAAATCCTTATCTTGAAAATCCTCAATGTCAAGACAATCAAATGTTATAGGGGAGTAGTGGCTGCCTTTTCATAGGTCCCTTTGACTGCTGAGTCATCATTGCTACGATCAATGAAATCCCTAACTTATGGGAACCTGAATGCATAGTATGAGTTAACTGAGCATAGGACTGGAGATCATCACGTAGATTGGGTGGGTACAAATAAATTTTGAGCCTTTATCTTTTGTTTCATAAACCGTGAACCAGGCCACGTTACAACCCTCAAAAGACCTAATTGAAGCAAGGTTATTTTGAAAGTATACTACAGCAAGGTTGCGTAACCTGACTCCTAAAGATCTTTGTGAATCATTTATTTTGGCAGTACACCTTTGTTTTAAACTTTGAGCGTCTTGAACCGTTGTGTTCTGACTAACGACTCATGTATTTTTCATCTTTCAAAAATAATTTTGATTTCAAAAGTCGCATGAACTTTGCATTACCATGTTTGTATGAATATTTTTGTTTGCAAACTGGCTTTCCTCTAAGGAATTTTCAAACAATGAGAAACTTGGTCAAGTGATCTTATCAGGGGCAAGTTCCTTTTACATCCTGTCAAAGAATTAGTTCAAGATTTGTTCAAGGTAATATCTTCTCAGATTTGGTTTATCCAGAGAATTGTTCAAGACCCAGACTGGGGCAAGCCCTCCGAGGATACAGCAAAACAGTCGATTCAATGAATTAGACAGCTGAAGCAATTATCAGTTCATTTGACCTGGGGCAGTTTACTTGCATAATCCCTAAGCAGTTATTCATCATTCCTATAGTGACTATCAACTTGATACAGTTTAACAGAATGACAGTGATCTCCGTGTTGAGGAATCAGTCCTCCAGTTTTGTCATCTCACCGAAAGAGTCGAGCCTTGTCGTCGACGTCTGCATTTGCATTTGATCATATGTCATAGCATAATTCCTATACATGTGCACATCTTGGGTGCTTTACTCCCCATTTACATTTCTAGCTTGGGTGCTTTACTCCCCATTTACATGTCTATCTTGGGTGCTTTACTCCCCATTTACATTTCTATCTTGGGTGCTTTACTCCCCATTTACATTTCTATCTTGGGTGCTTTATTCCCCATTTACCTCTCTATCTTGGGTGCTTTACTCCCCATTTACATTTTTATCTTGGGTGCTTTACTCCCCATTTACATGTCTATCTTGGGTGCTTTACTCCCCACTTACCTTCTATCCTTGGGTGTTTTATCCCCCATGTACCTTTATCCCGGGTGTTTTATTCCCCGTTTACCAGATATTCCTGGGTTTACCTAACATCATGGTGTTTTACCCCCATTTACTTTTTTTTCTCCCTGAGGTCGTGTTTTACTCGCGTCTTACCTTGTGGGAAAAATTTATTTACTTGGCATCATGGGTGTTTTATCCCCATTTGCGTTTTTCCTGAGGTCGTGTTTTACCCGCGTCTTACCTTGCGGACAATTTCTAATTTACTTGGCACCTATCAACAATTTTGTGTCGTGTCTATCCGACGTTCTTCCAGATATGACATGTCTTCTTCCCTAGTGCAATTCCTCGATGGGTCGTCCCCTGTGACGTTGTTTCGTCTGTATCCGTGCATTTGTCATTTTCATCATACGCATCATATCAGATTCATATCATATTTAGCATTATAGTTCGTTTTGTTTTGTCCATATCATTGCATAGCACTGCGTCTAAAGGCAAAATTTTCGGTTATCTGTATTTAAATCCCTCCACCATGATTTCTCGAGTCTCCGTTGCTCAAATCACCCGGTGAAGTTATTTAAATAGGGGCAACTGTAATACCCCAAATTTTGCCCTAAGATTTGTCGTCGCATTTCATTGCATTTTTATTGCATTTAATCAATTACTAACAAATTTGTGTAGTCGTTTGACTTTTTGCAGGTAAATATCATATGGCATGTATTTTTTTCTAAAAAATAAAAATGGCACAATTGGCAAGAGGACATGTGTAAGGAGTTGTGAGTGTGAGAGGTTGAGAGTTCGAATCTCACCTTTGTCACTTTTTTTGTTTTTTATTATTTTTACTCTAAATTTTTCTATCTTTCATTAAAAAATAACAAAAATAGTTTTTTATTATTATTTAATTATTATTTTCGTATTTTAATTAAATCATTTTTTAAAATATTATTTTTTTCACTTTTTCTAAATTATTCATAAAAATATCCAAAAAATCATAAAATAAAAAATATTGAAAAAAAAATTTTGTTCTTTTTATAATATTTTTTTGATTTTAGGAATCAATAGGATTATTAGTTTTTATTTTAAGTTTATTTTAATTATTTTAAATTATTTAAATTTTATTTTTTTTCTTAACTAATTATTTAGTTTGGGCTTTAAAATGGGCTTTAGGGACATTATTGACAATTTGGTGTTAACCCTAATTTGTTCCCTATATATACATGTGTTGCTTTGTTGAAAAAGAGGGGAATGAAAAAAACCTAAGAGGAGTGAGTGTCGTTTACCGTTATTTCTTTTCCTTCATCTATTACTGTTGTTTCTTTTTCTTCATCGTTTACCGTTATTTCTTTTCCTTCATCTATTACTGTTGTTTCTTTTTCTTCATCTTTTACCGTTATTTCTTTTTCTTCATCTATTACCGTTATTTCTTTTTCTTCATCTATTACTGTTACGTTTATATATATAATTTTTAAATTGTTAGAGTTTATATATATATATATATATATATATATATATATATATATATATATATATATATATATATATATATATATATATATATATATATATATATATATATATATATATATATATATATATATATATATATATATATATATATATATATATATATATATAAGATTAATTTTTGATCGAATTATGTCGATACGATGTTTGCACATTTGTGTGCATGACGCGTGACATTTGTGTTAGTTCGATCTGATTGCGATGACCGCATTTTTGTGTGAGCAATAATACTGTTTTTTTGCTTAATTTCTTTTTCTTTGCGATAAATTTTGTTTCGTCCGATTTAGATCTGGTTGCGATGAGCGCATTTCTGCGTTAGCAACATTGTTGGGTTATTTGGCACATTTAAAATTCATTATTGCTTTATTATTATTATTATTATTATTATTATTATTATTATTAGTATTATTATTATTATTATTTATTATTATTATCATTATTATTATTATTATTATTATTATTATTATTATTATTACAATTATTATTATTGTTATCATTAATTTATTAAAACTTGTTATAATATAAAAATCTGTTTTTTAAAATAAATAACTTTATCATCTTTTCCAAATTAATATGAAAACCTATTATTTTTAAGAAAAACTTTTTTTTTAGATAAATTTAAAATAATAACTAAAATATTTTTTTAAAATAATAATTAGAACCGTTTTTAAAAAAATATATAATAATAACATTAAACCTTTTTTTTAAAATAAAACCTTTTTGTTAGATAATTAAATTAAGACTATTTTTGAAAAGTTTTTTTTAATAATATTAAAACCTCTTTTTTAACTTAAATCAAAAGCTTTTTTTATAAATCACAAATAAACAACAAAGAATATTTATAACTTTCGCACTTCCGTTTCATAACTCGTCTGATTATTATCTGACTCTGTCTACTAACGTCGTGTATTCAATGTGCAGCTTGTTACGTTGCTATTAGCTATTTTAATGTGTTTTTCAATTCAAGTTGTATTATAATTGTATCTGTTTCTCATTTGTAACTTCGCGAACAAATTATCGCGTTTACCTTTCCGCACTTTAATTTCTGTTGTTTGTATGGTTTAAATTCGCGCATTTGCATCGTTAATTTGTCCCATTGCATTCCTCCGAAGGATTAGGTCTAGCCGTTTGGCCGCCACGCCAATAGTCCTCAAAACTTCAAACCCTTACAAACCCTAACTTTTCACAAATGTCTCGCCGTGGACAAAATTACAAAACTACCCCTAGCATTAGGTCAAAGAGCCGCCGCGCTCATTTTAGGGTTTCCCGCCGTGGAATCCCTAACCTAACCCTAATTCACTTAACAATTCAACGTAGAGATTTGGAGTTTCTACACTCCACGTAAGCGTGTCCTTAAGACGCATTTATTCCCCTTGAGACCTTGACCACAGTCAAGAAGTCTCTAACCTCCCTTTTGAGGGGAACTACAGTTACTCTGATTCCATTCTCGTAAGGATATGTAGGCACAAGATGCGATGTCTTGCCGAGTAAACTTAGAATTAACCCCTAGGTCTTTTTTTAATTTTCAATCCTTTGTATATACCCTAAAGCAAAATAATTAATGAAATAAATAAAAAAAATAAACAAAAGGTTCCCGTAGAGTACTACGGAAGTTTAGGGTGCTAATACCTTCCCTAAATTTAACCAACCCCCGAACCTTAGATCTCTCCCTTTTAGGTTTTTCCTTTCTTTAACCTTTCCTTCGGATAAATCAAAGACCGGTTGTAAATGAATTAAGATTCAAGTTAATCAATAGCTTGACATCCAAATTTCACCGCAACACTATTCTCCGTCAGTTCGCCTTTAACTGGCGTCACGGTGATTCCAACTTTTGGGTTGGTAGCCTTTGTTATTCCAACACTTGGTTGTTAGTGTTTGGTTTTTATCCTTAGGGAGTAACCTTTATCCTATCTCTTGGTTGGTATCCTTTGGTTGGTATCCTTTAGTTGTTATCCCAACTCTTGGTTGGTATCCTTTAGTTGTTTATCCCGACTCTTGAATGGTATCCTTTGGTTGTTTATCCCGACTCTTGGTTGGTATCCTTTGGTTGTTTATCCCAACTCTTGGTTGGTATCCTCTGGTTAGCATTCTCATTATCCCAACTCTTGGTTGGTATCCTCTGGTTGGCATCCTCATTATCCCAACTCTTGGTTGGTATCCTTTGGTTGTTTTATCCAAACTCTTGGTTGGTATCCTTTGGTTGTTTATCCCAACTCTTGGTTGGTTTCCTTCACTTCATTCTAACTTTTGGTTTGTATCTGGCGGTTTCGTTCTAACTTTTGGTTGATATTTTGTTCATCTTGGATTGTTATCCTCAGCGTGTCGCATCCTAACTTTTGGTTGGTATTCGTTGTTTTGCATCCCTACAAGTTGCAAATTTCCGGGTTCTTTTGGTATTCAATCTCTGTGCACCGTGAATGTTTGAAAGTCGTTGCTATCATCTCTTTAGGTTCAAGTCGATTGAATAGGGACAGCTGTAGCACCCAAGAATTTGCCTCATCGTTTCTAGATTTACTGGCTTATATTTCTTTGCATTTTACATCTCTTCATATCATAGCATTAGTTCTTTAAACATGGGATCAAGGTTTTTTTGTGGCTCATGGCTCCCTTTCGTTTCAATAGCTTAAATAGCGAGCATTAGAGTCTCTGGCATTTATTTTGCCCAGCGATTGAGCAGTCAATTTTATTTTATTCAGCAGGTTATTTTCAGCTCAAGAGACAGTGTACAGGCTATCTCAGGCATTTCCATAGTTATAACATCCAAGGGCTTGTTTCGGAGGCTTAACAGGGCTTAGAACAGGTGGCAACGAGTGATTATACAGGATTCCCTCCATTTGGCGCCACTTTGGGCATTTTTGAATGTGGTAACCGGTTACTACAAATGGGTAACCGGTTACCCTGGGCAAAATTGGCTAAGAAATTTGAAATTTCAGCATTGCAAATTTTCCAATCATTTTCAACCATTGATTTCACATGATCATCATTGGAAGAATCTAGAATTGTTTCAATTTTCACTATTTCCCTCCAAATTTTAGACACTCCATTCCTAATTTCCGTTCCAAATGTTAATCCACATTCCAAACCATATTTTAATTCCCAACCTAGAGCTTATTTAAATGGATTTGCTCCAAACTTCACACAATTACCTTCATTCATACCATTTCACTCTCAGTCTTCATTTCAATTTCAAAATTTTCTCTCAACTTTTTCACTCCCAAAACCTGCATTAAAGCTCTTTCCACTTGAGTTCATTGATTCATCATTGGAATCCTTGAATTCTAGAGCTAAACCTCCTTCATTCATCTCCATTATCTTTAATTCATCACTGAATTTTCATTTGGATTTGGATCTGATTTTGGAAGCAAGATTTGAAGTGCTTTTTAGATCAGCTTTGGCTTGATCTTGCTTGTTCTTCACTTCTACTATAAGGAAGCTCTTGGATCTTGAAGATTCTCTGGGTTTCTAGCTTGGATCTGTTAGTTTTAAGTAAATCAACACTTACCAAATAAAATCTTAGCTTTGATGGTTGGTGAATTCTAGATCCAATTCTGTTTTGAGCATATTTGCATAATCACAATGTATATCCTTGGCTTTTGATGCATTTTGATCCATTTTGATGATTTTGATCTTTGTGATTTGTGATCTCCATGCTTGATTATGTCTACTTGATGTGTGATCACTGATTCTTGGTGTTAAATTTGTGCATAATCGATTGCATGTTCATGTGATTGATTCGATAAGTTATTTGGTGTTAAAAACTGATTTTGGAAGTGGTATTTATGTTTCTGTCTCAGTGGTAACCGGTTACCATTAGCAGGTAACCGATTACCCTGCATAAATTTCATGTTTCTAAGAATTTTTTCAACAGGTAACCGGTTACCTGATTTTGGTAACCGATTACCACTGAGGCAGAATGTATGTTTCTTGCATTTGCTTGCTTGTTTGAGCTCCTTCTCACATATGAACTTCATGAATTGATGTAATGCATTTATGTGGATTATTTTTTACATGTTTCACCATTGTTGAATCTTTGATCTTGATTCTCCGATACGTAACATCCAATTTTCGTTTGAATGCTAAGCATGTTCGTGTTGCTTGATTGATGGATGATTATATGACTTGTTCGCTTATGACATGTTTAATTGTTTATCATTGTTGATTATCTTGCTAGATGTTTGTTGCATGTTTGCACTTATTTCTGACTCTGCTTGTTGCACGCTTGTTTGATCGTTCGATCGTTCAATTTGAATTGAAAAGCATGTTGATCTTATTGATTTCTTGTTGAAACAATGTTGTTGATTAATTATGTTTGATTGTTGAAACATGTTCGTACTTGCATGATATCTATCCATGATTAATGCTTGCTCTTGATTAATTGCATTCATGCTTACTTGCTGCCCAACTTTCCACAACTGTGGTTGTTTTGAATCATGCATGTTGTCTTTTCTTACTTGCTGCCTGCCTGCCTTTTTTTACACTTGCTTTTGTGCTGAAACATGTGTTGTTATAGGCTGTCTTGCTTGTGTGCTGGATTTTACTGCTGTCTTGTGTAGGAGCCACTATTATAGCTGCTGTTTTTGCCTTGCTTTCTTGCTTTTTGCTTTGCCTTTGCATGCTCCCTTAGGATTTCTAGTATAACTTAATTTTTTATTATGCTCGGAGTAGGATAGACATTAGGAGTTTAATCCAAGCATGATAACAAGTAGGCTAGTCCCTTCTAAACTCAACCTTAGGTCCATCATTTGAATGCTAACATTAGGATAGAATCTCCTTTCGCACCCCAACTTTAGGACCACTTTTCATGACACCGTTAGGGCCGAGTTTCCCTTAGACCTTCCGTGTGTCTCTCTTCACATCTCAAAACATCTTCTAAGCCATCTAATAAATACAATGAACATTGTACGCTACGAGCCTTAAGCACATAGGAAATGATGAGTGGGGGTTTCTCCTCTCTTGTCTAGAGTGTTTAGTGTATGCTCCTTGGGGGATATGCGATGCATTCGCTCCTATGTCATAGCCTTTAGTGCAACGTGAATCTTAAACAAACTAATTCACTTCATTAAAATTCACAAACAAAAGTCAAACCTTTTTATCCTTCGGGATTGTGTTGCAAACTCATTTTCAGAAAAGAGTACGTTACTTTTTTGTTCTACCGCAAACAGGCATCGACCCTAACTGTTGGAATGAGAACTTAACGTCACTCATAAAAAACACCTAAACAACTTGTGGTTTCGTTACCCGAACTACGTTTGCCATGATTTCTCATACCAGATGAGGATACGTCGGCACAAGATGGCGACGTCGGCACAACATTGACTATGACTTTCCCATTGCACGAGGGAATACATAGGTTTAGGGAGGTAAATGTCCTATCGAGTCTCTTTCTTTTTCTTTTGTTCTCATCTCCGTTTAGCAGTAGCTTTTAGATAACACACCCTTTGATTAGACAACAAGCGTGGATCCCGTTGAGTACAACGGACGTGAGGGATGCTTATACCTTCCCCTTGCGTAACCGACTCCCGAACCCAAGATTTGGTTGTGATGACCTTGTCTTTTCCCATTCTTCAGGTTTTCTTCGATCATTTCCTTTTCCTCTATTTGGGATAAATAATGTTCGATGGTGACTCTTCTATTTTTCCGCCGGATGTTTTTCGCAGTTGCGACACATTGCTTGTTGAATTTGGATATGTCCAAATACGCTCTGTCTAAATCCTGCTTCATATGTTTCAAAATGCTACTAGTACTCTTCAGATCCTGACCGATCCTCTCTCGCACCCTGATCTGCTCAGATAGCTCCTTCTCCATTTTGGTCAAAGATTCAGACTTCGTCTTAGCTAAATAAACAACTTCACCTCTATCATGCTCCAGCTGACTAATCTCCTATTTCAAATCTTCACTCTCTTTGTACAGCTCTTCCTTCTCTTCCCAAAGCTTGTCATATCTCAGGATGTCAATCAATGTAGGTTGTTCAATTACCAAAGGGTACAGAGGTTCCTCGATGGAGAAAGGAAAAAGGATCTTCTCAACCCTCATTTGATTCCACTACACATATTGATCGTAGGCTCTACAATCACTCTTCCCTAGGGAAAGCATCCCCCTCTTGTGGATTTTACCCCACGTGTCAACAAATTTTTCCAGAATACCAGGGTCACCTACACCAGTAAAGTACAGAGATTAATGCACTTCTTCATCCTTCGAAGGTCCCCTCAAAGAATAACCGAATTGTCTGATGGTGAGAGAAAGGTTATAGTTAATACCGCCTTTCCTCCCCATCAAAGGCAAATTAGGGAAACTACCACAGCTGAAGATGAGTTCCTGACCAAAAGCTCTAGAACAAGGGAGATGATCTATAAACCACTTGTGTCAAAGTGGTGCACAACAAGAAACCATATTTCCCCTCATTTTCCCGTTCTTATAATATACTGAATGATACAAATCTCCTAGGAGAGTAGGTACAGGATTCCTGGAAGCGAAGATATGAAAGGCATCCATATCAACAAAGTTTAGTTGTTAGGAAACAGTACAATGCCATAGAATCACATAGCCAAAATAACACTAAAGACTATCCAACAACCCTCTTCAGCATATTTCTTGGCTTTATCCACCAAGAAAGATAAGGTAAAACCAGAAACTCCATTTCTGCTGACAGCATGATCAACCAACTCAGATGCGCTCAAATAAAGAGCAGCTGCCAACCTCTCGAGATCGACTTCTTCCTCTGAATAAAAGAATGGCACTTCATCTTGTAATAGAACTCCCAAAATAAAAGCAAACTCCTCCAAAGTAGGAACCAAAACATAATTTGGGAAGGTGAAACATCGCAGCAGAGGATCATAAAACTGCAACAGAGCATGAATAGTGCCATACCCCAAATTTTGAGCCCTAGATTACATTATCATTCTAGGCGTACCAAGCATATGTTATCTAACCCTAATCTCTTTCAAGTTAGTGTTTGTCAAGATGCAGATGAATTAGGGTTTCACACTATTAAAATCAAGAATCTTGTGGACTGATTAGTCAATGTTTTGGATTGATCTTCTACATATCAAGTCTTCACATCATCAAGAGGTTCATATCTTACCAAGAATAAGTGCTATTTGAGGTTGTTACCAAGAGAATTGAAGCAGTGCTGTGCAAAACCCTTATTAGGGTTTCCAATTGAAAAAGTCAACTATAGTTTGACTTTTGGTCTAAATGGGTTTCCAAAGCTTGAACCATGGTCCATGATGTTTTTATGACTTATTGAAGTCCCCTCAAGAAATATGAAAGGTTCGAAAAAACCCCAGAACACTAAGGATCGATCCTGAAGATTTCAACTATTCGGTTCGTCTGTTTGGAAAGTCAACTCTTTGAATTTTAGGGTTTTGACCCCAAAGTTGAAGCAATCAAGGTTTACAACATCATGTTATGCCTAAATAATGAGTTTGGTGAAGATTTAATCAAGAATTAATGGATAACTTGTGAATTAAGAAATTAGGGTTTATGAAAAACCCTAATTACAAGCTTATTTGGAATGGTCATAACTCTCAAACCACACATCCAAATCGAGTGGTCCAAAGCTGGTTGAAAAGCTCTTGAGAAATCCTAAAAAGTTTTACTAGAGGGTTGATGTCCAATAATGCATAGAATTTGAGTTATGTCTCATCAATTTGTGAAGGATTTCCACACTTAGAAAATTTTCTTGTTTTCTTGACTTATAAGTTAAGTTTTGCAGCTAACTTCGTGAAGATTTTTTACCTAGTTCCTTTTGGAATCTGAACTTTGGATAAACATGAACATTGTAGATAATGTTTGGGGATTTTTAAAAAGTACATGATCATTTTCACAGTCTTTGTCGTTAGGGAGAATCAAAGAGAGAAAGTTAGAGATTTTTCATGTCACAAAACCAAGTTCAGCACTTGCATTTTGATGCATAAACCACTCAAACCTCTTCTAATCACTTGTTTAACTCATTCTATGATGTATAGGGAATTAATTGATGATATTAAAATGGATTACCGTGAGTAAAAACCAGAGATTAGATTATTTGATTTGTTTATTCAAGCAAGTGGATGCAAGTGGCAAGGAGAGAGAAACTTTTTGCATTTTCTGCTACACCTCAGCTACTGCATCGGCCACTCTCTTTCCTTCACTTCATGTCAACTATTTGTAGGCTATTGGTGATGTTAAAGCACATAGGAAGGTTGCTCATGCTCATAAAAGAAATCCTAAGTTGGATTTGCTCATTTTGCCTCCAAAAAGGGAAAACTTCGCAAGTTGGCATAATCTGCCCATACTTCTCATTCTCTAAGCTTTCCTATAAATAGAACACACTCCTAACATAAAGAATACACCAAAATATACTAGAAACCAAGTTGAATCTCTCTCATTTCTCTGATCACCATATTCTTGCAAGTGGTAGACGTTGCTTCCTTGTGAAGAAAAATATGCCTTGCAAAAACTCTTCCACAACTCAATACAGCCACCAAACACTTAAACAAACACCTCAGAAACATCACATATGAAGCAATTAAGCTATCCAAAAGCTCACATTCACCAGAAAAACTCACATTCATACCTTGAATATTTGACTTTTCTGCATCTTCATATACCAGAACCAAACCAACCCTTTTCCAATCATTCTAACACTTTAAACACTCTCCATATAAGTTGTTTGAACTGTGCATGGCATCATAAAAGTTATGCAACACCATTTCTTAGAGTTTCACTTTGAAGCTTTTGGTGTTTTTTTTCATAAGAAGGCATTCTATGAAGACAGTGATCTTGGAGGAGTTCTCATCATTTGAACACCTTATTTGGAACATATTTGAGTTGCTTGGATCATCATCCACCAACTTGTTTTCTTATTTGGTGCATTAACTTGAAAAAGCTACAAGAGGTAAGTTTTCCAAGTTGCTACTTTTAAAATCATGCTGAATATTGATGTACACTGATTATAAACATGCTAGATACACACTATAGGTCATGTTTAAACCATTTCTTGCTCATAAACTTGGGTATTCATGATTGTCCCTTTGGTTTGGCTTGTTAGCTTACTTTAAGTGTCACTTAAATATGCAACTTGTTGATTCTGGTTAGGCATAGATGATTGGTGTTTGTAAACATCATTTACAGGTCATATGTGATATGTTTGATCATTTAGTTGATGCTGAATTGGTACATTTATGTTTGTTGCTTTGCTCTTGCTCAAGCTTGCTATTTTTTCCACTACACATACCATCTATTGAATTAGCACGTCTACTGATGTATGATGCTTGTAAGAACTCTCTATATGTCTCACATGTTGTGATTGAATTATTACTTGCTTCTTAGAACAAGTACATTGGACTCTCACATTGCTCTTGCACATAAAATGTCTTTTTCAATGATGCTATCGAGTTTTTCACATGGTGCATGATCTGAGAAAACCACCACAACAATTGGATTCCATGTTAAAAATACACAATTTTATTTTTAATTTCATCCAATTTGATTAGGTTTTGAGTGAGTTATGACCCTTCTTGCAAAATCTACCTTGCCTTGGTTTTGCTTGCCTTGTTATTTTTGCCTTAGTTGCCTATTTTTGTGCCTAGTTTTCAATTGTGCATAACCTCTTTGATTTTTATCATTTTGTTTCCACTCTTTTAACATTATGCTCCTTAATATGTCTAGTTTCAATTTGTGAAGTGAGATTTCAAAAATTTTTATTTTTGAAACACTTTGGTCCACTTGAATGACATGGTCCTTTTTAGGATTTTCTTTGGTTTTCATGAACTTTCTTGACGTAGTACGTGAATGTTCTTGTAATATTGATCTTGTATGAATCATTGTTGAATGTCTAAAAGTTTTATATGTTTGAAAACACTTGGCTCTTTTTCTTTACCATGATTATACTTGTCTTTGTGAATGCATGAATGTGAAAAGTATGCCTTGAAACTTCTTTGTGAACCATGATATGTTTCTTGATGTTGTAACCTCATAAACATGATCCTTCACCCCCATATTACTTGTTTATGTGTCTTTTTAGAACCATAAATTTTTTATGGTTGTTTCTTGCCTTGAAAGTTACCATGAATCTTGTTTATCTTTCCTTTTGTGTAGTTTTAATCCTTTCTTGAAATGTTGTTACTTTTCTTGCCCATCCATGATTGATTATCATCAATATGTCTTGAATATGATTAAATGTGTTACGTTTTTCTTTAATTAATTCATATACCATGTTTGATTCAAGTTGTAACTTGTTTGCATGAGTTTTGTTTGAATACCATTGATGAAAATGTTGTTGTTACATATATTTCATGCTTGCCCTTGTTGGTTGTTACTGTGACGCCCCGATTCTGAATTCCCATTAATTGTTGAGTCTTTTAATTTATTTAATCGATGTTTGTTTTAAATTGAGAAATTATATATTGCTATGTGGTGTTTTGCTTATTTTATCTATTTTTACCGAATCAGAGAGTTTTCGGGGAATTAGAGTAAAAAGGGCATTTTAGTCATTTAGCACTTTAGTGTGAGAATTGATTGATAAGTGTTGGAAAGAATTTGAGAGGAAAGAAATAGAGATAGAAATAGAATAAGAGAGGAAAAAGGAAGAAGATAGTAACATAAGAAGAAAAGCAAGAGAAAGAAAAGAGGAGAAGGGAAAGAGAAGAGAAAGTGGAGAGGAAAACCTAGAATCATCAAGGAGTCATCACCAAAGCTTGCAATCGATCGGTAAGGGTGTGAAACTCCATCATCTCTTTAATGTATATGATTGTATGTGTATGTGTGTGGAATTTGTAGAGTTTCTACTCTTCTTCCACTTAGGTTAGAAGTTGGTTTTGTGAGTAGAATGAGGTTTTAATCGGTTAGAACTCGAATTAGACGATGTAGTTTAGTCGGGTGATGTTTGGGTTGTGCTACTGTGACTGGTTTGGATTTAATCGGTCGGTTGTGTGGAGTTTGGGCTTTGAGACAGCCATGGAAGTTCTGTCTTCGCAAGTTCGCCAGGCGAAAGGCGGCGAAGCTTCGCCAGGCGAAGCCCAGCGAGCTGTAGCGAAGCAAGTCAGAAGCTAATACCCTGTATTCGCTGACAAGTTCGCCAGGCGAGGTGAGTTGGCGAAGGTTCGCCAGGCGAGTAGGTAGCGAGCCTCAGCGAGTAATTCCAGAATTACTCCCAGTGGACTTCGCTGGGAAGTTCGCCAGGCGAAGGTCGGCGAGCATTCGCTGCGTGGCTTCGCCAGGCGAAGGTTGGCGAACCTGGCAGTGTTATTTTGTCTTGCTGTTTGTTCATGTTATGATGTTTGGTTGATTCAATTATGATTAATGCCTATATGAGTGATTGATGTGTGAACTGTTTGACATGTCGTGCTGTGGGTGGCCGAAAGGCGTGAATCCTAGATTGTAGAGTAAACGATAAATCTTGAATATTTGATAATCTTGTGTATTTGCTCGAATTGAATAGAAACGCATTGATAGGATGATATGTGTGTAAACCATGTGTGGAATGGTGTATAATGTGAATGCATAATGAATATATGTGATGTATGTGATAAATGCAATAAGTATGTTTGTGAACATAGTGTGCATTTTTGTGATTGATCCCGTGGAGGATTTGCAGAACCTCGTATGATACGATGGTTATTTTTGATTCCTTGGAGAATCGGTTGCATTGTGTGATTCCTCGGAGAATCGGTCATAACATGTAATCCCGTGGAGGATTGGTTAGAGTATTTGATTCCGTGGAGAATCTGCTGAGTACTTGATCCCGTGGAGGATCTGCTGAATATTCGATTCCGTGGAGAATCTGATGAATATTTGATTCCGTGGAGAATCTGCTGAGTACTTGATCCCGTGGAGGGTCTGCTGAATACTCGATTCCTTAGGGAATTTGTTGAATGAGTCGGTACCGCATTTGCATCTGCATAGGGTCGTGTGTCGGTCTCTATGAGTTGCATGAGTCATCTGTGTATGATGCATTGGTTGTGTGAATATAACTGTGTATGTTATATGTGATTTGTTTGGAGGAAATGTAGTGAATGTTCATGTGTATGTGTAGAGACATGATTATTTGTATATGCTTAATGTGGTGAGAACATAATTTGAGTATAACTTGTATAATTATGGAGTTATGTATATATACAATTTTATGCATTAACTGTTATGAGGTTGTTTCTCACCCTTCTGCTGTTTTATAATGCTCTATGAGGCATTGCAGAGTAGGAAGCTGGAGGTTCTTTTTGTGAAGCGATGTCTTCATTCTTTTTGGTCAATGGCTCTGATATGTAACATCTGGGTAGTTAGGAAGCCTTTGACTCTTTTGGAGTTACATTTGTTTTGATTCTTTTGTGATACATATGTGTATGTATCTGCTGTGGATATGTTGTAAAGCATGAATTAACTGATGGTTGTGTATACTTTTATGAATGAGATCAATTCAATATTTGGATGTTTCCGCTTTATTCTAAATATTGAGATGTGGGTTACCCATTGTTGCATATCTATAAAGAGCAGGTATCGTATGTGTTTAATCTCATGATAATGTGATGCGCCTCTTATATACCATGTTTTAATTAAACTCTGATGAAATAAATTTTCTAAGTGCCTAAATGATTTATTTGATTAATTTGGGGGTATAGAAAGGGGGTGTTACATTAAGTGGTATCAGAGCCAGTGTTGAGTCAGTCGTGTCTGTCTTGTTGTTGTGTTGGTTGAACGGTTGTTTGACCTTGTTGTTATTTTTGGGAATCCTCAGAATATGGCATGTCGTAATGACAATGCTATGGCAGCGGCGTTAGAGGCTATGGCCAGAGCTGTGCAGGGTGCACCTAACGTGAATGCGAATGATGAGTTTAGGAAGAACCAACCACCGGTGTTCAAAGGGAGATTTGATCCGGATGGTGCTCAGATATGGTTAAAGGAAATTGAGAGAATTTTTAGGGTGATGGATTGTGCTGAAGGGAATAAGGTGAGACTAGGGACTCACATGCTGAGAGAAGAGGCCGATGACTGGTGGGTCAGCATGAGGCAAGTTCTTGAGGTCGACGACGAGGAGATTACGTGGGATTTATTTCGTGTTGAGTTTCTAAGGAAGTATTATCCCGAAAGTGTTAAAGGGAAGAGAGAAATGGAATTTCTGGAGTTGAAACAAGGTAATATGTCGGTGGTGGACTACACCGCTAAGTTTACTGAGTTAGTGAAGTTTCACCCTCACTATGATGCGGTTACGGCGGAATTTTCCAAATGTATCAAGTATGAGAATGGCTTGCGTCCAGAGATAAAGCAAGCGGTGGGTTATCAAAGGATACGAAGATTTTCGGATTTGACCGAGTGTTGTAGGATTTATGAAGAAGATAGTAGAGCTCGTTCTACTCATTATAAGGGTTTGAGCGAGAGGAGAGGGAAGCAGCAAGTACGAAGCGGACCTTATGTGACGCCTGCTGATAAGGGCAAACATAGGGGAAACTTTGATAGGAGACCCGGAGGAGGTTCCAGTGCGATCAAATGTTTTAAGTGTGGCGTGATGGGCCACAAGTCTTATGATTGTGGAAAGTTCAAGGCGAAGTGTTCCAACTGTGGGCTCCTTGGACATGATGCAGCAGAGTGTAGAAAGAATGCTGTGAAATGTTTTAATTGTGGCTAGGTGGGTCACATTAGCTCGAATTGTACCAAACCGAAGCAAGCTCAGGCGGGCGGAAAAGTTTTCGCATTAGCAGGTTCAGACGCTACTAATGCAGCGGATCGTTTGATTAAAGGTACATGCTTTATTAATGATATGCCTTTAGTTGCTATTATTGATACTGGAGCGACTCACTCGTTCATTTCTCTTGCGTGTGCTAAGCGGTTGGATTTGTGTATGGTTTCTTTGAGTAGTGGTATGGTTATTGGGACTCCCGCTTCGGGGTCGGTAACTACTTCTTTGGTGTGTGCAAGCTGTCCTTTGACCATGTATGGTAAGGACTTCGTTATGGATTTAGTGTGTTTGCCGTTGGAAGGTTTGGACGTAATCTTGGGTATGAATTGGTTGCAATTTAATAGAGTTCATTTGGATTGCTATCACAAGTTAGTGAGGTTTCCTTCTTTGGAAGATGGTGAAAACGAGAGTTTTCTTTCCACTAAAGAGTTGAAGAAACTTTTAGCGGACGAAGCTCAGTTGTTTGGTTTGTTTGCATCGTTGTCGGTGGAGAGCAAAGTTGAGCTCGACGTGTTTCCTGTGGTTTGTGAATTTCCTGAAGTGTTTCCGGAAGATGTTGCGGATGTGCCGCCAAAGAGAGAGGTTGAATTTTCTATTGATCTAGTTCCGGGTACTAGACCGATTTCGATGGCCCCGTATCGGATGTCGGCATCGGAGTTGGTGGAATTGAAGAAGCAGTTGAATGATTTGTTGGATAAGAGATTTGTAAGACCAAGTGTTTCTCCTTGGGGTGCGCCGGTATTGTTGGTAAAGAAGAAGGATGGTAGTATGCGACTGTGTATTGATTATCGGCAGTTGAATAAGGTAACAATTAAGAACAAGTATCCGCTTCCAAGAATCGATGATTTGATGGATCAATTGGTTGGAGCCCGTGTTTTTAGTAAGATTGATTTGAGATCCGGTTATCACCAGATTCGAGTTAAAGAAGAAGATATTTCGAAGACGGCTTTTAGAACACGATATGGTCACTATGAGTATACGGTGATGCCATTCGGAGTTTCTAATGCGCCGGGTGTTTTCATGGAATATATGAACCGTATCTTCCACGAGCAGTTGGATCGTTTTGTGGTGGTGTTTATCGATGACATTTTGATTTATTCTAAGTCTCGAGAGGAACACGAAGAACATTTAAGGATTGTGTTGCGGATTTTGAAAGAGAAGAAGTTGTATGCAAAGTTGTCTAAGTGTGAGTTTTGGTTGTCGGAGGTGAGTTTTCTTGGGCATATTATTTCCGGCAATGGTATTAGTGTGGATCCATCCAAGATCGACGCGGTAATGCAATGGGAGACTCCAAGATCGGTTACGGAAATTCGAAGCTTTTTGGGCTTGGCCGGTTATTACCGGAGGTTTATCGAAGGATTTTCAAAGTTAGCACTTCCGTTAACGCAATTGACTTGTAAAGGAAAGACTTTTATTTGGGATGTTAATTGTGAAGAGAGTTTCATGGAATTAAAGATAAGGTTAACGACAGCGCCAGTTTTGATTTTGCCGAATCCTACGGAACCTTTTGTGGTTTATTGCGATGCTTCTTTGTCAGGATTGGGTGGTGTATTGATGCAAGATGGGAAGGTCGTGGCGTATGATTCTAGGCAGTTGAGAGTGCATGAAAAGAATTATCCTACTCACGATTTGGAGTTAGCGGCCGTGGTGTTCGTTTTGAAAATTTGGAGGCACTATCTTTATGGTGCAAGATTTGAAGTTTTTAGCGATCACAAGAGTTTGAAGTATTTGTTTGATCAAAAAGAATTGAATATGAGGCAAAGGAGATGACTAGAACTTTTGAAAGACTATGATTTTGGTTTAAATTATCATCCGGGTAAGGCGAATGTGGTAGCCGATGCCTTAAGTCGGAAGTCGTTGCACGTGTCTACTTTGATGGTTAGAGAGTGGGAACTTTTGGAGAACTTTAGAGATTTGAGTTTGGTTTGTGAGTTATCACCGAGTAGTGTGAAGCTTGGTATGTTGCATGTCACGAATGATTTCCTTACTACGGTGTGTGAAAAGCAAAAGTTGGATTTGAAATTTGTGGATTTGATGACGAATGGAAATGAAGATTTCAAAGTTGATGAATTAGGAGTTTTGAGGTTTCGAGGTCGTATTTGTATTCCCGACGACGCGGATTTGAAAAAGATGATATTGGAAGAGGGACATCGGAGTAACTTGAGTATTCATCCGGGAGCGAATAAGATGTATCAGGATTTGAAGAAGATCTTTTGGTGGTCTGGATTGAAAAGCGATGTTGCTCGTTTTGTGTACTCGTGTTTGACTTGTCAGAAGTCTAAGGTGGAGCATCAGAAGCCTAGTGGATTGATGCAACCGTTGGATATTCCAGAATGGAAATGGGATAGTATATCGATGGATTTTGTTACGGGATTGCCGAATACGCAAAGAGGACATAATGCTATTTGGGTGATTGTTGATAGGCTTACTAAATCGGCTCACTTTATTCCGATTGATATTACTTATTCTTTGGAAAGGTTGGCCGAGATTTATGTTGGCACTATTGTGAAGCTTCATGGAGTTCCTAAGAGTATTGTGTCGGATAGAGATCCTAGATTTACTTCAAGATTTTGGGAGAGTTTGCAAGGTGCCTTGGGTTCTAAGTTGAGATTGAGTTCGGCATATCATCCGCAAACGGATGGTCAAACTGAGAGGACGATTCAATCGTTAGAAGATCTGTTGCGTGCTTGTGTGCTTGATCAAGGTGGTGCGTGGGACAGCTATTTAGCGTTAATTGAGTTCACCTATAATAACAGTTTCCATTCGAGTATTGGTATGGCGCCATTTGAAGCTTTATATGGTCGGAGATGTCGAACACCTCTGTGTTGGCATGAGACGGGTGAAAGGTCGGTAGTTGGTCCTGAAATGGTACAGCAAACGACGGAAAAGGTGAAATTTATTCGGGAAAAGATGAGAGCTTCTCAGAATAGACAGAAAAGTTATCATGATAAAAGGAGAAAGGATCTCGAGTTTCAAGAGGGAGACCATGTGTTTTTGAGAGTTACACCGGTTACGGGTGTGGGTCGTGCTTTGAAGTCGAGAAAGTTGACTTCTCGTTTTATTGGTCCGTATCAGATTGTCGCACGGGTTGGTGCTGTGGCGTATCGTGTGGCGTTGCCTCCGAACCTTTCGAATTTGCATGATGTATTCCATGTCTCGCAACTTCGGAAGTATGTTCCGGATCCGTCACATGTGATCCCAATGGATGAAGTTGAAGTAAGAGATAACCTTACAGTTGAAGTTTTACCGGTTAGTATTTTGGACCGTGAAGTTAAGAAACTAAGAGGCAAGGATATTGCGCTTGTGAAAGTGTCCTGTGGAGGTGCCGCGGAAGGCAACATGACTTGGGAATTGGAGAGCAAGATGCGAGAATCGCATCCGGAGTTGTTTGAATCAGGTGATATTTTCGAGGACGAAAATTTCTAAAGTGGGGGAGAGTTGTGACGCCCCGATTCTGAATTCCCATTAATTGTTGAGTCTTTTAATTTATTTAATCGATGTTTGTTTTAAATTGAGAAATTATATATTGCTATGTGGTGTTTTGCTTATTTTATCTATTTTTACCGAATCAGAGAGTTTTCGGGGAATTAGAGTAAAAAGGGCATTTTAGTCATTTAGCACTTTAGTGTGAGAATTGATTGATAAGTGTTGGAAAGAATTTGAGAGGAAAGAAATAGAGATAGAAATAGAATAAGAGAGGAAAAAGGAAGAAGATAGTAACATAAGAAGAAAAGCAAGAGAAAGAAAAGAGGAGAAGGGAAAGAGAAGAGAAAGTGGAGAGGAAAACCTAGAATCATCAAGGAGTCATCACCAAAGCTTGCAATCGATCGGTAAGGGTGTGAAACTCCATCATCTCTTTAATGTATATGATTGTATGTGTATGTGTGTGGAATTTGTAGAGTTTCTACTCTTCTTCCACTTAGGTTAGAAGTTGGTTTTGTGAGTAGAATGAGGTTTTAATCGGTTAGAACTCGAATTAGACGATGTAGTTTAGTCGGGTGATGTTTGGGTTGTGCTACTGTGACTGGTTTGGATTTAATCGGTCGGTTGTGTGGAGTTTGGGCTTTGAGACAGCCATGGAAGTTCTGTCTTCGCAAGTTCGCCAGGCGAAAGGCGGCGAAGCTTCGCCAGGCGAAGCCCAGCGAGCTGTAGCGAAGCAAGTCAGAAGCTAATACCCTGTATTCGCTGACAAGTTCGCCAGGCGAGGTGAGTTGGCGAAGGTTCGCCAGGCGAGTAGGTAGCGAGCCTCAGCGAGTAATTCCAGAATTACTCCTAGTGGACTTCGCTGGGAAGTTCGCCAGGCGAAGGTCGGCGAGCATTCGCTGCGTGGCTTCGCCAGGCGAAGGTTGGCGAACCTGGCAGTGTTATTTTGTCTTGCTGTTTGTTCATGTTATGATGTTTGGTTGATTCAATTATGATTAATGCCTATATGAGTGATTGATGTGTGAACTGTTTGACATGTCGTGCTGTGGGTGGCCGAAAGGCGTGAATCCTAGATTGTAGAGTAAACGATAAATCTTGAATATTTGATAATCTTGTGTATTTGCTCGAATTGAATAGAAACGCATTGATAGGATGATATGTGTGTAAACCATGTGTGGAATGGTGTATAATGTGAATGCATAATGAATATATGTGATGTATGTGATAAATGCAACAAGTATGTTTGTGAACATAGTGTGCATTTTTGTGATTGATCCCGTGGAGGATTTGCAGAACCTCGTATGATACGATGGTTATATTTGATTCCTTGGAGAATCGGTTGCATTGTGTGATTCCTCGGAGAATCGGTCATAACATGTAATCCCGTGGAGGATTGGTTAGAGTATTTGATTCCGTGGAGAATCTGCTGAGTACTTGATCCCGTGGAGGATCTGCTGAATATTCGATTCCGTGGAGAATCTGATGAATATTTGATTCCGTGGAGAATCTGCTGAGTACTTGATCCCGTGGAGGGTCTGCTGAATACTCGATTCCTTAGGGAATTTGTTGAATGAGTCGGTACCGCATTTGCATCTGCATAGGGTCGTGTGTCGGTCTCTATGAGTTGCATGAGTCATCTGTGTATGATGCATTGGTTGTGTGAATATAACTGTGTATGTTATATGTGATTTGTTTGGAGGAAATGTAGTGAATGTTCATGTGTATGTGTAGAGACATGATTATTTGTATATGCTTAATGTGGTGAGAACATAATTTGAGTATAACTTGTATAATTATGGAGTTATGTATATATACAATTTTATGCATTAACTGTTATGAGGTTGTTTCTCACCCTTCTGCTGTTTTATAATGCTCTATGAGGCATTGCAGAGTAGGAAGCTGGAGGTTCTTTTTGTGAAGCGATGTCTTCATTCTTTTTGGTCAATGGCTCTGATATGTAACATCTGGGTAGTTAGGAAGCCTTTGACTCTTTTGGAGTTACATTTGTTTTGATTCTTTTGTGATACATATGTGTATGTATCTGCTGTGGATATGTTGTAAAGCATGAATTAACTGATGGTTGTGTATACTTTTATGAATGAGATCAATTCAATATTTGGATGTTTCCGCTTTATTCTAAATATTGAGATGTGGGTTACCCATTGTTGCATATCTATAAAGAGCAGGTATCGTATGTGTTTAATCTCATGATAATGTGATGCGCCTCTTATATACCATGTTTTAATTAAACTCTGATGAAATAAATTTTCTAAGTGCCTAAATGATTTATTTGATTAATTTGGGGGTATAGAAAGGGGGTGTTACAGTTACCTTCATGATCTTTGAGCATTGTAATGTTAAATCATAAAACCTTGGTCGTTACCGTGCTTTTGTTCAATTTGTTAATTGATCCTACTTGTTTATCTTTATCTTTATTAAGTTTGTTTCCCCAGTGATGGAACTTGTCATTTCTCATCAAGTTGCCTTGTTATCATCTTTGCTTAATATTGTCACAGGCTTGCCCTTATCTTCCTTGGTTGTTACCCCTCCCCTTGACTTGGTTAAGTCATTAGGTCCTTTAACTTAGTTAGGTTAGAACCTATATCCATTAGACTTTGCTTTAAGTCTAAATACCTACCCCTTGTTAGGAGTATCCTTCAATTAGACCTTTAAGATAGAGTTTGTTAACTTTATGTAAGGATCATTGTCATGATTACTTACTCCCCTATTGCCTTTTGTCAAAGTCAATCCTCTTGAGTGTTAAACTTATATCTAGAGAGTTTTCTCAAACTCTATAGAAAAATTGTTATGTTTGTTCCCCCTTGGAATCTTGACCATAGTCGAGTATTCCTCAACCTTAGTGAGGTGAATTACGGTTGCTCTAATTTCATCCTAATAAGGATACATAGGCATAAAATGTGATATCTTTGCTAGCAAACTTAGAACTATCCTTAGGTCTTTACCTCAAACTTTACCTTAACCTTGATCCCATGATCCTATAAAATAACAACTTAGATAAATTAGCATATATATACACAAAAGGTTCCTGTAGAGTACTACCGATGTTTGGGATGTGAATAACTACCCAAGGCATAACCAACCCCCGATCCCCGAAACTCTAGCGTTGTTGTTACATCACAAAAAAGGTTTTTCTTTCTTTAACCTTTCCTTTGGATAAATTAAAGCTCGATGGTGAATTTCAATGAATTAAGATTCAAGTTAATTAATAGCTTAATATCTGATTCTCACTGCAACAGAAATAACGACTTCAATGGGGAAAGATTGAGGCTTTAACCCACTCTGTATGCTTGTATGCTATATCTCTGTATGTTTTCCTATACATGTATATTTGTGAATATATAACTGTATGTTTACATTGGATCATTTGGGTGATATCTTGAGTGGTGAGATAAGTCCTAACCCAGAATGAAGCGTACACATATGATAGGATGTGGTATGATCAATATTTGACTGTTGTGAGTAGTCCTAACATGTTTGACATATGATGTAACCATGCTCAGTTGAGACCTCCTTGAGATAATTAATGGTGTATGAGTAGTCATGCATTTCAATAGTTGTTTCAACCTGAGAGTCCGTGAAACTGAGGACCTTTAGTTACCCACTTACCCCACTTGGCCTTTTTAGGACATAGTGCGGTGACTATGAGTGAGTAGTCCCGAAATAGTGGTTACGCGATACTACACTCGGACAAGATTATCCCGAGAATATTTTTGACCCACTTGAGTAGTCATGTTGGTTGATAATATCAAAAGGATTTATCTATGACTCTGGGAACTCTTGATAGAACCCGTTCTGCAGGTACAATGAACACCTTAGTACATGTCCTTTGGGAGGGTATACCCTGGCTTCATGCTCATAACACCGAACCTAGGACCCTTGCTTTTTAGCATATGCATTTGTATATTGCGTATACTTGTATGTGTGTTTTGTGTGCATCATGTCATCATATTGTCATCGCATCTCATCTTGTTACATTGGTTTTATGAAACTCAGTTGTCTTGTTTTTGGGAAACCCTAGATATTATGGATTTTGGGAAAAGAAACACTAAGAAATACAACTTTAATAAATGTGATACAGCGAAGTTGAGAGAGCTAAGAATGTTGGTATCCAAATATTTTGGGAAAATGTACGGGAAACTCATGAGTATTGTGAAGACTAGAATGGAAGAAGGTGTTCTTAGCACTTTGGTTCAGTTCTACGATCCAATATACCACTGCTTCACCTTCCCAGATTACCAATTGATGCCGAAACTGGAAGAATACTCTTACTTCATTGGAATCCCTGTGACAGATAAGAAACCGTTTAGTGGTTTGGAGAAGTTACCCTCACCGAAAGAGATTGATGATGCACTTCATCTAGAAGTATCCGGATCAAAGCCAATGCTTCAAAGAATGGAGTTAAAGGGTTTCATTCTGATTACTCATTAGAGAAGGCTACTTACCTTGCCAAGAAGGGTAGTATGGATGCATTTGAAGCGGTTTTGGCTCTATTGATATATGGGTTGGTGTTGTCCCCTGAGATAGAAGAATTTGTCAATTCAACTGCTATCAGCGTGTTCTTGAATGGTAATCTGGTACCCACTTTTCTTAGTGATGTTTATCATTCCATTCATCATAGTACTCTTCATTGAAGAGGAACTATTCTCTGTTGTGCACCCTTGTTGTACAAATGTTTTGTCAATTATTTACCAAGGACGAACCCTTTCAAGGAAAATCCTAATGGTTGGAGATGGTCTCAAAGGATTATGTCTCTAACATAAGTAGATATTCACTGGTACGATCACGCCTATAATCAAGGGGTCTACATTGACAGTTGTGGTTATTTTCCAAATGTACCACTCCTGGGAGTACAACAATCCCGTTTTCGCCAGATGTCAATTTGGATTCCCAATGAAGGATAAACCTAGCAACATCCTATTGTCTGGTTTCTTCCACCTTAACGCCAAAGCAGAGGAGAGTTCAAGGAACAATATGATTGATGCTTAGGAGAACATCCAGAAGAAAACTAAAGCTGACCTTGGGAAAAGGAATTGTGTAGCCTTTGAGCCATTCACTCAGTGGGTTCAATCTAGAGCCCGTGATCTCAAGATGTCCTACCTTCCTGAAAAGAATACACAAATTGTCATCGCATCATCTTCTGCCATCCCTATTAAAAAGATGGAAGAATACCAAGAGATCCTTGAGAGAACCAAGCTTGAAAGGGACACTTGGGAGGGCAAGTACTATACTCTTCATTCTGAAATGGCGATATTGAAGAGAGAGCTAAAAGACAAGGATGAGTTGATTTAGTGGCTCGAAAGTCGCTTGATTGGTGAAGATGTGACGAAAGAGAATTTATTTTTCTTTAGAGTCAAGCATACACAAAGTACTCATGAATATTCAAATATCCCACCAACTTCTGGCGCCTGGAAAGGAATAGTAGATAAATTGGTTATGGAGAACACTATGCTGAAAAGACTGAAGAGGACGCACGAATAGGACTCTTGTCAGATTTCTTGACCATAGGGCCTAGTCTTCTCCTTTGATGTAACCTTAAGTTTCTTGTATTGTATTTCAAAAGTTGTGTATTTTCCTAATATATATGAAACGAGGGTTTTGCTTCAATTTATCTTTTGAGTTTTATAAAATCAGTTGCATCTAGCATCTTTGCATTGCATTTTGCATCTTGCTAACCATTCAAGGAATTCAAAATCTTTTTTGCAGACATAGTAGTGGACCAAAGAAACAGGTTCACATTCCTAAGCCTAAGGTTGGACAACTTGAGAATCATAAGAGGCCTAATAGGGAACTTTGTTGCTTTCGTCGCCAAGTATGGAGACCTATTATCTTTACAGGACATGCAAGTAAATGAAGAATGCTGCTAGCTCTCATAAAGTTTTATGATCCTCTTTACCATTGCTTCACATTTCCAGACTTTCAGTTGCTGTCGAATGTTGAAGAATACTCTGTGCATCTGAAGATTCCCATGACTTTTACACATCACTATGGAAGAGAGAGAAGACTAAACAAGAGAGATGTTGATGAGGATCTACACCTGGAACCCACTGACCTTCCATCCCGTTTGGATATCAGAGGTGGACTTACTGGAATGGAAGCAAGACTGTTTATGGAAAAATCTGAGTTTCATTATGATCATGGAGATATGGGAACCTTTGAAGCTATACTAGCTTTCTTAATTTATGGCTTATATCTGTTTCCAAGTAGCCCTGAGTTCATCAGCTTAGAGGCCATCAAGTTATTCATTGTCAGAAATCCCGCTCCTACTTTATTGGCTGATACCTATTACACCATTCATCGGTGGAGGGTATGTGATCTCTGACAATTTTCTTGTTGCACAACGCTCTTAAGCAAGTGGTATATTTCACATTTTCCTAAGACGTTCTCTCTATGGAACCTAGAGGATAGTGATGCATTGGTTAGAAAATTGGCTTCACTCTCTCACTATGACATCAACTGGTATGATCTTTCTCACGGAGGAATAGTAATGATATATAGCTGTGGGAATTTCCCAAACGTACCTCTGATCGGCACCAAAGGATGTATCAGCTACAACCCTATCCTGGGCCGCCGCCAGTTAGGATATCCAACTGAGGAAGAACCAGATCCAGCCTTATTAGAGACTTGCTTCTATAAAAAAGGTTGTGACCCAGATTTCAAAGCACAAGTCATATTTTCCTGGCGTCATCCCAACTTATAAGGAATGACTGTTGTGGAAAACCCGAGTTGTCTCGCTTCAAAGGCATTATCTACTTTGGTCAAAGGAGATAGTGCTGAAGATGTTCTACACCCACTCTTATGACATTTCGCCAGTCCCGAAAGAACTTTTGTCTAGTTATGGTTTGCTTTAGTCAAAGTCGAACGAGAAAATGAAGAACTCTGGGAGCTGCTTCGTCAAGACCAGAGGAGGACAAGGCTGCAAGAAGCAGAAGGATCATCTTGTTAGAAGATCTTGGCCTTTTAATTTCCTTTTGTTTAGTTTGTACCCCTAGCTTTTGGGAATGTGTAACCTTCATTTTGTAAAAATTTATAAAATTTTCATTTGTTAATGAAAACTTTATGCTTGTGAGACTCCATTTGTTAATGAGAATTTGGTTAAGCTTTCATTTGTTAATGATAAGCATTGCGTTGTTACGTGTTGATCCATTAATCATGTTCGTAAACAAACCTTTTGGTTTTCCTTGAGTGTGTGGCCTGCATTTGCATCTGCATCCTGCATTTCATTTGCATTGCATTGCATCGGTTCTCTAGCTCATCCTGTGCTTTGTTACTGTCAGAAATCAAGCTGAATACCCACCGATACAATACCAGAGCCAGCGCTCAGAGAAGAATGGCTAATCAAGATCAAAGAATTGATCAAATCAAAAACGACCTCGAGGGGTTACACGGTGATATTAGCCAGATTATGGAAGTCCTTCAAGTGATAAAAGCAAAAATGAACATGCAGATTATAGTGGTATCTAAAATCAATACAACGGCTGCAAATCCTCCTCCGATAGTGACCTCAACAACTGAACATCCATTTCGTATCGCCAGGGATTGTCATGCCATCATTCAGTAATGCCCAACAATTCAACCTTCAGCAGCGCTCTAATCCGCAGACTGTTCTGTTAATGACGAAATCCCAAAATCCTATCTACACTCAGGCAGGTGCTCAGGCATAGGTCCGACCGATCTTTAACAATCATCAGTAGATATTTGATATACTCGACGGGTTTGAGGTCGAAGATGAGAAACACGAAAAATTAAGGGTTGAGATGGATATAATGGCAAGACGAATGAGGGCCATAGAAGGAAATAACATCTTTGGTTTCGATGCTATGGAAATTTTTCTGGTTTCGGGTTTGGTATTTCCTCCTAAGTTCACGATGCCCACATTTGAAAAATATGAAGGAGCGACCTGCCCAAAGATTCACTTGATCATGTATTATGGCGTATGGTCACGCACATTGAAAATGACAAATTTCTAATCCATTGCTTCTAGGACAGTCTTAAGGGTGCCTATGCCAAATGGTACCTAAGTCTAGACTAGTCAAAAATCCATTGCTTCCAAGACTTTTCCGACGCATTCATTCAACAATACAAGTACAACATAGACTTGGCGCCAGACCATCGTCAGCTCCTCATCATGACACAGAAGAGCTCATAATCTTTGAAAGAGTACATGCAGATATGGCGCGAAATTGCCTCTCAAGTGGAACCTCCCCTGACAGAGAAAGAATTGGTTAATTGGTTCGTAGATACAGTCAGGCCCGAATTCTACGAGAGGCTGATTAGTAGTGTAACACCCGTTTTATTTCGATTAAATTTAGTTATGACTTTACCGTGTTTTGTTTTATTGTATTCGTATTTGAAAATGTGGTTGTTTCGAATAAAGGAATTGAATCGGTCGAATTTCGGGCAAAAGTGCAGAATCCCGTAGCAGTTTTAGGGAAAACTTCAAAAAATCATATCTCTCGATCCGTAAGTCAGTTTTAGTCCCCGTTCAAAGCGTTGGAAAGCTTAAGAAATGTTCTGTCTAAGAAAAATGAAATTTTGCTGATGTGACGGTCGTCACAGGCATGTGACGGTCGTCACGGTCGTGACGCTCGTAAGGAACTTATTACGATCGTCATAGTAATAAAATCCAGAGAATTGGAACGTGGGGAATTTTAGTACGGTTATTCCACATTTCACTTACTCTTATTTTGTCGGTTTTTGGAAAAGAAAAACATAACTAAAAAGAAAGTATCGTAGTTGAGAGAAGGGGAGAACAGAAGAATCGTCGATCGGTGAAAATTGGAAGAGAATTGCAGGAGAGTTACCGTAAACCAGAACCGGAAGCATGGAATTGGCCTCTATTCTAAGGTAAGGGTGGGTTTCAATTCTATAACCGTGGGTATGATCGATTTCATGTAGGGAATCGATTCATAGGTATAATTTCCGTTAATCCATAAATGTTAGGGACGAGGTTTTTCTATGTAGGAATGAATGTGTTATATCGTTAGAAGTACGATGTTCTAAGGTTTCCCTAATGGGGAAAATATGTAGAAATGAATGTGTTATATCGTTAGTAGTACGATGCTCTAAGGTTTCCCTAATGGGGCAAAAGGGTAGTTGTCCTAATTATTTCGTAATTAAACCTTGATAGAGATTTGTAATTAATTATGTGAATAGGAACAGATATGTTGTCATTACAATCGTATGTTGAATTCTTAATTGTTGATTTAAGGCTGTTATTGCTCTCATACGTGAACAGGTGGAAAATGATAATGTCTTGAGTTGTATGAGAATGATGCTCTGTTATGGACAGTTTGGTTGTAAGCATAAAGCTTTATTGTATGGTTGTTATGGTTGTGTTGTAGTCCATAATAGGTGCATTTCATGGCATATCATCTTGGTTGGCCTGTATTGGCGTTATTTGGAGTGTTAGCTCCTAAATGGGTTATTTGGAGTGTTGGCTCCTATCCCGAGTTTTGGAGTGTTGGTTCCTAAATGGGTTTTGGGGTGTTGGCTCCTATCCCGAGTTTTGGGGTGTTGGCTCCTAAATGGTACCACATGCATATGCACAGTTGAGTTGCATTGCTAAGTCGCATAAAGCTGCATAATTATGTTGGTTGTCGGTTGTTATGGCATACGTGAGATATGAATTTGCTTGCAAATGATTGTCGTTAATGTTTATAAGTTTGCGAAGATTATATTGCTGCGATATGATTTCTAACATGACTTTTATCAAGCCTTATGTTATGTTGTTTATATCTCACCCCTTTACGTTGTATGTTACCGCCATTGGTGTTAATTTGCAGGTAGCCCGGAATGAAGTTCCGTTTTGTCGTTTAAGGTGTCGTTGGTCGCTCTGATACGTAGCACTCTTGGGGGGATGAACGTTTGCCATTATTATTTTAGTTGATGTTTTGCTGCTGCACTTGTTATAGCATTTTCATTAAATTGTTTTAATTGAACGTGTTGTAAGCTTTACTACAATTCCATCGAAATAAGAATTGGTTGCATTATGAGTTAAATGTTAAGAAATGTTGTTGTCTGTTCATCCAATTTCGTGCTACGTATGTTATTTGAAATGTGGCTGCATAAATGCATGTAGTCTGTTCAGTTGAATGTAACATCTCTGATATGAAGAATTCTGGGCGTGTGACGACCGTCACACCTTCATTACGATCGTCATGCGTGCAAACCTTACGTTGTTGCACTCTGTTTGTCATATGAATTGTTTTATTTTCCTGTTATTCGCAAGTGTTAGAGTTGGGGTGTTACAAGTAGCATCACAACGAACTTTTCCAATATTGTGGCTGTAGGTGTGAAAGTGGAGGTAGGTTTGAAGAACGGAAAAGTAACAAGTTCAGCTAGTAGTACCAATACTAGCACAACGAAGAAGCCACCGAGAAATTTCCATAAAAATAAAGAAGGGGAAACTAATGTTGTAATGTGTGATGGATTGTACTCCAGCGCAGAAGGTTCGTTATGGGACTCGCGGTAAACCTTATGATCCTCCGGTTAGCAAAGGGAAACAGAAAGCGACTGATGGCAAGAAAACTAGAAGGGGAGACGCTCCTGCTGGCATTGTTTGCTATAAGTGTGGGAAACCTGGTCACAAGAGTAATGTGTGTAACTTTGGATCAGTGAAATGTTACCGTTGCGGAGAGTTGGGACACGCTATTGCTGAATGCAAACACAAAGGAATGGTTTGTTCAACTGTGGTGAAGAGGGACACATGCGTGACAAGTGTCAGAAGCCTAAGAAAGAGAAGACTGGTGGAAAAGTGTTCGCTCTAACTGGAACTCAGACGTCCAGCGATGACAGGCTGATTGAAGGTACTTGTTTCATTAATAGTACTCCTTTACTTGCTATTATTGACACTGGTGCTTCTCATTGTTTTATTGTTGCTGATTGTGTTGAACGTTTGGGTCTCGTGTTATCTCACATGAATGGGGAGATTGTAGTTGAGACTCCAGCTAAGGGATCAGTGACTACATCTCTGGTATGTTTGAAATGTCCTCTGTCAATGTTTGATAGGGATTTCCTGGTTGACTTAGTATGTTTGCCACTAAGTGGGGTAGACATAATTTTAGGTATGAACTGGTTAGAGTATAACTGCATTCATATTAATTGCTTTGATAAGTCGGTGAGGTTTTCTACGCCTGAGGAGGAGGGAGCCCGTTTGATAACTACAAAACAGATGAAGCAGATATTGCTAGGAGATGCTCAGGTGTTTGCGTTGGTGGCATCATTATCCGTTGAGAATCAAGCGATAATTGATGAGTTAGAAGTTGTTTGTGACTTTCCGGAAGTGTTTCCAGATGAAATTCCTGAAGTTCCTCCGGAACGGGAAATTGAATTTTCTATCGATCTTGTACCTGGTACCATACCTATGTCTATGGCGCCGTACAGGATGTCTGCATCTGAATTGGCAGAGTTGAAGAAATAGTTGGAAGACTTACTTGAGAAGAAGTTCGTTAGACCAAGTGTATCGCCATGGGGAGCTCCGGTATTACTAGTAAAGAAGAAGGATGGCAGTATGAGGTTGTGTATTAATTACCGACAACTGAATAAAGTAACAATTAAGAATAAATATCTGCTTCCCAGAATCGATGACTTGATGGATCAGTTGGTTGGGGAGCGGGTGTTTAGTAAAATTGATTTGAGGTCAGGGTATCACCAGATTAAAGTAAAAGATGATGATGTTCAGAAGACGGCGTTCAGAACTAGATATGGACACTATGAGTTTACGGTAATGCCTTTTGGTGTTACTAATGCGCCGAGAGTTTTTATGGAGTACATGAACCGTATCTTTCACGAGTATTTAGATCGGTTTGTGGTAGTATTCATTGATGATATCTTAATTTATTCTAAATCGAAGGAGGAGCATGTTGAGCACTTGAGGTTAGTACTGCAAGTGTTGAAAGAAAGGAAGTTGTTTGCGAAACTGTCGAAGTGCGACTTCTGGTTGGAAGAAGTTACCTTTCTTGGTCATGTTATATCCGGTAGTGGAATTGTTGTAGATCCACCTAAGGTTGATGTCGTGTTGCAATGGGAAACTCTAAAGTCGGCAACGGAAATTAGAAGCTTTTTGGGACTTGCTGGTTATTATAGAAGGTTTATTGAAGGCTTTTCTAAGTTGGCCCTTCCGTTAACTAAGTTGACTTGTAAAGGAAAAACTTTTGTGTGGGATGCGTAATGCGAAGCAGGTTTTATAGAGTTAAAGAAGAGGTTGACGTCTGCTCCGGTGTTGACCTTGCCTAATGCAGAAGAACCGTTTATGGTATACTGCGATGCTTCTAAGTTTGGTTTAGGAGGTGTACTCATGCAGAATAATAAAGTAGTTGCTTATGCTTCAAAACAGTTGAGAGTCCACGAGAAGAATTATCCTACGCACGATTTAGAACTTGCTGCTGTTGTGTTTGTGCTGAAGATTTGGAGGAATTATCTTTATGGTTCAAGATTCGAAGTGTTCAGTGACCATAAGAGTTTGAAGTACTTGTTTGATCAAAAGGAACTGAACATGAGACAACGAAGGTGGTTGGAACTATTAAAAGATTATGATTTTGGTTTACATTACCATCCGGGAAGAACTAATGTTGTAGCTGATGCCTTAAGCCGCAAGTATATTTCAGATCCATCGCATGTCATTCCTATGGACGATGTGCAAGTACGTGATAACCTTACTATAGAGACAATGCCTGTGAGAATTGATGATAGTGAGGTGAAGACATTGAGAGGAAAAGAGATTCCCTTGGTGAAAGTGGTTTGGTTGGCAGCTGCTAGCGAAAGCTTGACGTGGGAACTGGAGAGCAAGATGCGGGAGTCCTATCCCGAGCTGTTCGATTGAGGTAATTTCGAGGACGAAATTCTTTTAGTAGGGGAGAGTTGTAACGCTCATTTTATTTCGATTAAATTTAGTTATGATTTTACTGTGTTTCGTTGCGTTGTATTCGTATTTGAAAATGTGGTTGTTTCGAATAAAGGAATTGAATCGGTCGAATTTCGGGCAAAAGTGCAGAATCCCGTAACAGTTTTAGGGAAAACTTCGAAAAATCATATCTCTAGATCCGTAAGTCGGTTTTAGTCCCTGTTCGAAGCGTTGGAAAGCTTAAGAAATGTTCTGTCTAAGAAAAATGAAATTTTGCTGATGTGACGGTCGTCACGGTCGTGACGCTCGTCAGGAACTTGTTACGATCGTTATAGTAATAAAATCCAGAGAATTGGAACGTGGGGAATTTTAGTACGGTTATTCCACATTTCACTTACTCTCATTATTTCGGTTTTTGGAAAAGAAAAACATAACTAAAAAGAAAGTATCGTAGTTGAGAGAAGGGGAGAACGGAAGAATCGTCAATCGGTGAAAGTTGGAAGAGAATTGTAGGAGAGTTACCGTAAACCAGAACCGGGAGCGTGGAATTGGCCTCTATTCTAAGGTAAGGGTGGGGTTCAATTCTATAACCGTGGGTATGATCGATTTCATGTAGGGAATCAATTCATAGGTATAATTTCCGTTAATCGATAAATGTTAGGGACAAGGTTTTTCTATGTAGGAATGAATGTGTTATATCGTTAGCAGTACGATGTTCTAAGGTTTCCCTAATGCGGAAAATATGTAGAAATGAATGCGTTATATCGTTAGTAGTATGATGCTCTAAGGTTTCCCTAATGGGGCAAAAGGGTAGTTGTCCTAATTATTTCGTAATTAAACCTTGATAGAGATTTGTAATTAATTATGTGAATAGGAACAGATATGTTGTCATTACGATCGTATGTTGAATTCTTAATTGTTGATTTAAGGCTGTTATTGCTCTCATACGTGAACAGGTGGAAAATGATAATGTCTTGAGTTGTATGAGAATGATGCTCTGTTATGAACAGTTTGGTTGTAAGCATAAAGCTTTATTGTATGGTTGTTATGGTTGTGTTGTAGTCCATAATAGGTGCATTTCATGGCATATCATCTTGGTTGGCCTGTATTGGCGTTATTTGGAGTGTTGGCTCCTATCCCGAGTTTTGGAGTGTTGGCTCCTAAATGGGTTTTGGGGTGTTGGCTCTTATCCCGAGTATTGGGTTGTTGGCTCCTAAATGGTACCACATGCATATGCACAGTTGAGTTGCATTGCTGAGTCGCATAAAGCTGCATAATTATGTTGGTTGTCGGTTGTTATGGAATACGTGAGATATGAATTTGCTTGCAAACGATTGTCGTTGATGTTTATAAGTTTGCGAAGATTATATTGCTGTGATATGATTTCTAACATGACTTTTATCATGCCTTATGTTATGTTGTTGATATCTCACCCCTTTACGTTGTATGTTACCGCCATTGGTGGTAATTTGCAGGTAGCCCGAAATGAAGTTTCGTTTTGTTATTTAAGGTGTCGTTGGTCGCTCTGATACGTAGCACTCTTGGGGGGATGAACGTTTGTCGTTATTATTTTAGTTGATGTTTTGCTACTGCATTTGTTATAGCATTTTCATTAAATTGTTTTAATTGAACGTGTTGTAAGCTTTACTACAATTTCGTCGAAATAAGAATTGGTTGCATTATGAGTTAAATGTTAAGCAATGTTGTTGTCTGTTCATCCAATTTCGTGCTACGTATGTTATTTGAAATGTGGCTGCATAAATGCATGTAGTCTGTTCAGTTGAATGTAACATCTCTGATATGAAGAATTTTGGGCGTGTGACGACCGTCACACCTTCATTACGATCATCATGCGTGCAAACTTTACGCTGTTGCACTCTGTTTGTCATATGAATTGTTTTGTTTTCCTGTTATCCGCAAGTGTTAGAGTTGGGGTGTTACAAGTAGCGTCACAATGAACTTTTCCAATATTGTGGCTGTAGGTGTGAAAGTGGAGGTAGGTTTGAAGAACGGAAAAGTAACAAGTTCAGCTAGTAGTACCAATACTAGCACAACGAAGAAGCCACCGAGAAATTTCCATAAAAATAAAGAAGGGGAAACTAATGTTGTAATGTGTGACAGGAGGGTTCAGAGCAGAAGGAATCGCCTATGAAATCAACAACTATCTCGTCTACAACCATAACAAAATTATCAGCAGTACCAACAACAACAGTATGTGGCCGCGGTCACGCCAGTTTTTCAACTTTGGTTAAATCAATAAAACTTTCAACAACAGGCTCCCAACGCCTACCGGCAAAATCATAATCAACAAGCATAACAGCAACAAAGAGCTCCGGCTTAGAGCCCTGCTTTCCAGAATAGAAGGCCAAGGGTTCATCCCATTCCTATGAGTTACACTGGGTTGTACCTCTTAATGGTGCGACAAGGCGTGATTCAGACAAGGAAATTGGGTCCTCCTCCGAATCCGTTGCCACATTTATACAATTCAAACGTACGCTGTGCCTTTCATAAAAATGTTGCAGGACACGGCCTTGAAGTTTGTATAGCACTTCAGCACATTATGCACGAGTTGATTAAAAAGAAGATTCTCTCCTTCAAGGATAATCAGCCTAATGTGGAAAACTGCCATTTATCAAACCAAGGTGATGTCCATGCCGTAAAGGAAGATTCTGATATGAGATTGATTTCTAGGGTTTCTAAAGTTAAAACTCCATTGACCGAGTTACACAAGAAATTGATAAAGGCAAGTCTAATCAAATACTCTCATGAAGACGACAGTAATTTTTATCATAATTCGCAAGGTTGTGACTTAGTGAGGAGGAATATTCAGTCGATGATTGATGAAGGTCTACTACAGATATGTAGGAAAAAGAGAAAAAAAGATATCTCGGTGATTGAACCTATATTCAATTTACCAAAGAAGTCTAAAAAAAGTGTCAGTATTCAACACTGCAAATAGCAAGTCCGCTTCTCCTGCTGCTGTTAGGCCTGTATTCTATAACAACCCAGTACCGATGTTTGGCCAGCCTAAGCCAAGTTCTGATCCAAGAATAGGACCAGGTCCCAATCTAAAGGTTGTATCCTGGAAATATGACTATTCTTGGTAAGATACGAAAGCTGGGAGAAAGCATGAGGATGTAACAAATATTGCTGGGGCAAGCAAAATGACCCGCAGCGGTCGTATATATCAACCCAAAGCAACTGTTACCATTCCCAAGGAAACTATTCCTAAGGAAGATGAAGAAGAGTTCTTGAGAATAATCCGTCAGGGCGACTACAGGGTAGTAGACCAGCTCAATCAGACGCCGTCAAAAATCTCAGTCATGTCTCTGCTGCTAAGTTCTCCTGCTTACCGACAAGCATTGCTGAAAATACTGACACAGACCCACGTAACAAAATATATCATTATAGGGAAGTTCGATTTCATTGTTGCTAACATCATGGCTTACAATACGCTGAGCTTCAACAATGATGCCTTAACCACTGAAGGTCACAAGCACAATCTTACCTTGCACGTATCTGTCAAATATGAAGATGATACTCTTGCTAGAGTACTTGTTGATATTGGGTCATCTCTTGATGTGATGCGCAAGAGAAAATTGGCCAAGTTGGCATATAAATGAGTTGTGATGAGAGACACATCTCTGATCATGAAAGCCTTCGACGGATCAAGAAGAGCGGTAATTGAAGAAGTTGATTTTCCAATTATGGTAGGACCACAGGTCTTGGAGGTTAGTTTTCAAGTAATGGATATAAATCTAGCATACAGTTGTTCACTGGGAAGGTCGTGGATACATGCAGCGGGCGTTGTCACATCCACATTACATCAAAAAATGAAGTTTATTACTGAAGATTAGTTAGTCATAGTACACGGCGAAGAAGATTTAATGGTGAGAAATCTATCATCCTTCCGGTATATCGAAGCTGATGACAATGCATTGGAAACAACTTTCCAAGCATTGGAAATTGCACACAATGTATTGATTGAGGATGCTGTTGTCACACGCGGGCCATCTTTCGTCTCTGTCCAGAGTATCAAAAGTTCCATGAGGGAATGTCTTCCTCAAGGTTGAGGATAAGTAATTAAGGTCAATGCTCGGGCAAAGAACAATCGACAAGGGTTGGGTTACAAACCAACTCTAGATGAAGGATCAGAGATCGACGACAAGCGCCTAAACACCCTAAAAGAAACCTTTGTGAGCAGTGACATTCAAATAAATTCCATCGAAGAAGACGCCGAAGTAAGCTATATTGATAACCTGGTATTCTGAGATGACACCATTTTGTGCAATTGGGAGGTCGTTGAAGTTCTCATCATGTTACCATTCTTAGAGTATTATGTTTGTGTTGCTTGTTAGATTTTTCTCTGTTTAAAATCCATGGTCATGCCCGAGGCCAGTGGATCATTTTGTATGGGCCACACTTTTGTAATTAAAGATCAATCAATGAATGAGTGTTTTGTTAAACTTTCATTTGTTGTTCATTTTTTTATTTTATTTATTTTCTTCTCTCTTTTAAAAAAGGAAAATGGAAATCTTTTGAAAACCTAAAAAGAATTCATCATCTGCATCTGTTTTGTGTGTGTTTGATCATTTAAACCCGTTAACACATGCAGAGAAGCTCCATCACCCGCCAAATTTGATGATCATCTAGTTCTTTCTAACTTTGGTTCACCTGTATTCCAAGCTGAAAATGAGAGTGATGAGGATATTGAAATTCCTGAAGAACTGATAAAGATGACTGAGTACGAGGATGCCTATCTTCAACCTTACAAAGAACAAATCGACATTATTAACTTGGGCTCTGAAGAAGTAAAAGGAGAGGTCAAGATTGGGGCATTGCTTGGGGCAGAGGTTAAGGACAGATTGACAATGCTTCTCAAAGATTATGTAGATGTGTTTGCTTGGTCCTACCAAGATATGCCTGGGTTGGACACTGAAATTGTAGTTCACAAGCTCCCTCTTAAACTTGAGTGTCCTCCAGTTAAGCAGAAACTTCAAAGATCCAGACCCGACATGCCTCTCAAAATCAAAGATGAGGTTAAAAAGAAGATCGACGCAGACTTTCTGGTAGTTTCTAAATACCCTTAGTGGGTGGCTAATATTGTACCAGCACCTAACAAGGATGGAAAAGTTAGAATGTGTTACAGGGATCTTAACAAAGCTAGTCTGAAGGACGATTTCCCTCTTCCACATATCGGCACTTTGGTGGACAATACAACCAACTTTGAAGTATTTTAATTCATGGATGGCTTCTCTGGCTATAATCAGATAATAATAGACCCAGCTGATATAGAAAAGACAACCTTCATCACACCCTGGGGTGTCGCTTACGCGAAAATAAGGTGCCGGCACAACAGAAGAGTCTCCACCTTTCGTTATTTATCCCTCGGGGCGGGAAAGGAAACGATAGGAAAAACCTGACGAAAAAAGGGTAAGACAAGGTCGTCGCAACCATTGTCTGGGTTCGGGAGTCGGTTATGCAAGGGGAAGGTATTAGCACCCCTCACGTCTGTCGTACTCGACGGGATCCACGCTTGTTGTGTTTACTTGGACGGGTTGGTTTTATCTATCTACCTATCAAGGCTGGCTCAAAACAGAAAAGAAACTGACTAGGCAAAGCGTCGCGCTTTATGCCTACGTATCCTCATCAGAGAATGAGAAATCAGAGTCAACGTAGTTCGACCTACGACGGGTTATGGGGAAGGTAGCTCGCCAACACATCAGTATTGTGCCTACGTACTCTCAACAGGCATGAGATATCAGAGCTTACGTAGTTCGGGACACTACACATTATTTCCTGTCTTTTATGGAAGAAGTGTTTTTTATTGTGTTTGCAATTTCAATCGCACTAAAGACTATGACCTGAGAATGAATGCGTCGCATGTCACCCAAAGGGTACCATACTAAACACCCAGACTGTGGAAAAGAAACTCTCCCACAATCCTTTCTCAGATAGCTTAAGGCTCGTAACGTACGAAAGAAATCATTCATGATTACTGTATCTTAAACTGTTTTGAGATGAGAAGAGAACAGGCTCAACTAGGAGGGATACTATCAAGTCCTACTGTTGTCATGCCAAGGATTCATCCTATGGTTGAGGTTTGAACAGGGAACTCCTAGAAGTTATCATGCATAGGTTTCAACCTAAAGTTCTATCATCAATTCCTTATCAAAGGAAGTGAGAGTCCTAAGGGATCATGTCAATGATACACAGAAACAGATAAAGCATCAGCTTAACAGTAAAATGCATGCAATGCAAGTGAGGGAGGAAATGTGTGTGGGGCATCAGCCTCCACAAGCTCATCTCGACCTCAAGCCAGATATGGATAACAGTAATCATACTGAAAGATAAAGCATCATGCTATCAAGCAAAATACAGTAAACTGCAATCATACAGATAAAATAAAGTCATGTTATCAAGCAAAACAAACCACATGGGCAAGGGAGCAGGGCTCTACCGAATACCCGCAAGCAAAGCCATACAGTAACAATACAAGCAGAGGGAGCAACTCAACCTCTAGTGCAATCATGCTCCTAGATTCTACTTAGTCTAGATATGAACTTATTCTAATGCATCAAGAAAGTCAAACAAAACACATCAATACAGAAAAGAAAACAGAGAAAGCAGCAGATCAACTCCTCTCTCAACTCCAAGCTTCAGCTCTTCTTTCAGCAACTCAGTCTTCAGACTTCCATCACTCTTGAAAAATATCAATTTGCTTCTCCAGGTTTCAACCCTTCAACATAAGTTTCAACTCTTTAATCAGATCCACCTTCAGGCTTCACTCTTAACCACAAGTATCAACTTGATTCCTTCAGGATCTCCAAGCTTCAAAGTAAGTATCAACTTATCCTTTGTTCTTCAAGCTTCAGCTCTACACTCAATCTCAATTGAATCCTCTTCCTAAGTATCAACTTAGTCCTCAAGATCTCAAGCTCTCTTTGCTTTACCAGTCTCAACTTGGTCTTCTCTTCCTGCAAGCTTCAGCTTCTCAGAGTAATCTTCAATCACTTAGAAGTATCAACTTCATCCTTCAATCTTTAAGCCTCAGCTCTTCATTCAATCTTTACTGGATCTTCATGGGGTCTTCAAGTATCAACTTGCTCTTGTTGCTCTTCAAGCTTCAGCTGGAATGGCAATGCTCAAGGATTCATCCTCTTCCACACTCTTCAATGAAGTCTTCATCTTCACACTCAAGCTCAACATCTCTCAAGATACTCAAACCAGAAGAAATCACTTAACTGGATAAGCTAGGATATTAAACTGCTTATTGACCACCAAAGGTGACCTATAAGGGTTCAACATAAAAGGAATGGTTCCCTCAAAAGTTCTACTTCCTAGGTACCATCACTTATCCCTCCAAAGGAGAGAGGTGAATACCATGGAAGGACTTGGAATCATGGGGAAGAATGGAGGTGAAAGATACCATCCATGTTTGAGAAAGAAGTTAACTAGGTCTAAACTCTTCCTAATCCCTAACCCTAAAACAACAACAAAACAAACAAGATCAAGCTCTCAAGCTCCTCACTCAATCTCCAAGTCTTCTACCATGCTCCTCAATGCTCCTCAAAGCAAAACCAAGCTCTCCAAGCCCACAAAGCAAAGCAAACAAAAATACAAGCCCACAAGGGCAACACAAACAATCATCAACTACAAAAATCATCTAAAAATAGTATACTACTATATTAAAATCTAATATAATTCCTAGGGGATCCTATATACCTTCCCTTGATTCCCCATATGTCCCAATGTCTAACTTGACCTAGAAACCTAAAATTCTAGTGTTATTGTGGACCTATGTTAAGGATTGACCTAATTCTACACAACCTAAAGTCATCTAAGCAAAACTAATCAAAACTTCATCACAAAATTATGGAATAAATCCAGAGGGGAGATAAAGTCCTAATCTAACTATCCTAAAAAGAATGACCTAAAAATATGAAGGAAACTAGCTAAACAAAATTCTACAAAACCATGTATCAACATAAAAGAATTAAAATGATATTAAAAGAGAAAATACACAAAAAATATTAAAAATGCATGAAATGCAAATATTATGATTTTATAATTTCCTAGATATTATCATGAAATGGGTGAAAAAATCCCCATGCAAAAATCATTAATTTTCTATTTATTATGATTTTTCAAAGATTGAAATAAAATGGAGAAAAAGAAATTAAAATATGAAAACCTTGGTGTGAATAGCAATGCCAGACAATTCATTTATGCAATGGGCTCAAAATGGGGGTGCAAACAATAATACGTGCTAGGCCCAAAATTAAATCAGAAATTAAATCAAAAATATAAAGAAAATGAAAAAGAAACGGTGCAGAAAGTAACCAAATGCAGTTCAAAAACCAATGGGCCATGAAAGTGGGGTATGAATATCAATCCAGCCCAATCCCCCTTTTAATGAAACGATGCGTTTCATGGTCTTCAGATTTTCCCTCTTCTAGCGAAATTGAATCTCAGCCCTTGGATCTTGGTCTTAGTCAAGGGTCAGCTTATGATCTAACGGTCATCTCCACATCTTCTTCCTCCAGCTAGGGTTCTAACTGAAACATCCATGGAAGCAGAGCTTCAAGCTCCATCTTCATCAAACTCGAACCTCATCCATTCTCCATGAAAAATTGAAATTCAAAACCCTAACCTGTCCAGAATTTCACCCTGAATCTAACCATGGCCTTGAAATCAATTGAAACATCCTAAATCTCCAAACCCGATCCAAGATTAAAGAGATGCTCATACATCAACTTCAACAATTCTTGCAATTAATTACTTCAGATTGATCACCAACTCACATTGATTGATTCTTGATATCTAATTCATGCTATAGCTCACCATATCTTGAGTTCTTGGCCCAAACAAAAATGGTGTCATCCACTGAAACCTCACCAATTGCTCTCAAACTTCTCAGAATCCATCCCTTATTGGTCTCTAACCGTTCTAACCTAACAAATCTTGCTAATTATGCATAAATCATGGTGTAGAAGAAAAGTTACTAACCTGTTGAATCTTGATTAACAGATGGTATAAACCTTCACTGCAAGCCTTCAAACTCTTCAGAATCGATCCTTGAATGATGATCTTGCTACTGTTTGCAAAAGTTTTGATGGAGAATGCTTGAATCTTAGAATTCGATGGTGACTTGCAATCTTGAAAATCCAAATGCCAACTCTTCAAATCTCCATGGTTTTGCTCTCAAATTGGTCTGCACAGCTTCACTATGATCAGAGGAATGTGTTTAGATTGAAAGAATGAATGGAATTGAATCAGAATGTGGATTTTGCTTTCAACTTGCAATGGAAGCAAGTGAAATGGCTAACTCTCTCTTCTCTCCAATCTTACACCAACCTTGCA
Organism: Lathyrus sativus; assembly: GCA_963859935.3. Classification (NCBI taxonomy): domain Eukaryota; kingdom Viridiplantae; phylum Streptophyta; class Magnoliopsida; order Fabales; family Fabaceae; genus Lathyrus; species Lathyrus sativus. The sequence continues at coordinate 281,054,332 of OZ012736.1, forward strand.
TCTGAGCAAGTTCTATACATTATATAGAGTGGTTTAGAATCATCTAGAACCATCTGGAACCATCCAATGAGAATTTGGAATTCTCATGTCATGAGTTTATGGATTCATCTCATCTCACATGCCATCTCATGCCATAGCCCTTGCAGCCCTTGCAACTGACTTGAAATTATCCTTATATGAGATATAGGATGTGTTAGAACCCTTTACTAGCTTGTACATTGCCTTTCCTTATGTTTTGCATTTGAACCTTAAGATGCAAGCAACCAATTTCCAAAGCAGCCCCATGATCTAGGCCTCAAATCAAAATTGTGGCTGAACCATTGTTTTTAGAATGTCTTTTAGAGTCAAAATAACCTATTATATGCCATGGTTTGGATGTGTAACTTGGGATTTCCAATTTCCAATTTCAACTTATTTAACTTATGTCTCCATTTTAGGTCATTTTTATCACTTCTTTCCACAAGCCTTTTCAACATCTCATGACCTCCCTACTAGCCTTAAAACATCATTCTAAGCAAGTTTGATGTTGAAGATTTTTCCATTTGAAGCTTGGAAATAGGAGATATGGCCTTATGCTTGAAATGACCTATAATATCCAAATGACCAAAATGCCCTTGACTTGTCAAAGCCATAAGTTGAGTTCTACAAATCCTATCAAGGACTTATAGTACTCTCTAGAAAGATAAGAGGATAAGGAACAACATTCATGTTGACCAAAAGTTCATAGGAATCATCCTTCTTGGGTAAACGTTTGATGCAAGCTGGATAACTTTCAAGCCCCCAGATTCACATACCTCAGATGACCTGTAACTTATCAAAGTCATAACTTGAGCTCTACAAATCCTATCAAGGACTTCTAGTACTCAAATTAAAGCTAAGAACAAGCTCTACAACATTCATGTTGGGTGAAATATGAGATGACAATCACATCTTGGGCTAAACTGCCTTGAAGACAAGGATCAAACTAAGGGATTTTACACTGTCAAGCCTTAGAAACCCTAGCTTGAAACTTCTCAAACTCCTCAATCATGATGAGTTGGTCTAGGAATCATCCTTGTAGCATCTCAATGCATCAATCCATGATCACATGGCTCTTGGATTAGGTCTCAACCCTCTCCAAATCATCAGTTGACCTAGGGTTGACCCAATCAAACCCTAATTCCACCACTCATGGCTGAGTCTTCTGAATTCTTGTGTAATGACCTTTCTAGGCTTCATGATGGCTTTCAAGACATCTCATAAGCTCTCTCAAAGCTTCAAGTCCATCCTCATAGCCTCAGAATCATCTGAGGGGCTCCCACAACTCTCAAGTTATGAGGCATACACCCTTGGTTTCAACCAATCTCTCTAAGGATCACTTAAATTCTCTGACAAGGGTATCAACCTTTGAACACTTGAACAACCTTATTGGCTAGCTTCCAAGTCTTGTATAGCTCTTGATTGGTAATCATACCTCTTGAAGTGTTGGTCAAATTTTGGGGTGCAACAGCTGCCCTTATTCAAACGGCTTGAACCTGACTGGGTGAGGAGCGAACGGCTCTCAGCCAATCAAGGTGCGAGACGGTTGAATACCGATAATCCCGGAAATTTGCCAACTGCACAAGTACACGGTACTCTGATGGGAACAAATCTTCGAGAACTGAAATAATAGCTGCACGGCGACTAGCTGGAGAATTGGTCACATGGTAACCGGTAATACATGGTCGATCATGCCATCAGGCATCACGATTCCTCGGGACTCATCAGGTTAACCATCAGGTTGATCATGCCATCAGGCATTCAAAGAAAACTATCGGGCATCAGCCGGACTTCATCAGGTCAACAATCATGTTGATCATGCCATCAGGCATTCAAAGAAAACTGTCGGGCATCAGCCGGACTTCATCAGGTCAACAATCATGTTGATCATGCCATCAGGCATTCAAAGAAAACTGTCGGGCATCAGTCGGACTTCATCAGCAAGTCGGGAATAGAATTCTTGGTCAATCATGAACCAATTGGGAATATCTAAACCTCTGCCCTCAGGCACTCCGCATCAGCTGAGAGAACTGCTTCGTTAACACGGTCGGACTTCAATCATGAAGTCTTCAGGGGAAGTTTCAACTTCGCCGTTCGGAAACCTGCTGGGGATGACGCATCTCCGCTGGGGATTTTGGAGAACTATCAAGTAACTCCGCTTCGGGGATCCAGAAATCATTCTGGATGAATCAACTCTGCTGAAGACTTCAAGAATCATCTTGGACAAATAACTCCGCCGGGGATTTCAAGAATCATCTTGAACCGATAACCATGCTGGAGCTCTCAAGAATCATCCTGAGCAAACACTCTGCCGGGGACTCTAAGTATCAACTTGAGCAACCACTCTGGCGACTGCACTGGGGATCTTAAGAATCATCTTAAGCAAACGACCCTGCTGGGGAATTCAAGAATCATCTTGAACCGAAGACTTCGCTGGGGACTTCAAGAATCATCTTGAGCAAGCGACTTCTTGGGGAGAACTTCAGGAATTATCATGGGCAATCAATTCTGCGGCGGAACACCTGCAAAGCAAGAAGGGTAACAACCTAGATCATGTTTATTATGCATATGCTTCGGCAAAGGCGCAATGCTCCACACGGTGGAAATGCTATGCGTTTATGATAAATGCTATGCAATCATGCACAATGATGCGATCCCGTCAGCAAAATAAATGCCGAAGGGAGAATCCTCCTGTCAAGGAGAAAGAACTACTCAGATAGAGGAATCATCCTGCTGAGGAGCACAAGGTCACGCCAATCTCAATTGGACTCCGCAGGGGACACAACTTCAGTTGACTGCCGCAGGGGGACGAAGCTCTACGAGAACCTGGACCTGCTGAGGGAAAGCGATATCAATCGCGGGAATAGACTACACGACCTTCACGGCTACTTCCCTGGGAACAACGACTCCGGTGGGGAAATGCAACATCAGCTATTCAACACTCCACTGGGGAAAACCAATCATGGTCTGAGCAGCTTCCAAGGATTCGGCTCTCTTGGGGATTTGCAAACTCGACTGAGGAAGGAGAAATCATTCTGCTTGCTGGAGAGAGTACGACTCTGTGGGGAATCTCAATTCCGCTGGGGAAGAAGGAATCATCCGGCTTCGGGGGAGAGTACGACTCTGGTGGGGAATTTCAATTCCGCAGGAGACTTCAGTCTTGCACCATCAGTTGCTGCACACTTCAGTGAACGAATAGTTTCCTACGAGACCTGCACTTGTGACCCGGTGTTGGGGGATGAACACGCGCTTCGGCGCCTGACTCAGCTGAGGAGATGACGTTCCTTCAGGATGCATCTGATTGGGGGAGAGAATCCTCTCTTCCTGAGGAGACATATCAATGCTCACGATCTCGGGTTCAGACTCTGCGGGGCGAGGCTGCTGAACTTTGCTGGAGAAGGAGGAATCATCCTTCTTCGGGATGCGCACGGCGCACTGTCTGGAATATGCTACACCTGTAACAATACAAACAAACAGACAAGATACCCTTCTCAAAGGGACCTATCAAGGTTATTATCTCGTGACAATGTTCAAGTAATTCATTGTTTCTACAATCAGTGGCCTAGGCCAGTAAGTTTATGTATGCGCATTTTATCAAAAACATCGGCGTTCTTTTTCGCAAACAAAATAGATAAATGCTAAACAGGCAAACAGAATTGCTGAATAGTGTGCATTTTATTGATAACGAACCCCTGAATGGGTAAAAATGTTTTACAACAGATGCAAGCTCCTGGAATGAGGAAGCCGCGTAAAAATAAAACATAAATATACATCAGTATATACAAATGTCGGCAACGAGGCGTAGACGAACACCATGAGTTGATCCCTCTATGACCCACTCGACTTCGATACTTCTCTGATGCTTCAGCTTCAGAAGAGATTGATTCAGATAAACGGCTCTCAGGTCTTCCAAACCACTAAACAATGAAAGTCCACACGCGGAACACAGTCATTTGCTTTTTCAAATCCCTAACTTTTGCGTGAACCGCCCTTTGCGGGTTTTCAGTTCACCGGGATACCCTTTCTTGCCAAAGTCGCCCATCCGGGTTTTCGACTTTGCGGGTGTACATTCTTTTCTTTTATATCCCTAATTTTTGCCCGAACCTTTTTCCTTTTTATGGTTCGCCGGGATGCCCCATTTTTGCCTGGACTCTCTTTTTACTGTCCAGCAGGTCGCTTTCAAGCAAAGTATTTTTTAACTGCGTCCGCGTTCACCGGGGATGCAAAATCTTCACCATCCATCGTGGATAACAACAAAGCTCCTCCCGAGAAGACCTTGCTGACGACGTACGGACCTTCGTAATTCGGAGTCCACTTGCCCCGATGATCGGAGTGTGGAGGAAGAATCTTCTTCAGGACGGGATCACCCGTCTGAAAGCTTCTAGGACGCACCTTCTTATCATAAGCTTTCTTCATTCGGCTTTGGTACAGACGACCAAACGCAATCGATGCTAACCTCTTCTCGTCCATCAGGCTGAGTTGGTTTAGTCGGTTCGTAATCCATTCTGCCTCGTCGAGTTTCACATCAACCAAAACTCGCAAAGAAGGGATCTCCACTTCTAACGGCAGGACAACTTCAATACCGTACACCAAGGAGAAAGGAGTTGCCCCTGTCGATGTACGTACCGTCGTACGATAACCATGCAGTGCAAATGGCAGCATCTCGTGCCAATCTTTGTAGGTCACAACCATCTTCTGAACAATCTTCTTTATGTTCTTATTGGCCGCTTCAACGGCGTCATTCATCTTCGGCCGGTAAGGAGATGAGTTGTGGTGTTCAATCTTGAAACTCTGGCACAACTCCTTCATCATCTTGTTATTCAAATTCGAACCATTATCAGTAATGATCCGCTCGGGAATTCCGTAACGACAGATGATGTCCCTCTTTATGAATTTGGCCACCACCTGCTTGGTCACATTAGCATACGAGGCTGCCTCCACCCACTTGGTGAAGTAGTCGATGGCTACTAGAATGAAGCGATGACCGTTAGATGCAGTGGGCTCGATCTTGCCTATCATGTCGATGCCCCACATGGAGAACGGCCACGGGGAGGACATGACATTCATCGGGCACGGCGGCACATGAACTTTATCAGCATAAATCTGGAATTTATGACATCTCTTCGCGAATTTAAAGCAATCCGATTCCATCATCAGCCAGTAATATCCTGCTCTCAGGATCTTCCTCGTCATAGCATGCCCGCCGGCGTGCGTACCAAATGTGCCTTCATGGACTTCTTCCATGAGCATACTTGCCTCTTTCTCATCTACACATCTGAGTAGCACGAGATCGTGGTTTCTTTTATACAACACTCCATCAGGATTGAGATAAAAATTTCCAGACAGCCTCATCAGAGTCTTCTTATCCTGGGTTGACGCACCCGCATGATACTCCTTAGTCATAAGGAAAGTCTGGATGTCATGGAACCATGGCTTGCCGTCGGCGGCTTCCTCGATTGCAAAGACAAATGCAGGTCTATCAAGACAAGATAGAACAATTCTTGGAGCCTCATTCCAAAAATTGACTTTATACATTGAAGCCAAAGTGGCTAGGGCATCAGCCATCTGATTTTCTGCTCTGGGTACATGATGGATTTCCACTCGATCAAAGAACGGCAACAGCCTTCTGGCATAGTTCATGTACGGCACCAAATTCGATTGACGAGTCTCCCACTCCCCTTTGATTTGGTTGATCACAAGAGCAGAGTCACCATATACGTCTAGATTCTTGATTCTCAAATCAATTGCCTCTTCTAGACCCATGATGCATGCTTCGTACTCTGCTTCATTATTGGTGACCGGAAACGTCAGTCTCGCAGTGAACGGGATGTGGGATCCGTGGGGAGTCGTGATGATTGCCACAATGCCACTTCCATAGGAATTAACCGCCTCGTCGAATATCAATTTCCACTGGGATTTCCTATCTGGCCCCTCGTCGGGCAACGGCTCATCGCAATCCTTCGCTTTGAGAAACATAATATCCTCATCAGGGAATTCAAATTTCATCGGCTGGTAATCCTCGATCGGTTGTTCGGCAAGGTAATCAGACAATACGCTTCCCTTGATGGCCTTCTGGGACACGTACTGAATATCATATTCCGTCAACACCATTTGCCATCTGGCAATCCTGCCCGAAAGAGCCTGCTTCTCGAAGACGTACTTGATTGGATCCATCTTCGAAATTAGCATGGTGGTGTGATTGAGCATGTACTGTCGTAAACGTTTGGCAGCCCAGGCTAGTGCACAACACGTCTTCTCCAGCATCGAGTAGCGAGATTCACAGTCCGTGAACTTTTTACTCAAGTAGTAAATGGCATGCTCCTTTCTGACCGTCTCGTCGTACTGACCGAGAACACACCCTATACTATTCTCAAGAACTGTCAAGTACATGATTAAAGGCCGTCCAGCCACTGGGGGTATCAAGATTGGAGGTTCCTGAAGATACTGCTTTATCTTGTCGAATGCCTTCTGGCAATCCTCATTCCAGGTAATCGCCTGATCTTTCTTTAAAAGCTTGAACATCGGTTCACACGTGGCCGTGAGATGAGAGATAAACCTTGCAATGTAGTTTATTCGGCCCAAGAAACCACAAACTTCTTTTTCTGTTTTTGGCACTGGCATTTCTTGTATGGCTTTTATTTTCGCAGGATCAACCTCGATGCCTCGTTCGCTCACGATAAACCCCAGTAACTTTCCGGACCGTACTCCGAAAGTACATTTGTTAGGATTCAGCCTCAACCTGAACTTCCTAAGCCTCTCAAAAAGCTTCAGCAAATTGACCAGATGTCCCTCCTCCGTTTGGGACTTCGCAATCATGTCATCAACATAGACTTCAATCTCATGATGAATCATGTCATGGAACAAAGTTACCATTGCTCGTTGGTAAGTGGCCCCTCCGTTCTTCAGACCGAAAGGCATTACCTTATAGCAAAATGTTCCCCAGGGAGTGATAAACGTCGTTTTCTCCATGTCCTCCGGCGCCATCTTAATCTGGTTGTAACCGGAGAAGCCATCCATGAAGGAAAACACGGAGAACTGGGCTGTGTTGTCGACCAACACATCGATATGAGGCAGCAGGAAATCATCTTTAGGGCTCGCCCTATACAAATCCCGATAATCGACGCACATTCGTACCTTACCGTCCTTCTTCGGTACAGGCACTATGTTGGCAACCCACGGAGGGTAAGTAGTGACCGCTAAGAAGCCAGAATCAAGCAGTTTCTGCACTTCTTCTTTGATCTTAACGGCCATATCTGGTCTCGTCCTCCTAAGCTTCTGCTTAACGGGAGGGCAATCTTCTCGCAGCGGCAAGTGGTGGACCACGATGTCCGTGTCAAGTCCGGGCATATCTTCGTATGACCAAGCAAAGACGTCACTATACTCTCTTAGCATCTCGACCAATCTCTGCTTGACATCATTCTGCAATGCAGCCCCTATCCTGACGTTTCTGACGAGTTCTTCAGAACCCAGATTCACGATCTCAATCTCCTCCTCATGAGGCAGAATAACTTTCTCCTCTTGTTTCAACAAGCGGACCAACTCTTCAGGAAGGTCTTCGTCTTCATCAATCTCTTCTTCGGCTTGATAGATCGGGCAATCGAAGTCGAAGTGAGCCGTAGAAGGTCCAGAGTCGATGTCATATGTTATGTGGATCCTGCAATAACAAGGGTTAAGTTTAAAACAAGGATGTGCAGGTTAGCACAAACCCTATTGCCATTTTACTGTTTTTCAAAACAAATATAAAACAGGAATAACAAAGATCACAATATTTGAATACGAAGAAAACGCCTTTGATTTATTAACAAAATGCATGTACATAATCCCACAAGGCCCTGACAATAAAACCACTATGCCCCGGGTAGGACATAGGGTTGTACAATGATTGGAAAAAAGTAAATCATTACTCTTCGCTTGTCATCTGGATGATATCCTTGACGGACCAGTTGGTGAGTCTCTCGCCTGGCTTGCTTGGCTGGATCCAAGAGTCGAGGTCACAGTCGCTATCCCCGCTGTCTTCAGACACCGCATTGATGCTTTCGAATATTACTCCGCCACGGGTAAACTGGATCGGCCCTTTACCTCGGGACACACTGCTAGAAGAAGAAGAAGCTTCAGCTCCAGGAGAATATCCCAACCCAAACTTGTCCTGCTTGTTGGGTATCTCCAAAATTCGCCCCCAACCTGGGGTAGATCCGGCTTGGACAACGGCCCGAGCTTCCTTGAACGAGGAGAGGGTCATCTCTGGCTTTTCAGTGACCACAGGAGCTACGTCTTTCAACTTGACAGCTTCGAACGCTTGGCAAAGAGTCTCATGGATTTTGCCATCCATTTCAACATACTTAAAGGGCGACAAATGGCTCACCATTATGTCTTCCTCGCCACAAACGGTTACGATGCTTCCTCCGACAACATATTTGAGCTTTTGGTGCAACGTAGAGGTCACGGCACCAGCAGCATGGATCCACGGCCGGCCCAAGAGACAACTGTAGGCAGGCATGATGTCCATAATATAAAAGACCGCGTCGAACGTTTCCGGCCCGACTTGGATCGGCAGGGTCACCTCCCCGAAAACGTGGCGTTTAGTTCCGTCGAACGCCTTTGTCGCTACTGCGAAAATCGGCGCCGGCTGAACAGAAGAGTCGCCATCGTGCGTTATTTATCCCACGGGAGGGAAAGGAAACGCTCAGAGTAAACCTCGCACAACACGGGAAAGGTATGGTCGTCGCAACCAAAACCTGGATTCGGGAGTCGGTTACGCAAGGGGAAGGTATTAACACCCCTCACGTCCGTCGTACTCGACGGGATCCACGCTTGTTTTCGGGTATGGATTGTTATTCTATCTACTCTAAAGGTTAAGGGTTAAAAAAGAAAATAAATTGACTCGGCAAAGTATCGCACTTTATGCCTACGTATTCCCGTCTGGAACGAGAAATCAGAGTCAACGTAGTTCGCCTACCTACGGGAAAGGAGGGGAAGGTTGCTCGCTAGGATATCGCATCCTATGCCTACGTACTTCCACACTGCATGGAAGATCAGAGCAAACGTAGTTCGGGCCATGTACGACACAAGTCTGTCTTGATTGATTTTATTCCTTCTGAAAAAGGTTTTTCTGATTAGCAGTCCCAGCGGACAAAAATGACGTCTTGATGAGTTCACATTCTTTTACGGAAGAAGTGTCTTTTATTGTGTTTGAAATTTTATTGTATTTTTCTGTTTGTTTTGAGGAAGAAGAGACAGAACTCTAACCTACGGTTGCGAAGGGAATCAAACTAACCTAATGTTATCATGCATGGGTTAAGACCTAGTGTCTATCATGCTCCTCTCTTGCGCAGAGAGAAACAGAGATCCTAAGGGAATAGACGGAAACAGAAACAATAGCAGATATATACAGTAAAGCAGTAAAATGCATGGATGCAGCAATACAAGCGAGGCAAGGGAGTCCCACTCAACCTCGAACCTAGAAAACAATAGGCAAAAGTGAACAGACTTCACTTTCAACCCAACAGGGTAAACAGCAAACAATACAGTCCAGAAAACCAATCAATACATCAGAAATGAAATACAGCAAAAATAAACAGCCACAGCAGCTCTGCATCAACACCTATCTTCAAGCTTCAGCACGCATCAATCTCCATTTCCACAGTCTTCAAGCAAGGGCTTTGGTCATCAGTCTTCCATCTGCGATGGCTTTTCTTCCAGTCAAAATCTCCAAGAGGAACATCAGTCAACAAGATGAAGTGAATGAATGTTAGACAGTCAATTACCTACCAAGGGTGGTTCATTAACTGTTAACATTATATAGACAATTTTCCCTCAAAAGTTCTATCTTTCAAATACATTCACTGATCCTTCCAAAGGAAGGAGGTGGATATCTGAAAGAGACTTTGAATCATAGAGAAAGGATGGATGCAGGCAAGGCGCTCCATGTTTGAGAAACAAGCTTTCTAATCTAGAGCTCTGCCTAGCTCCTAAACCCTAGTCTCCTCAACAGCTGCTAGCAAGAATCTCCTCTTCAACTCTGGAAGTTGGTCTTCAGTCTCTGGATCTCCAATGGCTCCATCATCCCAAGTCTTCAGCTCTCCCAATCCCCAAGCAATCCCAATACCCACACAAACAAACAATATTCCCCAGAGGGCACACCACACCAGTCAATCAAATATAGACAGTAATACTAATAGCAGTAGGGGAATCCTAATGATTTCTAAGGGATCTAATAACTACTCATAGTCCCTATAGTCCCATATCTAAAATATTCAATCTCTAAGTCCTAAGGGAAATGATTCAATTCTCCTATGTTATCACTTAAACCCTTAATTTTGTTCATGTTGTTCTCACCTAAACTAATCACCTAATATTAATTCCTAAATATATGAACTAAAATGTATGCACAAGCTAACAATGTCTATTACTCACCCTAAAAAGAATGGGCAAAAAATATTAAAGCATTTGATCAAACTAAAATTAACAAAATCATGTACCAAACAAAATATTATTTCACCTAATTAAAAGGAAAATATGCCAAAAATAAGAAAATAAAATGAACTATTAATTTTTTTGTATGATAATTTTCTTGACCAACTTAAGAAAATAATGCAAAAAGAACCAATGGAAAATATGCATTTTATGATTTATTATGATTTTTTGAAGATTTAACATTTTTGAAAGAAATTAAAATGTGAATTAGATGGATGAGGGTGCAACAAGTAATGAAATTCAGTTAAAACAACCAGATGGGCCCAGACTGGGGGGCGCGCATAGCAAGCGCGTCTGGGCCCAATCAAACAGAAAATATAACAAAAATTAAAAAAACAATAAACGGTGCATAAAGTAAATTTTTCAGTTCAAATGAGCTGGGCCTGATTTGAGGGGGTGGCGTTAGCAAGGATTTTAAAGCCCAGTCAGAAAATATTAATGAAACGGTGCATTGAGGCCTTTGAATCTCCCTCCGTTTTCATCTTTAAACCAAGGCCGTTGGATCCAGAACCAAGTCAAGGTCAAACAAGCAATCGTGGGGTTCAAAGGTCGTCTTCAACCTTGAGCCAAACCCTAACTCTGAAAAACCCTAACCATGCAAGCACCTTCCATTGTTCTGTTCTCTCTCATCTCTCCATGGATGCCTTCGACTCCAAGAGCAAAATTGCTCCAAAAACTTGCCTCTACACAGCCATGACCATAGTTCATCCTAACACTCAAGCAATCATGGAACCCGATACACATAACAGTTGGAATCCACCATTAACACCTGTCATCGCTCGCTCCCAACCTCGCCAATTCTTACCCTAAACTGATCTACACTCCATGCTGATTAACCTGAGCTACTTATTTAAGATTTTCTTGCCATGTACTATGAGATATAAACCCTAACAGTTCTTGCACACCAATGGCAACCTTCATGGAATCTCTTCAAACTTTGTGGAATTCATCATCTAACCTAACTTAACCATTCTATGCTAACAAAACCCTAACATGCTAGCTAAACCATGCAATTCGAGCAGAGATACCAACCTGGTTCAAAATGGAGAAACAACTATGGAACTCCTTGATCCAATGCTTGCAGTGATTGGAAATGGATCAGGGAACTTGTTCTTGACTTCTGTATGCAATGAATTTGACTCAAACCTCTTGGATCTTGTGATTGAGAAATTCTTGATTCTTGGGTGGTTAACTTGCACAGCTCGAATCCTCTTCAATTCTACCAAATGATTGCATGAATTGTGATCTATGGATGATGATGATGAAGAACAGATCAAGAATGGTGCAAATTGGTGAAAGTTTGAGAGAATTTGGATTGATTTTGCAAATGAGAGAAAGTGTGTGAAACTTGTGGTTTTGAGTAAATGTGATCACCAACCATGGCATTAACCCTCTCCATTCAATATATACATGGCATTAGAACCTCCTAGAAGTTTGGAGAAACTTCCCATGTGTGATTTCCCTTGGATTTGGCTTATGTTTCTTCCATTATAAGTAACCATGAATAACTCTCAAAATTTGAACTAACCTCAAAATTCCACTTTAGCCAATGTTCTCAAAATGATCTTTCCATTCAAAATGACCTATAACTTCACCTCATTTGGCCAAAATATGAAAAATCTCATTTTTTAGGTCATTTTTATTCATTAAATCCAACAATTTTGAAACCTTGTGCTATGAATCTTTCCAATCTCTAATGGTCACTTTTCTAGACTCAAAATGTCATTTGGGACAAGTTTGATGTTGTAAAGTTTTCCATTTGAAGCTTCCTTGTATGAGTTTTGGGCATAGGCTTGAAATGACATGTAATTCTCAAATGACCAAAATACCCTTTGCTTGCCAAGACCATAAGTAAATTCCACAAATCATATGAAGGCATACTATACCATTATAGAAAGCTAATACAATGAGGAACAATTCTTATGTTGACCAGAAATTCATTTGAAATCTCCTTGAGGGGTAAAAATAGCTTGGAAGTCAAGTCACTTTCACAGACAAAATTTCAGATACCTTAGATGACCTGTAACTTGCAAGGACCATAACTTGAGTTCTATAAATCTCCTTGATGTCTTCCACCACTCAAATTAAAGGTCTTGGGATCCTCTACAAGTTCCATGTTGGCCAAGGAACCATTTGGAGCTTGCATTTTGACTTATCTTGCTTGGAAATTTGACCTAAATTAGGGGATTTTACACAGAAACCCTAATTTAGAAACTCGTCTTCTCCTTGATTTCTCTTGAATTCTTCTTAACACATCCCCCTATCCTTCTATACATGTCAAATGATGAACCCCACATCTCTCCAATAGCCCTTAATGCCTCACAATCAGTCAATTGACCTAAAGTTGACCTAGAGTTGACCCCAGATGAAACCCTAGTTGACTGTCTTCAACTGCAATACTTGTGACTACACCAATGACTTGTCTCCTTCTCCAAATGACTTTATAAGTCTCCCATGATGTCCAGATACTCTCTATGCTCAATCCATAGCTCACACTTTCTTTGTTGATCCTCAGATACCCTCAGATAGGAGATGGATGCACTTGCTTGATCCATTGACTTGATAGCCCTCAAATTCTTTCTGATGACTTGAATGGGATTGAATAACCTCTTGATAAGCTCATAGAGATGAGAATAATGATTGGTCCCCTGTTGAATGACTTGCTATGCTTATGCTATGCAGATGGTTAGGCTATGTAGATGACTCTATATGCAAATGCTAATGATATTGAAACATAAACCAAGTGAATAAGGTTGGGCAAATTTTAGGGTGCAACAACTGCCCCTATTCAAACGACTTGGACCCGATTGGGTGAAGAGCCCGGAGCCTTCAGACATTCGCGGTACGAGACGGTTGAATACTAAGAACCCGGAAATTTGCCAACCGCAGAAATAAGCTGCACCACTGCTTGGGGAACGATATTCATCAACTATTACGGCAACCAACTGATCCATTAGTGACCGTTCTGGGGATGACTCGCCTGCATTTCATCAGGAATAAATCGTCCACGTTAGGAGTAAACTCTTGTCCACGTTAGGAATAACATTGTCCACGTTAGGACTCACCCTTCCACGTAAGGAATAACCGTTCTTTCCACGTCAGGAATAACACCGTCCATGTTAGGACTCACCTTTCCACGTAAGGAATAACCGTTCCGCGTTAGGAATAACACCGTCCACGTTAGGACTCACCTTTCCATGTAAGGAAACAATCTTCTTTCCATGTTAGGAATACAACTTGATATGTCCACGTAAGGACTCAATCTTTCCACGTAAGGAATCATCATCTTTCCACGTAAGGAAACCACTTCTTTTCCACGTTAGGAATCTCATCTTTGATCTGTCCACGTCAGGACTAAACTTTTCCACGTAAGGAAACAACTTCTCTTTCCACGTAAGGAATCAACTTGCTTTTCCACGTTAGGAACTGAAACTTCTCTTTCCACGTGACGAATAAACTTCTTTCCACGTAGGGAATCACCATTTTTCCACGTAAGGAAACCATATTCTTTTGATTTGTCCACGTCAGGACTAAACTTTCCACGTAAGGAATACATCCTCTTTCCACGTAAGGAATCTCATCTTGATATGTCCACGTAAGGACTCAATCTTTCCACGTTAGGAGTCAAACTTTGATATGTCCACGTCAGGACTAAACTTTTCCACGTAAGGAAACAACTTCTCTTTCCACGTAAGGAATCAACTTGCTTTTCCACGTTAGGAACTGAAACTTCTCTTTCCACGTGAAGAATAAACTTGTCCACGTCAGGACTCACATTTCGTCTTGATTTGTCCACGTAAGGACTCCCCTCTTGACTTGCTGAGGAAATAAAACCTTGTCCACGTCAGGACTCGTGCACCTTCGACCCACTGGGGAAGTGAGACTTGTCCACGTCAGGACTCACATCTTCATCTGATGAAATAATAGAACCTGTCCACGTCAGGACTTGCGCGTCTTCGACTTGCTGGGGAAATAAGACTTTGTCCACGTCAGGACTCATACTTTGACAACAACACGAAGAAGGATAAATTTGTCCACGTCAGGACTCTCGCGTCTTGTCATCGCGAAAAACTATAACTTTACCCACGTCAGGACACACAGTTCACCATTAAGAAGAAAGACACTTGCTGGAAATAAATTGTCCACGTCAGGACACCAACACGAAGAGTAACCAACTTTGTCCATGTCAGGACTCCACACTCAATCAATACCGAGAACTCGAATCTGTCCACGTAAGGACTAACACACATCGTCAACTTGAGGAAATGTCCATCCACGTTAGGACTAACACATACCGTCAAACTGGAAGAAATGTCCACGTCAGGACTCCACATTCCAACAATTCTGAAAAATCGAACCTGTCCACGTTAGGGCTAGCACCTCCTATCAGCCCAGGGAAATAAAACTGTCCACGTTAGGACCCCCACTTTTCTAGCACGAGGAAAACCTGTCAATAAAATTGTCCTCGTCAGGACTCATCCTTCCGTTGGTCCACAAACTTCTTATCACTGACGTTACAGTGACCTTGAGGCGGACTCTACTGGGGATATCTGGAAACCAAACTACCGGACGCCTGTTTTGATAACCGGCTGTGGCCTCTGAAATTCTGGTTCGGGAAACCCTTTAATGACAAATAACTCTGCTTGAGAATGAGGAGAAATCTTGCCTACCCACTCTGGCGGGGAAAACACGAGAAATTCATAAATAACTCTGTTCGGAGACAAAGAGAACTTCATCATGACAACTCTGTGGGGAGTAGTGCCAAAGCTGACACTTCGTTGAATGTCTCACGCCGAGACCTAGAATGTTTATTGATTCACCTGAGCAAGGGCTCTCTCTACCTGCAAGAGAAACAATACTTGAAACAAAAGGTTAGCCAACCTGGTTTATGTTTCAAAATGCATGCGTTTGACAATGATGCAATGCTCCATTCGACATGGAAGTGCTACGCTTTTATTTGGTGGATGCAAATATGACACTATATGCCGATGCAAATGCAGGCTCGAGCTGCTGGGATACAGGAAACCGCTTCAGCAAAATAAATGCTGAAGACAAATGCCAACTCCGCTGGGGATAGCCAGGTGCTACAGAATCATTCCGGCAAAATAAATGCTGGAAGAGTGAAGCCGACTCAGCTAGGAAATTGGGAACTTGAACCAAACACCTCATTAAAGTAACACCCTGCTGGGGAATATAACTCTGCTGGGGAATAGCAGATGCGCCTGGTATGATTGGCCTTCTGCTGGAGAGTGAACGAATATCACACGGTATTCTGACAAAATAAATGTCAGGGCGCACGACCAACTCTGCCGGGGAGAGTCTCGATCTTCGAGTTCCACTGAGAGGAATGAAAATACTAGCTGAAAAGAGAACTCCATTAGGGATGGGATGATTCTCTTGGGGGAAAATCAACTGACTCCGCTGGGGGAGAGTAGATGACCCTGCGGGGAAAGGTAAGCCGTCTGAATACGACTCACAAATGTTAATCTTCTGAGGCTAAACCAACTCTGCTTGAGATGCACTGTCTGAATACAGCCTTCGATCTAGGAATCGCCAAACTCTGCGGAGGATAAATGACTTGGCTAGAGAATGTCCTTTGGATAAGCTGCGACTAGCTGGGGAATTCGATCCTTCTTCAGGAAGCACATGCATGACCTGTGTGGGGATCGAGTCTTTCGTTATTGCAATCTTTTGATCGTCTTCCTCGTACGGCTATGAAACCTGCAACAACACAAACAAGACACGACAAGCCTATGCAACCAAATCTATTCAGGTTAGTGACACCCTTTCCAGTTAACTCAAAGCTTTAGCAGTTGTTGGCAAGGGCCAGCGATGTTATACACATGCTAGTTTCAGTAAACTTAGGCGCTTTATCATGCACAAAACAGTAAAGAACCAGCATCAAGTACTGAATAACATATTTTATTGATTGGGCCCCTGAATGGGCGGAAAAAAAAATTTGTACACAGGATGTAACTCCTGAAAAGAGGAAGCTACGCAAAGCAGATATACAAGTATGCACAAGAAGCATAAATATGTTGACAACTAAATTTGTACACATGTCGGCAACGGGATGCAGACGAACACCACGAACTGATCCTCTTATGACTCGCCCGACTCTAATGCTTTCCCGGTATTCACACTTCCGAAGAGATTGTATCCGATAATCGACCCCTCAGGTATATTCTCCTGCACTGATGCTCACTGTAATATCAAATTCGGACCGCAGTCATTTGCTTTTCAAATCCCTAACTTTTGCGTGAACCGCCCTTTACGGGTTTTCAGTTCACCGGGATACCCCTTTTTGCCGAAGCCGCCCAGTGTAGGTTTTCAACTTCGCGGGTGTACATTTTTCAATTTATCCCTAACTTTTGCCCGAACCTTTCATTCTGTTTTTGGCTCGCCAGGATGCCCCATTTTTGCCTGGACTCTCTTTTTTCTGTCCAGCGGGTCAATTTTAAGCAAAGTATTTTTTAACTGCGTCCGAATTCACAGGTGACGTGAAGTCTTCACCGTCCATAGTGGACAACAATAACGCTCCTCCGGAAAAGACTTTTCTGACAACGTATGGCCCTTCGTAATTGGGGGTCCACTTGCCCCTGTGATCTGCCTGCGGCGGGAGAATCCTTTTCAGCACAAGATCCCCCGTCTGAAAGCTTCGCGGATGTATCTTCTTATCATATGCTTTCTTCATTCGGCTCTGATACAAACGACCGTATGCTAGAGAAGCGAGCCTCTTCTCATCCATCAAACTCAATTGGTTCAACCTGTCTTTCACCCATTCTGCCTCGTCTAGCTGAACGTCTCGCAATACCCTCAGAGAAGGGATCTCAACTTCCAATGGTAACACCGCTTCCATTTCGTATACCAACGAGAACGGGGTTGCCCCGGTTGATGTGCGTACAGTCGTACGATAACCGTGCAAAGCGAAAGGTAGCATCTCATGCCAATCCTTATAGGTCACCACCATTTTTTGAACGATCTTCTTGATATTCTTATTGGCCGCCTCGACAGCGCCATTCATCTTGGGTCGGTAAGGGGAGGAGTTGTGATGTTCGATCTTGAAATTCTGACAGAGCTCCTTCATCATTTTGTTATTCAAGTTTGAACCATTGTCCGTGATTATCCGCTCGGGGATCCCATATCGGCAAATGATATCTCTCTTGATGAATCTGGCCACCACTTGCTTCGTTACATTTGCGTAAGACGCCGCTTCCACCCACTTGGTGAAATAATCGATTGCTACTAGGATGAACCGATGCCCGTTAGAAGCTGTCGGCTCGATCTTTCCAATCATGTTGATTCCCCACATCGAGAATGGCCATGGCGATGACATTACATTCAGAGGACTCGGAGGCACATGGATCTTATCAGCATAGATTTGGCACTTGTGGCACTTCCTCGCAAACTTGAAACAGTCAGTCTCCATAGTCAGCCAAAAATAACCTGCCCGCAGCAGCTTTCTCGTCATAGCATGCCCACCAGCATGCGTACCAAAGGTACCCTCATGTATTTCCTCCATGAGCAGCTTCGCCTCTTTCTCGTCTACACAATGCAACAACACCAAGTCGTGGTTTCTTCTGTATAAGACGCCATCCGGATTCAAATAGAAGTTACCCGCTAATCTCCTGAGAGTCTTCTGATCTTGACTGGATGCCCCAGCCGGATACTCTTTATTCTTCAGAAAATTAAGGATATCAAAATACCACGGTTTGTCGTCGGATGCTTCATCAATAGCAAATACGAAAGCTGGTCTGTCAAGCCGAGAAATAACGATTCTGGGGGCCTCATTCCAGAAGTTGACTTTGTACATGGAAGACAAAGTGGCGAGAGCGTCAGCCATTTGATTCTCTGCCCGCGGTACGTGATGCAATTCAACCTTGTCGAAGAAAGGCAACAATCTCCTTGCATAATTCATGTAATGTATCAAATTGGGCTGACGTGTCTCCCATTCCCCTTTTATTTGATTCACCACCAGAGCTGAGTCTCCGTATACGTCTAAATTCTTGATTCGCAAATCAATGGCTTCTTCAAGCCCCATTATACAAGCTTCGTATTCGGCTTCATTATTAGTGACGACAAAGGTCAATCGGGCAGTAAACGGGATGTGCGACCCGTGTGGCGTAGTGATGATTGCCCCTATTCCGCTACCGTAAGCGTTCACAGCCCCGTCAAATATCATCTTCCACTTGGAACCCAACTCTGGTCCTTCGTCTGGCAACGGCTCTTCACAATCTTTCATCTTTAGGTACATGATATCCTCGTCAGGAAAATCAAACCTCATCGATTGGTAATCTTCAATAGGCTGCTCCGCCAGATACTCAGACAACACACTCCCCTTTATAGCCTTTTGCGAGACATATTGAATGTCATATTCAGTCAAGACCATCTGCCAACGGGCAATTCTCCCTGACAACGCCTGCTTTTCGAATACATATTTGATAGGATCCATCTTCGAGATGAGCATGGTTGTATGATTCAGCATGTATTGCCTCAAACGCTTGGCGGCCCAGGCTAGCGCGCAACAAGTTTTCTCAAGCATTGAGTATCGAGATTAATAATCGGTAAATTTCTTACTCAAGTAATAAATTGCATGCTCTTTTCTCCCTGTCTCGTCGTGCTGACCGAGAACACAACCCATGCTTCCCTCAAGAACTGTCAAATACATAATCAAGGGTCTACCTGCCACTGGGGGTATCAAAATAGGAGGCTCCTGCAAATACTGCTTTATTTTATCGAACGCCTTTTGACAGTTTTCGTTCCATGTTACAGCTTGATCTTTCTTCAGCAGCTTGAATAATGGTTCACACGTGGCAGTTAGGTGAGATATGAACCGGGCGATGTAGTTCAACCTCCCTAAAAACCTGCGCACCTCTTTCTCTATTTTAGGCGTCGGCATTTCTTGAATTGCTCTTATCTTAGCAGGATCAACCTCTATTCCTCTTTCGCTTACGATAAACCCCAGCAGCTTACCCGATCTCACCCCGAAGGTGCACTTGTTAGGGTTCAGTCTCAGCCTGAACTTCCTAAGCCTTTTAAATAACTTCAGCAGATTCACCAGATGCTCTTCCTCCGTCTGGGATTTGGCAATCATATCTTCAACATAAACTTCGATCTCTTTATGCATCATATCATGAAAAAGAGTCGTCATAGCACGCTGATATGTTGCCCCAGCATTTTTCAAGCCAAAGGGCATCACTTTGTAGCAAAATGTTCCACAAGGCGTTATGAAAGTGGTCTTCTCCATATCCTCTGGCGCCATTTTAATCTGATTATAGCCTGAAAAGCCATCCATGAAGGAGAATATGGAGTATTGAGCAGTATTATCAACTAGCACGTCGATATGAGGAAGTGGAAAATCGTCTTTTGGGCTCGCTTTATTCAAATCTCTATAATCCACGCACATTCGCACCTTGCCGTCTTTCTTTGGCACTGGTACGATGTTAGCAACCCATGAGGGATATTTTGTCACAGCCAGGAAACCAGCATCCCACTGTTTTTGAACTTCCTCTTTGATCTTTACTGCCATGTCTGGTCTAGTTCTGCGAAGCTTTTGTTTGACTGGCGGGCATTCTTCTTTCAGTGGCAGACGGTGCACAACCATATCTGTATCGAGCCCTGGCATATCTCCATACGACCAAGCGAATACATCACTATACTCTCGGAGCATTTCAACCAGCCTTCGCTTGATATCGCTCTGCAGTGCGGCCCCGATACGAATATTCTTCTCAACCCCTTCCGACCCCAAGTTGATAATTTCGACGACCTCTTCGTGAGGCAGAATGACTCTTTCCTCTTGCTTCACCAACCAAGACAGTTCTTCAGGAACGTCACTATCTTCGACAACCTCTTCTTCGGCCTGAAATACCGGGTGCTCAAAGTCGGGACGAGTCATAGGTGGTTCAAGGATGTCATCTGAAAATGTTATCCTGCAAAAGGAATGGTTAAGTGCTTCAAAATGCGTATAAAGCGAATAACCACGTTGCCATTTTATTGAAAAATACAAAACAAGAAAGACAGAGATTACAGTATTCGCACATGAAAAAACGCCATTTATTTAATGATTAACACGCAATGTTCATAACAACACAGCCCTAAGCAAATCACGATGCCCCGGGCAAGACATCAGATTATTCAACAATTAATAAAACAAAGCATTATTGTTTAAGAGTCACAGGAACAAGCTCCTGAATAGACCAGTTGCACAGTCCTTATCCTGGCGTGCTTGGCTGAATCCAGACATCCATATCACAGTCGCTGTCTCCTTCGTCAGATTCCGAAGCAGCGTTGACGGTTTCATGACATACTCCACTGGCAGAGATGGTTATTGGCCCTCTGAAACGGGGTGCCCCCGCAGCAGGTGTTGACGACGACGGTTGGTATCCTAGCCCGAACCGGTCCATCTTTACAGGAATATCCAGCACTTTGCCCCAGCCCTTTGCTTCTCCTGCCTCCACCAGAGCTTGAGCTTCTTTATACGACGAGACGGCTATCTCTGACACTTTGCTCGGCCCGGGACCTTTGTCCTTGATACGCAACCCTTCAAATGCCTGGCAGGGTGTTTCGTGGATCTCTCCGTCGACCTCCACATATTTAAATGACGACAGATGGCTGACCAGGATGTCTTCTTCTCCGCATACGGTGACTACGCTGTCTCCGACCATATATTTCAACTTCTGATGCAGGGTAGACGTGACTGCCCCAGCCCCATGAATCCAGGGTCTTCCGAGCAGGCAGCTATATGCGGGCTGTATATCCATGATATAAAATTCCGTCGCAAACACTTCTGGCCCTACCTGTAGAGGCAATGTTATCGATCCAAAGACTGTTCTTCGCGTGCCATCAAATGCTCTGACTACCAAGTCACTGGGCGTGCACAGGATTCCTCTGACATCTAGCTTCATCATCGCTTTCTTGGGCAGCACGTTCAAAGATGATCCGGTATCGACCAGTACATGTGACATGACTGATCCTCTACATTCGACAGATACGTGCAGCGCCATATTATGATCTCTCCCCTTAGGGGTCAAATCGAAGTCGGTAAAGCCCAAGCTGTGGCCTGTATTCACATGTGCCAACACTCCTTCCAGCTGATTCACGGAGACGTCTTGGGGTACGAAAGAAGTATCCAGGACTTTCAACAAAGCATTCCTGTGAGCTTCAGAACACAGTAGCAACGACAGGATAGATATCTTGGAGGGCGTCTGTTGCAGATGCTCCACAATCTTATAATCACTTTTTCGAATCAAGCGCATGAACTCTTCTACATCTTTCGATGCCGCTTCTTTGCCGCTTGCCTGTACTGGGCCATTCTCAACCATCTTCCCCTTTCCTTTCGCTAGTCTTTCGGCCTCCACTTCAGGTGATATAAAGATCCTACCACTCCTTGTCATACCTCCTGAACCAACAACGTTGTCTACAGTCTCGGCTGGCTGCTTATTAACATCAATCTTTATCCCGTCACAATACACCTCCAACCCATATGACCATGGGACTGCTTTTGTGTTCTCATACGGGATCGGTCCGGCCTTAGTTATGGTGATCGGTGGTCGCTGGACCGGTGCTGCAATAGTGATTGTCTTCCGAGGAATTGTTACAGTGGCCACATCACTCTGATCATCTGCTACTGCCCCTGCAGGCTCTTCAGCTGCTGCTCGGTCAAACTGCAATGTGCCGCCGTCAATTAAAGCCTGAATGCCTTTCTTCAAATCATCACACCCCCCAGCTAGGGTCCAGCATTCTAAGCAATACTCGTCACATCCTGGATAAACACACCCTTGCAGCAATCTGCTTTTTATCTCGCTCAGCGGCGTTTTTAAATCGTCGACATCCATAATCAGATTCAACCCTTCCTCAGTCAGAATGGCGTTTGCCCCATGATTAGGCATGGGCTTCTGCACTATATTCGGCCCTGCCGTTTCGAAGTTGATAGCCTTATTGTCCAAAAGATCCTGCACAACATGCTTAAAAGCATGGCAACCCTCTACATCGTGGCCCGGAGCCCCAGAGTGAAACTCGCAGTGCCTGCTTGCATCATAACCATACGGAGGAGTTCCCGTTATCGGTGCCAGAGTTCTCTTCTCTACCAGGTTCAAACCCAACAATGTCTGCAACAAATCTGCGTACGTTGAGGGAGGCTTCTCAAACACTCTTCTTGGTTTACCACCCTGGAATCTTCGTTGAGCAAGCTGTGCCCCCTGCTGTGGCTGCTGCTGCTGCTGCATGGGCTGCTGCTGCTGCTGCATTGGCTGCTGCTGAAACGGTTGTTGTTGATATGGAATAGTAACACTCGCCACCTGCTGCGGCTGATGATATTGGTTTCGACCCCTGCCTCGGCCTCTAAATACTGCGCTTGCCTCGCCCTGACGGCGCCCACCAAAAGCCTTCCTATTACTGCCAGATGCAGTTGATTCCTCAGCCTGGAACCTGCCTTGCTTAATGTTGTTTTCAATCTTTTCTCCCATCAGAATCAAGTCTGAGAAACTAGCCAAAGACGTGTGAAACAACTTGTCGTAAAACATGCCTGTGAACGTGTCGATGAACATGTCGTTCATTTCCTTGTCTTCTAAAGGAGGACGGACCCTGGCAGCCATATCGCGCCACCTTTGCGCGTACTCTTTAAAGCTCTCACCCTTCTTCTGAGACAGCCCTGTCAATTGGACCCAATTGGGCGCCAAGTCGCTGTTATACTTGTAGTGAGCTACAAATGCCTCTGCCAATTGCTTCCATGTCTTGATATTAGTTGGCGCCAACCCCATATACCACTCTAAGGAAGGGCCCGACAGACTATCTTGAAAGAAATGCATTAGCATTCTCTCATCAGTTGAGTACGCAGACATCCTTCTGTAATAAGCCCGCACGTGCACTTTCGGACATGTGTCCCCTTTATACTTATCAAACGTAGGAGCTTTGAATTTGATTGGCACCCTCAAGCCAGGTACCAGGCCCATTGTTGCCATGTCTAAGCCCACAGCACTTTGGTTCAGGACCCCCCTCATCTTCTCTTCTAGCATTCTGATCTTCTGGGACTCATCCATCGGCCCTTCGAAACCTCCGCCGGAGAAAGCGTCCTCCTGCTGATCTTCTTGCCACATACCATTCCCAGCTCCATACCCATCATATCCATTACTGCGGCCAGCTCTGATCTGATTCATCACTGGGCCTCGCCCTCTGTTGCCGTATCCCTGAACACCTCCAGCAGGCCCAAAAGCCATTAACCCAGCGCCGTTTCCATTTCCGAAACCTCCGTAACCCTGATTGGCCACACCGTAACCATCTTGCCTAAAGCCTTGAGCATTGAAACCATATTTCCCAGCGTTATCGAATCCCTGATCGTTGAACCCGAATCCAGCATTGCCGAAGCCGTTGCCTCCCATATTATCACCCAAGTTGACATCACCAAGCCCAACGTTATGGACAGCAGTCTCGTTCCCAACTCCGACGTTACCGTTCCCAGCAGCGGTAGCATTGTTGACATTAGCAGCAGGTATATTAACTACAGGTGGAGCCACTGGCGTGGGAGTGCCATCTCCCTGAACAGTATCGACTCGCACAGACTGATGATCCTCATTACCGTGACCGGCGTTTCTGACCAACAGAGGCTGCACCATGGCTTGCAAATTCTCCTGACCTTTTGCAATAGCTTCCATGGTCTGCATAAAGAGAGCTAGCTTCTCGCGCACATCTTGCGTCTCGTTCTGCATTTGATCCATGATTCTTCGGCAGTTGGTGCGAGTGGAGTATCGATGGGGATGTTGGTTTGCAATTCTGTAAACACCTGCTGAGATGCAAGAGATGAGATACAATTTCGAACCAGTACCTGCAATGCAAAATGGATATGCAATATGCTACCAACATATGAATGAAAATGCGAATGCGTATGCACACAGTCAACAGGGATCAAGTGCCCCGGCTGAGAAGCCTGAACCATATCAAGAAGTCTCAGATAGACCCTTCAGAAGTCCTCAAACCCTGGCCTCAGATAGACCTACAACAAAGCTCCAACTCTGGTCTCTGATAGACCCATAACTCTGACTGGTCTTTGACAGACGTCACATCATATCTCCCACTGGTCTCTGACAGACCTCAGAACTCTCCAACTGGTCTCTGACAGACCTCAGAACCCTCCAACTGGTCTCTGACAGACCTCAGAACTCTCCATAAATACCCAGGATCTCAGATCAAGAAACAAACCGGTAGTCTGAAGGTCTAGTTACCTGCATAACCCCAAACCCTCTCACAGGTGGATGTCCTAGTAACTGACAAAGGTATGGCATCCTATGCGGTCGTCGGCGTCACAGACTTTCAGGGTTGATGATACGATTCCCAGGAGGAGTGGCATCACCAAATCCTGAATAGGCCTCACTTAGCCAACTTCCAAATGATCGGTTCCCGGAGTCGACAATTCAGCTGACCAACAACCCCTTCGACCCAAAGGGTAGAAAAAGAAGCCAACCAGAAGAACCTCGTCCGAGTGTAGATTTCATGAGACACTAATGCAAGCAAAGCCGGCACGCGCCCACTACTTTCTACTCTAATTCTAGGTGCACTCAAGCCCAGGTCCGACTTATCTCTCAATCAAAGAACCACCCATCACACCCCAATACAGCAATAATAATCAATATATATAATGCTGAAAATAAAGGTCAGAAATATAAATCCATACAAAATCCTCGACGGGAAAACAAGCGTTAGGATTGACTCTCTTAAGGGACGTTGGATCCCAAATGCATAAGAACTATCGCAGTCCTTAGCAGCCAGGGGACGTTGGATCCCCAGCAGAGTCGCCAGCTGTCGCTACTGCGAAAATCGGCGCCGGCTGAACAGAAGAGTCGCCACCGTGCGTTATTTATCCCACGGGAGGGAAAGGAAACGCTCACAGTAAACCTCGTACAACACGGGAAAGGTATGGTCGTCGCAACCAAAACCTGGATTCGGGAGTCGGTTACGCAAGGGGAAGGTATTAGCACCCCTCACGTCCGTCGTACTCGACGGGATCCACGCTTGTTTTCGGGTATGGATTGTTATTCTATCTACTCTAAAGGTTAAGGGTTAAAAAAGAAAATAAAATGACTCGGCAAAGTATCGCACTTTATGCCTACGTATTCCCGTCTGGAACGAGAAATCAGAGTCAACGTAGTTCGCCTACCTACGGGAAAGGAGGGGAAGGTTGCTCGCTAGGATATCGCATCCTATGCCTACGTACTTCCACACTGCATGGAAGATCAGAGCAAACGTAGTTCGGGCCACGTACGACACAAGTCTGTCTTGATTGATTTTATTCCTTCTGAAAAAGGTTTTTCTGATTAGCAGTCCCAGCGGACAAAAATGACGTCTTGATGAGTTCACATTCTTTTACGGAAGAAGTGTCTTTTATTGTGTTTGAAATTTTATTGTATTTTTCTGTTTGTTTTGAGGAAGAAGAGACAGAACTCTAACCTACGGTTGCGAAGGGAATCAAACTAACCTAATGTTATCATGCATGGGTTAAGACCTAGTCTCTATCATGCTCCTCTCTTGCGCAGAGAGAAACAGAGATCCTAAGGGAATAGACGGAAACAGAAACAATAGCAGATATATACAGTAAAGCAGTAAAATGCATGGATGCAGCAATACAAGCGAGGCAAAGGAGTCCCACTCAACCTCGAACCTAGAAAACAATAGGCAAAAGTGAACAGACTTCACTTTCAACCCAACAGAGTAAACAACAAACAATACAGTCCAGAAAACCAATCAATACATCAGAAATGAAATACAGCAAAAATAAACAGCCACAGCAGCTCTGCATCAACACCTATCTTCAAGCTTCAGCACGTATCAATCTCCATTTCCACAGTCTTCAAGCAAGGGCTTTGGTCATCAGTCTTCCATCTGCGATGGCTTTTCTTCCAGTCTCAATCTCCAAGAGGAACATCAGTCAACAAGATGAAGTGAATGAATGTTAGACAGTCAATTACCTACCAAGGGTGGTTCATTAACTGTTAACATTATATAGACAATTTTCCCTCAAAAGTTCTATCTTTCAAATACATTCACTGATCCTTCCAAAGGAAGGAGGTGGATATCTGAAAGAGACTTTGAATCATAGAGAAAGGATGGATGCAGACAAGGCGCTCCATGTTTGAAAAACAAGCTTTCTAATCTAGAGCTCTGCCTAGCTCCTAAACCCTAGTCTCCTCAACAGCTGCTAGCAAGAATCTCCTCTTCAACTCTGGAAGTTGGTCTTCAGTCTCTGGATCTCCAATGGCTCCATCATCCCAAGTCTTCAGCTCTCCCAATCCCCAAGCAATTCCAATACCCACACAAACAAACAATAATCCCCAGAGGGCACACCACACCAGTCAATCAAATATAGACAGTAATACTAATAGCAGTAGGGGAATCCTAATGATTTCTACGGGATCTAATAACTACCCATAGTCCCTATAGTCCCATATCTAAAATATTCAATCTCTAAGTCCTAAGGGAAATGATTCAATTCTCCTATGTTATCACTTAAACCCTTAATTTTGTTCATGTTGTTCTCACCTAAACTAATCACCTAAGATTAATTCCTAAAAATATGAACTAAAATGTATGCACAAGCTAACAATGTCTATTACTCACCCTAAAAAGAATGGGCAAAAAATATTAAAGCATTTGATCAAACTAAAATTAACAAAATCATGTACCAAACAAAATATTATTTACACCTAATTAAAAGGAAAATATGCCAAAAATAAGAAAATAAAATGAACTATTAATTTTTTTGTATGATAATTTTCTTGACCAACTTAAAAAAATAATGCAAAAAGAACCAATGGAAAATATGCATTTTATGATTTATTATGATTTTTTGAAGATTTAACATTTTTGAAAGAAATTAAAATGTGAATTAGATGGATGAGGGTGCAACAAGTAATGAATTTCAGTTAAAACAACCAGATGGGCCCAGACTGGGGGGCGCGCATAGCAAGCGCGTCTGGGCCCAATCAAACAGAAAATATAACAAAAATTAAAAAAACAATAAACGGTGCATAAAGTAAATTTTTCAGTTCAAATGAGCTGGGCCTGATTTGAGGGGGTGGCGTTAGCAAGGATTTTAAAGCCCAGTCAGAAAATATTAATGAAACGGTGCGTTGAGGCCTTTGAATCTCCCTCCGTTTTCATCTTTAAACCAAGGCCGTTGGATCCAGAACCAAGTCAAGGTCAAACAAGCAATCGTGGGGTTCAAAGGTCGTCTTCAACCTTGAGCCAAACCCTAACTCTGAAAAACCCTAACCATGCAAGCACCTTCCATTGTTCTGTTCTCTCTCATCTCTCCATGGATGCCTTCGACTCCAAGAGCAAAATTGCTCCAAAAACTTGCCTCTACACAGCCATGACCATAGTTCATCCTAACACTCAAGCAATCATGGAACCCGATACACATAACAGTTGGAATCCACCATTAACACCTGTCATCGCTCGCTCCCAACCTCACCAATTCTTACCCTAAACTGATCTACACTCCATGCTGATTAACCTGAGCTACTTATTTAAGATTTTATTGCCATGTACTATGAGATATAAACCCTAACAGTTCTTGCACACCAATGGCAACCTTTATGGAATCTCTTCAAACTTTGTGGAATTCATCATCTAACCTAACTTAACTATTCTATGCTAACAAAACCCTAACATGCTAGCTAAACCATGCAATTCGAGCAGAGATACCAACCTGGTTCAAAATGGAGAAACAGCTATGGAACTCCTTGATCCAATGCTTGCAGTGATTGGAAATGGATCAGGGAACTTGTTCTTGACTTCTGTATGCAATGAATTTGACTCAAACCTCTTGGATCTTGTGATTGAGAAATTCTTGATTCTTGGGTGGTTAACTTGCACAGCTCGAATCCTCTTCAATTCTACCAAATGATTGCATGAATTGTGATCTATGGATGATGATGATGAAGAACAGATCAAGAATGGTGCAAATTGGTGAAAGTTTGAGAGAATTTGGATTGATTTTGCAAATGAGAGAAAGTGTGTGAAACTTGTGGTTTTGAGTAAATGTGATCACCAACCATGGCATGAACCCTCTCCATTAAATATATACATGGCATTAGAACCTCCTAGAAGTTTGGAGAAACTTCCCATGTGTGATTTCCCTTGGATTTGGCTTATGTTTCTTCCATTATAAGTAACCATGAATAACTCTCAAAATTTGAACTAACCTCAAAATTCCACTTTAGCCAATGTTCTCAAAATGATCTTTCCATTCAAAATGACCTATAATTTCACCTCATTTGGCCAAAATATGAAAAATCTCATTTTTTAGGTCATTTTTATTCATTAAATCCTACAATTTTGAAACCTTGTGCTATGAATCTTTCCAATCTCTCATGGTCACTTTTCTAGACTCAAAATGTCATTTGGGACAAGTTTGATGTTGTAAAGTTTTCCATTTGAATCTTCCTTGTATGAGTTTTGGGCATAGGCTTGAAATGACCTGTAATTCTCAAATGACCAAAATACCCTTTGCTTGCCAAGACCATAAGTAGAGTTCCACAAATCATATGAAGGCATAATATACCATTCTAGAAAGCTAAGACAATGAGTAACAATTCTTATGTTGACCAGAAATTCATTTGAAATCTCCTTGAGGGGTAAAAATAGCTTGGAAGTCAAGTCACTTTCACAGACAAAATTTCAGATACCTCAGATGACCTGTAACTTGCAAGGACCATAACTTGAGTTCTATAAATCTCCTTGATGTCTTCCACCACTCAAATTAAAGGTATTGAGATCCTCTACAAGTTCCATGTTGGCCAAGGATCCATTTGGAGCTTGCATTTTGACTTATCTTGCTTGGAAATTTGACCTAAATTAGGGGATTTTACACAGAAACCCTAATTTAGAAACTCCTCTTCTCCTTGATTTCTCTTGAATTCTTCTTAACAAATCCCCCTATCCTTCTCTACATGTCAAATGATGAACCCCACATCTCTCCAATAGCCCTTAATGCCTCACAATCAGTCAATTGACCTAAAGTTGACCTAGAGTTGACCCCAGATGAAACCCTAGTTGACTGTCTTCAACTGCAATACTTGTGACTACACCAATGACTTGTCTCCTTCTCCAAATGACTTTCTAAGTCTCCCATGATGTCCAGATACTCTCTATGCTCAATCCATAGCTCACACTTTCTTTGTTGATCCTCAGATACCCTCAGATAGGAGATGGATGCACTTGCTTGATCCATTGACTTGATTGCCCTCAAATTCTTTCTGATGACTTGAATGGGATTGAATAACCTCTTGATAAGCTCATAGAGATGAGAATAATGATTGGTCCCCTGTTGAATGACTTGCTATGCTTATGCTATGCAGATGGTTAGGCTATGTACATGACTCTATATGCAAATGCTAATGATATTGAAACATAAACCAAGTGAATAAGGTTGGGCAAATTTTAGGGTGCAACAGCCTTCACAACCAGATCACTGGGTGTGCAGATCACTCCACGAGTATCCAACTTCATTAATGCCTTCTTCGGAAGAACATTAAGTGACGAACCCGTGTCCACCAACACGTGCGACATAATCGTGCCCCTACACTCTATCGAGATGTGCAGGGCGCTATTGTGATTCCTCCCATTGGGCGTTAGCTCTATGTCTGTGAACCCTAGCCCATTTCCAGCATTTACGTGGGCTACAACCTCTTCTAGCTGATTTACCGATATTTCTTGCGGTACATAGGCGGCGTTCAACACCTTCAGCAGCGCGTTGCGGTGTGCTTCGGAACACAGCAACAAGTTTAGAATGGAAATCTTCGAGGGCGTTTGATGGAGATGATCTACAATCTTGTAGTCACTCTTTTTAATCAACCGCATGAACTCCTCGGCATCTTTAACAAGCAAGTCTCTTTCTACCCCACACGGGGCCTCTTCAACGACTTTACTTTTCCCTTTATCGGCCGCATCAGCTCTGACCGCTTTATCCGCCACGGCCTCTGGTGGTGCAAATACTCTCCCGCTGTGAGTGATACCACTGACTCCCGCAAGGTTCTCCACAGTCGACCCATACGATTCTAGCTCCAACCTCTGTCCGTTGCAGTAGACTTCAGCCCCATAATGCCACGGAATGGCGTTAATGCTCTCGAAGGGTATCGGCCCAGCTTTGGTGATAGTAATTGTGGGCGGTCTGGGCGCAGAAATAGTTATTGGCCGGTGAGGGATGGTGATGGTGGCGACTTCATCAGCCTACTTCAGCACTACCTCTCCTGATCCACTTTCAGCCCTCCGGCTAAACTGCAGAATCCCTTCAGTCATCAGACTTTGAATTCCTTCTACCAACTGCTCACATCCATCAGAACGTGTGGCACAGTCCATACATAGCTCTCCGCAACCTGGAAAGAACCCTCTTTGTAGCAACTTAGCTTTAACGAAGCTAAGCGGCGTCTTCAGATCTATGACGTCAGTCAACAAATCTGCACTCTCTTCTTCGATAATGGCGTTCACTCCGCCTCCCCTATGATTCGGCATAGGATTCTTCGTGACATTAGGCACATTATCGAAGAAGTTAATGATCTTGGCATCCACCATGTCCTGCACCTTATGCTTGAAGGCTTTGCAGTTCTCTATTGTGTGGCCTGGTGCCCCTGAGTGAAACTCACAAGTGGCATTGGCGTCGTACCCTGGCGGAGGTGCCCCTGTCAAGGGAGTCATCGTCCTCTTCTGGATCAACTGTAGCTGAAGCAAAGTCTGCAAGAGTTGCGCGTACGACATGGGCGGTGCCTCGAAGTGACGGTTTGCCAAAGATGCCCGATTCTGATACTTTCTATATCCTTGTTGATTCGGTTGCTGCTGCTGCTGCTGCGGAGCTGCTGGGATACTTATACTGGCCACTTGCTGGTGAGGGCCTTTACCCTTCCTTCGAGCGTTGGTCACAGCGCTCGCCTCTCCTTCTCGCCTTTTGCCAGCATAAGGTTTCCTTCCGCCTCCTCCAGATGAGGATGACTCACCTTGAATTTTCCCGATCTTGATCCCATTCTCGACGTGCTCACCCATGATAATGAGATCTGAGAACTTCCCAGACATACCGCTGACTAACTTTTCATAGTAAACCCCTGGGAGGGTGGCTACAAACATCTGCACGAGCTCTCGTTCAACCATCGGCGGCTGAACCCTGGCTGCCAACTCACGCCACCGCTGGGCGTATTCCTTAAACCCTTCATTGTTCCTCTGCGACAGGTTCTGCAGCTGGACTCGGTTCGGGGCTAAGTCGTTATTGTATTGGTAATGGTGCACAAATGCTTCAGCAAGATCCTTCCATGTGTGCACACTGGTTGGCTCCAGACCCATGTACCACTCGAGGGATGGCCCGGAAAGACTGTCTTGAAAGAAGTGCATCAACAACTTCTCGTCTTCGGAATGAGCAGACATCTTTCTGTAATATGATCTCAGGTGGACACGAGGGCAAGTGGTGCCCTTATATTTTTCAAAGTCGGGTACCTTGAACTTAGGAGGCACCTTGAAATCAGCAATTAATCCCAGCTTGGACATATCAACGCCCAAAGTATTCTGATTCTCGATATCTCTCATCTTATCTTCCAGTGCCTTGAATCTAAGCCGCGCTTCAGCATTCAGCTCCCCTTCAGCACCTCTCTGAGAGAACACATCATCCTGACGATCCTCTAGCCATGGCTGAGGCACAAACAGATTCTCGACGCCTGCATTGCCGTTGCCCGGCCCGATATTGACGTTAGCTCCCAGACTCCCATTACCGACGCCCGTCGTATTGAGTCCGATGTTGGCCATCACATTGCCATTAGCACTGTCGTTACCTCCGGTCACGGGAACACCATTCTGCGGAGTTTCAACTGGTGGAGGAGTAGGCACAGTCCCACCATGGAGTACGCCGTTGCTATCAACCCTAGAAATCAAAGGCTGAACCAAAGTTTTGAGCTGATCCTGGCCATTGGCGACCACTTGCATGAGCTCCATGAAGCGATCCATCCTTTCGCGGAGTTCCTGAACATCAGTTTGCACTTGCTCCATGATCCTGGTCTGATTAGCTCTAGTCGGATAGTGGTGAATTGGTCTCTGATCAATCCTGGAACCACCGGAAACAACCTGGGACAACCTGTAAAAACCTGTGACAACCTGTTAAACACAGAAGGGTTAGGAAAAACAACAAAATGCTCGTCATGCAGATGCTTCATGCAAATGCATGCGTGTGTCTGTGTGTTAGGGAGATTCCCCCGATCCTAGTGCCTGAGTGCCAGTGCTGATAATAATAAGAAGAAGTCTGAGTCCAATCATGGAAATAACAATCTCATATATACAGAAAGCCTATCAAGGCAGTACATAGCATCAGCGAGTACAAGGTGAATCAACAGCGTGACCTCAGCCAAAAAGCCTGGTGATGGTCAGCATACAACAATGATCAAAACAAAAGGAATACAAATAGTCAAGTACGGCCACGGGCGCGATACTCTTCCAACAACTCCTTCGTTTCTGGATGATCTGGCAGAGTGAGTAACCCCTCGACGAGTAACTCCCTTTGCACAATGGTATACTGAAGACCTTCGACCGAACCTTCCCATGCTCCTTCGCCAAAGCAATTTTCTAACTTCCGTTTCTTGGACTCAAACGTCAGCTTGCGCTCCTTCAGGTTAGCGAGAGCTTTGTTGAGCTGGCCTTCGGCGGCGTATCTGCGAGCGGTTTCTTCATCAAACCTCTTCTCACTATCCTTCACCTAGGCTTCCAGCTTGGAGATCTGTAGCATCAATATTATCCTCCCGCTCTTTCCTGGTGGCCAGGGAAGCCTTCCAGTGCTGGTGGAACTTGGATATCCTCCGATATGCCTCGTCTAAGTGCTGCTTCTTCGTAGCCAGTACGTCGTTGACAGCTTTGAAGTCTTGACCCATGCGCTCACGCTCGGCTATCTCCTTAGTCAGGTCTGTCCCCAACCGGTTCACCAGCTCTGTCTGCCTTTTGAAAGAATGAACGGCTTCGTTCCTCTCGCTTCGAAGCTGAGCCAATTCCTTCTCCAGTGCCTCATTTTCCCGCTTCAATTCATCTCGCTCAGCCAACACCTGATTGTGCTGTTGAATAGGCACAGTAATAGGCTCTTCAATCATTGAAGGGCTTTCTGGCTTGGCATGAGAAAACGGCATCCCTATAGCATCTACTCTAGCTCTGATCCAAGTCAAATACGGAGGGTAGGCTTGATTGTTGCTTTTTCCCAGCAAAGGTTTTCCTCGCTTACTGATATCATTCCACGCGCGCTGAAGCTTGGACAACAGATCCCCCTCTAGAAGACCAGTGAGGTACAGAGATTCCTATACCTCTTCATCCTTCGGCGGAGTTCTCAAAGCATATGCGAACTGTCGGACCAACAACGACGGATTGTAGTTTATACAGCCCTTCCTGCCTATCAAAGGCACGTTTGGAAACCCGCTGCAACTGAAGATCACCTCAGTACCCAACCTATCTCTGTCAAACCAGTCAATATCCTCTGCAAATAAACTCATCAGACGCTTGGGCCACTCAGCTGTGGCTGCAGACGAGACAAAAGGACCCCTCTTGGGCAAATGACTATCAAGCCATTTATAAAGCAAGGGTACGCAGCACGAGACATTCTTTCCCCTCCTGTTCTCGTTTTTGTAGTGGATAGAATGGTAGACATCTCCGATCAGGGTAGGGACTGGATTCCCTGATGCGAAGATGTGAAATGCATCAAAGTCTACAAAATCGGGCATGTTGGGGAACAAAATGATGCCATATATGCACAGAGCGAGGATGGCATTGAATGCAACCCAACATCCGTCCTTGGCGCACTACTGAGCCTTTCCTACTAGAAACTACAAGGAGAACCCGGGAACCTTATTCCAACTAGTCAATACCAACTCGGAGGCATCCAGATGAAGTGAAGGGGCTAAACCAGCCAGATCAGGATCAGCATCCATATGAACAAAAGGCATCTGCCTCTTAATAGGCACACCTAGCAAATTAGCATACTCTTCCAGCGTGGGTGCGAGAACAAAATCCTGGAAAGTGAAACATCTCAATGGAGGGTCGTAGAACTGCAGCAGAGTGTGCAACCCATTCACCTCGAACGCAGAAGGTTTATGAACCAAACTGAGCAACCTGCTGTAAGATTTTCTGAACTCATCCCTCACAGAATCATCTGCTAAAGCTATCAAACCAGTCAGCTTAACCACATCAGGGGCAGGGAACTTGTAAGCCACGGTCTTCCTCAAAGAGCCCATAACAATACAATAGGAGGCAAGAAATCCTGGATCGGGGAAAACGGTACCTGTAACACAGACACACGTTAATGAAATGAGTATGCAAACTAATGCAAAATGCAATCATGCAATAGGAGACCAAGGCAACTGCTGTGGAGATTTTGTATCAACAAAACCATAATCTTGCTCTATCAAGAACAACCACTGCATCTGATAAGAAGAAAACCCTTGTATCGGACCACAAATCTGCTCTGCCAAGAACCACCATCTGATAGGGCCATATACATAGGATCATAATTCTGCTCTGTCAAGAACAAATGTCTGATAATAAGGACCACTGATGTAGGACCAAGAAATCTGCTCTGTCAAGAACAAACATACATCTGCTGATGAGATCTTCAGACCCCAATCACAAATCTGCTCTGTCAAGAACAAACATACATCTGCTGATGAGATCTTCAGACCCCACTCATAAATTTGCTCTGTCAAGAACAAACATCTGATAATAACTCTGTTCTATCAAGAACAAACATACATCTGCTGATAAGATCTTCAGACCCCACTCATAAATCTGCTCTGTCAAGAACAAACATCTGATAATAACTCTGTTCTATCAAGAACAAACATCTGGTAATAAAGCTTTGTTCTATCAAGAACAGACACCTGATATTGAGATCCTCTGATCAAAACCTGCTCTATCAAGAACGAGCATACATCTGCTGATGAGATCTTCGGTACCAACAAAACTGATTCACTGTCAAGAAAACCAGGTGGTCTGAAGGTCAAAGTTTCCTGCAATGAACCCAACCCTGCTCACAGGTATGGACCTAAACTGACTCAAGTTCGGCATCCTATGCGTTCATCAGCGTCACAGACATTCAAGAGGGGTGATACGATACCCAGAAGGTGTGGCATCACCAGCTCATGAAGCGGACTCACTCGGCTGAATCACAAATGATCGGTCCCTAGAGTCGACAATCCACCAAACCAGCAACCGTCTCAACCCAAAGGGTTGAAAGAGAAGCCAACCGAGAGAACCTCGTCTGAGCGTGGATTTCATGAGACACTAGTGCCTGCAAAGCAAGCACGCGCCCACTAATTTCCACAACTAATTCTATGGTACACTCAAGCCTGGGTCTGGCTTCTCACTCATCAGAATGCCCCTTCCCACAACAGCACAGATAATCATATCATACTGAAAATAAAATGCGGGAAATAAAGTGCGAGAAGTAAAATGCGATAAATAAACGCAACCCAACAAGTAATCATACAAGCAGTAGGATTGACTCTCGCAGGGGAACCGGAGAACCAGAGATTCTGGGTTCGATCCCCAGCAGAGTCGCCAGCTGTCGCTTACGCGAAAATAAGGTGCCGGCACAACAGAAGAGTCGCCACCTTTCGTTATTTATCCCTCGGGGAGGGAAAGGAAACGATCGGAAAAACCTGACGAAAAAAGGGTAAGAAAAGGTCGTCGCAACCATTGTCTGGGTTTGGGAGTCGGTTACGCAAGGGGAAGGTATTAGCACCCCTCACGTCCGTCGTACTCGACGGGATCCACGCTTGTTGTGTTTACTTGGACGGGTTGGTTTTATCTATCTACCTATCAAGGCTGGCTCAAAACAGAAAAGAAACTGACTCGGCAAAGCGTCGCGCTTTAGGCCTACATATCCTCATCAAAGAATGAGAAATCAGAGTCAACGTAGTTCGACCTACGACGGGTTATGGGGAAGGTAGCTCGCCAACACATCAGTATTGTGCCTACGTACTCTCAACAGGCATGAGAGATCAGAGCTTACGTAGTTCGGGACACTACGCATTATTTCCTGTCTTTTACGGAAGAAGTGTTTTTTATTGTGTTTGCAATTTCAATCGCACTAAAGACTATGACCTGAGAATGAATGCGTCGCATGTCACCCAAAGGGTACCATACTAAACACCCAGACTATGGAAAAGAAACTCTCCCACAATCCTTTCTCAGATAGCTTAAGGCTCGTAACGTACGAAAGAAATCATTCATGATTACTGTATCTTAAACTATTTTGAGATGAGAAGAGAACAGGCTCAACTAGGAGGGAGACTATCAAGTCCTACTGTTGTCATGCCAAGGATTCATCCTATGGTTGAGGTTTGAACAGGGAACTCCTAGAAGTTATCATGCATAGGTTTCAACCTAAAGTTCTATCATCAATTCCTTATCAAAGGAAGTGAGAGTCCTAAGGGATCATGTCAATGATACACAGAAACAGATAAAGCATCAGCTTAACAGTAAAATGCATGCAATGCAAGTGAGGGAGGAAATGTGTGTGGGGCATCAGCCTCCACAAGCTCATCTCGACCTCAAGCCAGATATGGATAACAGTAATCATACTGAAAGATAAAGCATCATGCTATCAAGCAAAATACAATAAACTGCAATCATACAGATAAAATAAAGTCATGCTATCAAGCAAAACAAACCACATGGGCAAGGGAGCAGGGCTCTACCGAATACCCGCAAGCAAAGCCATATAGTAACAATACAAGCAGAGGGAGCAACTCAACCTCTAGTGCAATCGTGCTCCTAGATTATACTTAGTCTAGATATGAACTTATTCTAATGCATCAAGCAAGTCAAACAAAACACATCAATACAAAAA
Source organism: Lathyrus sativus (assembly GCA_963859935.3). Classification (NCBI taxonomy): domain Eukaryota; kingdom Viridiplantae; phylum Streptophyta; class Magnoliopsida; order Fabales; family Fabaceae; genus Lathyrus; species Lathyrus sativus. The sequence continues at coordinate 281,091,671 of OZ012736.1, forward strand.
AGAAAACAGAGAAAGCAGCAGATCAACTCCTCTCTCAACTCCAAGCTTCAGCTCTTCTTTCAGCAACTCAGTCTTCAGACTTCCATCACTCTTGACAAATATCAATTTGCTTCTCCAGGTTTCAACCCTTCAACATAAGTTTCAACTCTTTAATCAGATCCACCTTCAGGCTTCACTCTTAACCACAAGTATCAACTTGATTCCTTCAGGATCTCCAAGCTTCAAAGTAAGTATCAACTTATCCTTTGTTCTTCAAGCTCCAGCTCTACACTCAATCTCAATTGAATCCTCTTCCTAAGTATCAACTTAGTCCCCAAGATCTCAAGCTCTCTTTGCTTTACCAGTCTCAACTTGGTCTTCTCTTCCTGCAAGCTTCAGCTTCTCAGAGTAATCTTCAATCACTTAGAAGTATCAACTTCATCCTTCAATCTTTAAGCCTCAGCTCTTTATTTAATCTTTACTGGATCTTCATGGGGTCTTCAAGTATCAACTTGCTCTTGTTGCTCTTCAAGCTTCAGCTGGAATGGCAATGCTCAAGGATTCATCCTCTTCCACACTCTTCAATGAAGTCTTCATCTTCACACTCAAGCTCAACATCTCTCAAGATACTCAAACCAGAAGAAATCACTTAACTGGATAAGCTAGGATATTAAACTGCTTATTGACCACCAAAGGTGACCTATAAGGGTTCAACATCAAAGGAATGGTTCCCTCAAAAGTTCTACTTCCTAGGTACCATCACTTATCCCTCCAAAGTAGAGAGGTGAATACCATGGAAGGAATTGGAATCATGGGGAAGAATGGAGGTGAAAGATACCATCCATGTTTGAGAAAGAAGTTAACTAGGTCTAAACTCTTCCTAATCCCTAACCCTAAAACAACAACAAAACAAACAAGATCAAGCTCTCAAGCTCCTGAATCAATCTCCAAGTCTTCTACCATGCTCCTCAATGCTCCTTAAAGCAAAACCAAGCTCTCCAAGCCCACAAAGCAAAGCAAACAAAAATACAAGCCCACAAGGGCAACACAAACAATCATCAACTACAAAAATCATCTAAAAATAGTATACTACTATATTAAAATCTAATATAATTCGTAGGGGATCCTATATATCTACCCTTGATACCCCATATGTCCCAATGTCTAACTTGACCTAGAAACCCAAAATTCTAGTGTTATTGTGGACCTATGTTAAGGATTGACCTAATTCTACACAACCTAAAGTCATCTAAGCAAAACTAATGAAAACTTCATCACAAAATTATGGAATAAATCCAGAGGGGAGCTAAAGTCCTAATCTAACTTTCCTAAAAAGAATGACCTAAAAATATGAAGGAAACTAGCTAAACAAAATTCTACAAAACCATGTATCAACATAAAAGAATTAAAATGCTATTAAAAGAGAAAATACACAAAAAATATTAAAAATGCATGAAATGAAAATATCATGATTTTATAATTTTCTAGACATTATCATGAAATGGGATAAAAAATCCCCATGCAAAAATCATTAATTTTCTATTTATTATGATTTTTCAAAGATTGAAATAAAATGGAGAAAAAGAAATTAAAATATGAAAACCTTGGTGTGAATAGCAATGCCAGACAGTTCATTTATGCAATGGGCTCAAAATGGGGGTGCAAACAATAATACTTGCTAGGCCCAAAATTCAATCAGAAATTAAATCAAAAATATAAAGAAAATGAAAAAGAAACGGTGCAGAAAGTAACCAAATGCAGTTCAAAAACCAATGGGCCATGAAAGTGGGGTATGAATATCAATCCAGCCCAATCCCCCTTTTAATGAAACGATGTGTTTCATGGTCTTCAGATTTTCCCTCTTCTAGCGAAATTGAATCTCAGCCCTTGGATCTTGGTCTTAGTCAAGGGTCAGCTTATGATCTAACGGCCATCTCCTCATCTTCTTCCTCCAGCTAGGGTTCTAAATGAAACATCCATGGAAGCAGAGCTTCAAGCTCCATCTTCATCAAACTCGAACCTCATCAAATATCCATGAAAAATTGAAATTCAAAACCCTAACCTGTCCAGAATTTCACCCTGAATCTAACCATGGCCTTGAAATCAATTGAAACATCCTAAATCTCCAAACCCGATCCAAGATCAAAGAGATGCTCAGACATCAACTTCAACAATTCTTGCAATTAATTACTTCAGATTGATCACCAACTCACACTGATTGATTCTTGATATCTAATTCATGTTATAGCTCACCATATCTTGAGTTCTTGGCCCAAACAAAAATGGTGCCATCCACTGAAACCTCACCAATTGCTCTCAAACTTCTCAGAATCCATCCCCTATTGGTCTCTAACCGTTCTAACCTAACAAATCTTGCTAATTATGTATAAATCATGGTGTAGAAGAAAAGTTACTAACCTGTTGAATCTTGATTAACAGATGGTATAAACCTTCACTGCAAGCCTTCAAACTCTTCAGAATCGATCCTTGAATGATGATCTTGCTACTGTTTGCAAAAGTTTTGATGGAGAATGCTTGAATCTCAGAATTCGATGGTGACTTGCAATCTTGAAAATCCAAATGCCAACTCTTCAAATCTCCATGGTTTTGCTCTCAAATTGGTCTGCACAGCTTCACTATGATCAGAGGAATGTGTTTAGATTGAAAGAATGAATGGAATTGAATCAGAATGTGGATTTTGCTTTCAACTTGCAATGGAAGCAAGTGAAATGGATAACTCTCTCTTCTCTCCAATCTTACACCAACCTTGCATCTGAGCAAGTTCTATACATTATATAGAGTGGTTTAGAATCATCTAGAACCATCTGGAACCATCCAATGAGAATTTGGAATTCTCATGTCATGAGTTTATGGATTCATCTCATCTCACATGCCATCTCATGCCATAGCCCTTGCAGCCCTTGCAACTGACTTGAAATTATCCTTATATGAGATATAGGATGTGTTAGAACCCTTTACTAGCTTGTACATTGCCTTTCCTTATGTTTTGCATTTGAACCTTAAGATGCAAGCAACCAATTTCCAAAGCAGCCCCATGCTCTAGGCCTCAAATCAAAATTGTGGCTGAACCATTGTTTTTAGAATGTCTTTTAGAGTCAAAATGGCCTATTATATGCCATGGTTTGGATGTGTAACTTGGGATTTCCAATTTCCAATTTCAACTTATTTAACTTATGACTCCATTTTAGGTCATTTTTATCACTTTTTGCCACAAGCCTTTTCAACATCTCATGACCTCCCTAATAGCCTTAAAACATCATTCTAAGAAAGTTTGATGTTGAAGATTTTTCCATTTGAAGCTTGGAAATAGGAGATATGGCCTTATGCTTGAAATGACCTATAATATCCAAATGACCAAAATGCCCTTGAATTGTCAAAGCCATAAGTTCAGTTCTATAAATCCTATCAAGGACTTATAGTACTCTCTAGAAAGCTAAGAGGATAAGGAACAACATTCATGTTGACCAAAAGTTCATAGGAATCATCCTTCTTGGGCAAAAATTTGATGCAAGTTGGATAACTTTCAAGCCCCCAGATTCACATACCTCAGATGACCTGTAACTTATCAAAGTCATTACTTGAGCTCTACAAATCCTATCAAGGACTTCTAGTACTCAAATTAAATCTAAGAACAAGCTATAAAACATTCATGTTGGGGGAAAGATGAGATGACAATCACATCTTGGGCTAAACTGCCTTGAAGACAAGGATCAAACTAGGGGATTTTACACTGTCAAGCCTTAGAAACCCTAGCTTGAAACTTCTCAAACTCCTCAATCATGATGAGTTGGTCTAGGAATCATCCTTGTAGCATCTAAATGCATCAATCCATGATCACATGGCTCTTGGATTAGGTCTCAACCCTCACCAAATCATCAGTTGACCTAGGGTTGACCCAGTCAAACCCTAATTCCACCACTCATGGCTGAGTCTTCTGAATTCTTGTGTAATGACCTTTCTAGGCTTCATGATGGATTTCAAGACATCTCATAAGCTCTCTCAAAGCTTCAAGTCCATCCTCATAGCCTCAGAATCATCTGAGGGGCTCCCACAACTCTCAAGTTATGAGGCATACACCCTTGGTTTCAACCAATCTCTCTGAGGATCTCTTAAATTCTCTGACAAGGGTATCAACCTTTGAACACTTGAACAACCTTCTTGGCTAGCTTCCAAGTCTTGTATAGCTCTTGATTGGTAATCATACCTCTTGAAGTGTTGGTCAAATTGTGGGGTGCAACATGGGGCACTTATTGTTATAAAGATATGCCTTTTGGTTTGAAAAATGTCGGAGCCACATGCCGACGAGCCATGGTGGCATTATTTCATGACATGATGCACCAAGAAATTGAGGTTTACATTGATGATATGATTGCTAAGTCTCAGAGCGAAGAAGAACACCTTGATCATTTTTTGAAGCTATTTGAAAGACTCAGGAAGTATCAATTGAAACTAAATCATGCCAAATGTATCTTCGGAGTCACATCTGGCAAACTACTCGGCTTTATTGTTAGTCAAAATGGAATCAAGGTAGATCTTGACAAGGTACGAACCATCCAGGAAATGCCTTCCCCACAAACTGAGAAGCAGATCAGAGGTTTCCTTGGCAGATTGAATTATATCTCCAGGTTTATCTCTAACTTGAATCCTACTTGTGCGCTGATCTTTAAGTTGCTACGGAAAGATCAAGTAGTTGTATGGAACGAGGATTTCCAGTCGGAATTTGAAAAGGTCAAAGGATACCTCCAAGAGCCTCCAATATTGATCCCTCTTGTGCCTGGAAGGCCTCTCTTCATGTATATGATTGTGCTCGAGGAATCGATGGGTTGTGTGTTGGGAAAAATGGATGAGTCGGGGAAGAAGGAGCATACGATTTACTACTTGAGCAAGAAATTCAATGATTGTGAAAGTCGTCACTCCATTAGAAAATTTTTTTTGCGCTCTGGCTTTGGTAGCCAAACGTCTAAGGCAATACAAGATTTGTCACACCACAATGTTGATATCCAAAATGGATCCAATAAAGTACATATTTGAAAAACCTGCTCAGACAGGAAGACTTGCAAGATGGCACATGCTCTTATCAGAGTATGACATTCAATATGTTGCTCAGAAGTCAATAAAAGGAAGCGTCTTGTCAGACTACCTTGTTGATCAACCTGTTGAAGATTATCATCCACTCAAATTTGACTTCCCCGATGAAGATATCATGCTTCTTTACAAAGCCAAAGAAGAGCCTGGCCCTGAGGAGGGTCCTGAACTTGGTTCCCGTTGGAAAATGATGTTCGACGGTGCATAAAGAGGCCATGGTGTTGGCCTTGTTCTAGAAAATCCGACTGGTGGCTACACTGCTGTTACTGCAAGTTTGTCCTTCAAATGTATGAACAACATAGCTGAGTATGAAGCCTGCATCCTTGGTCTTGAAGCTGCCATTTACCTTCGTATTAAGATTCTGGAAGTAATTGGCGACTCTACCTTGGTATTTATCAACTCAAGGGTGAATGGGAGACCCGAGATGAAAAACGGATTCCTTACAAATACTATACTTTGGATATTGTAATATCCCAAATTTTGCCGTAAGATTGGTCGTTTCATCTTGCATTCCATTGCATGTTTACATTGCATTTAACTAGTCACTAACAAGTTTGTGTAGTTGGTTGATTTTTGCAAGAAAATATAGTGTGGCGTGCTTTTTAGTTCATGAAGGGTAAAATGGTCATTTGTTCACAGTCGGCCGTCAAATTACGAATTTTGAGTTGTGGTCATGAAAATTTGAGCCGGTTGATATTGTTGGTGTGGATTATGGACGAGGTGCAGGTGGAATTTGTTTGATTGAAATGGATTTGAGCTGTTTAAATTAAATCGATTCAAGTTGTTGGATTAAAGTTAGCCGAAGAATATGATCATTTGAGTTTAACCAGACAGTTGGGTTTATCCGGATAAAGTTGCTCATTTGAATTGCCAGAAGGTTCAATCGGAAGTTGTATCGGAAATGAGATTAATCGGATAAATTGGAGGAATTAGAAATTAATAAAAAATTTAGAATTTCATTCATTTTTTTCATTTTATTTCAAATCAATTGCATTTCATTTTATAATCATTTTATGTCAAATCAATTTTATTTTATTTCTTAATGTCATTTGCATTTCATTTTAAATCAATTTTATTTCAATTTTTATCATTATTGCATTTTAAAATAATTTTGTTGTTTCCCCTTCATTTTTTAAAATTATAAATATTGCTCTCATTTTTATTTTTTTAAAAATATTTTTGTTCATTTTTAATTTTAGTTTTTCATTTTATTTGCATATCAAAAACAAATAATAAGTAAATAAAGTAAAGAGTTTTTATTAATAATATTAATTCTTTAAAAAAAATAATAAAAAAAATAAAATAACAAAAAGATAATAAATTACATTTTCTTTTTTTCCTAAAAAATTTCTATTTGTCCTAAGTCCTCTTCCCGATTTTCCGACTTTTCCGATCTTTCTATCGAACCTGCAAAATAAACAAAAGCAAGCAAAATTTAATCGGTTAGAATTTTATCCGACACCCTCAGAGCATTGTCATCATCGGGTGCATCGGGAGGGTAACAGATTGCTCTGAAACCAACTCCCGACTCATTTCTCAACCTCGGTAAATCCGGTAACTTCTGTTCTTATTTTAAGGCAACCAGAGAAAGAAAAAGTTATTATCAAAAAGCACTTATTGGAAAAAGCACTTATTGGAAAAAGTGATTTTTCCAAAAAAGCGGTTTTGCCAAACATGGCCTTAACGCACTTTTCCAGAAATTTCTCAGCCCACTGATCAGAATCCATTTGTTCCTAAAAGATCTCTAGGTAACAGCAGGATCCAACGGACCAACAGCAAGATCCCACAAAACAAACAAGCTCAAAGTTCCGTCAAAAAATGCCAAGATTTCAGCCACCAAAGTCGCAACAAAACCGTAAAGAAAACCACCTGCAAGATTAACCAAAGTTCACACGAAACCCAATCAAGGTCCGAGAACTCATCACCACCATAAAGATCGCAACCAAACCTCAAGATTTTCGCAGCTTAAAACATAAATCCAGCCCACAAATTAAACCAAAAAAACCACATATAAATTCATCATAAGTTCAAGAAGGTGGGATCCGGAAAAAACCTGAACGGAAAGCGGCACAAAAATTTGGATTCAGAAAACTCTTTGAGTTTTCATCATCATCTAAAAGCCTCAGATCCGAAAACCACAAGTGAGAAAGTGGCGGCGCAATCAAGGGTTCAGAGAACCTCAACGGTTCATCATCATCACCCATCCAGAAAACGAAAGAAAAAGAGGAATAAATTGCAAACCCATCGGTGATGGAAGAGCCATCTCATCATCAAAGAAACAAACCGGATGGCGGCGGCAGAACCTACAAAGGTTCAAACACCAGCGGAGCGCGACCGGCGTCCATCATTTAAACCGTAAACAATTCGTCGCAAACCGAAACGGTAAAGATTTTGCCATGATTTTTCCTCATTTCCTGATTTTTTTTCAGGTGGAATAAAGCAAGAAGAAGACGGACCAAGCATCCATGGCATCAGAAAGAAGAAGAACAACTCGCATGCGAGTCTCATGCGGTTCCGCCGGCGGTGAAATAGGGGAAGGAATTTTCGGAGAAAAAGGGGCTGGGAGACTCTGCGGCGGCCATAAATGGGGTTTTCAAAAACCGTAAATTTTTTCCCCTTTTATTATAATGCCAGACGGGACGGCTCTGGGGGTAATGACCCATCCCGACCCGGTTCCTTTTATTTTTCCTCTTATTTGTTTATTTTTGTTACTGTTATTTATTTTGTGTAATTATTTTGTATTCATTGTTAACTAGAATATAAACTAACAGTAACGTTTTTTTAACTTTACTCACAATTCTAACCCCATTTTTTATTTAATAAAGAAGAAAGGAATTTAAGTGATAAATCTTTTAGATTAAAACCTTAGAAAAAACAATTTTTAAAAAAAAAATTAAAACATTTTTTAAAATTAAAAATTCTTTTTCTTAAAGCTTAAAATTTCTTTTTATAATTAAAACTTAAAATTTCTTTTTCTTAAAGCTTAAAATTTCTTTTTATAATTAAAACTTAAAATTTCTTTTTTTTAAAACTTAAAATTTCTTTTTATAATTAAGGCTTAAAATTTCTTTCTCAAATTCTATCTTTCTTAAATTTCTAGCATGAAAAGGGTAGAATCCCCGATTAAATTTCTGCTTCGGTTTTTACGTCATTACTAGCACTATTTTTCACTTGTACAGTTCTTAATTCCCTGTACTTTTCATTTTTTTTATGTTTGGTTGTAACTATGCGAAGCTATCTTCGCGGTCATTATTCATGTTTTTATTTCCGGTTTGTAATTATGCGAGACATCGTCGCTATTGATTTTTATTTTTATTTTTGGGATTTGTAATTTACGCGAGTGATCATCGCGATGCTTTTGCTTTACGGCTTTCTTTATTTTCGTACTTCAATTCTGCCATATGATAATATTCGAATGTTTGCATTAATTTACCGTTAGAGTCCTTCCGAATGATTAGGTCTAGCAGTTTGACCGTCGAGTCAATAGTCCTCAACCTTTGAATATTTCAAATCCTAATTAGCCTAGGTGTCCCGCCGTGGACGAAAATACCCTTTACCCTAGCATTAGGTCAAAGAGTCGCCGTACTCTGTTTTAGAGTTTTCCCGCCATGGAATCCCTAATTTCAATCAACAATTTCAACGTAGAAATAGGAGTTGCCACACTCCACGTACGCATTTCCATAAGAACGCTTATTCCCCTATTGAAACCTTGACCACAGTCAAGACGTTTCTAACCTCCCTTTCAAGGGGAACTACAATTACTCTTATTCCACTCCCTACCTCGAATACGTAGGCACAAGATGCTAATCTTGTCGAGTAAACTTAGGACTAACCCTTAGGTCTCTTTAGGGCACTCTATCCCTTAGCTCATTATATATACTTTAAGCAAATAATTAAAGAAAAATAGTAAACAATAAACAAAAGGTTCTTGTAGAGTACTACAGGAGTTTAGGGTGCTAGTACCTTCCCTAAGCTTAACCAACCCCTTACCTAGATCTCTCCCCGCGTTGTGTTTACGATGCAAAAAATAGGTTTTCCTTCTTTTGACCTTTTCCTTCGGATAAATCAAAGTCAGTTGTGAATTAAAAATGTGATTCAAGCTAATTAATAGTTTGATATCCTATATCCACCACAACAAAAAATGGCGACCTCACTGGGGATTGCTATCATCTAACTTTTAAGGGTTACCCCTACTTTGTTTATTGTATGCTATTTACTTTATTATTTATTTCTTGTATATATATAATATTTGTTGTACCTTACTTGGGGGTATCTACTGTGTTGTGAGATAAGTCCTACACCGAACTCGAGTGAACTTATTATAGGAGGTGATATATTCGACGAGGCTTATAGGGAGTGATTCCCGACCAAGCTGACTCGAGAATCACCATTCAGTTGAGACCCTTTCGAAAATGTTTCGGTTGAACGAGTATTCGGGAAAACTTTTACTATTGTCGATTGGAGTCCGTGATACTGGGGTCCATAGTACCTTAACACCACCTTGACCTTATATAGGATGTAGTGCAGGGACTATTAGGGAGTATTCCCAAAATAGTTTCTACGCGATACTACACTCAAAAGAGATTCTCTTGAGAATATTATTAACCACCGAGTCAATCGGGAAATTGATAATATCCGAAAGATGGATTGATGACTTTGGGCACCTCTTTAGAATCCTTGTTCTGCAAGTACAACTAACCTTAATACATACCTTATGGGGATGGGTAGACCTTAACTCCGTGCATATACCTTTAACCTAGGACTTGTATGTATTTGTGCATTGCATCCATAAAGCATCACATTGCATTACATTGCATGGAATTCAAATGTTCTTTATGAATATTGAAGGATACCATGGATTACAATAAGAAAAGTACTTTGAAATATTATTTTAGGAGTTTTAAGTTGGATGACCTAAGGAAGATAAGAGCTTTGGTTCAAGATCAAGAGGGATTCAGAAACAAGTATGGAAGGCCGTTATCTTTGTTGAAACTTCAAGTAGACAAAGGACTTCTCTCTGCTTTGTTACAGTTCTAGGATCCGGATTATCTTTGCTTTACATTCCCAGACTATCAGATCTTGCAGAGTACTCTCAGTTAGTGGGGTTACATATGTTGGATGGATCTCCTTTCCCCTTCTTAGAGATGAACCCTAAAGAATAAGACATCTCTAAAGCCATATGTTCAAAGTTATCCGATATCAAGGACATTAATCACCAACAGTTGTGAAGACTTTTCCGACGTACCGTTGCTTGGTTTTAATGGAGGATTTATTTTCCTTCGACTCTTAATCTATCTTTTGAAGACATGCTCATCCTCGAAAAGGCCCAGCTAGAAGAGCAGATCAAGGAGCAGAATATGAAGCTTCCTTAGGGCTTTATTAGCTTTTATTTAGCTATTTTCATTAAGACTTTCTTTCAAGAATATTTAATTGTAATCCATTTTCAAAAAAAAAAGTAAATAATAAATAAAACTTCTTTGATATTCTGCGATATTTGTAAATATTTGAATTCCATGAAATCTTTCATTTGCATTCTACATTTTAGCGTCATTGCATGTGTCTCCCGGCTTCTCATTCAAGGTGCTCTCGTCTTCCAGTTTCGTCACCCTGAGTTCTCTGCACCAGTACTACACTAGAGCTCAAGCTCGAAAGAGGATGGAAGACCAAGATCGAGAAATGGATCGTGTCAACAACGAACTTGCAGACCTTCGAGGGAATGTAGGAACAATTATGGAGTTGCTCCAGGTTATCAATGCAAAAATTGATACTCAGCCTACTGTGGTCTCTGAGATTAATGCTACTGTTGCGGATCCTCCACCGGTCATTACTGTTGAGAATGCATATCCTTATGGTCTTCCACAGGGTTTTGTACCTCCTATTGTTTCATCAGTTCAACAAACGGTCCCTGTTGTGCAACCAGTTCAGCAAGCTGTACCTTTGGTTTCCGAACCTCCTCGAGTAGTTCCTACTTTTGCACCAACTACTGTTTACACTCGTGTGCAACCCTATCTCAATGAGCCTGTGTATGAGATTCTTGATGATAATGATGAGGGAAATGAGCACCATGAAAGGCTTCGGGAGAATGTTGAAACTATTGAGAAGAGATTGAGGAAGATGGAAGGGGACCAGATCTTTGGTGCTGTTGCCAGAGATGTCGGTTTGGTTTTCGGTCTAGTAATTCTGCCAAAGTTCAAAACTCCAAACTTCGATTGCTATGAAGGCACTACGTGTCCTAAAAATCATTTGATTATGTATTATAGCAGGATGGTTGCCCACGTGGAAAATGGTAAGTTGATGATTCACTGTTTCCAAGACAGTCTGAAGGGTGCTTCCTCCAAATGGTACCTGACTTTGGATCAGTCTCGCATCAGGTATTTTCAAGATTTATCCGATGCTTTTATTAAACACTATAAGTATAGCATTGACTTGGCTCTCGACAGGAGACAGCTGTTGAGTATGACTCAGAAGAGTTCCGAGACCTTCAAAGAATATGCTCAGAGATGGAGGGAAATTGCTTCTCAAGTCGAACCTCTGTTGACTGATAAGGAACTAGCTAATTGGTTTGTTGACACTGTTCATCCCGAATTCTACGAGAGGATGGTGGGTAGTGTGACTACGAATTTTGCTCACATTGTTGCTATTGGGGTAAAGGTTCAATTGGCTATGAAGAGTGGAAAAATGTCATGTGGTGTTGGTAGTTGGAGCTCAAGAGATCAAGCTAAGAAGCCTTCCTTCAATCCTCAGAAAATGAAGGAAGGAGAGACTCATGTTGTATCTTCAGGTAAGAGAAGGAATAGGCAGTATCAATAACCGCAGTATGCTCAACCACAGGGTTACCCGATTCATTATGCTCCACCTCCATATGTAGCTGCTGTTGCACCATCTTTTAGTCAGCAAGCTCCTCAAGCTCCTGCTTACTAGCCTATGCAGCAGGATCCTGTTTATCCGCCTCCAGTTTATCAACAACCTCTGCCTAACTATCAGCAATCGTCCAACGCTCCTTCAAATTAACAACCGAGGAATCAGGCACCTCGCCAAAATGCTTCGATTAGGAGATAATACAAGCCTTGTCCGCCAATTCCAGTGACGTTCACCGAGTTGTATCCTTACTTAGTGCAACGAGGTTTGATCACTACCCGAGCAATGGGTCCGCCTCGTAATCCTTTGCCCGCCAATTACAACATTGTTGCTCATTGTTTATTTCATGAGGGGGCGCCCGGACATGATTTGGAAGATTGATATACTCTGAAGGATATTGTCAGAGAGCTGATGGAAAAGAAGATTTTGTCTTTCAATGATCCGCAACCCAATGTTAAAAGCAACCCTCTGCCTAACCATGACACTGATAATTCTGTTGACGACTCGTCCGTTGAAAGGTCTTATTCTTGATGTAGCTCATATCAACATAGCTGGGGCCAGCAAGGCGACCCACTCTAGTGGGGCTCCGCTAGAGGAAACCGCTATAACCATGCCAGTCTTGAACGCAGAGACTTCATAAACACCCGTTGAAGGACTTGTCATACAGTTCATTTTGTTTATTTTCTGTTTCTTTGATTAAGCATAATTAGCATGTACGAACTTATTATTTTGAATAATTAATGCAATGCATATGTTTGTCTTGAATAAACCCATTTGTTTCACACACAAAAATATTTTTCATAATTTATAATGTCAGTTTTGCCCGATCTCTCGCTTTGATAGAGAATTGGGAGGAGGATGATGAACCAAAAACATCAAATCTCTTGTCGTATGCTTTCGATTGAAACCTTTTAATGATGTAAGGCATTGTTTCAAATCCAAAAAACTGGAGATATAAGGATGATAATCCCTCTTTACCCCCTTTGAGCCTTGAAGTAGGAGGTTTCTTATTTTCCAAATAAAAACCCTCATCTTAACCTGGGTCAGGGTAGTTTCAATTAAGCTGGTCGAGCGCTCAGACTCTCAAAAAGGAGGAGCGAACCTTCGACAATCTATCCCTAACATCTTAGGAAGTTAGAAGTCCATGACTATCCCTCTACTACTAAAGAGTGGGGCAATCTCAAGCCTTCAAAAGAGTCACACGAATTATTCAACAAAAATAAAAAAAATATAGCCCGCTAAGTCAAAACCTATGAAGGAGACTTAGGCAAAACTGGGGCATCCCGCTGGACTCCAACGTCAAATCCAAAAGACACCGTACAGGCAAAAGTTAGGGAATAAAAAACAAAGGATTACAATAAATAATCCCAATAAAGAACAAAGTCGTGTTGATCAAACACCATAAGAAATAGGTAAGTGACTGCCATTGTCCAAAGCCTTAATGAGTTCTCGACCATCTCAAATCCGCTTGGGATATGAGTGCTCGTGTCTGGTTAACTGAATTAAGATTGGAGAACATCACGAAGAATGAGTGGGTACAAATAACTTTGAGCCTTTATCCTTTGTTTCTTAAACCGTGAACCAAGCCATGATACGACCTTTAAAAGACCTAATTGAAGTAGGACTTCGTTTTGAAAGTGTACTTGACGAGATAATGTTTCGTAACTCCTACGAGCTATGCTCGATTTAACATTAGCATTAAAAATCAAATCCATATCCTAACTCGTGGTTCAGTCACAAGTTATTGCGATATCTTTTTCAAAACAAAAAATTTAAGACAAATATACATGTTGCATTGACAATTTCAGGATTAGCAGTTCATGCGTGTCGATTTTGCTTGATATCTTAGAAATTTACACATAAACGTCGACAATGAAACTTGAAGATTCTGCTAAACAGGGGCAGGCGGTCTCCATTTCACTACCGATGCAAGCCTGACTTTCTTAAGATCTATTCTTGTGGACTCAGTTGTAACACGGTTGATCCGTGCCAGTTATGTCGAGATCTAACAAATCTCTCCAAGAGTTTGAAAACAACAGGGCAATCGAACCCTATGTTCTCTGTAAAATCCTCTCGAGATGAGTTTCTCACAAAGCAGGTACTCTGGGGCATGATATTTGTTGCGGTTAGAATATGATATCAAATTATTAATTAATTTGAATCGCATCTTTAGTTCACAACCGCTCTTTGATTTATCTGAAGGAAAAGGTCAAAAGAGGAAAACCTAATTTTGCATCGTAAAGACAATGCGGGGAGAGATCTAGGTAAGGGGTTGGTTAAGCTTAGGGAAGGTACTAGCACCCTAAACTTCTGTAGTACTCTACAGGAACCTTTTGTTTATTGTATGCTTTTTTATTTTATTTTTTTATCTGTTTGAAATATATTGCTAAGGGATAGAGTGACCTAAAGACCTAAGGGTTAGTCCTAAGTTTACTCGGCAAGATGTCGCGTCTTGTGCCTACGTATCCTGGATAGGGAATGAAATCAAAGTAATCGTAGTTCCCCTCGAAAGGGAGGTTAGGAACTTCTTGACTATGGTCAAGGTTTCAATGGGGAGTAAACGTATCTTAAGGAAACGCTTACGTGGAGTCTTTGAAACTCCTATTTCTACGTTGAAATTGTTAATTGAAATTAGGGTTAAATTAAATATTCCACGGCGGGAAACCCTAAAACAGAGTACGGCGACTCTTTGACCTCATGCTAGGGTAAAGGGTATTTTCGTCCACGGCGGGACACCTAGGCGATTAGGGTTTTGAAATGGTCAAACGTTAGGGTTATTGACTCGGCGGTCAAACGGCTAGACCTAATCCTTCGGAAGGAACATAACGCTAAATCATGCAAAACATGGCAAAATATTATATGGCAGAAATAAAGTGCGGAAAGTAAAGAAAGCGTCGCGATGATCACTCGCGTAAATTACAAATCCCCAAAAAATGTAAAATAAAATAAACCGCGACCATGGCCTCGCGTAAATTACATCCATGGAACAAATTACAAATATGATAACGAAATATTTAATTAATAATAATTGGAGACCGACTAAAACCTAGCGGATAACAAATAAAGAACGTTAGTGAAAAAAAGTTAGGCGGAAATCAATGACAAATAATAAAGCAATTAATAATGAAAGAAAGAAAATGCAATTTGGAAATTTATTATTTTATTAATTTTGAAAAACTTTATTTTTAATTTCTGAAAAAAGAAATTTAATCTTAATTTTGAAACAATGGTTTTTAATAAAAATGTTTTAGTTTTAATTTTTTTTAAAAAGGATTCAATTTAAATTTTTTTAAAAAAAGAAGTTTTAGTTTTAATAAAAAACAGTTTTAATTTTTTTTTATTATAAGAACAGAGTTTTAAAACAAGGTTTAACTAGCAAATATTTTTTTAATTAAACTAACCATTTATTATGACATAATTACAATTTAAAGAAAATCAGAATAATAATAATAATAATAATAATAATAATAATAATAATAATAATAATAATAATAATAATAATAATAATAATAATAAGAAAAATAAAAAAGGGAAAAATAAAAAATATAAAAAAAAATAAAAGGGGAAAAGTAGGCTTCACGCTGAAGCATTTCAATCTTTAGGTTTTTAGAAACCCCATCTTCTTCATCACGGTGGCGGCGTCGTTGCAGCTCCTTTGAGCTTTGCTCCATTCTTGCATGGCCGGAAACGATTTCTCTCCTTCTTCTTCGATTTGTTCCACCTGAAAACAACAGAAAAACTTTTTTATTGACAAAAAGAACTGCTCACCTCGTTCGGGGTTCGAAGCGGTTCGCGGTGGTTTTGCGCTGTTTGGTGGATTTGCTGACGCTTTCCTCTTCTGATAAGTAGTGAGAACGGCCGCCGTTTTTTTCTTTTGTCTCCTTCCTTTTTTCAAATGCAACTCATGTTTATATAGATAACAAATTAGGGTTAACTCTAACCTAATGCCTATTTTAAAGCCCAACTTAAATAATTAGTCAAAACTAAAAACAAACTAAAACAAACTAAAACAAACTTAAAAGAATAAAATCTTTTCTAATATTTTTAATTTTATGATTTTTTGATGTTTTTATGAATAATATGGAAAAAAGTGAAAAATAATATTTTTTTAAAAAATAATTTAAATAAAATACGAAAATAATAATTAAATAATAAAAAAAAACTATTTTGTTATTTTTTTTATAAAAATAGAAAAGTTAGAATAAAAATAAAAGAAAAACAAAAAGTGAAGAAGGTGGGATTCGAACTCTCAACCTCACACTCACAACTCCTTACACACGGTCTCTTGCCAATTGTGCCATTTTATTCATTCAAAATAAAGTGGCACTAGAAACTATGTAAAGGTAGGACAAATTTGGGGTGCAACAGATGCCCCTATTTAAATAGCTTCACCGGATGATTTGAGCAGCAGAGACTCGAGAAATTGCGGTGAAAGGGATTTAAATACAGATAACCAAAAATTTGGCTCTTATATGCAGTGATATGCAATGATATGGACAAAATAACACGAACTATAATGCTGACAATGCCATGAATCTAATATGATGTGTATGATGGAATGATGAATGCAAGGATGCAGACGACACGACGTCATAGGGGACAGCGCAACGAAGAATTGCACTGGGGAAGAAGACACGCGGTGGTGACAAGGTAACATAGGATCCACACGGAGGCAGGACCAGGTAAACGACAGACGCTAGAGTTTTCGGGACATTCCTTGAAGAGATCGAGCGGGATCTTCAGGACTCACCAGAAAACATATAGGGAGAGACAAACATCAGAACATTTCGGAAGAACATCGAAAAGGAGACACGTCGTATCTGGAAGAACGTCAGATAGACATGACACGAAATAGTCGATGGGTGCCAAGTAAACTAGACTTTGTCCACAAGGTAAGACGCGGATAAAACACGACCTCGGGGAGAAAAATGCAAATGGGGATAAAACACCCATGCTGCCAAGTAACTAAATTCGTCCACAAGGTAAGACGCGGATAAAACACGACCTCGGGGAGAAAAATGCAAATGGGGATAAAGCACCCATGATGCCAAGTAAATAAATTCGTCCACGAGGTAATACGCGGGTAAAACACGACCTCGGGGAGAAAAATGCAAATGGGGATAAAGCACCCATGATGCCAAGTAAATAAATTCGTCCACAAGGTAAGACGCGGGTAAAACACGACCTCGGGAGAAAAAGCAAATGGGGATAAAACACCCATGATGCCAGGTAAATTGGACTTCGTCCACGAGGTAATACGCGGGTAAAACACGAACTCAGGAGAAGAAGCAAATGGGGATAAAACACCCATGATGCCAGGTAAATTGGACTTCGTCCACGAGGTAAGACGCGGGTAAAACACGACCTCGGGAGAAGAAGAAAATGGGGATAAAACACCCATGATGCCAGGTAGATTGGAATTCATCCACGAGGTAAGACGCGGGTAAAACACGACCTCGGGAGAAAAAGAAAATGGGGATAAAACACCCATGATATGCACATGTGTATAAATCATGCTATGATAGATGATCAAATGACAATGCCGATGTCGACGACAAGGCTCGACTCTGTTGGTAAGATGACAAGACTGGAAGACTGATTCCTCAACCCATACACCACTGTCATTCTGTTAAACTGTATCACGCTGATAGTCCCTGTAGGAAGGATGAAAAGCTACTCGGGGATTCTTCAAATAAACTACCCCAGATTGGATGAACTGATAATTGTTTCTCGTAAAATGATTGTTTTACTGTACCCTCATAAGGCTTGCCCCAGTATGAGTCTTGATAAACCAAATCTGAGAAGATCTTGCCCTGAACAAATCTTGAACTGATTCTCAGACGAGATGTAAAAGGAACTTGCCCCTGATAAGATCACTTGATCAAGTTTCTTGATTGTTTGAAAATTCCTTAGAGGAAAACCAGTTTGAAAATAAAGTATATTCATACAAACATGGTAATGCAAAGTTCATACGACTTTTGAAGTCAAAGTTGTTTTTTTTTGAAAAATGGAAAATACATGAGTCGTCAGTCAGAACACGACGGTTCAATACGCTCAAAGTTTAAAACAAAGGTGTACTGTCAAAATAAATGATTCACAAAGACCTTTTGGAGTCAGCTTACACAACCTTGTTGTAGTATGCTTTCAAAATAACCTTGCTTCAATTAGGTCTTTTAAGGGTTGTAACGTGGCCTGGTTCACGGTTTAAGAAACAAAGGATAAAGGCTCAAGATTTATTTGTACCCACCCACTCTACGTGATGATCTCCAGCCCTACGCTCAGTTAACTCGTGTTATACATTCAGGTTCCCATAAGTTAGGAATTGCACTGATGGTAGCAATGATGGTTCCAAAGTCAAGGACATATGAAAAGGCAACCACTACTTCCTTATAATATTTGTCATTTTGATATTGAAGATTTTCAAGATGAAGAATTTAGAACTCCTCTTTGTATTATCCCTAAATTTTGCCTGAACTGTTTCTTTTAAAGCTTACAGCCAGCGGGATGCCCCAGTTTTGCCTAAGTCTCCTTCATAGGTTTTGACTTAGCGGGCTCTTTCTTTTGATTTTTTTTTTGAAACATGACTGCTTGGTTTAATGATTACGGTGAACCATCATCGGTTTTTTGGCTTAAAAAAAATCTTCGACACTTGTTTGTTGTGTGTGAAGGAAAATTACAAGTGCGACCTTTATATGAAAGGCATATTGCATGAACACATAACCGAGTTAACTGAGAACTACCCATCCCCAGGTTAACATTGCGAGTTTTTTTTTTGTAAAGAAAGGAACTCCAACTTCTTAGGCTCGAAGGGGGTAACAAGGGATTAACTTCCTTATTTCTCCAGTGTTTGGGAGTTGAAATAATGCCTTACATCGTCAACAAGCTCTGATTGAAAGCATACTGACAGCAATTATGGGTATAACATTTTCGTCATCCTCCCTCCAATCTTAGCATATCAAAAATTTAGACAAAAAGTAAATATTTGAAAAATAAAGCATAAAGATGCAAATAGTAGGCAAAATGAATTGAATCAAAAGTCGCAATGCTCAGTTCATTAATATAAAAGTACAAACATAGTCCGAAAACAAACAACTAATAAAATAAGGAAAATACAAACAATGAGAAACAAAAGCCTAATGATTAAATCAGTGAGCCATCCTCTGGGGTCAGCTCGAAGCTTCACTTTTGATGTGCTGGCAACAGAGTTTTCTGGATATTTGGAGGATTATCTTCAAAATCAAGTATTCCATCCCTAATTAACTCACGCACTCTGGCTTTCAGTGCAAAACAATGCTCCAAATCATGGCCTGGGGGCACCCTCATGAAAAGCACAATGGAGATCGGTCCTGAACCTAACCGGAGGAGGACTAGGATGAGGTGGCGAAGCCTTTATGGTGATCAGTCCTCGTCGAACCTAGTCAAGATATAGCTCGATGTAAGTCATGGGAATAGGATCAAAGTGGCTTCTGTTCCATTTCTGGTTTTGTCTGATAACTGGGCATTGAGGAGTCTAAGCTGGTTGTCCTCTGGCAATCAGTATTTGAAGCATTTCAGTAAGCTTAGTCATGTCTGACTTCAACCCATCGATTTCCATTCGGATCTCTGCATTGTATGTCTCTTGCTCTGACATCTTATGTCTATAGTTAGCCCTGGTCTGATATCTGTGTCGAGGAATCAGCTTGACGACTCAAAGGTACACTGGAAGACGAGAGAACCGAGAATGAGAAACCGGGGAAAAAATGCAATGCAAAAATGTGATGCTAATGCCATGTAATGGTTCCAAGAATTTCAACGGTCGATTGCAAATATTCCCTTTTAGGAAAGTTGGAAAGAATTTTTTTTTACTCTAAAATGTAGGACCTTTTGAATTTGCAAAGGACTGTTGAATTCCTTGAAACTGGAAATGATATGATGCTTTATGGATGCAAAGCACAAATACACACACAAAGGTCCTAGGTTAGAGGACAACGAATGGAGTTAAGGTCTACCCTTCCCAAAAGTTAAGTACTATAGGTTAATTGTACCTGCAGAACAAGGTTCTAAAGCGGTGCCCAAAGTCATCAATCCATCTTTCGGATATTATCAACTTTCCAACTAACTCGGAGGTCGATAATATTCTCAAGAGAACCTCTTTTGAGTGTAGTATCGCGTAGTAACTATTGTAGGACTACTCCCACATAGTTCCCGCACTACGTCCTATATAAGGCCAAGGTGGTGTTAAGGTACTACAGTCCCCAGTATCACAGACTCCAATTGAAAATAGTAAAAGTTTTCACGACTGCACTCGATCAACCGAACCATTTTCGAAAGGGTCTCAACTGAGCGGTGATTCTCGAGTCGACTTGGTCGGGACTCACTCCCGGCAAGCCTCGTCGAATATCTCACCTTCCTATAATAAGGTCACTCAAGTCCGGGTTAGGACTTATCTCACAATAACAGGTATCCCCACAAGGTACAATGATATATAAAAATAATTAATAAAATATCATACAATAAACAAAATAGGGGTAACCCTTAAAAATTAGGAGGATCCCCAGTGAAGTCGCCATTTTCTGTTGCGGTTAGAATATGATATCAAATTATTAATTAATTTGAATCGCATCTTTAGTTCACAACCGCTCTTTGATTTATCCGAAGGAAAAGGTCAAAAGAGGAAAACCTAATTTTGCATCGTAAAGACAATGCGGGGAGAGATCTAGGTAAGGGGTTGGTTAAGCTCAGGTAAGGTACTAGCACCCTAAACTTCTGTAGTACTCTACAGGAACCTTTTGTTTATTGTATGCTTTTTTTATATTTTATTATCTGTTTTAATATATATTGAGCTAATGGATAGAGTGACCCAAAGACCTAAGGGTTAGTCCTAAGTTTACTCGGCAAGACGTCGCATCTTGTGCCTACATATCCTGACGGGAATGGAATCAGAGTAATTGTAGTTCCCCTCGAAAGGGAGGTTAGAAACTTCTTGACTGTGGTCAAGGTTTTAATGGGGAATAAACATATCTTAAGGACACGCTTACGTGGAGTCTTTGAAACTCCTATTTCTATGTTGAATTTGTTAATTGAAATTAGGGTTAAATTAGGGATTCCACGGCGGGAAACCCTAAACAAAGTACGGCGACTCTTTGACCTAATGCTAGGGTAAAGGGCATTTTCGTCCACGGCGGGACACCTAGGTTATTAGGGTTTTTGAAACGGTCAAAAATTAGGGTTATTGACTTGGCGGTCAAACGACTAGACCTAATTCCTTCGGAGGGGATTTTAACGGCAAATCATGCAAGATATAGCAAATTATTATACGGCAGAAATAAAGTACGGAAAATAATAAAAGCGATAAAGAAAGCATCGCGACGATCACTCGCGTAAATTACAAATCCCCAAAAAATGCGAAATAAAAAATAAACTGCGACCATGGCCTCGCGTAAATTACATCCATGGGACAAAGACGAACAAATAAAATAATAATAAGCTGAAACAAACAAATTAAGGAGTGTTAGACGAAAAAGAAAAAGGACGGGAACGTCAGGAACTTCTTATTTTTTTTTTTTATTTAAAAGAGAATAATGGATTTCAAATTTTTACTAAAAACAAATGTGTTAATTTCATGGCTATTTTAAGATCTAAATTTAGAAGAGTTCATAACTTTTTGTGAAAAATAGAGTCTTAAATTTTATTATAAAAAAAGAGTTTAAATTTTTATTATGAGAAAAAATAAAGATTTTTTATTATGAAAACATAGTTTTTATTTTATTATGAGAAAAAATAAAGTTTTTTTTTAATGAAAAACAGAGTTTTTATTTTAGATTTATTAAAGGAAAAAGATTAATTAAGAAAAATGTTATATTAATTATTACTATTATTAAATCATAAACTAATAAAATAATAAAATAATTAATAATTAATAAAAAAAAAAGAAAAGGAACCTAATTAATAGGGGAGGGGGAAACGAATCATTTGTTATTATAAGAGGTTTCTCATCTTCTTCATTCTCTTTGTCCCACGCAGCGGCCATTAAAGCTCCAAAGAGCTTTTCGCTCCATTTTTCCAAAGCTTCTCTCATCTCTTTCGTGTTGCATGTGCGGTTCCTCTCCCGCTGAATGTGTCCCTAAAAAAACCATGAAAACAAAAACATAAATCAAATTTGATAAATTTCTTACGGAATAACGGCCGAATTCGAAGCTTCTATCGGACGATGGTGGTGAATCTTTGATCTTGATGATGAAGCCTTGAAGGTTTTTCAAAAATCTCCCCGCTTCTGATAAATCGTGAGAACGGCCGCCGTTTTTTCTTTTGTCTCCTTCCCCCCTTTTCTCAAATGCAACTCATGTTTATATAGGTAACAAATTATGGTTAACTCTAACCTAATGCCGACTTTAAAGCCCAACTTAAATAATTAGTCAAAGCTAAAAAAACAAACTAAAACAAACTTAAAAGAATAAAATCTTTTCTAATATTTTTTAATTTTATGATTTTTGGATGTTTTTATGAAAAATATGGAAAAAAGTGAAAAAAATAATATTTTTTAAAAATAATTTAAATAAAATACGAAAATAATAATTAAATAATAATAAAAAAACTATTTTTGTTATTTTTTTTAGGAAAATAGAAAAGTTAGAATAAAAATAAAAGAAAAACAAAAAGTGAAGAAGGTGGGATTCGAACTCTTGACCTCTCACACTCACAACTCCTCACACACAGTCTCTTGCCAATTGTGCCATTTTTTTCATTCGAAATAAAGTGGCACTAGAAACCATGTAAAGGTAGGACAAATTTGGGGTGCAACAATATTTTTCAAAATGGCGACTACTACAAAGTCTATTGAGATCAAATTTAGCTTTGTTTCACAACGTTCTTCATGCACCTGATAGATTTTACTCCCGACGGCCTTCATTCCCCAGTAAATCTCATCATTGCAGAAACACGCCTAAACCATTGCCTCAACACAGTCCCCAGAGAGACTTTAAGCTGACACAGTCCCTAGAGAGACTTTAAGTTGACACAGTCCCCAGAGTGTCTTTAAGCTGACGCAGTCCCCAGCGAGACTATAAGCTGACAACAGTTTGGACCGAGCCAACGATCTCAAAGACAACCGAGATCTTACCAGCATCTTCCCAGTGATAGTCCCCAGTGAGACTTTAAGCTGACCACACTTCTGGACGAATTTGTTTATCCCCAGTGACTCTCAAGACTGCAGAGATATCCCCGGTATCCTCCAAGTGATATATGTTCTTGAACCCCATTCTCAGCGGAATTATTTGTCCTCAGTGAAATTGCCTTAACTTCCTCAGGGATATTCCCCAGGAGATTGCAATATCCTCCCCAAGAAGTCAGGATACTTTCCCCAGGATGTCTTCGTGAATTCTCCCTAGTAAGTCCGATGACCTCACCTCAGAGAAGTTTGATATACTTTATCCCCTAGTTGGGTGTACCTTCTCCATAGGAAGCCGATGTACTATCCGCAGGAAGTTGCTACACTTTCAGTCATGAAGCTACCTAGCTCCACATTTCCCCCAAGAAAGGGATATTTATTTTATCCCCGAAAGTCTCTGATCCTAATATTTTCTTTGGCTGATTATGGTTCATGATAGCAATCCCTCCCGTGAAGTCATGACATCGTATCTCCAGGCGGAGATCATAGAACCCCAATTGAAGTCATGATATCGTACTCTCTAGTGAAGTCGTATCGTATCCCCATAAGGAAGTCATGATGCCGTATCCCCCAAGTGGATTATGTTGTCCCCAGGGAAGTTAGAACTTTGAAGCCAGATTCGGTTCTACCACCAACTCTTCCTATCCTCTGATATATGTACTGTTGCATAGGTCGCCGGGTATTCCCGTCGAGATGTTTATTTCATCTCACGGTTCCTCCTCTCGTCTGTTTTGTCAGCATAAGCATAAGCATGAGCATTACATACTCATTTTCATTTCATTTCATACACATCGACATACGCATTAGCATCTACATTGCTTTGCTATCCATGTCATCCTTTGTCGTTACCAACGAGTAACTGGATTTGTCCGCTCTCTCCAAGTAGATCATCAGCCCTAAGCATAAAATACCTACTTTTTTCCAGTTTCCCCACAGAGTTCAACCCTCGTGGACGATGGTCATTTCTGTTACCTTTCCACGCTAGGATAAGGTAGTCCCTATTCGAGTTCGTTTCCTCAAGGGAGTCTAGTTTATCAGTTCTTTCTAGTCCAATTCTAGATCGAACTTCGGTCCCGTTGGGCGTCGAACCTACTTGGGCGTGCATTTATTTGGTACTATCTTTCAAGAAAGGCTTTTACAATCCTCTTCAGATGTACGACAGTTCTCACCCGAGAAGCTAATCACTACAATTATCATTACAGTACATCTTACAACAACCGGTATGCGACTGTTCTCACCAGAGAAGCCTATCATCATTACCACATTACACTCTACAATAGACCTTCTCGTACAAGAAGTTCATACTTACACTCAGTGATCTCTGTGTTACCATCATCGTAACTTTCTTACATTACACTCTGTGATCTTGATGTTACCATCATCATAACTCTCTTTACAATTTACATTACATGTTACCACCTCTACGAGCAATGGTCATCCGAGAAGCTTATCCTTGCTACCTTTGCATATGAGCCGTATTTCTCACCTGAGAAGCTTATCCTATCTTCGTCATGAGGAGCAGCAAGTGGTCATCTCCATAGAGAAGCTAGTTTCCATATTCAGGAGAGCACAAAATCTTGAAGTATGAAGAAGTTCATTTTATCCTTAAGTAAAAAAAGGAGATGAATCATATTCAGGAGAGCACAAAATCTTTAAGTATGAGGAAGTTCATTTTATCCTTTAGTAAAAAAAGGAGCTGAATCATATTCAGGAGAGCATAAAATCTTGAAGTATGAGGAAGTTCATTTTATCCTTTAGCAAAAGAAGGAGCTGAATCATATTCAGGAGAGCTAAAAATCTTAAAGTATGGAGAAGTTCATTTTATCCTTTAGTAAAAGAAGGAGCTGATCCTATTCAGGAGAGCACAAAATTTTGAAGTATGAGGAAGTTCATTTTATCCTTTAGTAAAAGAAGGAGCTGAATCATATTCAGGAGAGCACAAAATCTTGAAGTATGAAGAAGTTCATTTTATCCTTTAGTAAAAGAAGCAGCTGAATCGTATTCAGGAAAGCACAAAATCTTGAAGTATGAAGAAGTTCATTTTATCCTTTAGTAAAAGAAGGAGCTGAATCATATTTAGGAGAGCACAAAATCTTGAAGTATGAGGAAGTTCAATTTATCCTTTAGTAAAAGAACGAGCTAAATCATATTCAGGAGAGCACAAAATCTTGAAGTATGAGGATGTTCATTTTATCCTTTAGTAAAAGAAGGAGCTGAATCATATTCAGGAAAGCACAACATCTTGAAGTATGAAGAAGTTCATTTTATCCTTTAGTAAAAGAAGGAGCTTAATCATATTCATGAGAGCACAAAATCTTGAAGTATGAGGAAGTTCATTTTATCCTTTAGTAAAAGAAGGAGCTGAATCGTATTCAGGAGAGCACAAAATCTTGAAGCATGAGGAAGTTCATTTTATCCTTTAGTAAAATTAGGAGCTGAATCATATTCAGGAGAGCACAAAATCTTGAAGTATGAGGAAGTTCATTTTATCCTTTAGTAAAAAAAGAAGGTGAACCATGTCCTGATGGAAGCTTACTTTATCCGATGAGCGACAGTCCCTCCAATGGAGCTTATCACTCAACATTTCATCAATTATAACAGATGAGCAACGGTCTCTTTATTCGAGAGCTTATTCAGTTTGGTATAAGTCCCTTCCAACGATAAGTAACAGTTCTCTCTCGAGAAGCTTATCAGTTTGTTTCCCATTAAAGTCCACTTATTTTGGCATACAACCGGTTTAGACCCTGTATATTTTCTACGGATTCCTGAAAATTTAGTTTGATCCCGTCACAAGGAAAAGTTACCAGAAGCTTGGATGTTATTCTTTGCTCAATGCTCCAGCATTCTATTAATTGATCCTACAGTCGTGCAGATCCACATTTGCTTTTTATCCTAGAGTATCAGTCGGTCACGCCTGAACCTGTTGAACAATTACTCTAGGATATTTCCCCAGTGGAGGCCGTCTCACCGGTGCCATCTCCATTGAGGATCCCAGTCTTACCATTCCCTTTCTAAAAGTGACAATTGGTCGTCCTCACACCAGTTGGCCATCACTTTAGGATTCCCCAGCGTCGTACTACTTCCCTAGAGCATCGTATTCCCCAGTGTGGTTTGTTTGTCGCGTTGGTCCCCTGTGTCGTCGTGTCGTTTGTATCTTTGCATCTATCATTCCATCATATGCATCATGCTAGATTCATGGCATTGTGAGCATTATAGTTCGTTTTGTTTTGTCCATAGCATCGCATATCACTGCATCTAAGGGCAAAATTTTTGGTTATCTATATTTAAATCCCTCCAGCATGATTTCTCGAGCCTTCGTCGCTCAAATCATCCGGTGAAGCTATTTAAATAGGGGCAACTGTAATACCCCAAATTTTTCCCTAAGATTGGTCGTTTCATCTTGCATTCCATTGCATGTTTGCATTGCATTTAACCGGTCACTAACAATTTTGTGTAGTTGGTTGATTTTTGCAGGAAAATATCATGTGGCACGCTTTTTAGTTCATGAAGGGTAAAATTCTCATTTGTTCGCAGCCGACCATCAAATTACAAATTTTGAGTTGTGGTCAGGAAATTTGAGTTGGTTGATATTGTTGGTGTGGATTATGGATGAGGTGCAGGTGGAATTGTTTGATTGAGATGGATTTGAGTTGTTCAAATTAAATCGATTTAAGTTGTTGGATTAAAGTTAGCCGAAGAATATGATCATTTGAGTTTAATCAGACAGTTGGGTTTATTCGGATGAAGTTGCTCATTTGAATTTCCAGAAGGTTCAATCGGAAGTTGTATCGAAAATGAGATTAATCGGATAAATTGGAGGAATTAGAAATTAATAAAAAATATAGAATTTCATTTCATTTTTTCATTTTATTTTAAATCAATTGCATTTCATTTTATTATCATTTTTTGTCAAATCAATTTTATTTTATTTCTTAATGTCATTTTCATTTTATTTTAAATCATTTTTATTTCAATTTTTATTATTATTGCATTTTAAAATAATTTTGTTGTTTCCCCTTCATTTTTTAAAATTATAAATATTGCTCTCATTTTTATTTTTAAAAAAATAATTTTGTTCATTTTTAATTTTAGTTTTTTATTTTATTTGCATATCAAAAACAAATAATAAATAAATAAAGTAAAGAGTTTTTATTAATAATATTAATTCTTTACAAAAAAAATAATAAAAAAAAATAAAATAACAAAAAGATAATAAATTACATTTTCTTTTTTTCCTAAAACATTTCATTTGTCCTAGTGCTCTTCCCGATTTTCCGACTTTTCCGATCTTTCTTTTGACCTGTAAAATAAACAAAAGCAAGCAAATTTTAATCGGTTAGAATTTTATGCGACACACTCAGAGCATTGTCTCATCGGGTGCGTCGGGAGGGTAACAGATTGCTTCGAAACCAACATCCGACTCATTTCTCGACCTCGGTAAATCCGGTAACTTCTGTTTTTATTTTAAAGCAACTAGAGAAAGAACGAAAAAGTGATTATCAAAAAGTGCTTATTGGAAAAAGCACTTATTGGAAAAAGCGATTTTTCCAGAAAAGCGGTTTTGCCAAACATGGTCTTAACACACTTTTTCCAGAAATTTCTCAGCCCACGGATCAGAATCCATTTGTTCCTAAAAGATCTCCAGGTAACAACAGGATCAAACTGACCAACAGCAAGATCCAACAAAACAAACAAGCTCAAAGTTCCGTCAAAAAATGCCATGATTTCAGCCACCAAAGTCGCAACAAAACCGTAAAGAAAACCACCTGCAAGATTCATCAAAGTTCACACGAAACCCAGTCAAGGTCTGAGGACTCATCACCATCATAAAGATCGCAACCAAACCTCAAGATTTTCGCAGCTTAAAACATAAATCCAGCCCACAAATCAAACCAAAAAAACCACATATAAATTCATAATAAGTTCAAGAAGGTGGGATCCGAAAAAAACCTGAACTAAAAGCGGCACAAAAATTTGGAGAACCTCAACGGTTCGTCATCATCACCCATCCAAAAAATGAAAGAAGAAGAGGAATAAACTATAAACCCATCGGCGATGGAAGAACCATCGTCATCGTCAAAGCAACAAACCGGAAGGCGGCGGCAAAACCTACAAGGGTTCAAACACCAGCCGAGCGTGACCGACGGCCATCATTTAAACCGTAAACAATCCGTCGCAAACCGAAACGGTAAAGATTTCTCCATGATTTTTCCTCTTTTCATGATTTTTTCAGGTGGAACAAAGCAAGAAGAAGACGGACCAAGCACCCATGGCATCAGAAAGAAGAAGAACAACTCGCATGCGAGTCTCATGGGGTTCCGCCGGCGGCGGACAAGAAGAAGGAATTTTCGGAGAAAAAGGGGATAGGAGACTCCGCGGCGGCCAGAAATGGGGTCTTCAAGAACCCTAAAAAAAATTTCCCCTTTTATTACAATGTCAGACGGGTCGGGTCTGGGGGTAATGACCCAGCCCGACCTGGTTCCTTTTATTTTTCCTCTTATTTGTTTATTTTTGTTACTGTTATTGATTTTGTGTAATTATTTTGTAGTCATTGTTAACTAGAATGTAAACTAACAATAACGTTTTTTTAACTTTACTAACAATTCTAACCCCATTTTTTATTTAATAAAGAACTAAGGAATTTAAGTGATAAATCTTTTAGATTAAAACCTTAGGAAAAAAAAACTTTTAAAACAAAAATTAAAACATTTTTTTAAAATTAAAAATTCTTTTTCTTAAAGCTTAAAATTTCTTTTTATAATTAAAACTTAAAATTTATTTTTCTTAAAGCTTAAAATTTCTTTTTATAAATAAAACTTAAAATTTCTTTTTCATAAAACTTAAAATTTCTTTTTATAATTAAGGCTTAAAATTTCTTTCTCAAATTCTGTCTTTCTTAAATTTCTAGCATGAAAAGGGTAGAATCCCCGGCTAAATTTCCGCTTCGGTTTTTACGTCATTCCTAGCACTATTTTTCACTTGTACAGTTATTAATTCCTCGTACTTTTCATTTTTTTTTATGTTTGGTTGTAACTATGCAAGGCTATCGTCGCAGTCATTATTCTCATTTTTATTTCCGGTTTGTAATTATGCGAGACATCGTCGCTGTTGCTTTTTATTTTTATTTTTGGGATTTATAATTTACGCGAGTGATCGTTGCGATGCTTTTGCTTTACCGCTTTCTTTATTTTTATACTTCAACTCTGCCATATGATAATATTTGAATGTTTGCATTAATTTACCGTTAGAGTCCTTCTGAAGGATTAGGTCTAGCAGTTTGACCGCCGAGTCAATAGTCCTCAACCTTTGAATATTTCAAACCCTAATTAGCCTAGGTGTCCCGCCATGGACGAGAATACCCTTTACCCTAGCATTAGGTCAAAGAGTCACCGTACTCTATTTTAGGGTTTTCCCATCGTGGAATCCCTAATTTCAATCAACAATTTCAACGTAGAAATAGGAGTCGCCGCACTCCACGTAAGCGTTTCCTTAAGAAGGCTTATTCCCCCATTGAAACCTTGACCACAGTCAAGACGTTTCTAACCTCCCTTTCGAGAGGAACTAAGATTACTCTGATTCCATTCCCTACCTCGGATACGTAGGCACAAGATGCGAATCTTACCGAGTAAACTTAGGACTAAGCCTTAGGTCTCTTTAGGGCACTCTATCCCTTAGCTCATTATATATACTTTAAGCAAATAATTAAAGCAAAATAGTAAACAATAAACAAAAGGTTCCTGTAGAGTACTACAGAAGTTTAGGGTGCTAGTACCTTCCCTAAGCTTAACAAACCCTTTACCTAGATCTCTCCCCGCATTGTGTTTATGATGTAAAAAATAGGTTTTCCTTCTTTTGACCTTTTCCTTCGGATAAATCAAAGTCGGTTGTGAATTAAAAATGTGATTCAAGCTAATTAATAGTTTGATATCCTATTTCCACCGCAACAGATATGATCGAGTATTTTGAAGAAATCACTTTCAAACACGTCTCAAGATCCGAAAACCACATAGTCGATGCTCTGGCTACGATGGCTACTATGTGGAAGGTTCAGTTTGTCAAAAAAACTCCCCTAATTAACATTGAAAGAAAGACTATGCCAGCGTATGTCATGATGGCTAAAGAAGAGTCTGGCGGAAAACCTTGGTTTTATGACATCAAAAATTACCTTTAGAGTCAAGAATATCCTGCCGAAGCCTCTAATCTTGATAAGAGAACTTTATGAAGATTGTCATCCAAGTTCTTCATTAGAAATAATGTTCTGTACAAGATAAATCATGACATGGTCTTACTCATATGTGTTGACAGTAGAGAAGCAGAAATGTTGATAACAGACATTCATGAAGGTGCCTTCAGTACTCATACAAGTGGCCATGACATGGAAAATAAAATCTTGAGGGCTGGTTATTACTGGTTGACTTTGGAGACCGACTGTATCCTATTTTCCCAAAGATGTCATAAATTCCAGATATATGCAGACAAGGTACACGTGCCACCACATCCTCTGAAAGTATTGTCATCACCTTGGCCATTCTCAATGTGGGCATTGATATGATTTAGGAAATTGAGCCTAAAGCTTCTAACGGTCATCGATTTATCCTAGTCACCATCGACTATTTCACTAAATGGGTGGAAGCTACCTCCTATGCGAATGTAACGAAGCAGGTGGTTGCCTGATTCATTAAAAAGGAGATTATCTATTGTTACGGAATCCCTAACCAGATCATTACATAAAATGGGACGAATCTAAACAATAAAACAATGAAGGAGCTCTGTGACAGTTTCAAGATTGGACATCACAACTCTTCTCCTTACCGGCCCAAGATGAATGGAGTCTTTGAAGCTGCAAATAAAAACATTAAAAAGATTGTTCAGAAAATGGTAATAACTTACAAAGATTGGCATGAAACACTACTATTTGCTTTACACGAATACAAAAAATTTGTTCGCACTTCAACAGGGGAAACCCCTTTCTCCCTGGTATATGGGATGGATGCAGTACTACCAATTGAGGTTGAGATACCTTCGCTAAGGGTCTTAATGGAAGTCGAGCTCGAAGAAGCTGAGTGGGTGAAAGAAAGGTTTGATACACTGAATCTCATTAACGGGAAAAGGATAACGGCAATGTGCCACAGTCAGCTATATGAGAAGAGATTTAAAAGAGCCTTCGACAAAAGAGTCCAGGTCAAAGAATATAAAGAGGGTGAGTTGGTACTCAGGAAGATTCTATCGGTGCATCGAGACATGCGTGGAAAGTGGATGCCAAACTACAATGGCCCATTTTTTATGAAGACAACTTTTTCTAGAGGCTCACTTATCCTTGTGACAATGGACGGTGAACAACTCTATCATCCCGTGAACTCAGATGCAGTAAGAAAATGTTATGCCTAAAAAAAACCTATAAGTTAAAAACCTGGAAAGGAAACTTATGCAAAAAAAAAGGGGCATCCTGGTGGATCATAGCCTATGAAGGAGATCTAGGAAATAAATTAGAGATAAAAGAAAGAAAAGTTCGCTAAGTCGAAAACCTGAAAAGGCGGCTTAGATAAAAATGAGCGTCCCGAAAGGGCGATTCAGACAAAAGTTGGGGACAAAGGCATTTCATTGCATCAGGAGTTGCCACTACTGCAAAAGGTCGTCAAAGAGGCTCACTTTCCTCTACTCTCATCAGAGGCAGCGATTCAGACGGACTCTTAGCTCGTTAGGACTGGATTATCGTTGGATTTTATGACCTTTTCCCATTTTTCCAAATTGTAAATGATCCATGGGACTTTGCCTTTTGCAAGTCTCCATCTTTGAATGAAATCATATTTGACCAATCTTTGTTTATGTTCTATTGATTGCCCTACCTTTTTGTTATGCAAAAACATCACTTATCGTTAATAATGATTTTTAAAGGAAAAAGTTTTTTTGAAACAACATTTTTTTTGGAGAAAGTTAATTGACAAGCAAGTCGTAACTTTGATTGTGACATGAAGGTGTAAAATTAGACCCCTCTCATAAGGACAGAATGGTTGAAACCTTGATACCATTATTTCAACAAGTTTGATTAGTTATTTTGTTTTGATATCTCTGATTAGTTATTTTGTCTGATGTATTGAAGTTGTGACCTCTCTCCGGCATGTTTGCAAGAACAGGGATCGTTTCCTCTCCAGAGGATTAAGATCGTTCTCTAGAGTTGGGATTCAGTGTGATTATTTTTGCCTCCGATGTGATAGATCGTTATTTATCTTTTGTTTCCTTCTCCTGCGGAGTTGTTCGACATTGCATTTGCATCATTCCTTTAGCATATGCATTTTTCACATTACCTCTTATTTTGGTTTGTTCTAGCTATGGTCATTGTGATCCTGTTGAACAGTTTTTTTTGTCAAGAATATGTCGGGTGTTCCTTCCCTAGTAGTTACTGGATACCATCTTGAGATCCTTTGGTCGTTACCAAACTCCTTTGCTTTAGACCTGTTGTCACGGGCTTACCCTTTGGTTGTTACCTTAACTTTGTCAAGTTATCCGGCTTATGTATTATTGTGATAAATACATATAGCCCCGGGAAGTCTAGTTGTGACTAGTAATAGGCCAGTCGCTAACCCCTATCTAATATTATTGATTGGTGGTTACCAAATTTTAGTCGTTACTAATAATGCAACTTATCCTTAAGATCTGGTGTTTACCTGAAACTATCCCCCCAGTCGATGTCCCGTTTTTTAATCGACTCTGCTGAGACCCAATGTTTACTGGTGTTTTTTAAATCCAATCTTTATTAGTATCATTGATTTGATCGTCACCATATCCTCTTGGAAGTCCAGTAGTTACTAGCATTTCTTAAAATCCAATTGTTATTGGTAACATTATTTTGGTTGTCACCAATCCCCAAGAAAGTCTAGTAGTTACTGGCATCAATTGAAAACCCATTGTTATTGATAGTGGAATGATTGGTCGTTACCTGTCTCCTCTCGAAAGTCCAGTGGTTACTGGAATTGTTAAGTCCAGTGGTTATTGACAATTTCATCCAACTCTGTTGTGTTCTTTGATTGTTGGTTGTTACCAACATCTCCCCATGAAGTCTAGTAGTTACTGGCATTATTTGAAACCCAATTGTTATTGGAATGTGGTTGTAACCTACATATTTCCCCCCCTGAAACTCCAGTGGTTACTAACATTAATTGATAATTCGAATTTTTATTGGCATGTAGTGTTGTTGTCAACAATCCCCAGGAAAGACTAGTGGTTACTAGCATCATTTGAAACCCAATGGTCATTGGTAGGTTGTGGTTGTCACCCATCCCTTTTGAAAGCCCAATGTATTGGCAGGGCTTTTTTTGTACTTTTAGGATAGTTGGTTATGACCAACATCCCTAGATGTCCCCAACAAGTCTTGGAGGTTTAGTATTCACTAGCATCCCTGGTGAGTTTGTTCTTGTTTCTAGTCTTTTCCTGAAGATCCCGTTTGAAATCTTCGTTGAAAGAAAAGTCCTCATTTGGTTTTCTCGTGAATAGGGACCGTGTCTCTTGTCTTTTGAATCCCCAGTTAGAGTCCGATTCTGTTGACTTTTGTTCCCCTGTGTGGTTTCTTATCCTTGTCTCCCTTGATGCATCTTCCGGCTAGATTTGCATTTCCCCACTGGAGATTTGTCTTCCCCAGTGGAGTTTTTGTTCCCTGTCCCCTGTATGGAGGATCCCATTGAAGTACTGTCATTAGTCATGTCTAAACTATTGGTTGGTATGCTTTGGATCTCTCCCAAGTGTGTCTGTGTTCCCAATGAGTGGTTACTCGTTGCTTTGTTCTTCTTTTTTCTTTTGCTCGTGTGTCAGCATTTTCTTACACTCAAGTATCATTCTTAGAACTCATTTCTTGATCAACATTTGTCCTTTTGCATACCATCATATCTAAGGGCAAAAATTTTGATTTGCTATATTTAAATACCTTTCACCATGACTTTATGGAGATCGTTATCTCTCATTGCCACATGGTAAAGATATTTAAATAGGGGAAACTGTCATACCCCAAATTTTGACCCCTAGATTCCATTGTCATTCTAGGTGCACCAAGACTATGTTATCTAACCCTAACCTCTTTCAAGTTAGTCTTTGTCAAGATGCAGGTGAATTAGGGTTTCACACTGCTAAAATCAAGAATTCGGTGGACTGATCAGTTATGGTTTTGGATTGATCTTCTACATATCAAGTCTTCAAATCATCAAGAGGTTCATATCTTACCAAGAACAAGTGCTATTTGAGGATGTTACCAAAATAATTGAAGCAGTGTTGTGCAAAACCTTGATTACGGTTTCTAATTGAAAAAGTCAATTGTAGTTTGACTTTTGGTATAAATGGGTTTCCAAAGCTTTAACCATGGTCCATGATGTTTTCATGACTTATTGAAGTCCCCTCAAGAAATATGAAAGGTTCAAAAAAATCCCAGAACACTAAGGACCGATCCTGAAGATTTCAACTGTTCGGTTCGTCTGTTTGGAAAGTCAACTCTTTGACTTTTAGGATTTTGACCCAAAAGTTGAAGCAATCAAGGTATCCAACATCATTTTATTCTTAAATAGTGAGTTTATGAAAAACCATAATTAAGAATTGATGGATAACTTGTGAATCAAAAAATTAGGGTTTATGAAAAACCCTAATTACAAGCTTATTTGGAATGGTCATAACTCTCAAACCACACATCCAAGTTGAGTGGTCCAAGGCTGGTTGGAAAGCTCTTGAGAAATCCTACAAAAGTGTCCTAGAGGGTTGATGTCCAAAAATGCATAGATTTTGAGTTATGTCTCATTAAGTTGTGAAGGATTTCCACACTTAGAAAAATTTCTTGTTTTTTTGACTTGTAAGTCAAGTTTTGCAGTCAACTGTCATACCCCAAATTTGTCCTACTTGTGTAATCTTCATTTATACATTCATCCACTGATTTTTATCCCAAAAATTATGTGTTGTTTACATCATGAGGTTGAATTGGATTGAATCAAGTTAAGTATGAGAGTAGTATTGACTAAGGTTCGTCTAGTGGATCATAGTTTTGATTAGACAATGGAGTATTCAAGGTTATCAGGTTGTGTTGAGATTATATATTGCATAATGAAGAATCATGTAGAGCATGTACTTTTCAATTGACGATTTAGGTACAAATGTAATGCAGTCGTTGGTTGCTTATCTGGTTCGCAGTAAAAGATTTGTTTATCAATGCAAGAAAGTTCAAGATTAATTCAAGGTTAATGTATTGATTCAGGATTTCAATCCCATCCATTCCAAGTTCATAATGGATTCAAGGTCGATCTACAGCTCAAAGCTTTGACTCATTCAAGGTCCAAAATTGATATATGTAGACTGATTTATGATGGATTTTATGTTCAAAGATCGATTCAAATTTTTTATTAAAGTGGAAATTTAAGAAAAGTGGGATATAGATGTTCAAGAATTCAAGAGTAAAAATTAGAGTTCATACACATATTCACACAAAAAATACACCAAAAATATACATTCCATATCCCATGAATAAAAAAGGGAGCCATAAGCCCATTGTTCCATTACCAAAAATATACACACAAAAAAGAGAGTGAAGGTGAGAAAAACACTTAGAAGGGGGGTTGAATAAGGGATTTTCTGAAATATGGCAATAAATGGAACTCAATGTTTTTATCCTGGTTCGTTGAACTCAACTACTCCAGTCCACCTTATCAAAGATGATTTGCCTTTCTCTGCAAGGACTTAATCCACTATTGATCAACTGATTACAATAGAAAGCACTAAGAACAACTGTCTTAGTCTTCTCAAGAACTACTGACCACACCTTGGTCTTCTTAAGGAACTTCTTACAATTTAATGTAAACTAACAAGTGTTTGAATGCTTCTAATAAGCTGTATCA
Source organism: Lathyrus sativus (assembly GCA_963859935.3). Lineage (NCBI taxonomy): Eukaryota > Viridiplantae > Streptophyta > Magnoliopsida > Fabales > Fabaceae > Lathyrus > Lathyrus sativus. The sequence goes on from OZ012736.1 coordinate 281,127,623, forward strand.
CAACTGTGATGTTTACACTTAAGATTAAGTAAAACAAAAACTATGTGGTTTTGTGAAAGATCAAATGAATAAGATCTTGAGAGATTTTCTCTTTTATGAATTAAGCGTGTATTTCTTTCTGAGTGATCTAGCAATGAGCAAAATATGAGTAGTGAATTAGCAGCTTCAAAATGTTGAAGTAGTTCTCCTTTTATAGCTTTCTCAAATGTCTTGAGTGATGTGAAGCTAAATATAATATTTGATTGTATGACTTTTCATCACCAACAGTATGGGCAGAGATATGCTTTCTGCAGAAAGGTATGGTTGTAGAAGCCTTGGAATTTGCACCACGTCACTTCTTTGGACAAATTAGCTGTTGGTTACTTTGGAAGTAGCACCACGTGTAATCAAGTTTACAGCTTCTTCAACAAGCTTCCTTCAAGATGAAGTCTTCATAATCTGCACTTCAGAACTTATAGCAAGCTTAAAAGATATGGAATGCTTTAATATGATCAGAGCTTAAGATGAATGATAAGTTCAGAGTCTTGATAGATGATCAGATCTTTAATGGATTAGAGTCTCAGTCTTGATCAGAGTCTCCATCAGAGTATGCAGCAGTATGTGCTTTGAGCGTGAATATTAATGATAAGAGTCTGGTTATTAGAGCCTCTGAGTTTGAAGTGAAAAGAACTTCAGAGTCTGATAAGATCAAAGCTTTCAGCTTTTGTATACTTCTTTCATTAATACTTCAGATCATTCTGTAGCTTCTTCTTTAGATCCTTCCGGCAGCGCTTCAGAATCTTCTGATAGTTTTGCATCTGATGCTTCAGATCTTTGTATAGTTTCTTTGTACTTATATATTTTGCCTCTTTTAAGAGTATTTAATTTATACCTGAAACAATAATACTTGAACAAATTTTAGAGTGTATATTTACTCATTACAAAATTCTATAAAAGTTATCATCAAAACATAAAGATATAAGAAGCACCAATCTGTGTTCTAACAATCTCCCCCTTTTTGATGATGACAAAACATAGAGAATTTTGTTTAACAAAGGAAGATGAGTAAAAATACTCCCCCTGAGATTAAGAATCTCCCCCTGAAATGAATACTTTAATAGAAAAGAACACTTCCCTTTTTGCTTGAGTATATTTCAGAACCTGGTAGAAATCCTTGATGAGAGAAAAACTCAGCTTGGATGCTTTTCAGAATCAAGCTCTCCAGAATTTGCTTTCAAGGATCAGAGCCTGATTGGATAATTCTCAGGGTAACTTCAGATCATTTTGTTAGATGAGATAATGAGATCTGAAAGTCTTAAGATTCAAAGTTAAATTAAAACAATGTCTGAATTTCATTTTTAGCATTTACTTATGTTGAACAATCAAATTCTCTTTCTCCCCCTTTTTGTCATAATCAAAAAGAACTTTAAAGACAGAAAAGAAAACAGAAGAAGAGAGAAAAAATATAACACACAAATGAAAGACAAAACAGCCAGATTTAGTCAGATCAGAATAGCACAACAGCATAAGAAGTTCATAGAGCAGATGATAGAAAATAGAACAAATAAAAAACAAGTGCAAAACGAGAATGCAAAGACATGAAAAAGAGAACTAGGGCCGGCGAGAAGCAATCAGTGTCAGAAGATCCGTAATCTTAGCAGTGGACTCTTCTTGCTTGGCCATACAAGTCTTGATTTCTTCAGTAGTCCGTTCCTGTTTTATCATCCATGTTTTGATTTCTTTGACTTCTTGGACAACATCTAGAATCTCAGTCTTCATCTCAGATGCAGAAGGTTCAGAAGCAGATAAAACTGCCATTTGATGATCAATCTCCATGTCAGATGCAGGAGTATCTTCTATTGTTGCAGAATTTTCAGCAGGAGCATCTTCTAGCAAAAGCACTGGAGTTGTGATAATGTTCAGCAGAGTTTGTCTGACTATTTCAGCAAACTTAGCCTTTGCATCATCAGCATAGAGTGTTCTGAGGTCAGATGCAGTTGAGTTGAATTTTCATATGAATCTGTTCCAAGAAGCTTCAGATTCAGCAGGATCCAAACTAGTCATGCACTCTTTCTCTACAGAAGCAATTCCCATATGTAGTTCCTTCTTGAAATTCTTGAACAGAGTAGAAACATCTGATCTGGGTTTTGGGTTGAGAAAGTCTTCTATGGTGACAGGTTGTGTTGGTTCAGGAGGTGTATGATCAGATGATGGATGTTCAGATGATTGGGGTATGGATGTTTGTGGTATGGTAAGTTGAGGAATGGAGGTATCAGTATCAGATGATGTTGATATAACAACATCAGATGAGGATGACATAAAATTTGTGAAGTTGAATTTGAAGCGAAAAGGGTTGTCAGATTTAGGTAGATCAGATGAGAGAGGTTTATAGCGATAAGGAATTTGTAAGCTAGTTGGTGAGGGGACTTCAGATTCATCAGAATCAGATGATTCAGTTGAATGACATGAAGTTGAAGAGAGGACATACAAAGTTGCAAGTGGTGATACATCCAGAATGTTTTCAGATGGTTGTTGGACAGATGGTTCAGGATTTTTGATGATTGGTTCTTCTGGTGGTGTAGTAGATGAGAGTGGTTCAGATTGTTTTTGTTGTTCTGATTGTTGTTTTGATTCAAAATGGTTTTGTTGAAAGGGTTGATGTTCAGATGATTTCTTTTGAGGGGGTTTAGATGGTAGTTGAACAGAAGATGGTTGAGAATGTTTGTTAGGAGATGAATTGGGTTCAGATGATAGAGGTACAGATGATTTAGGTTCGGATGGTTTAAAAAGAGATGATGGAGGTGAAGTTGAGGATGAAGGTAAATAAGGTTTGGTATCAGATGTTAATACCTGGTGAATTGTTTCTCTAATTTCTTCCACAGTAGCTTCTGGAGGATTTTCCTTTTGCTTCTTGTCCTTTTCAGGCTTGTCACTAGCATCAGAGGTTTTCCTCTTGGGCTGTGCAAAAGATCCTTCCTCAGCCTTTCTTTTCCTGCGCCTTTCTCTCATAATATTTGGCAATACTTCTCCTTCCTTCTGTACTATGTTAGCAGGCAGAGGAATACCATCTCTTAAACATTCAGCAATGAATGTCAGAATGATGTGCCTAGGTTCATCAGCACTGAACATAGGAAAGTCTGCTAAAGGAATTCTCCTTCTGCTGACGTCTTTAGATTGAAATTTCTTGGGTTTTCCAGCAAGCTCTGAAATAACCTTCATTCTCTTCAGAGTGTTCCCATTTATGACAGATCCTATAACATAGGACAAATCCTCTGTCACCCCAGCATCAAACAGATGTTTCACAAGACCATTCTCTGTTAGAATGTCTGATATCAGTCTTCCTATAGGGATCCAAGTTCTGATTTTTCCAGCTTTAACCCTAACTTCTTCTCTTGTTTCTTTGATATGGTTCAGAAGATGACTGAACAGAAGATAAGGTAGATCCACCTTCTTTCCTTTCCTCATACAGTACATGAAGTACATTTGTTCTGAATTTACATAATCTGATGAATTAGAAGATTTCCTATGAAAGATTGAACTCATGAAGATCTTAGCCCAGATTCTGTAAACAGGTTTCAGATCTCTGACCTTGTTAGATGGTTCCCCAGAAACATAAACTTCTTGAAAAATGTCAGCCAAATCCACACGATCAATATCCATACTTGTGATTCCCTCAGTTTCCTTATACTCAAGTAGTTGTCTGATTAATTTTTCAGTAATGACAATTTCCTTTCCAAGAACAGATGAATGAATAAACTTAGGGCACACTTGAGCGTGTATCCAGAATTCTTTTACCAAAGCTGGATAAACAGGACCCATCATCTTGTCAAAATACTTTTCCCAGTTCTGAGCTTTGATAAAAGGAAATCAAAACCATTTTCTTTGATGGATTCAAAATCCACAAAGTTCTCACACAGAACCTCAAGTTCTTTGACTGGAGTGAGAAGAGTTCTTACTGGTGCTTTGTACACAACAGCAGTTTGGGATGATCCAGCAGCATTAAGAGATGATGCAGCAACAATTGAAGTTTTCATCTGAGCAGGTGTTGATGAAGGTGAAGCCATTGATGTTCTTGAGATGCGTCTGGGTTTAAGAGGATTTTTGGGTTTTGAAATAAGATGGAAACAATAGAGAAGGCAGAAATGCATATGAGAGATGATAAGTGTAAAGTGTGATTTGTGAAGAGTTGTGAGAATTTATAGCAAAATAATTAGGGCATGCAAAAAGACACACACTCTCAAGCGTGCACACATAATCAAATCAAGCAATTAATGCAAGGAATAAAATCATATCAAACATTTAAGATTCTGACAGAAGGGGGAAAATCAAGAGATTTTGGATTTTCAAAGCAATACCTCAAATGTCACTTCAGTATGGTGCACTCTACCTTTCCAGATTCTGTGCTACACGTGTTTGCTTTGCATGTGCCTCTGAAACACTTTGAGAAATGACACGTTAGGCAACGTTCAGATCCTCTGAGCCTTGTTAGTTCAGATTTACACACAAAGAAATAAACACAGAATTCAATCAAAAGAAATACTTCAGAGTTTAGACATTTATCATCTGAAAAAAAATTTCATTTGATGAATATTCTATTCTGGACAGAAGTCCATACTAATATTTTTCAGAATAAATTTAAATTTATCTTCAGCAAGGGGTTTTGTAAAAATATCAGCCCACTGATGATCTATATCTACAAAGTTTAAATTGATAATTCCCTTCTGAACATAGTCTCTGATGAAATGATGTTTAATCTCTATATGCTTAGCTTTAGAGTGTAAAATGGGGTTTTTAGATAAGCATATAGCAGAAGTATTATCACAGAAGATAGAAATGTTACTTTAAAAGATCTGATAATCTTCTAGTTGACTTTTCATCCAGAGCATCTGAGTGTTACATCCTGCAGCAACAATATATTCTGCCTCTGTTGTTGAAAGTGCAATTGTGGGTTGCTTCTTGCTGAACCAAGAGATCAGATGACTTCCAAGAAATTGACAACTTCCAGAAGTACTTTTACGTTCTACTTTGTCTCCAGCATAGTCAGCATCATAGAATCCAACTAATTTATACTCATCAGATCTTCTGTAACACAGACCCACATTAGTAGTACCTTTCAGATACCTTAGAATCCTCTTAACGGCTGTTAAGTGTGATTCTCTGGGATCTGATTGGAATCTAGCACACAGACACACACTTAATAAAATATCAGGTCTTGAAGTAGTCAAATATAAGAGAGATCCAATCATACCTCTGTAAAGTTTTTGATCAACTTTCTTACTTACCTCTTCCTTACCAAGTGTGCTTGTAGGATGCATTGGAGTCTTAGCCAATTTGCTTTCATTCAGATTGAATTTCTTCAAAAGCTCTTTGACATATTTAGTCTGGTGAATATATGTGCATTCTGGAGTCTGATTTACTTGGATTCCCAGAAAGAATCTAAGTTCTCCCATCATGCTCATTTCAAATTCAGCCTGCATAGACAAAGCAAACTCCTTTCCCAGCATAATATTGGTAGATCCAAAAATAATATCATCCACATAAATTTGACAAACTAGTAAATATTTCTTAATTGTTTTACAGAAGAGAGTTGTGTCCACTTTGCCTCTGATAAAGTTCTTTTCCAGAAGAAAATTACTTACTCTTTCATACCAAGCTCTGGGAGCTTGTTTCAGACCATAAAGAGATTTTTTGAGTTTGAAAACATGATTTGGAAATTTATCACTTTCAAAACCAGGAGGTTGATGGACATAAACTTCTTCTTGTATAATACCATTTAAGAAGGCACTCTTAACATCCATCTGATATAGAGTGATGTTATATTGTGCAGCAAATGAAATAAGAAGGCGTATTGACTCTAACCTTGCCACTGGAGCATAAGTTTCAGTGTAATCAATACCTTCTTGTTGACTTTACCCTTGAGCTACCAGCCTTGCCTTGTTCCTTACAACTTCTCCTTGCTCATTTAGTTTATTTCTGAATACTCACTTTGTTTCAATAATGTTGAAACCTTTTGGTCTAGGAACTAGATCCCACACATCATTTCTTGTAAATTGGTTTAGCTCATCTTGCATAGCAAGTATCCAATCATTGTCACTCAGAGCTTCATCCATAGATGTTGGTTCAATAATAGACACCAACCCAAGAAGTGATGTTCAAGATGATCTGATAAACGACCTTGTTCTTATAGGGTCATTTTTCTTTCCAATAATCATTTCTTCTGGATGAGAAGCCTTGATTCTGGATAATCCTTTAACTGTTGGTTCTTCAGAAATATTCATGTTATTCATCTGAGCAGCTAATGGAGTTGCATCTGGCATAGCTTCTTCTTGAGCTTTCTCTATTTCTGGTTTCTCAGATTCTATGAGAATAACTTCTCCATCTGCAGAGTTTTCAATCTGCTTTGGCTTTTGATTGCCAAGCTTATCATCAAATCTAACATGTATAGATTCCTCCACAATCTGTGTCTCAGTATTGTATACTCTGTAGCCTTTAGAGCGTTCAGAATATCCAAGCATGAAACACTTTTGTGCTTTAGAATCAAACTTGTTGAGATTCTCTTTAGTGTTCAGTATAAAACAAATACATCCAAAAGGATGGAAATAAGAAATGTTTGGCTTTCTATTCCTCCACAATTCATAAGGAGTCTTTTCTAGAAGGGGTCTAATTGACACTCTGTTCTGAATGTAACATGCTGTGTTAATTGCCTCTGCCCAAAAATGTTTTGCCATGTTAGTCTCATTGATCATGGTTCTGGCCATCTCTTGCAAAGTTCTATTTTTCCTTTCTACAACTCCATTCCGTTGTGGAGTTCTAGGACAGGAGAAATCATGAGCAATGCCATTTTCATTAAAATATTTTTCAAAATGTTTATTTTCAAATTCACCACCATGATCACTTCTGACTTTAACAATTTTGAAATCTTTTTCAATTTGGATTTGTTTGCAGAAGTCAACGAACACAGAGTGTGACTCATCCTTGTGTTTTAGGAATTTTACCCATGTCCATCTGCTGTAGTCATCAACAATGACTAATCCATACTTCTTGCCTCTGATGGATGCAGTTTTCACTGGTCCAAACAGATAAATGTGAAGTAACTCTAATGGTTTTGAAGTTGAAACAACATTTTTGGATTTAAAAGATGATTTTGAAAATTTTCCTTTCTGACATGCTTCACAAAGAGCATCTGAGTTGAACTTCAGATTAGGAAGTCCTCTGACTAGATTAAGCTTATTAATCTGAGATATACGTCTCATATTAATATGACCCAATCTTCTGTGCCAGACCCATTGCTCCTCATTAACAGACATAAGGCATTTAACATTCTGAACCTTAAGTTCTGATAGACTAATTTTATAAATGTTGTTTTTCCTTTTACCATTAAAGAGGATTGAGCCATCCTTTTGACTAACAACTTTGCAACACTTTTGATTAAAGATAATGTCATAACCATTGTCACTTAATTGACTTATGGACAATAGATTATGAGCTAACCCTTCAACAAGCAAGACATTAGTTATGGAAGGAAGTTTACCATTGCCTATGGTTCCAGAGCCAATTATTTTGCCCTTCTGATTCCCTCCAAACTTGACATCTCCTCCAGATCTAAGCTCCAGACTTTGGAACATAGACCTTTTTCCCGTCATATGTCGTGAGCATCCAGAGTCCAGGTACCATGACTGGAGTCTTGACTTTGCTTCTAAGGATGTATGCAACATAGATTATTTTGTCCTTAGGTACCCAAATTTTCTTGGGTCCTTTTTGGTTAGTTGCCTTAAAGCTTTTTCTGAACTTCTGTCTTTCAACATAAGACTTGTTCTGATTAGCTTTAGATTTATTAAACACAGGTTTGTTCTGATTAGAACTTGTGTGTTTAATATCATTCAAGTGACCAAATGTAAATTGAGAATATAAAGGAGGATACTTGATATCCAGTTTATCTACAAATTTTGGATTTGAATCTTCATAAGAAAAAGATTTATATCCAACACCTTTTCTATAGTTTCTGCTGATACCATAGATCATTGAAGCCATTTTGCTTCTATCTATGCTTTTAGTTAGAAACTTCCTGAAACTATAGTTATACTCTTGTAAAATATTTTTAGAGCATGATTCAGATTTTGAATCAGAGTTTAATTGAGCAGATTCTAAATTATTTTTCAATTGAAGATTTTCAGCTTTTAGTTCAGCTATTTCTGATTCAAACTTGTTACTCTCAAATTCAATATGCTTTTGAAGCGTTTTGTATTTGAGTTTAACTTTACTATAGTTTTCAAGAATATCAGATAAACTTTCAACAAGTTCCTGTCTAGAAAATTCAGCAAATACCTCCTCAGAATCAGATTCTGATTCTGATCCAGATGATTCAGCACTGTCCTCAATGTCAGCCATGAATGCTACATTTGCACATTCCTCTTCTGACTCTGATGACGAATCAGATGCATCTGAGTCATCCCAAGTAGCCATCAGAACTTTCTTTTTATGATCTGACTTTCTTTTTGGGTTCTCCTTCTGAAGCTTTGGACAATCACTCTTGTAGTGCCCAAGTTCTTTGCATTCATAGCAAACAACCTCTCTTTTTCCAGATCGTCTGTGTCCAGAGGATTCTCCAGATCTTCTGTATCCAGAATGTTCTCCAGATCTTCTGTGCCCAGAAGATTCTTTGTGTTGATCTGGTTTTCTAAAGTTCTTGAACTTCCTTTGCTTATTCTTCCAGAGTTTATTGATTCTTCTGGATAGCAAGGATAGTTCTTCTTCATCTTCAGAAGCAGACTCTTCAGAGCTTTCTTCTAATACCTGCAATGCTTTAACAGCTTTATTAGATTTTAACGCAATTGACTTACCTTTCTTTAGAGGCTCATCTTCCTCTAGTTTAATCTCATGACTCCTTAGAGAACTGATTAGTTCCTCCAGCGTGATCTTGTTCAGATCCTTTGCCAGCTTTAGAGCAGTGACCATGGGTCTCCATCTGGTTGGCAAGCTTCTGATTATTTTCTTGACATGATCTGCTGTAGAGTAACCCTTGTCCAGAACCTTTAGGCCAGCAGTGAGAATCTGGAATCTGGAAAACATTGCTTCAATAGATTCAGATTCTTCCATCTTGAAAGCTTCATACTTCTGGATTAGCGTCAGAGCCTTGGTTTCTTTGACTTGAGAGTTCCCTTCATGAGTCATTTTCAAGGATTCAAATATATTAAAGGTAGTTTCTCTGTTGGTTATTTTCTTATACTCAGTATGAGATATAGCGTTTAGCAGTATAGTTCTAGCCTTGTGGTGATTTCTGAATTCCTTCATTTGCTCCTCAGTCATTGATTTTCTGTCAACTTTGTTGCCATTCCCATCAGTGGGATGAACATATCCATCAATGACTAGGTCCCAAAGATCAACATCAAATCCTAGAAAGAAACTTTCCAGTCTATCTTTCCAATAATCAAACTTCTCTCCATCAAACATGGGAGGTTTTGTGCTGACTCTATCTTCATATTTGTTGTTGTTGGGTGTTGAAGTTTCAGCATCCATAATGTATATCAACCAAGAGTATCAAGAGTTTTTCCCACTGGATCTTTTCTGGTCACGGTTAAGTGATAGCACAAACAGAATCGGAGCTCTGATGCCAACTGAAGGTGAGAAAAACACTTAGAAGGGGGGTTGAATAAGGGATTTTCTGAAATATGGCAATAAATGGAACTCAATGTTTTTATCCTGGTTCGTTGAACTCAACTACTCCAGTCCACCTTATCAAAGATGATTTTCCTTTCTCTGCAAGGACTTAATCCACTATTGATCAACTGATTACAATAGAAAGCACTAAGAACAATTGTCTTAGTCTTCTCAAGAACTACTGACCACACCTTGGTCTTCTTAAGGAACTTCTTACAATTTAATGTAAACTAACAAGTGTTTGAATGCTTCTAATAAGTTGTATCACAACTGTGATGTTTACACTTAAGATTAAGTACAACAAAAACTATGTGGTTTTGTGAAAGATCAAATGAATAAGATCTTGAGAGATTTTCTCTTTTATGAATTAAGCGTGTATTTCTTTCTGAGTGATCTAGCAATGAGCAAAAGATGAGTAGTGAATTAGAAGCTTCAAAATGTTGAAGTAATTCTCCTTTTATAGCTTTCTCAAATGTCTTGAGTGATGTGCAGCTGAATATAATATTTGATTGTATGACTTTTCATCACCAACAGTATGGGCAGAGATATGCTTTCTGCAGAAAGGTATGGTTGTAGAAGCCTTGGGATTTGCACCATGTCACTTCTTTGGACAAATTAGCCGTTGGTTACTTTGGAAGTAGCACCACGTCTAATCAAGTTTACAACTTCTTCAACAAGCTTCCTTCAAGATGAAGTCTTCACAATCTGCACTTCAGAACCTGTAGCAAGCTTAAAAGGTATGGAATGCTTTAATATGATCAGAGCTTAAGATGAATGATAAGTTCAGAGTCTTGATAGATGATTAGATCTTTAATGGATCAGAGTCTCAGTCTTGATCAGAGTCTCCATCAGAGTATGCAGCAGTATGTGCTTTGAGCGTGAATATTAATGATAAGAGTCTGGTTATTAGAGCCTCTGAGTTTGAAGTGAAAAGAACTTCAGAGTCTGATAAGATCAGAGCCTTCAGCTTTTGTATACTTCTTTCATTAATACTTCAGATCATTCTGTAGCTTCTGCTTCAGATCCTTCTGGCAGCGCTTCAGAATCTTCTGATAGATTTGCATCTGATGCTTCAGATCTTTGTATAGTTTCTTTGTACTTATATATTTTACCTCTTTTAAGAGTATTTAATTTATACCTGAAACAATAATACTTGAACAAATTTTAGAGTGTATATTTACTCATTACAAAATACCATAAAAGTTATCATCAAAACATAGAGATATAAGAAACACCAATCTGTATTCTAACAGAGAGCTCATTGTTCATTACAAGAGTTACATATACAAAAAAGTTCAAGGGAGGGAAAGATCCAAAAAAATCATTAAGGCCTATAAAAAGAGCTTCCAAGTCAAAGATACATGGCCCGCCAACAAGAGGCAACACAATCCACGTTTCCCACATGATTAATTCATCACGCTGCAGCAATCACGCACACGCCAGCTTTGGACAACAACACCCTACATTAATTTGTACACAAGATGATCTTTCTTTACAATGTGTCGTGGTCCATGAAACTATAACACTCCTAAACCAAAGCTTCATAATAACATTCACGCAACGAGTTCACCTCATGAAAATTCGTTCCCAAATATGTATCATGTACCAAAACCATACACAACCCCTGTTACACAATGCCAAAAATCGTTTCACAACCTGTACAACAAAATAAAACAGACCCCACACTAAGTCACATAATGAATTGCAACACCAAAACAACTCACTAAAACGTCACTAGGACGTACAAAACGGCAACGACTTCATCACCTCCTTCTATATAAAAGGCGAACCATAAAGCTATAGCAGGGGGTCGAACCTGGAGACTCTGGAATCGCCCATTTTCTGCACCAAACTTTCAAACTCTTCAATACACCCTTCAATTTTCCATAAGCTGTAAACCCACCTTTGATATTTCAAAAAAAGCCAAAAACCATATTCAAACAGAATGGAGAGTTTCTCGATACTACTTTCTCTTCACCCATTCATTACTGTAATTACTCAAAAACCTTAATAAACCCAAGCAACTCATCTTCTTTGTAGGGACCCCACAACAACAAACTTTCTCAATGATTCTTCAAACCCACAAATCTCAAATGTCATAGGATCTTCAACCGAAAAAACGTTTTCACCCCAAAGCCCAATGGAATCAAAGAGAAAATCATGAGATGAGGCGATGAATCGAGAAACCGAACTGATTTGTGAAAGGATTTGAAACACAAACCTAATTTTCGAGGTAGAAGGTCGATATGGTCACTGTTGCTTTCAAAATCATGTTGTGTTTCCTTTCTTTATTGTTCCGTTTATGATGATGAAGAATATAGCTTGTTTTTAGGATTAAGATGAAGTTGACCCGACATCAATGGTTGATGAGAAGATGTCGTTTGCGTTTTTCCACTGGGTGTTGTTTATAGGTGCTGGTGAACCGCCCCATTAGTTTTGTGCTTGTGGTTCGTAAATGGGCTTTGTGACCCCATGATATTCATCTTCTAACCACCACCACCACCACCACCACCCCCTTGTTCATAAGGTAGCGTTTTAAGGTAATGGGCTTTATAAAGCCCAAATGATCCAGTTTTTTATTTTCTTATTATCAACCTGCCGATTGTTTAAAACCACCCCCCCCCCCCTTTATAGTTATTTTAATGAGAAGTTTTGTTTAGTTATTTCATTAATTTTTTTGGTAAATATTTTACTAAATAATTTAATACTTGTTGGTATTAAATTATTCTTGTTTTTATTTAAGTTTATCACTTGTTTTTCTCCGTTTTGATTTCGTCTTAGTTTTCTTTTTATCAGGTCGATGACGAAACCACAAAAGTCGCCACTAGTCAAATTATTGATAAACGGTGACGAACCCGAGACCACTTCTTTTTTTCATTTTCTTCATTTTCTTTTTCATCTTGATTTTAATTTATTTTATCGATCGATGAAGTCTTTGGATTTGTAAACGTTAATTTATCGAAGTCGATAACCTTCATTATGTCAAATCTGTGGAAAATGACCATTTAGGTCATTTTCTATACTTTAGGATCGTGATAGGCTACCTTCGATTAATCGACACGAGTTTATGATTAAGACGAGATCATTTGCCCTTTGGTCCGTGCGACACGATTAAATTGGAGAATGGTCCTCAATATCATTTCTCTATCTTGTTTTAAGCACGTATATTAATTTGCATGACCTCCTATAGTTCGACTTTTGTCATATGTCGAGCTATGACGATTTAGCACTACATTTTGTCACGATTCAATTCACAAATCGACTAACTACTAACTTTACTTTTCGTCAATATACAATTGTTTTATTTTCAATCAAATATACCCTTGATTTAATTTCAGTCATTATATCTCGATTATATTATCTTGTTTATATACTTGTTAATATTATCTTGATCTCATTATTGTGGATATTATCTTGATTATATTGTTATATATCTTGTCATATTATTCATTAGTTGTTCATATTCATATTCATATTATTCATTCTTATTCACACGTATTCGAAAACACTTAATAAATGATTGAAATGCTAAAAGCCTAAATTGGTGGACTGTTGGATCATTGGACTTTTTCAGGAACCCTAGCATGGAGTTTTGTCCAACTTTTGCTCAAGGCTTAGTTTATGACACATTGCACACACACGGCTTCCTCTTGGGCTACCTGAAAATGAACCATTTTATTTCGTGCAATCCTGTGTAACTTACATGTATCCCTCTCCCATTCTGATGTACGCATTCGTATTTCTTTGATTGTGGTTTATCTTCTATGAGCCATTTTCAAACTGTTTTCAAACTGATTCTCGATTTGTCATCAAGCCATTTTCAAACACCCTCTGTAAGTCGAGTGCTCATCCGCATTCGCCATCAACCTATCGCACACAATTTCACATTTCATCGTGGTTTCGAAATTGGGAGCACCCTCAGGGACTAGTATCGTTTCTCACAACCTAACCCTTGATTCTTCATCAAGCCGGTTCCATTTTCAATCCAAACCCTTGACTCGTCATCGAGCCATTTTCAAACCCATTTCCATTTCACCATGGTTTTGCACGCGAATATAAGTCAAACCCTTGATCCAACGTCAAGCGGATTTTCTCAATAAACTATCAAATCAATTAACAATTATTCAATTATTTTCAAGGTGAAAAGTGGGGGATTGAGCCTTTGATCTCCCTTCAGTTGTTTGGATGCGAGTTATCTTACTCGTGTGTAAGCAATTGGCGCCTCTAAATAACATTTCCAACTCAACAACGTTCAAACATCTTCCAACCACTCATTATTCAAAACCATTCAAACGCCACTTCTTTTCAACATGAAAAAGAGAGAGAGTCAAGTCTTTGACTCATTTTCCCGATTACTTGGGCCCGAGGAGCCTTTCTTAAGCTTTGAGTAATCGTCATCCGTACCAAACTTCAAACCAATTCAACCCTTCATCTTTTCGTGGTCGTTACCATGAAATACAGGCGCTCTAATTCTTCATTCTCGTCTAAATGTAAGATACGTAGGCACAAGATTATGATGATCTTGGCGAGCACACTTCTATCTTTCTTTGTTATTCTGTCACAGTTCTCTTCATCTTCAGTTTCCCCCCAATCCTTGTCGAGCATTCTATCCTATAACCATCCATTTACCCCTAGCATCTCCCCTTTATCGTATTGTCTCACATTTATCATTGAGAAGAAAAGAACTAAACTTAGCTAATGCTCATCACAATTCGAATTAAGAGGTTCCCGTTGAGTACAACGAACATAAGGGGTGCTAATACCTTCCCCTCGCGTAACCGACTCTCGAACCCAGAACATCGGTTATGATGACCCTGTTTCTGTCCTTTCATCTAAAATCTTTTCTCGATATTTTCCTTTCCCGTCTATTCGGGATAAATAAAGTTCGGTGGCGACTCTGTCGAACCGCCTTTCAACGCCTTTGGCGCGAGGGTCGCGTTTCTCGATTTGATTTTTCAAGGGGCGACACCGACTTCATGAAGATTTTTGACCTAGTTCCTTATGGAATCTAAACTTTGGACAAACATGAACATCGTAGATAATATTTGGGGCTTTTTAAAAAGTACTAGAGCATTTTCACAGCCTTTATGGCTACGGAGAATCAAAGAGAGCAAGTTAGGGATTTTTCATGTCACAAAATCAAGTTCAACACTTGCATTTTGATGCATAAACCACTCAAACCTCCTCTAATCACTTGTTTAACTCATACTATGGTTTCTAGGGACTTAATTTATGAGATTAAAATGGATTAACACGAGCAAAAACCAGAGATTGGATTATTTGATTTGTTTATTCAAGCAAGTGGATGCAAGTGGCAAGGAGAGAGAAACTTTTTGCATTTTCTGCTACACCTCAGCTACTGCATCAACCACTCTCTTTCCTTCACTTCATGTCAACTATTTGTAGGCAATTGGTGATGTTGAAACACATAGGAAGGTTGCTCATGTTTAGAAAAGAAATCCCAAGTTTGATTTGCTCATTTTGCGTCCAAAAAGGGCAAACTTGGCAAGTTGGCACAATCTGCCCATACCTCTCATTCTCCAAGCTTTCCTATAAATAGAACACACTCCTAACATTCAAACAACACCAGAATTAACTAGAAATCAAGTTGAATATCTCTCATTTCTCTGATCACCATCTTCTTGCAAGTGGTAGAAGTTGCTTCCTTGTGAAGAAAAATATGCATATGCAAAAACTCTGCCACAACTCAATACAGCCACCAAACACTTGAACCAACACCTCAAACACATCACATATGATGCATTAAAGCTGTCCAAACCCTCGCATTCACCAGAAAACCTCACATTTCAAAAGTCAACTCTTATACCTTGAAAATTTGACTTTTCTGCATCTTCATATACCAGAACCAAACTAACCCTTTTCCAATCATTCTAAAACTTCAAACACTCTCCATATAAGTTGTTTGAACTGTCTGTGGCATCATAAAAGTTATTCAACACCATCTCTTAGAGTTTCACTTTGAAGCTTTTGGTGTTTTCTTGCATAAGAAGGCATTCTGTGAAGACATTGATCTTGGAGGAGTTCTCATCATTTGAACACCTTATTTGGAAAATATTCGACCTGCTTGGATCATCATCCATCAACTTGTTTTCTTATTTGGTGCATTGACTTGAAAAAGCTACAAGAGATAAGTGTTCCAACTTGCTACTTTTAAGATCATGCTGAATATTTATGTACACTGATTATAAACATGCTAGATACACTTTATATGTCATGTTTGAACCATTTCTTGCTCATAAACTTGGGTATTCATGATTGTCCCTTTGGTTTGGCTTGTTAGCTTACTTTAAGTGTAATTTAAATATGCAACTTGTTGATTCTGGTTAGGCATAGGTGATTGGTGTTTGTAAACATCATTTATAGGTCATATTTGATATGTTTGATCATTTAGTTGATGTTGAATTGGAACATTTATGTCTGTTGCTTTGCTCTTGCACAAGCTTGCTATTTTTGCTACTACACATACCATCTATTGAATTAGCGTGTCTATTTATGTATGATGCTTGTAAGAACTCTCTATATGTCTCATATGATGTGTTTGAATCATTTCTTGCTGCTTAGAATATGCACATTGGACTGTCACATTGCTCTTGCACATAAAATGTCTTTTTCAATGATGCTATCGAGTTTTTTACATGGTGCATGATCTGTGAAAACCACCACCACCATTGGATTCCTTATGAAAAAATACACAATTTTCTTTTTCACTTCATCCTATTTGATTAAGTTTTGAGTGAGTTATGACCCTTCTTGCAAAATCTACCTTGCCTTGGTTTTGCTTGCCTTGTTTTTGAGCCTTAGTTGCCTAGTTTTGTGCCTAGTTATCAAATGTGCATAACTTCTTTGATTTTTATCATTTTGATGCCAATATTTTTGCCCTATGCTCCTTAATATGTCTAGTTTCATTTCGTGAAGAAATAATTCAAAAAATGTTTTTTAGAAACACTTTGGTCCACTTGAATGACATGGTCCTTTCTAGGGTTTTCTTTGGTTTTCATGAGCTTTCTTGACATAGTACTTGAATTTTCTTGTAAGATTGATCTTGTATGAATCATTGTTGAATGTATGAAATGTTTATATGTTTGAAAACACTTGGCTCTTTTGCTTTACCATGATTATACTTGTCTTTGTGAATGCATGAATGTGAAAAGTATGCCTTGAAACTTCTTTGTGAACCATGATATGTTTCTTGATGTTGTAACCTCATGAACATGATCCTTCACCCTCATCTTACTTGTTTATGTGTCTTGTTAGAACCATAACATATTTATGGTTGTTTCTTGCCTTGAAAGTTACCATGAATCTTGTTTATCTTTCCCTTTGTGAAGTTTTAATCCTTGCTTGAACAGTTGTTACTTTTCTTGCCTATCCATAATTGATTGTCATCAATATGTCTTGAATATGATTAAATGTGTTACATTTGTATTTAATTGATTCATATACCATGTTTGATTCAAGTTTTAACTTGTTTGCATGAATTTTGTTTGAATACCATTTATGAAAATGTTGTTGTTACACATGTTTCATGCTTGCCCTTGTTGGTTGTTACCTTCATGATCTTTGAACATTGTAATGTTAAATCATAAGAACTTGGTTGTTACCATGCTTTTTGTGTTTGATTTTTTAATTGATCCTACTTGTTTCTCTTTATCTTTATCAAGTTTGTTTCCCTAGTGATGGAACTTATCAGTTCTCATGAAGTTGCCTTGTTATCATCTTTGCATAATGTTGTCACAGGCTTGCCCTTATCTTCCTTGGTTGTTACCATGACTTTATATCTTCATCATGTTTGAATGATTGCATATTGTCATATCACTGCGAAGCAGGGCCGGCAAGGACAGAAGATTCGCCATCGTTTGTTATTTATCCCGAAAGAGGGAAAGGAAAGGATCAGAGAAAACCTAACGAAAACGGGAAAAGACAGGTCATCGCAACCATGTCTCGGATTCAAGAGTCGGTTACGCAAGGGGAAGGTATTAGCACCCCTCAAGTCCATCGTACTCGATGGGATCCACGCTTTTTGTCTATCTAAAAAGTGTATTGAACTATCTAAGCTGCATGCCACAGCGACAAAAGGAAAGAAAAAAAAGAGACTCGATGGAGCATTGCCGCTCTATGCTTACATACTCCCTCGTGCAATGGGAAAGTCAGAGTCAACGTAGTTCGGAAAACTACGGGTGAAAGGGGGGGGGGGAGGGAAGGTTGCTCGTCAAGACATCGTCGTCTTGTGCCTACGTACTCTCGTCTGGTATGAGAAATCATAGCAAACTTAGTTCGGGCTGACACGAACATCGGTTGGTTCAAAATGTTTTACCCAAGTAGGGTTAAAACTTAGTTCTAGCATTTAGGTGTGTGCAGCTCGACCATTGGAGACTTAGGTGTTACTTGTTTATGGTAGAACCAAGAGTTAACAAAACTCTCCTTATGAAAAAGGTTTCCAACTTAAGATCCCGAAGGATAAAAAAGGTTTGAAGTTTGTTTTTGTGTTTTTTAGAGAAGAAGTGCATTGATTATTGTTCGTAATTCATGTTGCACTAAAGACTATGACCTAGGAGCGAATGCGTCACATATCGTCTAAAGGACATATGCTAAACACTCTAGACCATTGAGAGGAGACCCCCTAATCACCATTTCCCAAGTACTTAAGGCTCATAACGTACAACAATCCTTAAGCTTTATTAGATGTTTTGAGAAAGTTTGAAGATGAGAAGAGAGAGACACTCTAAAGGGAGACTAAGACTCAACCTAATGTTCTCATGAAAAGTGTACCTATGATTGTGATGAAAGGGAATTCTACCTAATGTTATCATACATAGGTTCAAGCCTAAGGTCTATCATAATCAATCTTGAACAAGAGAGATTAGAGGTCCTAAGGGAACATGGCAAAGAAAAACAAAAGAAGAAGAAGAAGGCATAAGGAAAATGCAATATGCAAACATATAATGCACAATTAGAATGAAAAGAGAGGGAGGAACAAAGTGTGGGAAAGCAGCCACCACAAGCACATATCAACCTCGAGAATGCAAATGAGAGATGCAAGAACTAAAAGAAAATGCACACAAAAGCATACCAAATGATCATCACTTTGAGCCACATCCATAAGCATGCATTCAATTGGAAATCGAACACGCGTGTTGACAATATCATGATTAAACAATCAAGAATAGCGACATATATCCACAACATCTCACTCCTAATGTATCATATTGATCCATGAGAATTCGAAGTGAAACGACACCAAAACAAGCATGAAAAACAACAAAACAGGTATGCTGGCATAGTGTTAATCGATTAACGCCAGGGGTTAATCAATTAACTAGTTTAAAATGCATGAAAATTTGAAAATTCGTGTTGGTTAATCGGTAAACATTGTGCCAAAAGCAGAAAAATAGCAAGATAACAACATTTTCAGCACATAAGCACTTATCCAATAATCTGGATGATCATATAATCAATTATGCACGAATTTAAACCAAAAAACAGTGATCCAATCAACATGTAAACACATTAAACCAGCAAGATCACAGATCATATGAATCAACATCAACAAAATCAATCAAAAATAAAGATCAACATGATGATTATGCAAATAAGCTCAAAAACAGAATCAGATCAAGAATTCCAACCTACGAATCAGAGAATTGCTTCAGTAATTGTTGATTTACTCCAATTAAGCATATCCAAGCAAGAAACCTGGAGATTCTTCAAGATCCAAGTGATTTCTTGTAGTAGAAATGAAGATTCACAAAAATTAAGCAAGAATTATCCAAATAAGCTCCTCTATCTCAACTTCAAAATTCAGATCCAAACTTGCACGAAAATTGAATGTAGGATTGGAGATGATGATGATGAAGGATGAAGGTTTAGCTCTTAGAAATCAATGATTCCAATGGATAATCAATGAATTCAAGCAAAAAGAGATTTGATGAAGGTTTGGGAATGGAGAAGTTGAAAGCAAATTGAGAGAATGAGAGTGAATTCTGAAATGAGAATGAAATTATGAGGATTCTCTTTGTGAGGTTTGGAGTAAATCAATTAAATACCCCTTAGGTTTGGATCCAAATGAGGCTTGAAATGTGGTTTTTGAAAATTGCTTTGGAGTGAGGAGTGGAAATTTTTGGAGGGAACTTGAAATGATTTGATAGTTAACCAAAATTTGAAATGGTTCTAGATCCTTCCTCAAGTGTAAAATCAGTTCACAAGTGATCAAAATTGGACGCCAAAGTAACATCACTTGAAAAATCACGTGCATAGCTAAAATTTGTATTGGTTAATCGGTTAACCATATGGTTAATCGATTAACACCCTCAAAACTTCAAATTTGACCTGATTTTGACTTGGTTAATCGGTTAACCATTTGGTTAATTGATTAACACCTTCAAAATTTGAATTTTGGCGCCTTTTGGAGGAAAATCTGCACAAGTGACCGTTTTCATCCATTTTGAGCCTCGTGAAACATCTGATACTTGCTCTTGAATATTGTCATTGTGAGAATGGTTGAATTAGCCTGAGTGCTGCTTCTAGAGCTGAAAATGTCTTACAAAATAAAATAAAATCGACTGCTCGATCGTCGGGAAAAATAAATGCCAGAGCTCCCGATGCTCGCTGTTCAGTCTTTTGCGCTAAAAAGAGCCTGAGCCACAGGAAAACCTTGACGCCCTGCCTCAGGAACAAATGCTATGATATGAAAATGCACATGCTAGAACAATGCAGTGAAAACATAAGCCAAGTAAAGAAAAGGTTGGGCAAATTTTGGGGTACAACAGCTGCCCCTATTCAAGTGACTTGAACCTGACTGAGTGAAAAGCAAACGACTTTCAAAGAATCAAGGTAAAAGACAGATGAATACCAAAGAACCCGGAAATTTGCCAACCACAGAAATAAACTGCAAACTCTGATGGGAACAAAAATATCCGGAAATAATGAATGACTAGTTGCAACGACAACAAGCTGATTGACATCGACATGCAGTCAGAAGAGACATCTGCTAATGCGCAGGCATTCGCTAAATAAAAGCGAGCATCAAAACCTAAGGCCGGGTCAATCGAAGCTGATAAATATCTTGCAAATACTCCGCTAGGAAAGAGAGAAACTTAACCAAGCAACTTTGGCAAGGAGAAAAAGAGAGGAACTTTATGAAGTAACTCTGTTGGGGACACCTCTAATAAGATGAACGCGTCCATCGAGGATTGCGCCATGGTCTGGATACCATACAGGCTTAAAACATACCAATTCAAATTTCCGGAATCTGTATACTCAACGAACAAAATGAGTCAATGGACTATGCCAGAGTCTGAACACTCGACGTAATAACCGGAGTGTGGATACTCAACGTAAATGACCGGAGCCTGAACGTTCAACATAATAACCAGAGTCTAGATACTCAATGAAACTGACCGGAGCCTGAACGCTCAACGTAATAACCGGAGTCTGGATACTCAATGAAACTGATCGGAGCCTGATCACTCAACGTAATAACCAGAGTCTGGGTACTCAACGAAAATGACCGGAGACTGAACGCTCAACATAATAACCGGAGTCTAGATACTCAACGAAAATGACCGGAGCCTGAATGCTCAATGTAATAACTGGAGTCTGGATACTCAACAAAAATTACCGGAGTCTTGATACTTAACGGACAAAACAAATCTGAAATCGCCATGGTCTGGATACCATGCGGGCTAACGGAAATTTCCATGGCCTGGATACCCTTCGGGCAACAAGTTATCATTCAAAACTTGTCGGGTCTGAACACCATGCGGGCAAAGTAAATAAACCATCTGTTAGAAATACACTTGAGAACAGAGAGGAAACACCCTGGCTTATGTTTCAAATGCACATGTTTGAAAAACGGCTAATGCTCCATACGAAATGGAAATGCTACGCGTTTGGAAGATGCTATGCACAGAATGCAAAATGCAATGGAACCAAACCAGCAACATAAATGCTGAGAAGAAACCTAAGATCCACCCCGCTGGGGAAAAGGTTAACACATGCCAATCGCAATTGGACTTTAGCTGGGACAAAAGCCTTGGATTGCTGCTTTACTGGGGAACAAAGTTCTTACGAGAACAAGAAATCTAAACTCAGCTGGAGATCAAAACCTGCTGAGGAAAACACCCTGAATGGCCTTCCAGAATACAACTCTTCTGGGGAACAAAAGACGGCTCTACCAAGGATAGACAACCAGACGTTTGAAAAAAAATCCACCCTACTAAGGAATCAACAACTCTGCAAGGAATCCCGAATCAACCACTGAGAATCACAACACGCCCTACTGAAGAAAATATCCCTGACTGGCTCATCAATACTCACCTGAAAGTGACAACTTACTGGGGAAAAAGTCAAAATTCAACCTGCCAAGAATTACTCACCTGAGGCACAAACTATCTCTGCTATAGATCCACTCTGCCAGGGAATGACAAACTTACTGACTTCGCTGGGACCTAGTCTCTCTCTGTGGTGAAATAGAACCATTTCATGCTGACTTTGCCGAGGTTAAAGACAACTCTACGATCCTGCAAGGGAGAAAAGCCAACTCTACTGGGGATCACCCAACAAGGGAACAACATCGACCTCTGCTTGGGGATGATTCAACAAACTGAACTCCAAGGGGATACAAAGTTATACGTCTAAACTTTATGGGGAAGCAACACCTGACATTGCTCCGCTGCTAAGAAAAGTTCCACACCTGCTCGGTGGAGAGAAACACTTGACTTGCTGGGGAGCAAGTGTATACTTGCAATCTGCGGGGATTAAATGTGCACTGACTAACTACTGAGGATAAGCGTACATACATAATATGCACGAGGATATCAATCTCGACCCTCTCTGGAATAACCTTGCTCTGCTAGAGACCTTGGTCTCACCTTTCTGGGGAATAACCTGGAGCTAAATGTACACCAACCAACTGTTGGGGATAAGCGTACACACTTAACTGCCAACTCCAATTACACACAAACTCTACCGGGAATAGAGATGCTAAAACTTCAACTGCTAGGGAAAGGGTGATCTTACTGGAGATACACCTCTAACAGATGGCCCCTAGGGTAACGACCCTGCAAAAACAAACAAACAAACAAAGATATCCTGCACAAAGGAACTATCTCGATTATCATCCATGACGCTGTTCAAATAACTCAAAGTTTTAACGATTATCGCAAAGCCTATAATTTTATGTATGCATATTTTATCAAAAACATCAGGCATTTTCCGCAAACAAAACAGCAAGGCTAAAGCAAAACAAACAATTACTGAATAGTATACGTTTTATTGACAGATGGGCCTGTAAATAGGCAAGCTTTTACAACAGATGCAACCCCTGAAAAGAGGAAGTTGCGCAAAAATATATAGAAATGCACAGAAATATACAGAATGTCGGCAATGTGGCACAGACAAACACCATAAGTTGATCCATCTATGACCCGCATGACTCCGATGCTTCACCTACGCTTCGTCCTCTAAAGAGATTGATTCGGATAAACGACCCTCAGGTCCTCCCTTAATCCACCAGTCTCTGAAGATCAATACGCAGACCGCAGTCATTTGCATTTCAAATCCCTAACTTTGGCTTGAATTGCCCTTTCGAGTTTTCAATTCATCGGGATACCCATTTTTGCCAAAGTCGCCTTTTCAGGTTTTTAACTTTACGGGTGTACATCTTTTGTTTATATCCCTAATTTTTGTCGGAACCCATTCTTTTTATGGTTCGCCGGGATGCCCCATTTTTGCCTAGATATTCTTTTTCTTTTCAGCGAGTCTCTTTAAGTAAAGTATTTTTTTAACTGCGTATGCGTTCACAGGGGATGTAAAATCCTCACCATCCATGGTGGATAACAGCAAGGCTCCTCCGGAGAAGACCTTTCGCATGACGTATGGACCTTCATAGTTGGGATTCCATTTGCCCCTGTGATCTGTCTATGGAGGGAGAATCATTTTCAGCACAAGATCGCCCGTCTGAAAGCTTCGAGGGTGCACCTTCTTGTCGAAAGCTTTCTTCATCTGGCTCGGATATAACCGACCGTATGTAATAGACGCTAGCCTTTTCTCATCAAACAGGCTGAGATGATTCAATCTATTTCTTATCCATTCTTCCTCGTCGAGCTTGACATCGACCAGAACTCTCAGAGAAGGAATCTCGACTTCTAATGGTAGGACAGCTTCCATACCATACACCAGCGAGAAAGGAGTTGCCCCAGTTGAAGTGCGCACCGTAATACGATATCCGTGCAAATTACTACAACATTTGTTGCCTCTGGAAACACTTGAAAAACGTTGTTAGAACTCTAGAAATCGTTGCCTAAAAGAATAGGGGACGTTTTCTAGGTGTCTCCTATGCAAGCGTTGTCTATAGTCTGAGGGGACATTTTTTCATGTTCTTTGGCACACTTTTTAAAAATGTCTCCTAAACAAAAGGAATAGGGGACGATTATTTGTGGCCTCTGAGGCGACTGTTTTTAAGTGTTGCCACATGCGGCTACAATTAATAATTGTTGCCTTAAATCTGAATCAGGAGGATCGTTTTTAATGTGTAACCATAGCTTATAGGTTCTTCTTTTTGTGTCCCCATAAAATATACAATTTCACAATTATTTTCTAAATAATATAGTTGATGATGATTGGCTTTAAAAAAATGTTGATTATAACTTAAACAAGTACAAATTTAACCGTACATCCACAAAAGTTGTAATATTATAATAAAATCGAGTTCAAACATTAATTCACGATAGTATCCGGTAAACAAAATGCCTAAGGTAACATTAGTTATAATACTAAGTTTACTACTTTGAAGTATGATCCTAGTAAAATAACAAAAAATATAGTTCAGCAAAAGAACAAAAAACATAGTATAAGTTTAATGCTTTCAAGTACAAGACAAAAAAAAAGACATCATCCAACTCATTCAAGTTAGTCTTCTTGGAATTCATCATCCAAATCGTCCTCTTGAAATTCATATTCTTTCACAGACACTATTGTTTTCAAAAGTTGAGTACCTAATCAAACACATTCATTCAAATTTCAGTTTCATAATACTTTTCTTATCTGAATCTATAAAAGAACCATACTATTCACGAAAATTGCAGGACTAACAAACCTTGAAGCTCTTGGAGCTCTTCTTTTGACCTGCATTGGAATAACCAACTACCAACTGAATGAACCATATGAAGAGAATCCATATTCACCTTAAGCTTATACTAGTAACAAACCAAGCCAAACCAAACCAAAGAAAAGAAAAGAAACCCACCAATATATAGTAGAATCAGTTTCCTGTGGCAGAATACCAAAGTAGTGCTTCCAAACAGAATCTTCCCTTGACCTCTCTCTTATGGGAAAGAGTATAACAGACAACCATGGCTTCAACTCACTACACACTCTCCCAATCTCTGAAGCTGCAACTGCATCTGGATTTATCCACAACCTTTTTGGAACCTGCAAAATAACATCATTCCTAGAAATGTCTCTGAGTGCAACCAATCATAAACCTTCTCTGACCACACTAGCTTTCATAGGGGTCTTGGCAGTGATGACACCTTCCTGGATCCACTTCCAGAAGGTTTGAACTGCTGGAGACAATGATGGTTCGGTTCCAACAGAGGCTACTGATTTTGCAGAGAAGGATCTCTTGAGATGAAGGATTGGAGATTTGGGTGTAAAAGATGTACCCATCATGTACAGTGTACATTAGATCATGCACTCCTTTTTCAATAAAATAAACACAATATATTTTCATATCAACCTAGATTGACCTCATTTACTCTTCGCCCTAGTTTCAGATAAGTGTTGAGTAATCGTAGAGTAGAGCATAGACATTATGGTAAACTATATATGCATTCCATAGCAAACATTATGCTAAGGAATAATCACACTATAAGATTCGTTTCAAACTCACCTCATCTAAGGTATTGTGATCATAAAGATTTAGATATTCATAATTACACTAAGATTCATTCAAACACCCAATGCTCATTTTCTACCATATATAAATGTAATAACTAGAAATCAAATTTTCAGTAGATTAAATATTAAAGTATAATAATATAACATCAAGAGAAATTTTGATGAAGATGGGTGGAGAAAAAATAGGTGGAAATATGTAAGTTTCCTCTGCTTCAGAAATTGGATAACTGTGCCAATTAACTTGTGATCCATGTGAAAAGCAAATCATCAATTTTATTTCTTCCCAATTTTCCATTTAAGTAAACAAGCGTGATAAAATTCTGAGATACCAACTCTCAATATTTTCCTTATCTAAACAATAAGAAAACCCTTAATTTTCTGTTTTCTCTTTTCAATAGCTCGTATTTTCTTATTTCTACTTCCAAATGGAACATAAATATCATGCAGTTTGATATTTGATATCAAGGAAATAGTAAAACTAACTTACCAGCGCAGTATGTCCCAGGAACGACAAGCTCCAAATTTCGGCATTCTAGCAACTCTGGAGAAACCGTCTACAAAATTTAAACAAAATATAACGCCATAACAATGATAAAAATAAATTGAATGACTATGCATCACTATTACCTCCAAGTCTAAAGTAGCAAGACTTTGAAGTTGCTTATCTATCTTTCTGAATACATGATAATAGATATCCCATGCCTGATAAAGAAATAAATAAAAATTATTTTTGGAGAGGAAAAATGACAAAAACACATTGTAGCGATCAACAATTGCACATAAGGTATGAAAGAATCAGTTTATAGTTATCTAGTAAGCTCATGAGAGCTAACAGTAGGTGCACTGTATATTAACATAGCCATGTAACTGATTGTAACTAGCTGTTTCGCACAAATAAAAATAGCTGCAACAGCCATAACAAACTGACATACACATGTCAGTCAATTCTAGGCATTACCTGCTATAACAGGTCATCAAATAGATCTATAAATGGATGTAATCAAGTGTAACCATAATCAATCCAAAAAATTCAGATTTACTCTCATAGATTCCAAGAGAATCATGGGCAATATTTAACACTCTGACACAAGGTTATTGATACCGTTGTCAAGTCATATCTGGTAATAAGACTAATTTCTCATCTCTACATTTTTTTATTTACATATATCTATGATTCCTAGACCTAGTCTCAAGGAATTGGAACAACCCATTCCTTGCCTGTCCCTTTCTGTATTAGTTGACTTTGTCCTTTATGTTCTTGGGTATCTCTTTAGTTTACAAATGAAACTGGTGTTTGAAAGGACCTGAGTTCGGGACAGTCGATAAGGGATAGATGGAGTCCCATAGCCTTTACTATCTATCTGCTTCATCCTGTGTTTGTTCAACTAGGATTCTCCTCATGCCATATATACTTAATTGGTTTATGGTATTCCGAAACTTTAGAAATCAATGTCAAACCTCTCCAAGTTATCTAGTTTGCATCGTGAGTCATGTACACTACAAAAATACACTCCTACTTAGTTTCCAAAACAAGTCAATATATGAGTGTCATTACTTTTTAGTTAAGCTAACTCCAATGCCGGGTGTCCTTACTGTACTATCTCTACATTTGAGTCCAAACATTTGTTACTTCTATTGAATAATAAGCATTATATTTTGGTAACAACCTTAAATTGTTGCCTATACGAATTTAAGGCAACAATTATTACATGTTACCTAAAAAGGTGTTGCCAGAGACAACAAATGTTATAGTGAAAGCAAATGGCAATATCTCATGCCAATCCTTATAGGTTACAACCATCTTTTGCACTGTCTTCTTGATGTTTTTGTTGGCGCTTCAACATCACCGTTCATCTTGGGACGATAGGGCGATGAGTTGTGATGCTCGATTTTGAAACTCTGGCACAATTCCTTCATCATCTTGTTATTCAAGTTCGAACCACTATCAGTAATGATTCTTTCAGGCACTCCGTATCTACATATGATGTCCCACTTGGTAAATTAATCAATGGCTACCAAGATGAAACGATGTCCATTGGATGCGGTGGGCTCGATCTTGCCGATCATGTCAATACCCCACATGGAAAAAGGCCAAGGAGATGCCATAATGTTTAACGGGCTCGGAGGCACGTGAATCTTGTCTGCATAAATCTGGCATTTATGGCATTTCTTCGCATATTTGAAGCAATCAGATTCCATCGTCAGCCAATAATACCCTGCTCGCAACAGCTTTTGAGACATCGCATGCCCACCGGCATGTGTACTAAAAGTACCTTCGTGGACCTCTTCCATAAGCAGGCTTGCTTCTTTTTTGTCCACGCATCTGAGTAACACCAAATCATAATTCCTCATGTAAAGGACACCATCTTGGTTCAGATAAAAGTTTCCAGACAACCTTCTCAGAGTATTCTTATCCTGGGTCGACGCCCCTGGCAGATACTCCTGGTTCTTGAGAAAATTCTCCATATCGTAGAACCACGGCTTGCCATTAGAAGCTTCCTCAATGGTGAATACAAGTGTCGGCCTATCAAGGTGTGAGATGACTATTCTTGGAGCATCATTCCAATAATTCACCTTGTACATCGGGGATAACGTCGCTAGAGCGTCTGCCATCTGGTTCTTCTCTCTTGGCACGTGATGGAACTCTACACGATCAAAGAATGGCAACAGCCTCCTTGCATAGTTCATGTAAGGAGTTAGATTGGGTTGCCTGGTCTCCCATTTTCCTTTGATTTGATTTACAACTAGCGTTGAATCGCCGTACACATCTAGGCTCTTGATCCTCAGATCAATAACTTCTTCCAACTCCATGATGCATGCTTCATATTTCGCTTCATTGTTAGTGCAAGGGAATGTCAACCTGGTAGTGAATGGTATATGAGACCCATGAGGCGCCGTGATGATTGCCCCAATTCCACTACCGTAGGAGTTAACAACACCATCAAATATGATCTGCCTCTGGGAGCCAAGCTCAGGACCTTCGTCAGGCAACGGTTCATCATAATCTTTCATCTTCAGATACATGATGTCTTCATCAGGAAAATCAAATTTCATTGGTTGATAGTCGTCGATTGGCTATTCGGCGAGATACTCTGACAGAACACTCCCCTTGATAGCTTTCTGGGAAACATACTGAATATCTTACTCTGTCAGTACCATCTGCCACCTGGAAATTCTTTCGGAAAGTGCTTGTTTTTCGAAGACATATTTAATTGGATCCATCTTTGAAATTAGCATGGTTGTATGATTAAGCATTAACTGTCTTAAACGTTTAGCAGCCCACGCGAGTGCGCAACACGTTTTCTCCAACATCGAGTACCTAGACTCACAATTTGTGAACTTTTTACTCAGATAGTATATTGCATGTTCTTTTCTTCCAGTCTCGTCATGCTGACCGAGAACACAACTCATACTGTTCTCAAGAACCGTTAGATACATTATTAAAGGTCTTCTAGTGACTGGGGCATCAGTATCGGAGGTTCCTGCAAATATTCTTTTATCTTATCAAATGCCCTTTGGCAATTTTCATTCTAGATGACCGCTTGATCTTTCTTTAGCAATTTGAATGGGTTCACATGTGGCTGTGAGATGAGATATGAACCGAGCAATGTAGTTCAATCTACCCAAGAAACCACGAACCTCTTTCTCTGTTTTCGGCCCTGGCATATTCTGAATAGCCTTTATTTTTGCAGGACCGACCTCGATTCCTTTTTCACTGACAATGAACCCCAACAACATTCCTGAACTGACACCAAAAGTGCACTTGTTAGGATTCAACCTCAATCTGAATTTCTTGAGCCTCTCGAACAACTTCAATAAATTGACCAGATGTTTCTCCTCCGTCTGCGACTTTGCTATCATGTCATCAACATAGACCTCAATCTCATGATGAATCATATCATGAAATATAGTGACCATAGCCCGCTGATAGGTTTCCCCTGCATTTTTCAACCCAAAAGGAATTACCTTATAACAGAACATCCCCCACAGTGTGATAAACGTCGTTTTCTCCATATCCTCCAGTGCCATCTTGATCTGGTTATAATCGAAAAAACCGTCCATGAAGGAGAACACAGAATACTGAGCAGTATTATCAACCAATACGTCAATGTGAGAGAGAGGGAAATCATCCTTCGGGCTCGCCTTATTCAAATCTCTGTAATCAAAACACATTCGTACCTTGCCATCCTTTTTAGGCACAGGTACAATGTTGGCGACCCACGGAGGGTAAGTTGTCACGGCCAAAAATCCTGCGTCCAACTGCTTCTGGACTTTTTCCTTGATTTTTACAGTCATATCTGGTCTAGTACGCCTGAGCTTCTGCTTGACTGGCGGACACTCTTCACGCAACGGCAAGGGTTGAACCACGATGTTTGTGTCAAGCCCGAACATGTCTTCGTACGACCAAGCAAAGATATCACTATACTCATAGAGCATCTCAACCAATCTTTGCTTGATGTCACTCTGCAATGCAACCCCTATCCGAACATTCTTTACGACTTACTCAGAACCCAAGTTGATAACTTCAATTTCCTCCTGATGAGGCAGAATAACCTTTTCTTCCTGTTTCAAAAGTCTAGCTAGTTCTTCTGGTAAGTCTTCATCTTCATCAATCTCTTCTTTAGCTTGAAATATCGGATTATCAAAGTCGAAGCGAGTCATAGATGTCTCTGGCGTGGTGTCATCTGCAATGTGAATCCTGCAATGATAATGGTTAAATGCTTAAAATGATATGCAAAACGAGCACAAAGCCAAATTGCCATTTTATTGTTAAAAATAAAACAAGAAAAACAAGGATCACAATATTTGAATGCAGAAAAAAGCCATTTGATTAATCGAAAAAGATTGTGCAAGCATAAACAATAAGGCCTTGAAGACAAAAACCACCATGCTCCGGGTAAAACATAGGGTTGTACAATACTCAGAAAAAAAAGTATTACTCTTTCGTTGTCACTTGAATGATTTCCTCAATAGACCAGTTGTTGAGGCTTTGCCTTGGAGTGCATGGCTGAATCCACGAGTCCATATCGCAGTCGTTATCCCCCTCTTAATCTGAAACAGCATTGATCCGCTCGAAGATAACCCCGCCTTTGGTAAACTGTACCGGCCCTTTGTAGCGCGGCGCACTCTGTGAGGATGACGAAGAAGATGGGCGGTATCCCAGACAAAAATTATCCTGATTATGGGGTATATCCAGCACTTGACCCTAACCAGGTGCTGCCCTAGCCTGTACCACTGCCTGGGCTTCTTTGAACGACGACATGGCCACTTCGGGCGCTTCACTCACAGTAGACACTTTGTCTTTAATCATAATTGTCTCAAAGGCTTGACAAAGAGTGTGATGGATTTCGCCATCCACTTCAACATATTTAAACGAAGGTAAATGACTGATCACTATATCCCCCTCTCCGCATACAGTGACAACGCTACCACCCACCATGTACTTGAGCTTCTGGTGCAGCGTGGAAGTTACAACTCCTGCTGAATGAATCCAGGGATGCCCTAGCAGACAGCTATAAGCTGGCTAAATGTCCATGATATAGAATACAACATCAAATACCTCAGAACCAACTTGAATTGGCAGCGTCACCTCTTCGAATACGGACCTATGAGTCCCATCAAAAGCATGTACTACCAAGTCACTTGGTGTACAAATCAGTCCCTGCATATCCAGCTTCATCAGTGCCTTCTTTAGAAGCACGTTCAGGGATGACCCTGTATCAACAAGCACATGTGACAAAACGGATCCTCGGCATTCTATAGATATGTGCAGCGCACAATTATGATTCCTTCCCTTCGGCGTCAAGTCCAAATCAGTGAAACCCATACCATTACCCGCATTGACATGCGCTACGACCCCTTCGAGTTGATTAACAGACATTTCTTGTGGTACATAAGCAGTATTCAGGATCTTCAGCAAAGCATTCCTGTGCGCTTCCGAACATAACAACAACGACAGGATATATATCTTGGATGGCGTCTGCTGCAGGTGATCTACAATTTTGTAGTCACTTTTCCTTATCACCCTCATAAACTCCTCCGCTTACTTTAACAAGGATTCCTTCTCACCAAACTGAGAAGTCTCTTCAACTACCGCTTTCTTCCCCTTATCAGCTCTGTCAGCAACCACCTCAGGCGACGAAAATACTCTACCGCTTCGAGTAATACCACCTGCTCCCTCCATATTATCCATTGAATCAACCAGAAAGCTCTTCAATTCCTGTTTCTGCCCGTTGCAATACACTTCCGCTCCGTAGTTCCACGAAATTGCTCTAGTACTCTCATACGGCTCAGGACCAACTTTTGTAATGACTATGGTTGGCGGCCTAAATAGTTATAGTTTTGTACAAAATTGAGATCGTTGCAACCTCACTCCTTTCCTCAACCATTATCTCTTCAGACGTCTTCTCAGCCATCCGGTCAAATTGCAATGTTCCATCATTCATCATACCCTGAATACAACTCTTCATTTTTGCACATCCCTCGGGATGACTCAAACATTCAGCACATGATTCATTACAGCCTGGGAATATCCCTCCCTTCAACAACTTTTCCTTCACAAAGCCCAACGGCGTATTCAAATCATTGACATCAGTTATCATATCTAAACTTTCGTCTTCAATGATTGCACTGACTCCAGCAGCCTCATGGTTGGGCATGGGGTTCTGCACGACATTGGGAGCGTTGTGAGAAAAGTTTATTGCCTTACCATCCACCAAATCTTGAACTTTGTGTTTAAAGGCCTTGCAGTTATCAACGTTGTGACTCGATGCCCCGGAATGGAACTCACAACGAGCATTTGCATCATAACCGGGTGGAGGCGCACCTGTCAAAGGAGCTAAGGTTCTCTTCTGGATTAATTGCAACTGTAACAAAGTCTGAAGCAGCTGGGAATAAGGCATCGGAGGTGTGTCAAATTGTCTATTTACTGTCAGACTCCAATCTTGAAACCTTCTATAACCCTGTTGATTCTGTTGTTGCGGCTGTGGTTGTTGTTGTTGTTGACATTGAGGAACGACAGGAATTGTTATACTAGCAACCTGAGGTTGTTGCTAACGGTTTTGCATTGATCATTGATATCTATTCCCTCGGGAACTAGACACTGAATTAGTCTCGCCTTCACACTTCTTGTTACCAAACATCTTCTTACCTCCTCCTTCAGTTGAGGAACATTCACCAGATTGAATTTTTCCCAACATAATGCCATTCTCTACTCTCTCCCCAGTGATGATCAAATTGGAAAAGCTCCCATACATGCTACTTGTAACACCCATTTTAATTATTTAGTCTTTTGGTTTTATTTTATTTCGATGAGTCTTCATGTGGGGGTGTGTCTGAGTGCGCTGGTGAGTGCCCTTAATTATGGAGATCATTTGATAAACTATAGAATTTAATATTAATATAATATAATTAATAATGATAATAATTTAATAATAATAGTAATATTGTTATTTCATTGTTATTATTATTATTATTTGTATTATTATTAAATTAAGTAAAGAAAATATAATGGAAGGGAGAGGATAGAAAAGGATATAAGAGAAAGTGGAAATAAAAAGGAAATAGAAAGAGGAAGAGAAAGAAAGAGGAAGAAGAGAAAAGAAAAGGAAAAGGGAGGAAAGCTTGGATTCTTTAAGATCAGCCCTGAGGAATCAATTAATCGAGGTAAGGGTGTGAAACTTTGTGATTCTATCCATGCATGTGATTGTGTAGGGATTGTTTGGATTGTTTGGGTGTTTTTGTGTAGTTTGCCATTTTAGGTCAGAAATGGTTTAATCGGTAGAATTGATGTTTTATCAGGTAAAATCTGGATTAAGTCGTGTAGTTTAGTCGGGAAATGTTGGGCTAAGACTACAGGAACTGGTTTGGTGAAAATCGGGTGATTTGTGAGCTTCTGATGATTTTTGGGACAGTTGGGGTTTTGGTGTATCGCAGAATTCGCTAGGCGAGAAGCTAGCGAGCGAGCTAGCGAGTGTTCGCTAAGGCTTCGCTAGGCAAGCTGGGTAGAGAACCCTTCTAGTAGCCACTGTCTGCCTTCGCTAGCGAGTTTGCTAGGCGAGTGAGGCAGCAAGCGTTTGCTATGCCTTCGCTAGGCGAGTGAGCCAGCGAGTATGACAACAACTTGTTTTATTTTTTGGTTGTTTCCATCCAATGTTGATATTTTTGATATATAATGTATAGCTTGTGTGCTGTATTATAATATGTTGTGGGTAGCCGTATGACGTGAATCCTGGATTGTAAATTGTGAAGTGTGAAATGTAGCCTTTTGGCAAATTGATCCCTTTGGTCATGATGGGTATGGATATGGTGTTTCATGGTGAAGAGTGTATACTTGGTGTTAAGATGTGAATTTCCTAATATTTAATGTAATTAATATAATTGATTGATGTGTAATATATATATGATGCATGGTGATGTGATCAAGAGGATCGTGTGCACTTAGTGTGCTTGAGTTTATTTGTTGTGCATATGGTGTCGTGCATATCATGGTGTTTTGGTGGGATGAATCGTTGCTCAGGAGGAGTGTATGCGATTCACCCGTACTCCTTTGTGGAGAATGGTGGGATGGATCGTTGCTCAGGAGGAGTGTATGTGATCCATCCGTACTCCTTTGTGGAGGATGGTGGGATGAATCGTTGCTCAGGAGGAGTGTATGCGATTCATCCGTACTCCTTTGTGGAGAATGGTGGGGATAGATCATTGCCAAGGAGGGGTGTATGTGATCTATCCTGGGTTCGATTGAATGAACCAATGAGTCGGTACCGCATGCATGGTGTTGAGTTGCATGTTTGCATTATTGCATGTTGTGTTTGATGTTTGGACAGTAGGTCGTGGTTGATGCCTGTTGGGTGATATTTTATATGATTACTAATTTTGATCATGTATCTTATTACTGATAATTTTTATCATGTTTCTCACCCCTTTGTTGTTGTGGTGGTCTGTGCTTCTTTGGAAGTACAGAAAATCCAAGTACATAGCGAGCTTGGATAGTGGTGTGCAGGTCGAGTCTTAGGATGCTCTGATACGTAACACGGGACTTGGGTGTTTACTTTTATTATGTTGAATTTGTTTTATTCCTGTGACGTATCATATTTTGGTGAACCTTGTTAACGAATGACTTTATGTAATTTAGCGGATGGCCGAGAATGTTGAATTAATGATTACTTCCGCTGTTTTATTTTGAAAACCATCTATTGATGTTGAATTATTTGAGGTGATATCCCACTTTTGAGGAGAAACTCTGATGTTTACTTGAATTAATTGTATTTTATTTTAATTTTGAGAAGTGGGGTGTTACACTACTGATAAGCTTCTCATAATAGACACCAGGCAACGTGGCCACGAACATATCAATCAATTCATGCTCCACCATCGGAGGTTGCACTCTTGCTGCAAGTTCGCGCCACCTCTGGGAGTATTCCTTAAAGCATTCACCAGTCTTTTGAGACAAATTCTGAAGTTGGACCCTGTTAGAAGCAAGGTCGCTATTATACTGATAGTGCTTCACGAAGGCTTCAGCTAAGTCTCTCCAACTGCGACTATTAACAAGTTCCAGTCCCATATACCACTCAAGTGAGGGTCCAGACAAGTTGTCCTGAAAGAAATGCATAATCAATTTTTCATCATCCGAGTAAGCAGACATTTTGCGGTAATAAGAACGCAAATGGACCCTTGGGCAAGTAGTTCCCTTATACTTGTCAAAGTCAGGGACTTTGAACTTCAATGGAACTTTCAGATCTGGGATCAACCCTATATTAGCCATGTCTAGCCCCATGGAATTTCGGTTCTCATAACTCTTCATTTTATCCTCCAGCAATTTGAACCTTCTATCAGTCTCAACTGGCAGCTCAACACCAATATCCCTCATTGAAAAAGCATCCTCTTGTTGATCCTCATCCCATTGAGGAACATTCCCATGAACTGTAAGAGCACAGATTGTGTCTCAGTAATATCTCTATGTTTTGATGATAACATTAATGATAATTTGTATACAAGAATTATACTCTCTAAATTTGTTCTAAACTGTTTTCTACAGGCACAAAAGATTTTAATCTTAAAGAGCAAATTTGATGTGAACAATGAATTCTGAATGGCTCAAGAGCATCTGAAGATTAGAAGAATCTGAAGTATAAGAGCTTAGTTATCAAGATTCTGAAGATACAACACGCTGCATGTATTATCAAGAATCTGAATAAGAGAAGACTCTGAGTGAAGAGACTCTGAATGAGAGAAGACTCTGATCTGAGTGAAGACTCTGATCTAAGAGCATGTTACGCTTCAAGCACACAGCTGCACCAGACTCTGATTCATCAACATCTGAAGAACATATTAGGCTCTGAAGTTTCCAGAAGGTTCTGAAGACTGAAGACTCTGATATTGATTGTTGATCTGAATTATTTGAAGAAGAATATTTTAATATATCCGTTGGAATATGCCAGCAAATCTTTCCTTAATTGGGATAGACAAAATTCTCTG
This sequence comes from Lathyrus sativus, assembly GCA_963859935.3. Classification (NCBI taxonomy): domain Eukaryota; kingdom Viridiplantae; phylum Streptophyta; class Magnoliopsida; order Fabales; family Fabaceae; genus Lathyrus; species Lathyrus sativus. The sequence goes on from OZ012736.1 coordinate 281,163,653, forward strand.
CAAAGAAGATTATTCCTCTGGTACATTCCTGATATAGTTAAATCACAGCTCAGCAGACAATTGCTACACCCACATTTTGTGCGCCGTCTCTCTGCTGTAATAGTACAAAGGACAGTACTATTTTGATATTGGAAATATTTTCTCTAACGGTAAAATATTCTCTCCAATATTCAAGTGGCTATATAAAGGACATCATAGCTCATTCTTCAAGTGCCGATTTACAACAATATTGACAAGAACTCTCTCACGCTAAAAGCTTTCATATTCTTCACTGTTCATACATTGTTCTAAACTTAGAGAAATAACACAGTTGTGTTTATAGCTTTCATAGAAGCAATTCTTACTCTTTCATTGTATTACATTAATTTGTAAAGAAAGTTTTCCTTAAGAGGATCTAGGTTAGATCAGTAGCTCTTAAGAAGACTAAGAACAGTTGTTCTTAGGTGTGCTATTTGTAATCAGTTGATTTGAATAGTGGATTAAGTCCTTGTTGAGAAAGGCAAATCACTCTTGAAAAGGGTGGACTGGAGTAGTTGAGTTCAACGAACCAGGATAAAAATACTTGTGTTTTTATCTTTGATTATTTTCTGTCATACTTATTCAACCCCCCCCTTCTAAGTATTTTCTCACCTTCAGTTGGCATCAGAGCTCCGGTTCTGAGTGTGCATTCGCTTAACCGTGACAGATAAAGATCCAGTGAGAAAAATACTCTGTTATTTATTTGGTTGCTAATATGGGTGATATTCCTACATCAAGCAACAAATATGAAGGAGACAGAATCAGCACCAAACCTCCAATGTTTGATGGAGAAAAATTTGATTATTGGAAGGATAGACTTGAAAGTTTTTTCTTGGGGTATGATGCTGATCTCTGGGATTTAGTCATTGATGGGTATGAACATCCTACTAAGGATGGCAAAAAGATTGATAGAAAATCAATGACTGAGGAGCAGAAGAAAGAATTCAAGAATCATCACAAAGCCAGAACCATACTTCTGAATGCAATCTCGCATACAGAGTATGAGAAAATTACCAACAGAGAAACTGCTCATGATATGTTTGAGTCTCTCAAAATGACTCATGAGGGAAATTCTCAGGTGAAAGAAACAAAGGCTCTGGCGCTGATACAGAAGTATGAAGCGTTCAAAATGGAAGAATCTGAGAACATTGAGACTATGTTTTCCAGATTTCAGATTCTAACAGCTGGGTTGAAAGTTCTGGACAAGGGCTACTCAACATCTGATCATGTCAAGAAGATCATCAGAAGTCTTCCTACCAAATGGAGACCTATGGTGACTGCATTGAAGCTGGCCAAGGATCTGAACAAAATCTCATTAGAAGAACTCATCAGTTCTTTGAGAAGTCATGAGATTGAGCTGGAGGAAGATGAACCCCAGAAGAAAGATAAAGGTAAATCCTTAGCTTTTAAATCTAACAAATCTGTTAAAGCCTTGCAGGTTAATGAAGAAAGCTCTGAGGAATCTTCTTCTGAAGAAGAAGATGAACTATCAATGCTGTCCAGAAGGATCAACAAACTCTGGAAGCACAAAGGGAAGAAGTTCAACAACTTCAGAAGATCTGATCAAAAGAAAGAATCTTCTGGACACAGAAGATCTGGCAAGAAAGAGATCACTTGTTTTGAATGTAAAGAACCTGGACACTACAAGAGTGAATGTCCCAAACTTCAAAAGGAAAAACCCAAAAGGAAGTTTGACAAAAAGAAAAAGGTTCTGATGGCTACATGGGATGACTCAGATGAATCTGAATCATCTTCTGAATCTGAGGAAGAATGTGCAAATGTTGCGCTGATGGCCAACACAGATGATCAAGATGAAGGAACGTCATCATCTGAATCTGAGTCAGAATCAGACTCTGACTCTGAAGAGGTATTTTCTGAACTCTCCAGAGCTGAACTTGTTGAAAGTTTATCTGACATGATGGAAAGCTACAGCAAGATTAAACTCAAATACAAGAAGCTGAAAAGCAATCTTGAATCTGAGATTAATCTTCTGAGAACAGAACTTGTTGAGCAGAAAGAAATAAATTTAAAACTCAAAAATGATTTAGAAACAACTCAACAAGAATCTGATACTGAAACAGAGTCCAGTGAAAATATTTTAGAAAAATATGACTCCAGTTTTAGAAGATTTCTCACTAAAAGCATAGACAGAAGCAAAATGGCTTCTATGATCTATGGTGTTAGTGGGAACAACAGAAGAGGCATTGGATGTGAATCCTCCTCTGGAAGCAATCCAAAGTCTGTTGATAAACTCTTCATCAAGAAGACTCCTCTGTATTCTCATTTCAAGTTTGGTCATCTGAATGATATTAAACATACAAGCTCTGAAAAGAGTACTTATGTGTTTAAGCCAAGGGTTAGCCAGAATAAACACTATGTTGAAAAACAGAAGTTTAGGCAAAACCGCAGAACATCTAACCCCAAAGGACCCAAAAAGATCTGGGTACCTAAAAGCAAAATAATACCTGTTGCAGATATCCTTAGCAGCAAAATCCAGACACCAATCATGGTACCTGGACTCTGGATGCTCGCGACATATGACGGGCGAAAGGTCTATGTTCCAAAGCCTGGAACTTAGATCTGGAGGGGACGTGAAATTTGGAGGGAACCAGAGGGGCAAGATCATTGGCTCTGGTACGATAGGTAATGGTAACCTACCCTCTATTTCTAATGTTCTGTTAGTTGAAGGATTGAAACATAATCTATTGTCCATAAGCCAATTAAGTGACAATGGTTATGATATCATCTTTAATCAAAAATGTTGCAAAGCTGTTTGTCAAAAGAATGGCTCAACCTTATTCAGTGGAAAGAGGAAAAACAACATTTACAAAATTAACCTTTCAGAACTTAAAGTTCAAAATGTAAAATGCCTTTTATCTGTGAATGATGAGCAATGGGTCTGGCATAGAAGATTGGGACATATTAATATGAGACGTATATCTCAGATTAATAAACTCAATCTGGTCAGAGGACTCCCTAATCTGAAGTTCAATTCAGATGCTCTGTGTGGCGCATGTCAAAAGGGTAAATTTTCAAAATCCCATTTTAAACCAAAAAATGTTGTTTCCACCTCTAGACCATTGGAATTACTTCACATTGATCTGTTTGGACCAGTGAAAACTGCATCCATCAGAGGCAAGAAGTATGGGTTAGTCATTGTAGATGACTACAGCAGATGGACATGGGTAAAGTTTCTAAAACACAAGGATGAGTCTCATTCTGTGTTCATTGACTTCTGCAATCAAGTCCAGACTGAAAAAGAATGCAAAATTATTAAAGTCAGAAGTGATCATGGTGGCGAATTTGAAAACAAATATTTTGAAAAATATTTTTCTGAAAAGGGAATTGCACATGATTTCTCCTGTCCTAGAACTCCACAACAAAATGGAGTTGTAGAGAGGAAAAATAGAACATTGCAAGAAATGGCCAGAACCATGATCAACGAGACAAATCTGGCAAAACATTTTTGGGCAGAAGCAATAAATACAGCATGTTATATTCAGAACAGAGTGTCTGTAAGACCTCTTCTGGAAAAGACTCCCTATGAATTGTGGAGAAACAGAAAGCCCAACATTGCTTATTTTCATCCATTTGGATGTATTTGTTATATGCTTAACACTAAAGATCATCTAAACAAGTTTGATTCCAAAGCACAGAAGTGTTTCATGCTTGGTTATTCTGAACGCTCTAAAGGCTACAGAGTATTCAATACTGAAACACAGATTGTGGAAGAATCTATTCATGTTAGATTTGATGATAAGCTTGGCTCTGAAAAGCCAAAGCAAGTTGAAAGTTTTGCAGATAGAGAAGTTATTCTCACAGACTCTGAAGGCTCAGAGGCAAACAAGACTAAAGACAAAGACTCTGAAGAAAATCCAGATGCTACACCTTTAACTTCCCAACTTGACAATCTGCATATTTCTGAAAGACCAACAGTCAGAGGATCTTCTTCCAGAATGAAAGCTTCTCATCCAGAGGATGTGATAATTGGAAAGAAAGATGATCCAATAAGGACAAGAGCATTTCTCAGAACTTCTGAATCTTCCTTCTGTGGCTTAGTGTCAATTATAGAACCTTCATCTGTTGATGAGGCTCTGGAAGATAATGAATGGATTTTAGCTATGCAAGAGGAGCTGAATCAATTCACAAGGAATGAAGTCTGGGATCTGGTTCCAAGACCTAAAGGCTTCAATGTTATTGGAACAAAATGGGTTTTCAGAAATAAACTGAATGAAAAAGGAGAAGTTGAAAGGAACAAAGCAAGACTGGTTGCTCAAGGCTACAGTCAACAAGAAGGCATAGACTACACAGAAACATATGCTCCTGTTGCAAGGTTAGAGTCTATACGCTTGCTTATTTCATTTGCTGCACAACATAACATCACTCTTTATCAGATGGATGTTAAAAGTGCTTTTCTTAATGGAATTATAGAAGAGGAAGTGTATGTCCACCAACCTCCTGGTTTTGAAAATGAAAATTTTCCAGATCATGTTTACAAACTAAAAAAATCTCTTTATGGACTAAAACAAGCTCCCAGAGCTTGGTATGAGAGGTTGAGTAATTTTCTTCTGAAGAAGGATTTCATCAGAGGAAAAGTGGATACCACACTATTTTGTAAAACCATTAAGAAAGATTTGTTGATTTGTCAAATTTATGTAGATGATATTATTTTTGGATCAACAAATATTATGCTTGGAAAGGAGTTTGCTAAATGTATGCAGGAAGAATTTGAGATGAGCATGATGGGAGAACTGAAATTCTTTCTGGGAATCCAAGTAAATCAGACTCCAGAGTGCACCTACATACATCAGACGAAGTATGTTAAAGAGCTTCTGAAGAAGTTTAACATGCTGGATAGCAAAATGGCAAAGACTCCAATGCATCCTACAAGCACTCTAGGTAAGGAAGAGGTAAGTAAGAAGGTAGATCAGAAACTCTACAGAGGTATGATAGGATCTCTTCTTTATTTGACTGCTTCTAGACCAGACATTCTGTTTAGTGTTTGTTTATGTGCTAGATTCCAATCAGATCCTAGAGAATCACACTTAACTGCTGTTAAGAGGATTCTAAGGTATCTGAAAGGTACTGCTAATGTTGGTTTGTGTTACAGAAGATCTGACAAATATTCACTAGTTGGATTCTGTGATGCTGACTATGCTGGAGATAGAGTTGAGCGCAAAAGTACTTCTGGAAGCTGTCAGTTTCTTGGAAGTCATCTGATCTCATGGTACAGCAAGAAGCAACCAACAATTGCACTATCAACCACAGAGGCAGAATACATTGCTGCTGCTGGGTGTTCCACTCAGATGCTCTGGATGAAGAGTCAACTAGAAGATTATCAAATCTATGAGAGTAATCTTTCTATCTTCTGTGATAATACTTCAGCTATATGTTTATCCAAAAATCCAATTTTACACTCTAAGGCTAAACATATAGAGATTAAACATCACTTCATCAGAGACTATGTTCAGAAGGGTGTAATAAATTTAGCCTTTGTTGATACAGATCATCAATGGGCAGATATTTTCACAAAACCCCTTGCTGAAGATAGGTTTAAGTTTATTCTGAAAAATATTTGTATGGATTTTTGTCCAGAGTAATATTTCTCAGAGTCTACTTCTCAGATGCTAAGTGTTTAACACTCTGAAGTATTTCATCTGTTTTGCTTATTTAATTTATCTGTGATTTATTTTTTGTGAAACTCTGTACTGACCATCTCAGAGGATCTGAAAGTTGAAAACGTTTCATTTCTTAAGAGTTACAGAATCACATGCAAAGCAAACACGTGTCACTCAGAATCTGAAAAGATGGAGTACACCTACTGACTATGACGTTTAAGGTATTGCTTTGAAAATCTCAATCTGTCTTGATCTTCCCCCCAAATGTCATATCATAATTAAAAATGATTACTTTTCATTAAATGCAAACGTGCGTATGTGTCCTATGTATGTCTGTTGTGTTTCCCATGCGTGTTTTATTTTTCTATATAAACCACTCTCACAACACATTCACACTTTTCACATTCTCAACACATATGCGCTTTTGTCTGTTGTTCTCTCTCTTCTCAAACCCTAAACGAACCCAGAAACCGTCATCTCCTTCTTCTTCATCAACAATGGCATCCACATCAAAAGCAGTTACTACCAAAGATTCTACCACTATCATTGAACCAGTACGCACTCTTCTGACTCCTGTTGATTCTCTAGAAGTGTTATGTGAAAGTTTCGTGGATTTGGAAGACCTTGCTGATAATGGGTTTGATCTGGTTCCTTCAATCAAAGCACAAGGCTGGGATGGTTACTTTGATAGGCTGATGGGTCCTGTGTATCCAAAGTTAGTGAAGGAGTTTTGGATCCATGCATTCGCTACTCCAAAGTTCGTTCATTCTTCTGTGCTGGGTAAGAAGATTGTTATCACTGAAAATCTGATCAGGAAACTCATAGGTTTCACAGCAACTGATGGAGTAACCTCTCTATCTTCTGCGCGTGAAGACCTGAAGGATGTTTGTCAAGAAATCTGCACTACTGGTGAACCTTGTAAGAAGGTTAAGTTTTTGAAACCCACTTACAAGATTTGGGCTAAGATTTTCTTGAACACCATTTTTCACAGACCCTCCTCAAACTCATCTGACTATGTTAATGCTGAACAACTTTACTTCATGTACTGTTTGCATCAAAACATTCAGATTGATCTTCCTTATCTGTTGTTCAATCATCTGGTATCTCATGTCAAGGAAACAAGGGAAACAGCAAGAGATAAAACTGGAAAAGTCAGATCATGGATTCCTATGGGAAGACTGATTTCAGATATTCTGGTAGAAAACCAACTTGTGGCGCATCTGCAAGAGGCTGGGCTGACAGAAGATCTGAACTTTATCATTGGCTCTGAGATAAATGGCTTAACTCTGAGAAGGATGAAATTGGTTGAAGATTTATCTGAGAAACCAAGGAAAACTAACTCTGAAGAAGTTAGGGGGAGAAGGATTCCTGTTGAGGACTTTCCTCTATTTACCTCAGATGAACCCAGAGAGCTAATAGCTGAGTATGTTGCTTGCTGCATCAGAGATGGTGTTGAGATCCCTGCAAATCTTGTGCAGAAGGAAGGCCAAGTTCTTCCTGATCAGACAAGGGAAAGAAGACGCAAGAGAAAAGCTGATAAAGAAGGTCATCAGAAGAAAAGAAAGCATTCAGATGCTGGGAAGAAGAAGAAAAGAAAGAAGCTGAAGAAGGTTCAACAAAATCCTCCTGCAGCAACTTTTGAAGAGATAAGAGATACTCTGAAACAGGTATTTAACACTGATTCTAATCCTGTTCATCATTCTGCTACCACACCATCTGACTCACCCCTCATATTTAAAAGATCTAGACCATCTGAGATTCATACACCACAACCAACAATCATTCAAACACCACAATCCAAACAAACTCAACAAACAACACCACAACCTCAAAACCCCATCCCAGAATCTACAATTCCAGAGGATGTTCACCCTGAACACTCTGACCAACCTGAAAATCCCATTGATCCTAATGAGATTTTAGATATCACACCCTTAAACCGTTCTATCATTTTATCTTCAACTTCTGAAAAATCTAACCAATCTGATACATCATCTGATGATGAATCATCTGGTTTCATTAATGAATGCTTGAATGATCTCAAACAACCTCGTACTGAGAGTGTTTGGAAACAACTTTTTAAATCTCCCACCTCTGATCATCCACCTTCTCCACAAAATTCCCCCACTCAAACTCTCAATCCACAACATCTTGAAATCCAATCCACTCCACAACCAACATCTGAACCACAACCAACATCTGAACCACAACCAACTTCTGAACCACAACCATCATCTGAACCAACCAACCAACAAACTTCTGAACCACAAATTAACCAACAAACATCTGAAACTCAAACATCTGAACATCCATCTCCACAACCACAACCTCAACCTTCTAAACAAACACCACAAACACAACCAACCCAACCCAAAATTCCTGATGAAGCAGAATTGGGATCAAGTGTTTATACTATGTTAAGAAATTTTGACAAGGATAATGTCTCAGACTTTGCTGACATTATGGATGTGTGCATGACCACTATGGATAAAGAGGCTGCTAATGCTGTCTGGAAGAAATATCTTTACAGACTGAATAGGGAGGCTTTGAAAATCAGGACTCAATGTCTTAGATTATCAAAAGTAAGGTTTGCTGCTTATCAGAAAAGGATTAAGAAAAACCCTCCTCCTATTCTTCTTCTAGAAGCTCCTCCACCTCCAGAAATTCCTGCACCCAATGTCACTCAGATTGTTTCAGAATCCACTGTTCCAGAATCTTCTATTTCAGTATCTACAGATCTTCAGAAGGATGTCAAGGAATTAAAGGACTTCATGGTTGATCAAAAGAAGACAAATGAAGAAATGAAAACTTGGATGGCTAAGCAAGATGAGAATTCAGAGAGGATTACAGCACTGCTGCAACTCATCGCTTCTCAACAAGCCTCATCTGCCAAACCTTCTTAATGTTTTTGCACAAGTTTTTCATGCTTTGTTTTGTTTTTGATTGTCTTCTGATATGTTTTGTTTGCTTCTATCTGAATCTGGATGTTATCTTAATGAAAATGATCTTTTGCTTATCTGGATATGTGTTTCTTCTGCATCTTTACTGTCTTTTAAAAATCTTTTTGATTATGACAAAAAGGGGGAGAAACAAAATAGAATCCGATTGTTCAAATCTATAAGCAATTATCTGAACTAAGTCAGACATGTTACTAACATTCTTTGAATCTAATCAGAATCTGACAAATTTATCTAACCAGACTCTGACAAATTTCATTGAAGTTTTTCCTGAGATCTATCTTTTCAGAACCTGATCAAAAATAGCTAAATCTGAGTAAACCAGACTCTGATATCTAAAGACCAGACTCTGATATCTAACCTTGAGTACTATGATCTGAAAGATAACTCAAGACAGGAAATGGCAAGATAAACAACCAAGTGTTCTGAAGTTGTTCATCTGGCATCAAGCTTTAATATGGCATCAAGCTTTGGCATCAAGCTTTGACTCTAGAAGTCAAACATATATCAACCAGGATTTGTCAACCAGGCTTCAATCAGGATGTTAATCAGGCTCTGAACCCAAAATGCAATCAGGCTCTGAATCTGAAATGAAATCAGGCTCTGAATCTGAAATATACTCAACCAGAAAGGGAAGTATCTAATTCCATTAGAGTATTCATTTCAGGGGGAGATTGTTAATCTCAGGGGGAGTAATTTTAATTCATTTTTATTGAACAAATTGCTCATGTTTTGTCATCATCAAAAAGGGGGAGATTGTAAGAGCACAGATTGTGTCTCAGTAATATCTCTATGTTTTGATGATAACATTAATGATAATTTGTATACAAGAATTATACTCTCTAAATTTGTTCTAAACTGTTTTCTACAGGCACAAAAGATTTTAATCTTAAAGAGCAAATTTGATGTGAACAATGAATTCTGAATGGCTCAAGAGCATCTGAAGATTAGAAGAATCTGAAGTATAAGAGCTTAGTTATCAAGATTCTGAAGATACAACACGCTGCATGTATTATCAAGAATCTGAATAAGAGAAGACTCTGAGTGAAGAGACTCTGAATGAGAGAAGACTCTGATCTGAGTGAAGACTCTGATCTAAGAGCATGTTACGCTTCAAGCACACAGCTGCACCAGACTCTGATTCATCAACATCTGAAGAACATATTAGGCTCTGAAGTTTCCAGAAGGTTCTGAAGACTGAAGACTCTGATATTGATTGTTGATCTGAATTATTTGAAGAAGAATATTTTAATATATCCGTTGGAATATGCCAGCAAATCTTTCCTTAATTGGGATAGACAAAATTCTCTGCAAAGAAGATTATTCCTCTGGTACATTCCTGATATAGTTAAATCACAGCTCAGCAGACAATTGCTACACCCACATTTTGTGCGCCGTCTCTCTGCTGTAATAGTACAAAGGACAGTACTATTTTGATATTGGAAATATTTTCTCTAACGGTAAAATATTCTCTCCAATATTCAAGTGGCTATATAAAGGACATCATAGCTCATTCTTCAAGTGCCGATTTACAACAATATTGACAAGAACTCTCTCACGCTAAAAGCTTTCATATTCTTCACTGTTCATACATTGTTCTAAACTTAGAGAAATAACACAGTTGTGTTTATAGCTTTCATAGAAGCAATTCTTACTCTTTCATTGTATTACATTAATTTGTAAAGAAAGTTTTCCTTAAGAGGATCTAGGTTAGATCAGTAGCTCTTAAGAAGACTAAGAACAGTTGTTCTTAGGTGTGCTATTTGTAATCAGTTGATTTGAATAGTGGATTAAGTCCTTGTTGAGAAAGGCAAATCACTCTTGAAAAGGGTGGACTGGAGTAGTTGAGTTCAACGAACCAGGATAAAAATACTTGTGTTTTTATCTTTGATTATTTTCTGTCATACTTATTCAACCCCCCCCTTCTAAGTATTTTCTCACCTTCATGAACAACACAAGGAATAGGAATAAGAATTGCAGTTTGATTTCCTCCGCCCGGAGGTACCACTGTTGTGGGAACAACGTTGGCACGTGGTGTACCAATCTCACTGCAGGGAGGGTCAGCAACAACACCTCCATGAAGCACACCATTATTGTCAACACGATCAATCAATGGCTGGACCAGAGTCCTCAGGTGCTCCTGGCCGTTGGCCACACCCTGCATCAGCTCCATAAACTGAGCCATCATGTCCCTCATCTCTTGCATCTCAGCTTGCACTTGTTCCATAACTCTGCGTTGATTACCTCTGTTGGCATACCGGTGAGTAGTCTGGTCGTCTATCATGAAACAATCTAACAAACCAACAGGGGTAAGAAAAATTGGTTCCCTGCACCTGCTATGCAAAATGCAGACATGTATATATGCATTAGGGACGTTTCCCCTCGATTCTAGTTCCTGTGCGAACAACGAGACATAGGGAAACTAAAGTTGAGCAAAACACCTCATGCATACAAGAAAAGGCCAACAGGAAATGTACAATCATACAACTGAGTACAATGATTCCACAAAAGGACCTCAGCCAACAGGTCTGGTGATGGTCACTACAAACAAGCTACAAAGGCAAAGAAAGACATCAGGTACGACAACGAGTACGAAACTCCTCCAACATCTCATGTGTCCCAAGATGGTCTGGTCTGACGAGTAACCCCTAGATGAGTGCCTCTCTCTGTCTGATAGTGGTCTATAAACCCTTAGCATATTCTTCCCAGGCTCCCTCACCAAAGACTTCCTCTAGCTCGCACCTCTTTGAATCAGCCCTAAGCTTGTAATCCTCCAAGGTTACCAAAGCTTTGTTCAGTCTGCAATCATTGTCACGCCTGAGTGAGGCTTCATCTGCAATCCTCTCATCCTTCGCTCTGAGCTGAGTCTTCAGTCTAGCAATCTTCTGTTTCAACTTATCATCACGCTCCTTGTCATTGGTAAGAGTAGCATTCCACTGATCATTGAACTTGGAAATCTCCAGATAAACTCTATCCCAGTCCTTCTTCTTAGAAGCCAGAACATCACTGACAACTTTCAGATCTAAACCCAGGCGCTCACGGGAATGAGTCTCCTTGGTCAAATATGTACCCAACCGGTTCACCAACTCAGTCTGTCTCTTGGAAGAGCACACAACTTCAATCTTCTCACTCTGGAGCTGAATGATTTCTTTATCTAAATCTTCATTAGCCTTCCGAAGCTCCTCTTTCTCAAACCACAACTCGTTGTACTTCTGGATACCCACAGTGGTAGGTTCCTCAATCATGAGAGGATACAATGGCTCTACAGATGGGAAAGGCATCAGTAACCTCTTTGCTCTCTCCTGGATCTAAGTCAAATAGGGGTTGTAAGCTCGACTGTTACTCTTTCCCAGAGAAACTTTCCCTTTCCTGTGGATTCTGCTCCAAGCGCTTTCAACCCTAAGAAAAGTATCACCTTCCAATAACCCAGTGAGATACAAATATTCCTGTATCTCCTCTTCCTTAGGAGGATCTCTCAAAGTGTACCCAAACTGCCTGACCGTCAAGGATGGGTTATAGTTGATGCATCCTTTCCTTCCAACCAACGGGACGTTAGGAAAACTTCCACAACTATAGACGATCTCAGTACCCAACATATCCCTGTCAAACTAGATAATGTTTTCAGCAGACAACCCCATTAACCTCTCCGACCATTCTGAAGTACCTGCAGTAGCAATGAAAGGACCAGATTTGGGAAGATGGATCACAAACCACATATACAACAAAGGCACACAACTTGATACGTTCTTCCCTCTTCTGTATTCATTCTTGTAGTGTACAAAATGATAGACGTCGCCTAGCAACGTAGGTGTAGCGGTAAAAATCGTGAGTGTAAGTTATTGATTAACTTAACTCAAAGAAAACAAGAGTCGCCACCGCACTTTTATTTTATCCAAATGAAGGAAAGGAAAAAGAGCGAACAAAACCAAAGAGTTCTAAAATGAGAACACGAGACAGAGATCGGGGTAAGGGGGTTGGTTACGCAATGGGAAGGTGTTATCACCCAAAACGTCTATAGTACTCTATAGGAGCCCTTTGAAATATTTACGCTTTTTGGTTTGAAAATGGTTTGTTTGAAAAGAGATTGGGGAGATGAGAAGAGAATTATTTTTTATATTTTTGTGTTTGGAGAGACTTATCGTCTCATGCCTACGTACCCATAAAGTGCAATATGGAATCAAAACCCCGTAGTTCGTGGTACAAATGACAAAAATTTGTTGGTTTTGATTGATTTTAGATGTAAAGACAAGTCGTCATTTCAAGGAGAAAACTGCGACTATCCACCCACGAGTATTAAGACAACATTTGCGTCACATAAAAATAGAGGATTTGCTTGGATTATCAACAAGACTATCACTCAACATCAACGTGGAAAATGTCAAAGTCTTAATAATATGGGGAATAGGAGATTTACATCTCAACTATAGAAATGAATCATGTCTAAACTTTATGAAAAGTTTTAAAGCGAAAAAGTGCATAAAGGCACAAAAAGAGTTGATGCGTTTTTGTATTTTTTATGTCTTTTGAAATTAGTCAAAGCATGATTAACATTGATTGACTTTTATTAAAAAAACAAAGTTTAAAAATCACTTGACGAAAGTCAAGGTTTTATTGCGAAAGCGGTTTTGAAGTTTGAAACCAAGAAGGTTTTGAAAGAGGGAGAAAGTTTTTGAAAATTTAAGAAGGGGAGGAGATGAAGTGACTATCCTAAAAAAACAAAATAAGAGCTAGAGGTAAGAAAGATCTAACCGACTTGTAGCACACTCCAAAGCAAGCAAAAAGAATTCCATCCGATTTAAAGCATAATCTAATGAGCGAGCCAAATAAAGGCTAAGATCCACAATACTCCAAGCATAGGAATGAAAGTCCTAATTCTAAGTCCAAAATGTCCATGAAGTCCAAAGTCTAAGAATGGTCCAAGATCATAACCACAAAGTTAATAGCACCAAATTTTTAGATGTTTTATCCTTTATTAATGTTTTGAACAAAGTATGGTCCATGTGGACAAAGAGAAAATGACATAAACATAAACAAAGATATGATATGAAATGACAATATGGAAACATAAAAGTAAGAAATAAGGAGTAAGAAGAGAATATAAACGAAATTAAACAAGGATATTGTTAGTGAATTAGTGGTTAGTGGTTAGAACATATGATCAATGACTATTAATTCTTGCACTTAGACCAAGATTAATGAAAATTCATTAGAGGATTGATAGAATCAAAGCCTCCTAACAATGATTTTCATAGGTATTGGAGTTAAGACAAGTAACTAATCATACTTGGACTTTTAAACGTAAGTTTGAGCCACGAATGATCATTTTCCGATTTAAGGGACACTTTAGCGCTATATTAAGCAATCGTAATCGGGTTTATGTAGAAACCACGACTATCTGAGGCCGGTCAATAAAATGTTAGTGTTAATACATGTTAGAGAAGTGATATGTAAATCACTCTCCTAAAACATGCCACACAAAAAGAAAAGAGGTAGTGATCTCATCATAATCAAGATTTTTAATTAATTAATCAAAGGTAATCTATCACTATTCCAAAGTAAGGAGAATTATCTCAATGACTATTCGTCCATAGATTTGAAATAATGAAGATTAAACAACCTTGATAATCAACAATCTATGATCCATAGATTTCATCGATCAAAAAAAAAAAGGAAGAAAGAAAATAAGAATGAAAAGAAATCACAATTTGAATCTTAAATCGATTAAATTATCATCAATATCAATCACCTCTCTTGGTGGATAAAAATCAACACCCAAAGTCCATTGATATTGATGAAATCCTATCAAAATTCAAGATCCAAAACCACCAATAATTAATCAAAATATTTTCAAATAATTTTTTTAAGAGTTTTCAAAAATGAAATTAAAATACAAATTTAATAATAAAAGAAAAATGTGGAAAAGTCCACACGGTTAAATTCTAAAAGAAATAAAAAGGAAAATAAAAAAAAATAAAAGAAAAATACAATTGAAAAGTAGAAAGAGAAAACGAAACAGAGTCATCTTCTTCTTCTAGCTCTCACACGCGAAAACATTCACGGCCATGGATGCTTGCTTAAATCACAACGGCGGGACGTGAAAAATACGCGGTTGCAATCGAAATCAAGAGCTCTTCATAATGGTACCAACAATTCAAAGAATCACAACAAAAGATAACGGATCGAAAATGACGGTGAAGCTCAATCTACCTTCAAACTCAGGTAAGAAATCAATCCAAACTTCTTCTTGCTTCTCTTCTTCTTCTGAACGAATTCTGGTTCGAAATTGATCTGTGTTTGAGGTTGATTTGAAGTTAATTTGGTGGAAGAAAGTATGAGAAGAGAATGTGAGCAAAAGGTTTTGTATTGAGGAATTGAGGAAGAAAATCAGCAGAGATTTTTTGGCTTGAAAAGCTTGAGAAAATGAGTGAGAGATGAATTGTATTTATAGATGAGAGTGAGTGAAAAATGATTTGCCGTTTGTGAGATTTTTTTCTGCGTTTTGGGATGCAAGTTATGTGTGACCTATTGTGATGTCGTTTTTGCTTTCACATTTGTAGCTCATCACGTGTTATTCTTTCTTTTCACTTTTTCAGCTCACTTGGGTGACGTGGATTATTTTTCAGCTGGCTCATATGCTATTTATTTTTTTGTTTCAGCTTGTGAATATGGCTTGGTTAATGGCTCACATTGATTGATGGCTGAAGTAGTGATATATTTCACTTATTTCATATGGACTCAGTTCCTCTGGTGCAGGACTGGAGTTTTGCGGTTGTCTTGTTGATTCTGAATTATACAGAGATCGAGTTCGGTAATACGGCAAAACCGTTCATACCAGAATCTTCCTGCCGTGATTTAGAGAGACTACAAAAGGTAGCTTTTGAGGCAACGTGAAAATTCACTGTGCTTTTGGCAATTGCACCGCATATCCAAACACACCCTCCACTAATGCCAAGACTAATTCCATCTCGAGCATGAGCAGTCACAGTTTCTGCATTAAAAATCCCATCCCCATAGTTTGTACTGCTGACTCCCACTTCACCAGGGACAACTTCAGTTGCTGTTTGTAAACATGTGCTTTGCTGAGCTTGAATGCTGTTATTCAGTTCAGAGGTTTCATTCATGTCAACATTGCCATAGGTGCTATAGGAGGGGAAATGGACATCATCAAGGTCTCCAGGGTAGTTTTCAACACTTTCCATAGAATCATCATTTATACTATGATATATTGTGTCCATTGCAATGACAGATGATGCACGGTTTGAGTCTCTAGTAGACTAGATTCCTATCAAGCAATCACTACCTTGATGGAATGAAGAAACTCGATTGCCAGCAACATAACCCCCAAAACCCAATGAATGGCTAGGACCAGCGCCAGATGAATCTCTTTGATGAGGTGAACAATAAGTGTCAAAAAAAAAAATCAGACTCACGTGCATGTTTTGAAGGACCAGCTGAATATTGTCCACCATCAGTAACTTCATCACCATCACGGTCGATGACAGTTCCTTCAACAATATCTGCCTGATGCTGCAACCTAAGAGCTGGCCTGTTATCTGAGCTTCCCCCTTTTGAATTTCAGGCAACATTGCTCCAGCAGTCTGAAGGGACTGTTTGAATTTCTCATCATAAATTGTTAAGCATTCAAACAAAGTGCTCCAGCCAATCGAGTGGAATGCTTTACCTTGCAGCAACTCATGAACTTTTGAAGCACCTTCCTGACTAGAAGCCAATGTGCTCAGCATATTCAAGAAAGCCACGAGTGTTTGAAAATTCGTATGGTCCTCTCCAGCAAAATTTACAAATGTCCACAGCACATCATTTCCTTAACATATGTATCCCTGTGGTACTCATTGGAAAAAACAAAGAATTTCCTATTTGAATTGCTACATATAGCTCTTAACCGATTATAAACAGACATATTCTTGTTCTTAACCTCTTCCAGCACAATGGACGGTACAACAACATCGTCAATGGCCGAATTTTCCAGCAAATCAATCTGATTAAGAACAACATTGGTGTCAACAACCAGAATTGTGGAAGCAGAATCACTAAGCCGAGCACCAGAAGAATCGCAGACAGTGCAAGACGGAGCACCACAATATATATCATCTCGCAAGTAGTGTTCCCTCACTTGCTTCATGACTTTGCCACCTTTGATTTGTGTTGAAGTGCTGTTGTAGTACCGGTCTGCCGGTTAGCGTTAGGAGGATATGTGAGTACCCAATCATCAGCAGCAGACATAGCAGCAGTACTCTCTTGGTTGTTGCTTACATCTCTGATCTTGGTATCTGCATATTCAGAAGCTCATTCACTCTGTGCTTCAGCTCGTGTATTCCTTCCTGCGTGGTCGTAGACACATTAATAGCTCCATCAGGACCTGCTTTACGGTACTTCTCCAGCTCAGATTGCTCAATGTGCATTGTCCAATCATATATACGTTCTGTCGATGAAAAGAGATGGGAAACAACAGTTTCTGCAACAACATTCCAGCTTTTATCTGCTAGAAGAGACACAAGTGTGACTGGTAGATTATTCAGTACCGTTTGTTGGTCAACAATTATAAAAGGCATGTATTTGCAGCAGGTAGCTGATAACAGACCGGTAAATTGCAGTGCCATAGAAGGAAAACTGGACACACAGCTAATTTCAAGAGCATCAATAAGCCACTGAGTGATTTGTTGAATTCTTGGAAGATAGCGTATTATTCCCATAGCAGAAACAATTTCCTCTTCATCAGATGGAGATTTCAGGATCTGGAGTAAAGTATCAATACACTTCTGATTCGCATGCTCCAGTATGGTGGCTTCATCAGCGCTTTCTACCAGGCAAGAAAACAGCTTCACAGCACTTGCTCGAAGAGTTAGGCTTTCATTCTCAAACAACTTGACCAATACTAGAACCGATGGACACTCTTTTAGCTTGTTCCTGATATATGAAGCTGAAGGCGACTAACACAATGCATAAAAAGTCTGGATAATATATTGCCGCACATCAGGCTGAATGTAGCTAACTAGGGAGAAAAGGTTAAAAACTTCTTCATCGGATTCTAACAATGAAACCGGTGTCTGTTGAGACAACAAGCTCAGAACAATGATTTTCAATTTCATGTTCAGAATCAGAAGCAACTGAATCAACCATGTGTATTTTCTGATCATTATTACTGGCAGATTGCTAAAGAGGAACAAAATCACAAAGTCTTATAGAAGATCCCAATGGTTTCTGCATTAGACCCTTAAAAGCTTCTGCTTCAATTAACATATCCACACCGTTGTGAATTAAACCATCCCAATCACAGTCTGAGCCTTCACCCTTTGGATCAATCTGATTTGTTCCTTGAAGATGTAATTCAGGCTCATCCGAATCATTTTTACAACCTTCTTTATTGCACTAATTAAAACCAATTCAGACGCCTGTACTATGCTTTCCTGTAATCGCAGATTGTGTTACAAAGCATGCTAACCATGCACGAATTCCTCGAATCCGTTCTAACCGAAAAATCAAACTAGTTTTCTCCCATTAGACGCTTGATTCTCTTTCGCTTCTTTTATTCTCTTTCTATTTTGGTCTATGCATGCGCCGAATGCATCAGAGTAGTAGCATGCAAGGGAGGCATCACCTGTTGTTTTGACTTCTGAACTGTCTTCAAGCTCTTGCCACCGCCCAGTACTGACTATGAAGGTTTCTAGACATTTTATCTGATCTAAAACTCTGGTATACCACTCGACCGTGACGAATATTCAGACACCAACTTTAGAAACATGGATGACTTATCCTCCAATAGTCGTAAAGGAGTGTCAAATTCAGCAACTCGACCATCACTGAGCACTAGAATTTGATCGCTGTCGATGACAGTAGGGATACGATGTGCAATGGTGAGGACGGTGCAGGCTTTGAACTCTGTTCGAATAATCTTCTGGATAAGATTGTCAGTGGCAGTGTCGACGGATGCTGTTGCTTCATCAAGTACAAGTATTTTTGACTGCTTCAATAGAGCTCGGCCAAGAGAAACAAGTTGTCGTTGTCCTACACTCCAATTGTCTCCATTTTCTATAACTGGTGAATCAAGCTTTTGTCCCTTCTCACGGATGATCTCTCCAAGTTGAGACTTATCTAGTGCCTCCCAAATGTCTTTATCTGAGTGCTCCTCAAGAGGATCAAGATTGCCTCGAATGGTCCCTTCAAACAAGGTCGGATCCTGCGGTATGACACTGAGATGACTTCGGCTTTGCACGCCTTCGACAGGCAGATCGACAAGCATTTGTTTGTGTTTTTCCGCGAAGTAACTTCACTTTTTCATGAATGCAAAGTTGTTCCCGTGATGCGGCTGTCATTCGTAACTGGGTTCTATCTGCTGGGTGTTTCAACTCTTACCAAACAGAACATTGCCCTTGGTTGCATATTTGCAAGTTCTAACCTCACATCTGAGCTTACCAGGAACAACACCTGAAGCTAACTGTAGTTCTGCTTCTAAAGGATGGCCATTCTGAATAAGGACAAATAGGGACTTGTAAACAAATATCTGTGATGCACAGTTCCAAATCAAGCCACCATTACAGACTAGGCTAGCTATAGATTGTGCAGCAAAATATTTGTTTGCTGATTCCTCTGACTTCAATAAATTGACAAGGACTGGATCATCTCGGCAGTGCTGAAATACATTAATTTTACAATGACAGAGAGACATTTGTTGCAAACAAAACCATTGACGCTGGAACCATATATCTGCATCAAAACTGGGAGGAGATCCATCTCAAATTGCAGAAGTAGCTCAGGCTGGTCATTTAGTATTTTCTCTCGAGCTGATATCTCATGAACAATTTCAGTTGGGTCTTCTTGTGTCCCAGAACTGCTAGCAGGATACCTTTTCGCATCAGGCCCTTTCAAACCACGTTTGGCATGACTGGAAGAGACATGGTTCCTTGAGGCAACGGAGGCAGAAGTTCATTTGCCAGGTTCACAATCTCAAATATCTGATCTGCTGGCCTATTTAATGCAGGTGAAGCAGAGGCATTGGACGAAACTCCAGAACCAGATAGTATATCTTTAAGAATGCCACTAATTCCAAGGAGAAACAATGTTTTAGCTCCACGAGAGGACCCACTAGCACATGTGGAAAGAAGTCGGATCAAGCCAGTATATGTTGACATGCCGAGAGAAGCCTGTCCACCTCCAGAACTACTAGTAGAAATTACGGAGGCAGCTTGTGCCACCAGTCCGTGATTGCACAATTTATCTAATTTGTCTGGGGATGATGCAAATGCCTCAGCTATTCGAGTCAAACATATGGAGGCGTGCTCAAGAACCTTGGCATCATGATACTGAAGAAGGTTTGTCAAAAGAGGAACAGCTTCCATCACAAAGTCAGCTGCATCAGAAGGAAGCTTCTTGCACATATTAGCAGCAGTCGACAATGCCACCCTCTGAACTCCAGTAGAGAAGAAGTCCAAATAAGAAAGTACGACCATCAGAGCACCATCTCGAAGACAAGCAGTCGGGTGCTCCTGAGAAATTTTCTTTAACGCTTGAAGAGACTGCTCGGCCAAGTCCATATACTCTATGGTAAGAAATCTGGCACAGAAGATTGGCACTGCACCATAATGCAGAACAGCAGTACGAGACGAAGGAAGCACATCGCAGAGATGAGTTAACGCCCTGGCAGCTAGAAGCATGACATCAGGATTGCTTTCGTGGTTAAGCAACCCAACAAGCACCGGAACAAAGGAATCAACAGAGAATGAACCGAGAAAATCTTCAAAAGCAATAGAAAGCACTTCACATAGCTGTGTCAATGCCTCAACTTGAGGACCTTCTATAGTCTTATACTGACATCACACCAAGTAACGACCTGTTCAAATTGATTGTCCTTGAAATTGCTCAGGCAAACGAGAAAATTGTTGGTTTCCACTTGTGAGTTGCTGAAGTATACAGGTTTTTTTATAAAAAAAAAAGGAGCAGGCTTCTGTTACTGCATCGCGGCGTTTAGCTGGATAACTAGCATCGATCGGGATTTCCAATACAGAGTTACTACTCGATGTTTGTCTTAAAGTACCAGGAAAATTAGCATGCTATCTTCTTTGTATTTATCTGAGAATATTGTGAGCAACAATTCGAGATCCTGTCGGTGAGAACATAAATTGCTCCAGACTTTATTATAGCAGCTTTATTTCTTTCATCATGACAAGCAACACCATATGCAGTGGAAGTTCTAGTGTTGGATTCACGGCCATTGGCCTCTTTTGTGTAGACTCTAAAGAAATGGATGTTGGTTCCAGTGTCCTTAGTGAGTCTGTCAACAACTGTGAATTTCTCTGAATCATCAAAAAGTCTAACATTATATGTACCAGCACAACATCAGTTTTGATTGACATTTGAAAATTGGATTTTGAATTGTGGCAGTCATCTTGTCTTGTTAAACTCTTGACAACCTTCAATCATCCTTTAAAATCACTTGGAAATGGCACACTTGAATGAGCACTTTGGACTTGTATCCTAAAACAAACATCTTGTTTGAACATCCACCAAACCTGACTTGTACAGACAAAATTCTGAATCTTTGATTAAAACTGGGCCAAACTTCTCATAGAACACTGCTTGAAAGCTTGATGAATTGTGATACAGGACAACTTGACCTTGAACAAACACATTGCCTGAGAAAATAACCCACTGCCACAACCAATTTACACTGAAAGAAATCTCTTGATAGTTTGACCAAGATGAGGTCAAACGTCCATCTGATTTAAACTTGAATGAATGTCTTTACCATCAATCTCCCTGCAAAACCCTAAACACACAGAGAAGAAGAAACAAAAAATATTTTTGGTATTTTGATTAGATGTTAGTAAACAGAAACAAACAAAAAGAAAGTAAGAAACCCATAAGGGTGCGAAAGCTAAAAATATGACCTTGTTTGTGGAATGATATGCCAATGAAATGTGGGATCTTAGGGGTAAAAATTAGGGTATTACAGTAGGTATAGGATTCCCGGAAGCAAAGATATGGAGCGCATCCAAATCTACAAAATCCAATATATTAGGAAACAACATAATACCATAGATACAAAGCGCTAAGATCGCATTAAGCATCACCCAACAACCATCCTTGGCAAACTGATGAGCCTTCTCAATCAGAAAAGATAAAGGGAACCCAGGCATTCCACTCCTCTTAGCTAACTACCCCTTCAGCTCAGAAACATCCAGATGTAAAGCAGCAGCAAGCTTAGCCAGATCAGGCTCAGCTTCAGTGTGATAGAATAGCATCTAATCAAGAATAGATACTCCCAACAACACAGAGAACTCCTCTAAGGTAGGCGCCAGAATATAACTAGGAAAAGTAAAGCACCTCAGCTGTGGGTCATAAAACTGCAAGAGAGCATAAAGACCATTCAACTCATACATTGATGGTTTGCAGACAATACTCAAAAGCTTACCATAGGATTCCTTGAAGTCTTCCATCACTTTCCTGTTAGCCACAGAAATCAAACCCAGCAGAGACCTAATGTCGGGTGTTGGAAACTTGTATACCACTTTCTTCCTCAGGCTAGGCTTCATGTCAGAGAAATAAGGACACTAGAATCAAAGGGATGTACACCTGCAGCATAAATACATGTTAATGAATATGCAATATGAAAATGCAAATGCAAATGCAAACACGGGATCAAGACTGCTGTGCTGTTGATGGAGAAGAACTAGCGCTCCGCTTTCACAAGAACATAACACTGATAATGAGGACCCATTGTGTCAATATCAAAAGTTCACACCGACGAGAAAACCGGGTAGGTTGGAGGTAAAGGTTTCCAGCATAACCCTTCCAACTCACAGATATGGACTTATCACTGACAAGGTACAACATCCTATGCGGTCATCAACGTCACAGACTTTCGAGAAACGATGATACGTTCACCATTTCTGGTTTAGCATCATAGTCTAACGAAGCGGCCTCACTTAGCTGAATCACAAATGATTGGTCCCCAGAGTCGACAATCCTCAGAGACAAAATCCCCTTGAGCCCAAAGGGCCAGAAAAGAAGTCATTCAAGAAAATCTCGTATGAGCGCAAATTTTGTGGGAACTAGTGAATGCCAAACATACAGGTTCACCACTACTTTCCACTTCTAATGCTATGTTTGTACTCAAGCGCGAGTCCGACTTATCTCTCAATGGAACATTCCCCTCCAACAGCACATCAAAACTGATATATACAATGCTGAAAGTAAATGCAAGAAAATAAAGTACAACACATATACACACCCAAAACATAAACAATGAAGCGCTAGGATTGACTCGCATGGGGGATGTTCCTGTCCCCAGCAGAGTCACCAGCTGTCGCATCGCTGTGAAGAGGGGCCGAAAAGGACAGAAGAGTCGCCACCGTTCCTTATTTATCCCAAAAGAGGGAAACAAAAAGATGATAGAAAACCTAACGAAAACGGGAAAAGACAGGTCATCGCAACCATGTCTCGGGTTCGGGAGTCGGTTACACAAGGGAAAGGTATTAGCACCCCTCACGTCCGCCGAACTCGACGGGATCCATGCTTGTTGTCTATCTAAAAAGGGTATTGAACTATCTAAGCTACAGGCCACAGGGACAAAAGAAAAGAAAAAAAAGAGACTCGATAGAGCATCGCCGCTCTATGCCTACGTATTCCCTTGTGCAATGGGAAAGTCAGAGTCAACGTAGTTCAGAAAAATACGCGTGAAAGGGGGGGGGGGGGAAGGTTGTTCGCCAAGAATTCAACTTGTTCCTACGTCTAGAGCAAACATAGTTCGGGCTGACACAAACATCGGTTGGTTCAAAATGTTTTACCCGAGTAGGGTTAAAACTTAGTTCTAGCATTTAGGTGTGTGCAGCTCGACCATTGGAGACTTAGGCGTTACCTGTTTGCGGTGGAACCAAGAGTTAACAAAACTCTCCTTATGGAAAAGGTTTCCAACTTAAGATCCCGAAGGATAAAAAAGGTTTGAAGTTTGTTTTTGTGTTTTTTAGAGAAGAAGTGCATTGATTATTGTTTGTAATTCATGTTGCACTAAAGACCATGACCTAGGAGCGAATGCGTCGCATATCGTTCAAAGGACATATGCTAAACACTCTAGACAATTGAGAGGAGACCCCCCAATCACCATTTCCCAAGTACTTAAGGCTCATAACGTACAACAACCCTTAAGCTTTATTAGATGTTTTGAGAAAGTTTGAAGATGAGAAGAGAGAGACACTCTAAAGGGAGACTAAGACTCAACCTAATGTTCTCATGCAAAGTGTACCTATGATTGAGATGAAAGGGAATGCAACCTAATGTTATCATGCATAGGTTCAAGCCTAAGGTCTATCATAATCAATCTTGAACAAGAGAGATTAGAGGTCCTAAGGGAACATGGCAAAGAAAAACAAAAGAAGAAGAAGAAGAAGGCATAAGGAAAATGAAATATGCAAACATGTAATGCACAATTAGAATGAAAAGAGAGGGAGGAACAAAGTGTGGGACAGAAGCCACCACAAGCACATCTCAACCTCAAGCATGCAAACGAGAGATGCAAGAACCAAAAGAAAATGCACACAAAAGCATACCAAATGATCATCACTTTGAACCACATCCATAAGCATGCATTCAAGTGGAAATCGAACACATGTGTCTACAATATCATGATTAAACAATCAAGAACATCAACATATATCCACAACATCTCACTCCTTCATATTGATCCATGAGAATTCGAAAACGACACCAAAACAAGCATGAAAAACAGCAAAACAGGTCTGCTTGCACAATGTTAATCGATTAACGCCAAGGGTTAATCGGTTAACTAGTAAAAAATGCCTGAAAATTTGAAAATTCGTGTTGGTTAATCGGTTAACCAATCAGTTAATCGGTTAACATTGTGCCAAAAGCTGAAAAATAACAAGCTAACAACATTTTCAGCACATAAGCACTTATCCAATAATCTGGATGATCATATAATCAATTATGCACGAATTTAAACCAGAAAATAGTGACCCAATCAACATGTAAACACATTAAATCAGCAAGATCACAAATCATATGAATCAACATCAACAAAATCAATCAAAAATGAAGATCAACATGATGATTATGCAAATAAGCTCAAAAACAAAATCGACTCAAGAATTCCAACCTACGAAGCGGAGAATTGCTTCGGTAATTGTTGATTTACTCCAATTAAGCAGATCCATGCAAGAAACCCGGAGATTCTTCAAGATCCAAGTGATTGCTTGTAGTAGAAATGAAGATCCACCAAAATTAAGCAAGAATTATCCAAATAAGCTCCTCTAGATCAACTTCAAAATTTAGATCCAAACTTGAATGAAAATTGAATGGAAAATTGGAGATGATGATGATGAAGGATGAAGGTTTAGCTCTTAGAAATCAATTATTCCAATGGAGAATCAATGAATTCAAGCAAAGAGAGCTTTGGTGAAGGTTTGGGAATGGAGAAGTTGAGGGCAAATTGATAGAATGAGGGTGAATTCTGAAATAAGAATGAAATTATGAGGATTCTCTTTGTGAGGTTTGGAGTAAATCAATCAAATACCCCTTAGGTTTGGATCCAAATGAGGCTTGGAATGTAGTTTGTGAAAATTGCTTTGGAGTGAGGAGTGGAAATTTTTGGAGGGAACTTGAAATGATTTGATAGTTAACCAAAATTTGAAATGGTTCTAGATCCTTCCTCAAGTGTAAAGTTAGTTCACAAGTGATCAAAATTGGACCCCAAAGTAACTTCACTTGAAAAATCACGTGCAGAGCTAAAATTTGTACTTGTTAATGGGTTAACCATATTGTTAATCGATTAACACCCTCAAAACTTCAAATTTGACCTGATTTTGACTTGGTTAATCGGTTAACCATTTGGTTAACAATTAACACCTTCAAAATTTGAATTTTGGCACCTTTTGGAGGGAAATCTGCACAAGTGTCCGTTTTCATCCATTTTGTGCCCCGTGAAACATTTGGTGCTTGCTCTTGAATATTGTCATTGTGAGAATGCTTGATTTAGCCTGAGTGCTGCTTCTCGATCTGAAAATGTCCGGCAAAATAAAATAAAATCGACTGCTCGATCGTCGGGTAAAATAAATGCCAGAGTTCCCGATGCTCGTTGTTCAGTCTTTTGCACTAAAAAGAGCCCTGAGCCACAGGAAAACCTTGACCCCCTGCCTCAATAAAAAATGCTATGATATGCAAATGCACATGCTAAAATAATGAAGTGAAAACATAAGCCAAGTAAAGAAAAGGTTGGGCAAATTTTGGGGTACAACACATATTTGTGTTTAGGCTTTGTTAATTTTCCCCAAGTGATGTAGCTTGTTAGCTCTCATCCAGTTTCCTTGTTATCCCTTATTCCAAAGGAAAGCCTCTCTATTGACTTCACTGTCATAGATATCACATTACACCTCCCCTTGACTTGGTTAAGTCATTAGACTTTTCTTTAAGTCTAAAGACCTACCCCTTTTTATGAGTATCCTTCAATTAGAACTTTAGGATAGAGTTTGTTAACTCTATGTAAGGATCATTGTCATGATTACTTACTCCCCTTTTGGCTTTTGTCAAAGTCAATCCCCTTGAGTGTTAAACTTAGATCTAGAGAGTTTTGTTAAACTCTATAGAAACATTATTATGTTTGTTCCCCCTTAGAGTCTTGACCATAGTCAAGTATTCCTCAACCTTAGTGAGGTGAACTACGGTTTCTCTGATTCCTTCCTAGTAAGGATACGTAGGCATAAGATGCGATATCTTTGCGAGCAAACTTGGAACTATCCTTAGCTCTTTACCTCAAACTTTAACTTAACCTTGATCCCATGACCCTAGCAAACAACTACTTAGTTAACTTCGCATACATATACACAAAAGGTTCATGTAGAGTACTACAAATGTTTGGGATGTGAATAACTACCCTAGGTATAACCAACCCCCGATCCCCGAAACTCTAGCGTTGTTCTTACATCGCATAAAAGGTTTTTCTTTCTTTAACCTTCCTTTGGATAAATCAAAGCTCGGTGGTGAATTTCAAAGAATTAAGATTCAAGTTAATCAATAGCTTGATATCTGATTCTCACTGCAATAGAAATGACGACTTCACTGGGAAAGATTGAGGGTTTAACCCACTTTGTGTGCTTGTATGCTATATCTCTGTATGTTTGCCTACATGTATATTTATGAATATAATTACATGTTTGCATTGGATCATTTGGGTGATATCTAGAGTGGTGAGGTAAGTCCTATCCCGGACTTGAGCGTACACATATGATAGGATGTGGTATGATCAATAGTTGATTGTTGGGAGTAGTCCTAACATGTTTGACATATGATGTAACCACGCTCAGTTGAGACCTCCTTGAGATAATTAATGGTGTATAAGTAGTCATTCATTTAATTAGTTTTTTCAACCTGAGAGTCCGAGAAACTGAGGACCTTTAGTTACCCACTTACCCCACTTGGCCTTTTTAGGAAGCAGTGCGATGACTATGAGGGAGTAGTCCCGAAATAGTTGTTACGCGACACTACACTCAGACGAGTTTATCCCGAGAATATTTTTAACCCATGTGAGCAGTCATGTTGGTTGATAATATCCAAAGGATTTATCTATAACTCTGGGAACTCTTGATAGAACCAATTCTGTAGGTACAATGAACACCTTAGTACATGTCCTTTGGGAAAGTATACACTGGCTTCATGCTCATAACCCCGAACCTAGGACCTTTCTTATTAGCATATGCATTTATGCATTGTGTATACTTGTATATGTGTTACGTATGCATCATGCCATCATATCATCATGACATCTCATCTTGTTGCATTGGTTTTGTGAAACTCAATTGTCTTCTTTTTGCGAAACCCTAGGTATCATGGATTTTGGGAAAAGAAACACTAAGAAATACAAATTCAATAAATGTGTACAACAAAGTTGAGGGAGCTAGGAATGTTGGTATTCAAAGATTTTGGGAAAACGTATGTGAAACTCATGATTATTGTGAAGACTAGAATGGAAGAAGGGGTTCTTGGCACTCTGGTTCAGTTCTACGATCCACTATACCAGTGCTTCACCTTCCCGGATTACCAATTGATGCTGATATTGGAAGAGTACTCTTACTTCATTGGAATCCCTATGACAGATAAGAAACCGTTCAGCGGTTTGGAGAAGTTACCCTCACCAAAAGAGATTGTTGATGCACTTCATCTAGAAGTATCCGAGATCAAAGCCAATTATGCTTCAAAGAATAGAGTTAAAGGTTTTCATTCTAATTACTTATTGGAGAAGGCTACTTACCTTTCCAAGGAGGGTAGTATCGATGCATTTGAAGCGGTTTTGGCAATATTGATATATGGGTTGGTGTTGTTCCCTAAGATAGAAGAATTTGTCAATTCAACTGCTATCACCGTGTTCTTGAATGGTAATCCAATACCCACTTTGCTAGGTGATGTTTATCCTTCCATTCATCATATGACTCTTCATGGAAGACAAAATATTCTCTGTTGTGCACCCTTGTTGTACAAATGGTTTGTCAATTATTTACCAATGACGAACCCTTTCAAGGAAAATCCTAATTGTTGGAGGTGGTCTTGAAGGATTATGTCTATAACTCAAGCAGATATTCACTGGTACGATCCCGCCTATGATCGAGGGGTCTACATTGACAGTTGTGGTTCTTTTCCAAATGTACCACTCCTTGGAGTACAACAATCCTATTTTGGCCAGACGTCAATTTGGATTCCTAATGAAGGATAAACCTAGCAACATCCTATTGTCTGGTTTCTTCTACCTTAAAGCTAAAGCAGAAGAGA
The DNA here is from genome assembly GCA_963859935.3 of Lathyrus sativus. Lineage (NCBI taxonomy): Eukaryota > Viridiplantae > Streptophyta > Magnoliopsida > Fabales > Fabaceae > Lathyrus > Lathyrus sativus. Next base: position 281,192,034 of record OZ012736.1, read on the forward strand.
GTTTAAGAAACAGTATGATTGATGCTTGGGAGAACATCTAGAAGAAAACTAAAGTTGACCTTGGGAAAAGAAATTGTGTATCCTTGGATTCATTCACTCAGTGGGTTCAATCTAGAGCCTATGATCTCAAGATGCCCTACCTTCTTGAAAAGAATACACAGATTTTCATCGCATCATCTTCCGCCATCCCTATTGAAAAGATGGAAGAATACCAAGAGATCCTTGAGAGAACCAAGCTTGAAAGGGACACTTGGGAGGGTAATTACTATACTCTTCATTCTGAGATGACGGAATTGAAGAGAGAGCTAAGAGACAAGGATGAGTTGATTGACTGGCTTAAAAGTCTCTTGATTGGTGAAGATATGACGAAAGAGAATTTATTTTTCTCTAGCATCAAGCCTACGTAAAGTACTCATGAGTATTCAAATATTCCACCAACTTCTGGTGCCTAGAAAGTAATAATAGATAAATTGGTGATGGAGAACACTGCGCTAAAAAGACTGAAGAAGACGCGCGAATAAGACTCTTGTCAGATTTCTTGACCATAGGGCCTAGTCTTCTCCTTTGATGTAACCTCACGTTTCTTGTATTGTACTTTAAAAGTTATGACTTTTCCCAATATATATGAAACGAGGGTTTTGCTTCAATTTATCTTCTGAGTTTTGTAAAACCAGTTGCATCTAGCATCTTTGCATTGCATTTTGCATCTTGCTAACCATTCAAGGAATTCAAAATCTTTTTTGTAGACATAGTAATGGATCAAAGAAACAGGTTCACATTCCTAAGCCTAAGGTTGGGCAACTTGAAAATCTTAAGAGGCCTAGTAAGGAACTCTGCTGCTTTGATCACCAAGTATGGAGACCTGTTATCTTTACAGGACATACAAGTAAATGAAGAAATGTTGCTAGCTCTCATAAAGTTTTATGATCCTCTTTACCATTTCTTCACATTTCCGGACTTTCAGTTGCTGTCGACTTTGGAAGAATACTTTGTGCATCTGAAGATTCCCATGACTTTTACACCTCACTATGTGTCGCAACTACGAAAAACACCCGGCAGAAAAACAGAAGAGTCGCCACCAAACGTTATTTATCCCAAAGAGAGGGAAATGAAACGATCAAAGAAAACCTGAAGAACAAGAAAAGGCAAGGTCGTCGCAACCAAATCTTGGATTCAGGAGTTGGTTACGCAAGGGGAAGGTATTAGCACCCTTCACGTCCGTTGTACTCAACGGGATCCATGCTTATTGTCTAATCAAAGGGTGTGTTTATCTATAAGCTAAAGCTAAACCGAAATGAGAACAAAAGAAAAAGAAAGAGACTCGATAGGACATTGCCACCCTATGCCTACATATTCCCTCGTGCAATGGGAAAGTCAGAGTCAACGTAGTTCGGGAAACTATAGGTGAGGGGGGGGGGGGGGGGGAGGTTGCTCGTCAAGACATTGTCGTCTTGTACCTATGTATCATCATCTGGTATGACAAATCAGAGTAAACTTAGTTCGGGTAAACAAAACCACAGGTTGGTTAAGTGTTTTTTTATGAGCGACATTAAGTTCTCATTCCAACAGTTAGGGACGATGCATGTTTATAGTAGACCAGAAAAGTAGCGCACTCTTTTCTGAAAATGAGTTTGAAACAACGATCTTGAAGGATAGTGAAGTGAATTAGCTTGCTTTATGATTCACGTTGCAATAAAGGCTATGACATAGGAGCGAATGTGTCGCATATCGCCCAAAGGGCATACACTAAACACTATAGACAAGTGAGGAGAAACCCCTCACTCATCACTTCCCATGTACTTAAGGCTTGTGACGTACAATGTTCATCGTATTTATTAAATGAGTTAGAATGTGTTTTGAGATGTGAAGAGAGATGCACAGAATGTCTAAGGGGAACTAGGCCCTAACGTTGTCATGCAAAGTAGTCCTAAAGTTGGGATGCAAAAGGAGATTCTATCCTAATGTTAGCATGCAAAAGATGGACCTATGGTTAAAGTTAAAAGGGACTAGCCTACTCGTTATCATGCATGGATTAAACTCCTAATGTCTATCTTACTCCAAATTAATCGGAAATTAAATTGGAATAAGAGTCCTAAGGGAGCATGCAAAGACAAGGCAAAAAGCAAGAAAACAAGGTAAAAGAAGCAGCTACAATAGCACCTCCTTCACAAGACAACAATAAAATCCAGCACACAAGCAAGACAACATATAGCAACACATGTTTCAGTACAAAAACATGTGTGAAAAGCCAGGCAGCAAGCAAGTAACGCAAAGATAGCATGCAAGTTCAAAGCATGGACAACTGTGGAAAGTATGGAGCAAATAAGTGTTGCACCCTAAAATTTGCTCAACCTATTTCACTTGGTTTATGTTTCAATTACATTAGCATTTGCATATAGAGTCATGTACATAGTTTAATCATCTGCATAACATAACATAGCAGGTCATCCAACAAGGGACCAATCACTATTATCATCTCTATGAGCCTATCAAGAGGTTATTGTTCAAATTCAAGCATATCCAAGTCATCAAAAAGAATTGGAAAGCTAAAGAAGTCAGTGGATCAAGCAGTGGGTCTCTCTCCTATCTTGAGTGTATTTGAAGATCATCAAAGAAGGTGTGAGCTGTGAATTGAAGGCATGGAGGGTATACAGCCATCATGGAAGACATGGAGAGCCATTTTGAAAGTGAGACAAGTCATTGAGGTGATCACAAGAGTTGCAGTTGAAGACAGTCAACTAGGGTTTCATCTGGGTCAACCCTAGGTCAACCCTAGGTCAAATGATTGATTGAAAGGCATCAAGGTCTATTTGAGAGATGTGGGGTTCATCATTTGACATGTAGAGAAGGATGTGGTGTTGTGCCAAGAAGAAATCAAGAGAAGTCAAGAAGAAGAGGAGTTTCTAAGTTAGGGTTTCTGTGTAAAATCCCCTGACTTAGGTCAATCTTCCAAGCAAGATAAGTCAAAATGAAAGCTTCAAATGGATCCTTGGTCAACATGAAACATGTAGAGGATCTCAATACCTTTAATTTGAGTTGTGGAATACATCAAGGAGATTTATAGAACTCAAGTTATGGTCCTTGCAAGTTACAGGTCATCTGAGGTATCTGAAATTTTGTCTGTGAAAGTTACTTGTATTCCAAGCAACTTTTACCCCTCAAGGAGATTTCAAATGAATTTCTGGTCAACATAAGAGTTGTTCCTAATTGTCTTAGCTTTCTAGAAAGGTATGGTATGCCTTCATCTGATTTGTGGAACTCTACTTATGGCCTTGGCAAGCAAAGGGTATTTTGGTCATTTGAGAATTACAGGTCATTTCAAGCCTATGCCCAAAACTCATACAAGGAAGCTTCAAATGAAACACTTCACAACATCAAACTTGCTCCAAATGGCATTTTGAGTCTAGAAAAGTGATCATGAAAGTTTGGAAATGCTCATAGCTCAAGGTTTCAAATTTGGTCATTTAAAAGGGAATTTAATGAATAAAAAGGACTTAAAATTGAGATTTTTCATAACTTGGCCAAATGGGATGAAATTATAGGTCATTTTGATTGGAAAAAAATGTTTTAAGAACATTGGAAAAAGTAGATTTTTGAGTTTGGTTCAAGATTTGGAAGTTATGCTTGGTTACTTATGTGTGAAGTTAACATAATCAAAATTCAAGGAAAGTGTGCACAAGAAGTTTCTATCAAATTCTAGAAAGGTCCATGAGTGTCTATATATTGGATTGAGTAGCTTCATGTAAGGGTTGGTGATTCATTTTGTTCATAATACCAAGTTTCATCTCATTCTTCCATTTTGCAAAACCACTTCAAACTCCATCAAATCTTCACCAATTTCCAAACTTCTTGATCTTATCATCATCTACATCATTCAAGGATCACATTTCCATCAATATCTGGCTGAATTGAGGAAGGAATCGTGTGCTACCAACTTCATCATCCAAGGTGCAAGAAGGTTGTGATTGCAAGATTCAAGAGGTTTGAACAAGATCTATTGCATACAGAATCAAGGATTAAGTTTGTTGATCACTTCCCAAGCATTGCAAGCATTGGATCCAAAGAATTCCACACTTGTTTTCATCATCAAACCAGGTTGGTGTTTCCTTTCGAATTGGTTGATTTAGTTAGCATGTTAGAGAACTATTAGGTTAGAATGGTTAGGATTAGTTAGATGATCATTTCTGTTGAGTTTGAAGACAATTCATGGAGGTTGCCATTGGTGCACCAAATCTGTTAGGGCTTAGAACTCCTAGGTTAGGGCTTGATAATAATGGTTAGATAGCTTAAAATGATCAGCATGGCGTGCAGATTATGTTAGGGTAAGAATTAGCAAGAATTGGAATGTTTGATCTCAGTGCAAAATGGTGGAGTCAGTACCTTCTACCTATCGGGTTTGATTTTTGGTTGAGTTTTAGAGGAAGATATTGCCATGGCTGTGTAGAGGGAGAGATGCAGAGCATTTTTGGTTTTGGAATGGTGGAGTTTCATGGAGAATCGAGGGAGAACAGAGTGATGGAAGATTCATGCATGGATAGGTTTTTCTGAACCTAGGGTTTCATGAGGAAGACGATGAAGGGACACCGTTGGATGACCATGGAGACTTTGACTCTCAATCTGATCTAACGGCCTTAATTCAATTTGAAAACGGAGGGAAATGTTATGAAGCAGAACGCTGCGTTTCATTTGATCCCTCAGACTGGGCTTTACAATCCAATGCTATGCACACCCCCTCAACGCAGGCCCAATCCCAATTATAACTGATTTGATTACTATATGCACCGTTTCAGGTTTTTTTTCTTTTTGTGAGTTTTTCTGATTCAACTGGGCCCAGACGCGCTTTGCTATGCGCGCCCCCCAGTCTGGGCCCATTCTCTTGTTTTAACTAGAATAAATGCTGATTGCACCCCCTAACCCAATTAATTCATTTTAATTTCTTTCAGTTTTTTTTAATTCTTTGAAAAAATCATAAATAATTGAAAATTGCATATTTTTAATTGGTTGTTTTTGCATCCTTTTCATAATTCTGTTAAGAAAATTATCAAACATTAAGAATAGCATTTTATTTTATTTTAGTATTTTTTGTGCATTTTTCTTTTAAATATCTTTTTAAGTGGTTTAGTTTGATGCATGATATTGTTGATTTTAGTTTAATTAGATGCTTTAACATTTTTGATCCATTCTTTTTAGGGTGATTAACTTAGGACTTTAGCTTGTATATAAAATTTAATTCATGATTTTAGGACTTAATTTTAGATGATTTGTTTAGGTGTGATTAGAAGAACCAAAACTAGGGTTTAGGAGATAACATAGGTGTATTAAATCATTTCTTTTAGGAGTTGTAGTTTAAATCTTTGGGGTATGGGACTATAGGGGTTATGGGTAGATAATAGATCCCTTAGAAATTACTAGGTTTCCCCTATTCTACTATTACTATTAGTATACTGCTTGTACTTGCTTGACTGTGTGGTGTGCCCTCTTTAGGGTTATTATTTGACTGTGTGGGGTATTGGGCTTGCTTGGGGCTTGGGGTTTGAGCTGAAGAATGTGCTGATGAAGCCCATTTGAAGATTAGAGATTAAGACCAACTTCCAGAGTTGATGAGGAGTATCTCTTGCTGGCAGCTGTTGAAGGCTATAGGGTTTAGGAGCTAGGCAGAGCTCTAGAGTAAAAAACTTGCTTCATAAACATGGAAGGTCTTGTTTGCCTCCATTCTTTCTCTATGATTCAAAGTCTCTTTTAAATACCCACCTCCTTCCTTTGGAAGGATTAGTGAATGTATTTAAAAGATAGAACTTTTGAGAGAAAACTGTCTATATCATGTTAACAGTCAGTAGGCCACCCTTGGTAGGCAACTGACTGTTTAACATCCATTTCATCTTGTTGACTGTTCCTCATCTTGGAGAATGAGACTTGAAGAAAAGCCAGTGAAAGATTGAAGACAAAGACCTTGCTGGAAGGCTGGGGAGATGGAGATTGATGCATGCTTGGAGCTGGTAGATGTTTGGAGATGACTTGAAGACAAATGTTGATGAAGACTGCTTTGCTGCTTTTGCTGTTTATTTTTGCTGTTTAATTCTTGATGTATTGATTGGTTTTCCCTGACTGTATTGCTTGCTGTTTAACCTGTTAGGTTGAAAGTGAATGCTGTTCACTTTTGCCTGTTGTTTTCTAGGTTCGAGGTTGAGTGGGACTCCCTTGCCTCGCTTGTATTGCTATATTCATGCATTTTACTGCTTTATTGTATATATGCTATTATTTCTGTTTCCGTTTTTCCCTTAGGATCTCTGTTTCTCTCTGCGCAAGAGAGGAACATGATAGACATTAGGTCTTAACCCATGCATGATAACATTAGGTTAGTGTGATTCCCTTTGCAACCATAGGTTAGAGTTATGTCTCTTCTTTCTCAAAACAAACAGAAAAACACAATAAATATTTCAAACACAATAAAAGACACTTCTTCCGTAAAAGAATGTGAACTCATCAAAACGTCAATTTTGTCCGCTTGGACTGTTAATCAGAAAAACCCTTTTTCAGAAGGAGATAAAAGCAATCAAAACAGACTTGTGTCGTACGTGGCCCGAACTACGTTTGCTCTGATCTTTCATGCTGTATGAAAGTACGTAGGCATAGGATGCGATATCCTAGCGAGCAACCTTCCCCTCCTTTCCCGTAGGTAGGCGAACTACGTTGACTCTGATTTCTCGTTCCAGACGGGAATACGTAGGCATAAAGTGCGATACTTTTCCGAGTCATTTTCTTTTCTTTTAACCCCTGACCTGTAGAGTAGATAGAATAACAATCCATACCCGAAAACAAGCGTGGATCCCGTCGAGTACGACGGACGTGAGGGGTGCTAATACCTTCCCCTTGCGTAACCGACTCCCGAATCCAGGTTTTGGTTGCGATGACCATTCCTTTCCCGTCTTTGCGGTAGGTTTACTCTGAGCGTTTCCTTTCCCTCCGTTCGGATAAATAACGCACGGTGGCGACTCTTTTGTTCAGCCGGCGCCGATTTTCGCAGTAGCGACAGCTGGCGACTCTGCTGGGGAATAGCAGCGCCCCCTGGCTGCTAAGGACTGTGATAGTTCCTTATGCATTTGGGATCCAACGTCCCTTAAGAGAGTCAATCCTAACGCTTGTCGAGGATTTTGTATGGATTTATATTTTCGTCATTTACTTTCAGCATTATATTGTTGATATTATTGCTGTATTGGGGTGTGACGGGTGTTCTATGATTGAGAGATAAGTCGGACCTGGGCTTGAGTGCACTTAGAATTAGAGTAGAAATTAGTGGGCGCGTGCCGGCTTTGCTTGCATTAGTGTCCCACAAAATCTACACTCGGACGAGGTTCTTCTGGTTGACTTCTTTTTCTACCCTTTGGGTCGAAGGGGTTGTTGGTTAGTTGGATTGTCGACTCCGGGAACCGATCATTTGGAAGTTGGCTAAGTGAGGCCTCTTCAGGATTTGATGATGCCACTCCTTCTGGGAATCGTATCATCAATCCTGAAAGTCTGTGACGCCAACGACCGCATAGGATGCCATACCATTGTCAGTTACTAGGACACCTACCTGTGAGAGGGTTTGGGGTTATGCAGGTAACTAGACCTTCAGATACCGGTTATTTCTTGATCTGAGATCCTGGGTATTTATGGATAGTTACGAGGTCTGTCAGAGACCAGGTGGAGTTATGATATGGGGTCTATCAGAGACCAGTCAGAGTTATGTTATGAGGGGTCTATCAGAGACCAGTATCGGAGCTTTGTATTGGGTCTATCTGAGACCAGGGCTTGAGGAATTCTGGAGGGTCTATCTGAGACTTTTGATATGGTTCAGGCTTCTCAGCTATAGCATTTGGTCCCTGTTGCATGTACTTGCATTGCATTGTTTGCATAACCATTATCATTGCATCCCATTAACGTGTGTCTGTGCTGCAGGTGCATTTGCATATTCCCTGGTTCTAGTGTCCGGACTTCTGCTTATTGATCATGGCTGGTTTGAGGAAGACAGTTGCGTATAAGTTGCCTACACCTGACATTACTCACTTACTTGGCCTGATATCCCTTGCTGATGAAGAGGTTAGGAGAAGTTTCAGGATGAGTCATGGAAGATTGCTGAGATTAGTCTGCAAGCCAACTGCTGTTGAGATGAATGGGCTGTACACCTTGATGCAATTCTATGACCCTGCATTGAGATGTTTCACGTTCGCTGACTTTATTTTGGGGCCTACCATTGAAGAGTATGTGGAGTTTACTGAGATACCAGTACAGAATAAGGTTCCCTTTATTCACTCTGCCGTTGAGCCCAAGTTGGAGGACTTGGCTAAGGCCTTGCACATGAACGCTGCTGAACTATTAGTGACTTCTTGGCTTGGGGTTCCAGGTTTCTCCCTTGATTTTCTGGTTGGCAAAGCTCAAGAGTATGCCAAGAGCGGGTGCTGGATAGTCTTTAATGCTATCTTGGCTCTATGCATCTACGGAATAGTGTTGTTTCCCAACTTACCCAATTTTGTGGACTTGGACGCTTTCCATCTATTTGCTGCTGGCAACCCGGTGCCCACTTTGATTGGAGATCTCTATCATTCATTGCACTACAAAAATGAAAATAGAAGGGGAAAGACTATTTACTGTTGTGCGCCGTTGTTGAACATGTGGTTTAAGAGTCATCTTCCCCTGAAGGGACCTTTTGTGGATAGTGCAACTACAGCTGACTGGCCAGAGCGCCTGATGAGACTATCTTCCGAAGACATTGAGTGGTTTGACCGAGACTTGTTGGGGTCTGAGCTTATTTTCAGTTGTTCTGGGTATCCTAATGTTCCTTTGATAGGAAGAAAAGGGTGTACCAATTACAACCCATCTCTGTTCGTTCTCCAGTTCGGATACGCGTTGAAGAACCCACCTAAGGAGGAAGAAGTACAGGAATCTCTGTACTTCACAGGTGATTTGAAGGGAGAGTTACTAGCCAAGCTTCAGCACGCATGGATGCGTATCAACAGAAGAGGGAAGCCACTGTTAGGGAAGAATGATTGTCAGGCTTATGCACCCTACAAAGTTTGGATCCAAGAGAGAGCCAATCAGTTACGGATGCCATTTCCAGCTGCACCAGTCCCTGTTCATATTTCGGTGGAAGAACCAACTACTGTTACTAGGGAGGCCTACGAGCAAGTTGTAAAAGAAAAAGAAGCCTTGATGAAGATTAATGAGGGGTTAGAAAAGGAGCTGGCTCAGATGCGTAGTGAGAAGAACAAGGTTGTGCACTCCTTCCAACAGCAGGTCGAGCTAGTAAACAGGCTAGGTGCTGAGTTGACTGAAGAGAAAAAGAAGCGTGAACGTCTGGGGCAAGAGTTCAGAAGCTCTCATGACATGTTGGAGTCCAAAAAGAAAGCACTCGATGCCGCTCACCGGGAAATCTCTTCTTGTAATAAGACGTGGAATGCTACGCTGACCAACAACAAAAAGAGGGAAGACAAATTGAAGCAGCAAATTTCTGACCTCGAAGAGCAGTTGAAGGCTAGCATTAAGAAGTATGAGGAAGAGGTGATGACCAGATATAGTCTCCAGAATGCATTGAACAAGGCCATCGAAGGCAGGAACGAAGCTGTGTCTCAGAAGCGGAAGCTAGAGGATCGCTTCGGAGAAGGGGCATGGGAGGAAACTGCTGGCGACGTGCGACGCGTTCTCAAGCGAAGAAATCAACTTGTTGAGGGTCTGCTTACCCAACCAAGCCATCCAGAGACCAAGAAGTTAATAGAAGAGTACCAGGCTTATGGGAGTACTTGATCGTCTCATGTATTAATTTGATGCTTTATTGGCATAGCGCTGACCATCACCAGGATTGTTGGTTGAGGTCATGCCTTCTCATTGTACACTCAGTGGTATTGTATTCTTGGCTTAATGGATTTCTCTGCAATATATGAGGTGTTTTCTATGATTCGGCTCCGATCTCCGTATTGCTAGCACTGTCACTGCACTGGCACCTTCGCACTAGAATCGGGGAATAATATTCCCTAATGCACAGACACATATTGCATTGCATTCATATTCATATTGCATTACAGGTGATTACTGAGCGGTATCTCATTTCTTGCTCTGAACCAGGTCTTTTCAGGATTGAAGATCAGCGCCCGCACCGATACTCCACTCGCACCAACTGCCGAAGAATCATGGATCAAATGCAGAATGAGATGCAAGACATGCGTGAGAAGCTGGCGCTCTTCATGCAGACAATGGAGACCATTGCGAAAGGGCAGGAGAATTTGCAAGCTTTGGTACAGCCTCTGTTGGTAAGGAATGCGGGGCACGGAAATGAGGATCATCAGTCTGTGCGAGTCGACACTATTCATGGGGATGGTACCCCCACACCAGTGGCTCCACCTGTAGTCAACATACCTGCTGTTAATGTCAACAACGGCGCTGCTGCCGGGAACGGTAACGTTGGAATGGGGAACGAGACGATCGTTAACAATGTTGGGCTTGGAGATGTTAACCTGGGTGATAATATGGGAGGCAATGGCTTCGGTAATACTGGATTCGGTTTCAATGACCAGGGGTTCGATAATACTGGGAAGTACGGCTTCAATGCTCAAGGCTTCGGGCAGGACGGATATGGTATGACTAATCAGGGTTATGGCGGATTCGGAAATGGAAATGGCGTTGGGTTAATGACTTTTGGACCTGCTGGGGTCGCTCCGGGGTACGGTAATAGAGGGCGAGGCCCGGTGATGAATCAGACCAGAGTTGGCCGCAACAACGGATACGATGGATATGGAGCTGGGAATGGTATGTGGCAAGAAGATCAGCAAGAGGACGCTTTCTCCGGTGGAGGTTTCGAAGGGCCTATGGATGACTCTCAGAGGATCAGGATGCTCGAGGAGCAGATGAGGGGGGTCGTGAATCAAAGCGCTGTCGGCCTAGACATGTCAACAATGGGTCTGGTGCCTGGCTTGAGGGTGCCAATCAAATTCAAAGCTCCCACGTTTGACAAGTATAAAGGGGACACCTGTCCAAAAGTGCACGTGCGGTCATATTATAGAAGGATGTCGGCGTATTCTAATGATGAGAGGATGCTAATGCATTTCTTTCAAGATAGCTTGTCTGGTCCTTCCCTCGAGTGGTATATGGGATTGGAACCAACTCATATAAAGACATGGAAGCAGCTGGCAGAAGCATTTGTAGCTCACTATAAGTATAACAGCGACTTGGCACCCCATCGGGTCCAATTGCAGGGGTTGTCCCAGAAGAAGGGTGAGAGCTTCAAAGAGTATGCGCAGAGATGGCGCGACATGGCTGCTAGAGTCCATCCTCCCCTAGAGGACAAGGAAATGAATGACATGTTCATAGGAACATTCACCGGCATGTTTTATGACAAGTTGTTTCACACTTCTTTGGGCAGTTTCTCAGACTTAATTCTAATGGGAGAAAAGATTGAAAGTAACATTAAACAGGGAAGATTCCAAGCTGAGGAATCCACTTCGGCTGGCAATAATAGAAGGGCTTTTGGTGGGCGCCGTCAGGGCGATGCAAGCGCAGTGTTTGGGGGCCGAGGCCGAGGCCGGGGCAGAGGTCGAAACCAGTATAATCAGCCGCAGCAGGTGGCAAGCATTACTATTCCGTTTCAGCAACAACCATTTCAACAACAACAACAACAACAACAACAGCCACAACAGGGGGCACAGCCTGCCCAGCGCAGATTCCAGGGGGGAAAACCAAGGAGAGTTTTTGAAAAGCCTCCTTCAACGTATGCGGATTTGCTACAGACGCTACTAGGTTTGAACTTGGTGGAGAAGAGAACTCTGGCGCCAATAACAGGCACTCCTCCGTATGGTTATGATGCAAGCAGGCACTGTGAATTCCACTCTGGGGCCCCTGGCCACGATGTAGAGGGTTGCCATGCGTTCAAACATGTAGTGCAGGATCTATTGGATAGTAAGGCTATCAATTTTGGAATGGCGGGTCCGAATATAGTGCAAAAGCCCATGCCCAATCATGGGGCAAACACCATCTTAACCGAGGAGGGTTTGAATTTGATTATGAATGTCGACGACTTAAAGACACCGTTGAGCGAGATAAAAAGCAGATTATTGCAAGGTGGTGTGTATCCAGGGTGCGACGAGTATTGTTTAGAGTGCTGGACCCATGCTGGGGGTTGTGATGACTTAAAGAAAGGTATTCAGGCTTTAATAGATGGAGGCACATTGCAATTTGACCGAGCAGCAATTGAAGCACCTGCAGGGGTATTAGCAGACAAGAAAAGTGATGTGGCTACTGTGACGATTCCTCGAAAGACAATCACTATAACGGCACCGGCCAAGCGACCGCCGATCACTATCACCAAGGCCGGACCAATCCCGTACGAAAGCACTAAGGCAGTCCCCTGGTCCTATGGGTTGGAAGTGTATTGTGATGGGATAAAAATTGATGTTAATAAGCAGCCAGCTGAGACTGTAGACAACGTTGTCGGTACCGGAGGTATGACAAGGAGTGGGAGAATCTTCATATCGCCTGAGGTAGAGGCTGAAAGACTGGCAAAGGGAAAAGGAAAGATGGTTGAGAATGTCCCAGTGCAGAGGAACGAGAAAGAAACGGCATCGAAAGATGTGGAAGAGTTCATGCGCTTGATTCGTAAAAGTGATTATAAGATTGTTGAGCATCTGCAACAGACGCCTTCAAAGATATCTATATTGTCGTTGCTATTATGTTCTGAAGCTCACAGAAATGCATTGCTGAAAGTTCTGGATACTTCCTTCGTACCCCAAGATGTTTCCGTGAATCAGCTGGAGGGAGTGTTGGCGCATGTGAATGCAGGCCATAGCTTGGGCTTTACCGATTTTGATTTGACCCCTAAGGGGAGAGAGCATAATATGGCGTTGCACGTCTCTGTGGAGTGTAGAGGATCAGTCATGTCTCACGTGCTGGTCGATACCGGATCATCTTTGAACGTGCTGCCCAAGAAAGCGATGATGAAACTGGATGTCAGAGGAATCCTGTGCACGCCCAGCGACTTAGTGGTCAGGGCATTTGATGGTACGCGAAGAACAGTTTTTGGATCCATAACATTACCTCTACAGGTGGGGCCGGAGGTTTTTGCGACTGAATTTTATATCATGGACATCCAGCCAGCATACAGCTGCCTTCTCGGAAGACCCTGGATCCATGGTGCTGGGGCAGTCACATCTACCTTGCATCAAAAGTTGAAATACATGGTAGGGGACAGCGTGGTCACTGTCTGCGGAGAAGAGGACATACTGGTCAGCCATCTGTCATCATTTAAATATGTGGAGGTCGACGACGAGATTCACGAAACACCCTGTCAGGCATTTGAAGGGTTGCGCATCAAGGACCAAGGTCCCAGGTCGAGTAAAGCGTCGGAGATAGCCGTCTCGTCATATAAGGAAGCTCAAGCTCTAGTAGAGACTGGTGAGACAAAGGGCTGGGGCAAAGTGCTGGATATTCCCGTGAAGATGGACCGATTTGGGCTGGGATATCAACCATCGTCATCAACACCTGCTGTGGGGGCACCCCGTTTCAGAGGACCAATAACCATCACTGCTAGTGGAGTATGCCACGAGGCCATCAACGCTGCTTCAGAGTCTGACGAAGGAGACAGCGACTGCGATATGGACGCCTGGATTCAGCCGAGCGTGCCAGGGCAAGGATTGTGCAATTGGTCTATTCAGGAGATTGTTCCTGTGACTCTTAAACAGTAATGCTTTGTTTTTTTAATTATTGAACAATCTGGTGTCTTGCCCGGGGCATCATGATTTTGCTGAGGGCCGTGCTGTTATGAACATTGTGTGTTTAATCATTAAATAAAAGGCGTTTTTTCATGTGCAAATATTGTGATCTCCGTTTTTCCTGTTTTGTGTTTTACAATAAAATGGCAACGTGGTTATTCGCTTTATACGCATTTTGAAGCATTTAACCATTCCTTTTGCAGGATAACATTCTCAGATGACATCATTGAACCACCTATGACTCGTCTCGACTTTGAGCACCCGGTATTTCAGGCCGAAGAAGAGATTGTTGAAGATGGTAACGTTCCCGAAGAGCTGTCTTGGTTGGTGAAGCAGGAAGAACGAGTCATTCTGCCTCATGAGGAGGTCATCAAAATTATTAACCTGGGGTCGGAAGGGGTTGAAAAGAACATCCGTATAGGAGCCGCGCTGCGGAGCGATGTCAAGCGAAGACTGGTTGAAATGCTCAGAGAGTATAGTGATGTGTTCGCTTGGTCGTATGAAGACATGCCAGGGCTCGATACAGATATGGTTGTGCACCGTCTTCCGTTGAAAGAAGAATGTCCGCCGGTCAAGCAGAAGCTTCGCAGAACTAGACCCGATATGGCAGTGAAAATTAAAGAGGAGGTTCAAAAACAGTGGGATGCTGGGTTCCTAGCCGTGACAAAATATCCCTCATGGGTCGCTAACATTGTACCAGTGCCAAAGAAAGACGGTAAAGTGAGAATGTGCGTAGATTACCGTGATTTAAATAAAGCGAGCCCGAAAGACGATTTTCCACTTCCTCACATCGATGTGCTGGTTGACAACACTGCTCAATTCTCCGTATTCTCCTTCATGGATGGCTTCTCGGGTTATAATCAGATTAAAATGGCACCAGAAGACATGGAGAAGACTACTTTCATAACGCCTTGGGGAACATTTTGTTACAAAGTGATGCCCTTTGGATTGAAGAATGTTGGGGCAACATATCAGCGTGCAATGACGACTCTTTTCCATGATATGATGCATAAGGAGATCGAAGTTTATGTCGATGATATGATTGCCAAATCCCAGACGGAGGAAGAGCATTTGGTGAATCTGCTGAAGTTATTCAAAAGGCTTAGGAAGTTCAGGCTGAGACTGAACCCTAACAAGTGCACCTTCGGGGTGAGATCGGGTAAACTGTTGGGGTTTATCGTGAGCGAAAAAGGAATAGAGGTTGATCCTGCAAAAATAAAAGCAATACAAGAGATGCCGACGCCTAAAACAGAGAAAGAGGTGCGCGGGTTTTTAGGGAGGTTGAACTACATCGCTCGGTTCATATCTCACCTAACGGCTACATGTGAACCGTTATTCAAGCTGTTGAAGAAAGATCAGGCCGTAACGTGGAACGAAAATTGTCAAAAGGCGTTCGATAAAATAAAGCAGTATTTGCAGGAGCCTCCTGTTTTGATACCTCCAGTGGCAGGGAGACCCTTGATTATGTATTTGACAGTTCTTGAGGGAAGCATGGGTTGTGTTCTCGGTCAACACGACGAGACAGGAAGAAAAGAGCATGCGATCTACTACTTGAGTAAGAAATTTACAGAATGTGAATCTCGATATTCAATGCTTGAAAAGACTTGTTGCGCGCTAGCCTGGGCCGCTAAGCGTTTGAGGCAATACATGCTGAATCATACAACCATGCTCATCTCGAAGATGGATCCTATCAAATATGTATTCGAAAAATAGGCGTTATCCGGGAGAATTGCCCGCTGACAGATGGTCTTGACTGAATATGACATCCAGTATGTCTCGCAAAAGGCTATAAAGGGGAGTGTACTGTCTGAGTACTTGGCAGAGTAGCCTATTGAAGATTACCAATCGATGAGGTTTGATTTTCCTGACGAGGATATCATGTACCTAAAGATGAAAGATTGTGAAGAGCCGTTGCCAGACGAAGGACCAGAATTGGGTTCCAAGTGGAAGTTGATCTTTGACGGAGCTGTAAATGCCTACGGTAGCGGAATAGGGGCAATCATCACTACTCCACACGGGTCGCACATCCCGTTTACTGCTTGATTGACCTTTCCAGTTACCAATAATGAAGCCGAATACGAAGCTTGTATCATGGGGCTTGAAGAAGCCATTGATTTGCGAATCAAAAACCTGGACGTATACGGAGACTCAGCTCTAGTGGTGAATCAGATAAAAGGGGAATGGGAGACACGTCAGCCTAATTTGATACCTTGCATGAACTATGCAAAGAGATTGTTGCCTTTCTTTGACAAGGTTGAATTGCATCATGTACCGCGAGCGGAGAATCAGATGGCTGACGCCCTGGCCACATTGTCTTCCATGTACAAAGTCAACTTCTGGAACGAGGCTCCCAGAATTGTTATCTCTCGGCTGGACAGACCTGCCTTCGTATTTGCTATCGATGAAGCATCTGACGATAAACCATGGTATTTCAATATCCTCAATTTCCTGAAGAACAAAGAGTATCCGGCTGGGGCATCCAGTCAAGATCAGAAGACTCTCAGGAGGTTGGCGGGTAATTTCTATTTGAATCCGGATGGTGTCTTATACAGAAGAAATCACGACTTGGTGCTGCTACGTTGTGTAGACGAAAAAGAGGCCAAGCTCCTCATGGAGGAAATACATGAAGGTACCTTTGGTACGCATGCTGGCGGGCATGCTATGACAAGGAAGTTGCTACGGGCAGGTTATTTTTGGCTAACTATGGAAACTGATTGTTTCAAGTTTGCGAAGAAGTGCCACAAGTGCCAAATTTATGCTGATAAGATCCATGTGCCTCCGAGTCCTCTGAATGTGATGTCATCACCATGGCCATTCTCGATGTGGGGAATCGATATGATTGGAAAGATCGAGCCGACAGCTTCCAATGGGCACCGGTTCATTCTAGTAGCAATCGATTATTTCACCAAATGGGTGGAAGCGGCGTCCTATGCGAATGTGACTAAATAGGTGGTAGCCAGATTCATCAAGAGAGATATCATTTGCAGATATAGGATCCCCGAGCAGATAATCACTGACAACGGTTCAAACCTGAACAACAAAATGATGACGGAGCTCTGTCAGAATTTCAAGATCGAGCATCACAACTCCTCCCCTTACCGACCCAAGATGAATGGCGCTGTTGAAGCGGCCAATAAGAATTAAAGAAGATCGTTCAGAAGATGGTGGTGACATATAAGGATTGACACGAGATGCTACCTTTTGCTTTGCACGGTTATCGTACGACGGTACGCACATCAACCGGGGCAACCCCGTTCTCGTTGGTGTATGGGATGGAAGCAGTGCTACCTCTGGAAGTCGAGATTCCCTCTCTGAGAGTACTACGAGATGTGCAACTAGACGAGGCATAATGGGTGAAAAATAGGTTGAACCAGCTAAGCTTAATGGATGAGAAGAGGCTAGCTTCTCTAGCATACGGTCGTTTGTACCAGAGCCGAATGAAGAAAGCATATGATAAGAAGATACATCCTCGGAGCTTTCAGACGGGCGACCTTGTGCTGAAAAGGATTCTCCCGCCGCAGGCAGATCACAGGGGCAAGTGGACCCCCAACTACGAAGGGCCATACGTTGTCAGAAAAGTCTTTTCCGGAGGAGCTTTATTGTTGTCCACCATGGACGGTGAAGACTTTACGTCGCCTGTGAATTCGGACGCAGTTAAAAAATACTTTGCTTAAAATTGACCCGCTGGACAGAAAAAAGAGAGTCCAGGCAAAAATGGGGCATCCTGGCGAACCAAAAACAGAATGAAAGGTTCAGGCAAAAGTTAGGGATAAAATCGAAAAATGTACACCCGCGAAGTTGAAAACCTACACTGGGCGGCTTCGGCAAAAAAGGGTATCCCGGTGAACCGAAAACCCGTAAAGGGCGGTTCACGCAAAAGTTAGGGATTTGAAAAGCAAATGACTGCGGTCCGAATTTGATACTGCAGTGAGCATTGGTGCGGGAGAATATACCTGAGGGGCCGATTATCAGATACAATCTCTTCGGAAGTGTGAATACCGGGAAAGCATTAGAGTCGGGCGAGTCATAGGAGGATCAGCTCGTGGTGTTCATCTGCACCCCGTTGCCGACATGTGTATAAATTTGATTTGTCATTATATTTATGCTTCTTATGAATACTTGTATATTTGTTGTGCGTAGCTTCCTCTTTTCAGGAGTTACATCCCGTGTACAAAACTCCACCCATTTAGGGGCCCAATCAATAAAACATGTTATTCAGTACTTAATGCTAGTTCTTTACTGTTTTGTGCATGATAAACGCCTAAGTTTAATGAAACTAGCATGTGTATAACGTCGCTGGCCCTTGCCAATAATTTCTAAAACTTTGAATTAACTGAAAATGATGTCACTAACGCTAACCTGAATAGATTTGGTTGCGTAGACTTGTCTTGTCTTGTTTGTGGTGTTGCAGGGTTCGTAGCCGTGTGAAGAGGACGATCAAAAGAATGTAGTATTGACCAGAAGCTTGTAACGAAAGACTCGATCCCTACGCAGGTCAGACTTCCAAGATAACAATGTCCCTCACTGAAGAAGGATCAAATTTCCCAGCTAGTCGTAGCTTATCCAAAGGACATTCTCCAGCAAAGTCGTTTATCCTCAGCAGAGTTTGGCGGTTCACAGATCGAAAGCTGTATTCAGGCAGTGTGGTATCCCCCAAAAGGATTCCCCATCTCAAGCAGAGTGGTTTAGCCTTAGAAGATAACATTTCCAATTCGTGAGCTGTGCTCAGGCAGTTTACCCTTCCCAGTAGGGTCATTTACTCTCCCCCAGCGGAGTCAGTTGATTTTCCCCAAGAGAGTCGTTTCGTCCTCAGCGGAGTTCTCTTTCCAGCAAGTGTTTCCTTTCCTCCCAATGGAACTCGAAGATTAAGACTCTCCCCGGCAGAGTTGGTTGTGTATCCTGGCATTTATTTTGTCAGAATACCGTGGGATACCTGTTCACTCCCCAGCAGAAGCCCAATCATACTGGACACATCTGCTATTCCCCAGCAGAGTTATATTCCCCAGCAGGGTGTTACTTCAGCGAGGTGCTTGGTTAAGTTCTCAATTTCCCAGCAAAGTTGATTTCACTCTTCCAGCATTTATTTTGCCGGAATCATTCTGTGGCGCCTGGTTACCCCAACGGAGTTGGCGTTGTCTTCAGCATTTATTTTGCTGAAGCAGTTTCTATGTCCCAGCAGTTCGAGTCTGCATTTGCATCGGCATATAGTGTCATATTTGCATCCACCAAATAAAAACGCATAGCATTTCCATGTCGAATGGAGCATTGCGTCATCATCAAACATATGCATTTTGAAACATAAACCAGGTTGGCTAACCGTGTGTTTCAAGTATTGTTTTCTTGCAGGCGGAGAGAGCTCTTGCTCAAATGAATTACCAAACATTCAAGATCTCGGCGTGAGACATTCAACGAAAATGTCGGCATTATTCCCCACAGAGTTATTAGGCAAAATTTCTCTTTGTCCCCGAGCAGAGTTATTTGTGTAAATGTCTCTTGTTTTCCCCA
Source organism: Lathyrus sativus (assembly GCA_963859935.3). Lineage (NCBI taxonomy): Eukaryota > Viridiplantae > Streptophyta > Magnoliopsida > Fabales > Fabaceae > Lathyrus > Lathyrus sativus. The sequence continues at coordinate 281,211,272 of OZ012736.1, forward strand.
CCAGGGTTGCTTGTTGAAGTGTCTCTAGTCCGGTCAGCGGATTGCTTTCTTCAAAATCGTTGTTACGTCAGCATTAAAAAGTTTCATGAATCAGAATTTCAGAGGCTGACGCCGGTTATCAGAGCAGGCATCCGGTAGTTTGGTTTCCAAATATCCCCAGTAGAGTCCGCCTCAAAGTCGCTGTCACGTCAATGCTAAGAAGTTTGTGGGTTGGGATCAATAGAGAAATGGGTGTCCTGACGTGGACAGAGTTATTTCCCCGGGTCGATGAGATGTGCTAGTCCTAACATGGACAGATTCGATTTCTCGGTATTGATGGAATGTGAGGTCCTGACGTGGACAAAATTGATTACTCTTCGTGTTGGTGTCCTGACGTGGACCATTTATTCCCAGCAGATATCTTCCTTCGTAACAGTGAAATGTGCGTCCTGACGTGGACAAGTTTATAGTTCTTCGTGATGACAAGATGCGCGGGTCCTGACGTGGACAAATTTATCTTTCTTCGGGATTGGTGAAGATGTGGGTCCTGACGTGGACAAGCTTTATTTCCCCAGCGGGTCGAAGAAGTGTGTGTCCTGACGTGGACAAGTTTTATTTCCTCAGCGGGTCGAAGATGTGAGTCCTGACGTGGACAAATCAAGACGATATGTGATTCCTTACGTGGAAAGATGATTCCTTACGTGGAAAGATGGATTCCTTACGTGGAAAGAAGTTTATTCCTTACGTGGAAAGAAGTTTATTCCTTACGTGGAAAGAAGATGTATTCCTTACGTGGAAAGATGTATTCCTTACGTGGAAAGATTGTATTCCTTACGTGGAAAGTTGGATTCCTTACGTGGAAAGATTGTATTCCTTACGTGGAAAGATGATTCCTTACGTGGAAAGAGTGTATTCCTTACGTGGAAAGATGTATTCCTTACGTGGAAAGATTGTATTCCTTACGTGGAAAGTTGGATTCCTTACGTGGAAAGATTGTATTCCTTACGTGGAAAGATGATTCCTTACGTGGAAAGAGGGTATTCCTTACGTGGAAAGATTGGATTCCTTACGTGGAAAGTTGTATTCCTTACGTGGAAAGTTGGATTCCTTACGTGGAAAGTTGTATTCCTTACGTGGAAAGATGGATTCCTTACGTGGAAAGATGTGAATCCTGACGTGGAAAGATGAGATTCCTTACGTGGAAAGATGAGATTCCTTACGTGGAAAGATGAGATTCCGTACGTGGAAAGAGGTATTCCTTACGTGGAAAGATGAGATTCCTTACGTGGAGAGAGATTTATTCCTTACGTGGAAAGAAGTTTATGCCTTACGTGGAAAGAAGTTTATTCCTTACGTGGAGAGAGATTTATTCCTTACGTGGAAAGAAGTTTATGCCTTACGTGGAAAGAAGTTTTATTCCTGACGTGGACGAAGAGTTATTCCTGACGTGGAAAGTTTATTCCTAACATGGACGATTTATTCCTGACGTGGATGATTCATTCTTATATTGATAGGATCCCCTCGTGCTGATGAAATGCAGACGAGTCATCCCCAGCGAAGTTGCCGAGATTTTTCCGGGTTGACGGCAGGTGGAGTCCTGGCGTGGACAAGTTTAGTTGAGATTTCTTCGATGATAGAATCTTTTTCAGGCTGATGTAAATAATCCCCAGCACGGTCGCTAATGGATCAGTTGGTTGCCGTAACAGTCAGATTCAGTTGATGAATGTCGTTCCCCCATGCAGTGGTGCAGTTTATTTCTGCGGTTGGCAAATTTCCGGGTTCTTAGTATTCAACCGTCTCGTACCTCGAATGTTTGAAGGCCGTTCGCTCTTCACCCAATCGGGTCCAAGTCGCTTGAATAGGGGCAGCTGTTGCACCCTAAAATTTGCTCAACCTATTTCACTTGGTTTATGTTTCAATTACATTAGCATTTGCATATAGAGTCATGTACATAGTCTAATCATCTGCATAGCATAGCATAGCAGGTCATCCAACAAGGGACCAATCACTATTATCATCTCTATGAGCCTATCAAGAGGTTATTGTTCAAATTCAAGCATATCCAAGTCATCAGAAAGAATTGGAAAGCTAAAGAAGTCAGTGGATCAAGCAGTGGGTCTCTCTCCTATCTTGAGTGTATTTGAAGATCATCAAAGAAGGTGTGAGCTGTGAATTGAAGGCATGGAGGGTATACAGCCATCATGGAAGACATGGAGAGCCATTTTGAAAGTGAGACAAGTCATTGAGGTGATCACAAGAGTTGCAGTTGAAGACAGTCAACTAGGGTTTCATCTGGGTCAACCCTAGGTCAACCCTAGGTCAAATGATTGATTGAAAGGCATCAAGGTCTATTTGAGAGATGTGGGGTTCATCATTTGACATGTAGAGAAGGATGTGGTGTTGTGCCAAGAAGAAATCAAGAGAAGTCAAGAAGAAGAGGAGTTTCTAAGTTAGGGTTTCTGTGTAAAATCCCCTGACTTAGGTCAAACTTCCAAGCAAGATAAGTCAAAATGAAAGCTTCAAATGGATCCTTGGTCAACATGAAACTTGTAGAGGATCTCAATACCTTTAATTTGAGTTGTGGAATACATCAAGGAGATTTATAGAACTCAAGTTATGGTCCTTGCAAGTTACAGGTCATCTGAGGTATCTGAAATTTTGTCTGTGAAAGTTACTTGTCTTCCAAGCAACTTTTACCCCTCAAGGAGATTTCAAATGAATTTCTGGTCAACATAAGAGTTGTTCCTAATTGTCTTAGCTTTCTAGAAAGGTATGGTATGCCTTCATCTGATTTGTGGAACTCTACTTATGGCCTTGGCAAGCAAAGGGTATTTTGGTCATTTGAGAATTACAGGTCATTTCAAGCCTATGCCCAAAACTCATACAAGGAAGCTTCAAATGAAACACTTCACAACATCAAACTTGCTCCAAATGGCATTTTGAGTCTAGAAAAGTGATCATGAAAGTTTGGAAATGCTCATAGCTCAAGGTTTCAAATTTGGTCATTTAAAAGGGAATTTAATGAATAAAAAGGACTTAAAATTGAGATTTTTCATAACTTGGCCAAATGGGATGAAATTATAGGTCATTTTGATTGGAAAAAATGTTTTAAGAACATTGGCAAAAGTAGATTTTTGAGTTTGGTTCAAGATTTGGAAGTTATGCTTGGTTACTTATGTGTGAAGTTAACATAATCAAAATTCAAGGAAAGTGTGCACAAGAAGTTTCTATCAAATTCTAGAAAGGTCCATGAGTGTCTATATATTGGATTGAGTAGCTTCATGTAAGGGTTGGTGATTCATTTTGTTCATAATACCAAGTTTCATCTCATTCTTCCATTTTGCAAAACCACTTCAAACTCCATCAAATCTTCACCAATTTCCAAACTTCTTGATCTTATCATCATCTACATCATTCAAGGATCACATTTCCATCAATATCTGGCTGAATTGAGGAAGGAATCGTGTGCTACCAACTTCATCATCCAAGGTGCAAGAAGGTTGTGATTGCAAGATTCAAGAGGTTTGAACAAGATCTATTGCATACAGAATCAAGGATTAAGTTTGTTGATCACTTCCCAAGCATTGCAAGCATTGGATCCAAAGAATTCCACACCTGTTTTCATCATCAAACCAGGTTGGTGTTTCCTTTAGAATTGGTTGATTTAGTTAGCATGTTAGAGAACTATTAGGTTAGAATGGTTAGGATTAGTTAGATGATCATTTCTGTTGAGTTTGAAGACAATTCATGGAGGTTGCCATTGGTGCACCAAATCTGTTAGGGCTTAGAAATCCTAGGTTAGGGCTTGATAATAATGGTTAGATAGCTTAAAATGATCAGCATGGCGTGCAGATTATGTTAGGGTAAGAATTAGCAAGAATTGGAATGTTTGATCTCAGTGCAAAATGGTGGAGTCAGTACCTTCTACCTATCGGGTTTGATTTTTGGTTGAGTTTTAGAGGAAGATATTGCCATGGCTGTGTAGAGGGAGAGATGCAGAGCATTTTTGGTTTTGGAATGGTGGAGTTTCATGGAGAATCGAGGGAGAACAGAGTGATGGAAGATTCATGCATGGATAGGTTTTTCTGAACCTAGGGTTTCATGAGGAAGACGATGAAGGGACACCGTTGGATGACCATGGAGACTTTGACTCTCAATCTGATCTAACGGCCTTAATTCAATTTGAAAACGGAGGGAAATGTTATGAAGCAGAACGCTGCGTTTCATTTAATCCCTCAGACTGGGCTTTACAATCCAATGCTATGCACACCCCCTCAACGCAGGCCCAATCCCAATTATAACTGATTTGATTACTATATGCACCGTTTCAGGTTTTTTTTTCTTTTTGTGAGTTTTTCTGATTCAATTGGGCCCAAACGCGCTTTGCTATGCGCGCCCCCCAGTCTGGGCCCATTCTCTTGTTTTAACTGGAATAAATGCTGATTGCACCCCCTAACCCAATTAATTCATTTTAATTTCTTTCAGTTTTTTTTAATTCTTTGAAAAAATCATAAATAATTGAAAATTGCATATTTTTTATTGGTTGTTTTTGCATCCTTTTCATAATTCTGTTAAGAAAATTATCAAACATTAAGAATAGCATTTTATTTTATTTTAGTATTTTTTGTGCATTTTTCTTTTAAATAGCTTTTTAAGTGGTTTAGTTTGATGCATGATATTGTTGATTTTAGTTTAATTAGATGCTTTAACATTTTTGATCCATTCTTTTTAGGGTGATTAACTTAGGACTTTAGCTTGTATATAAAATTTAATTCATGATTTTAGGACCTAATTTTAGATGATTTGTTTAGGTGTGATTAGAAGAACCAAAACTAGGGTTTAGGAGATAACATAGGTGTATTAAATCATTTCTTTTAGGAGTTGTAGTTTAAATTTATGGGGTATGGGACTATAGGGGTTATGGGTAGATAATAGATCCCTTAGAAATTACTAGGTTTCCCCTATTCTACTATTACTATTAGTATACTGCTTGTACTTGCTTGACTGTGTGGTGTGCCCTCTTTAGGGTTATTATTTGACTGTGTGGGGTATTGGGCTTGCTTGGGGCTTGGGGTTTGAGATGAAGAATGTGCTGATGAAGCCCATTTGAAGATTAGAGATTGAATACCAACTTCCAGAGTTGATGAGGAGTATCTCTTGCTGGCAGCTGTTGAAGGCTATAGGGTTTAGGAGCTAGGCAGAGCTCTAGAGTAGAAAACTTGCTTCATAAACATGGAAGGTCTTGTTTGCCTCCATTCTTTCTCTATGATTCAAAGTCTCTTTTAAATACCCACCTCCTTCCTTTGGAAGGATTAGTGAATGTATTTAAAAGATAGAACTTTTGAGAGAAAACTGTCTATATCATGTTAACAGTCAGTAGGCCACCCTTGGTAGGCAACTGACTGTTTAACATCCATTTCATCTTGTTGAATGTTCCTCATCTTGGAGAATGAGACTTGAATAAAAGCCAGTGAAAGATTGAAGACAAAGACCTTGCTGGAAGGCTGGGGAGATGGAGATTGATGCATGCTTGGAGCTGGTAGATGTTTGGAGATGACTTGAAGACAGATGTTGATGAAGACTGCTTTGCTGCTTTTGCTGTTTATTTTTGCTGTTTAATTCTTGATGTATTGATTGGTTTTCCCTGACTGTATTGCTTGCTGTTTAACCTGTTAGGTTGAAAGTGAATGTTGTTCACTTTTGCCTGTTGTTTTCTAGGTTCGAGGTTGAGTGGGACTCCCTTGCCTCGCTTGTATTGCTGCATTCATGCATTTTACTGCTTTATTGTATATATGCTATTGTTTCTGTTTCCGTTTTTCCCTTAGGATCTCTGTTTCTCTCTGCGCAAGAGAGGAACATGATAGACATTAGGTCTTAACCCATGCATGATAACATTAGGTTAGTGTGATTCCCTTTGCAACCATAGGTTAGAGTTCTGTCTCTTCTTTCTCAAAACAAACAGAAAAACACAATAAATATTTCAAACACAATAAAAGACACTTCTTCCATAAAAGAATGTGAACTCATCAAAACGTCAATTTTGTCCGCTTGGACTGTTAATCAGAAAAACCCTTTTTCAGAAGGAGATAAAAGCAATCAAAACAGACTTGTGTCGTACGTGGCCCGAACTACGTTTGCTCTGATCTTTCATGCTGTATGAAAGTACGTAGGCATAGGATGCGATATCCTAGCGAGCAACCTTCCCCTCCTTTCCCGTAGGTAGGCGAACTACGTTGACTCTGATTTCTCGTTCCAGACGGGAATACGTAGGCATAAAGTGCAATACTTTGCCGAGTCATTTTCTTTTCTTTTAACCCCTGACCTGTAGAGTAGATAGAATAACAATCCATACCCGAAAACAAGCGTGGATCCCGTCGAGTACGACGGACGTGAGGGGTGCTAATACCTTCCCCTTGCGTAACCGACTCCCGAATCCAGGTTTTGGTTGCGATCACCATTCCTTTCCCGTCTTTGCGGTAGGTTTACTCTGAGCGTTTCCTTTCCCTCCGTTGGGATAAATAACGCACGGTGGCGACTCTTCTGTTCAGCCGACGCCGATTTTCGCAGTAGCGACAATAAGCTTGAATGTAATTAATCAAGAACAAACATCAATCATGGGTAGATATCATGCAACAATGGACATGCTTTGACAAACAATCATAAATGACCAACAACATTGCATCAACAAGAAGTGACAAGATCAAGTATGCATTTCAAAAATGGACGATCAAACAATCAAACGAGCATGCATCAAAGCGAAATCGGAAACGAATGCAATCATGCATCACAATATTCAGCAACAAGCATTCAATGATAATCAATTAATCATGCTACAAGCAAGCAAAACAAATGATCACTCGTCAATCAAGTAACATAGACACGTTATGCGTTTAAGCGGAAACCGAAAGTTATGCGTCGAAGGATCGAGATCAGACATCCAAGAATGATGAAACATGTCAAAAAAATCCACATAAATGCATCATATCAATCCATGAAGTTTACATGTCGAAAGGATACCAAACATGCAAGAAAATCACATTCTGCCTTAGTGGTAGCCGGTTACTTAATATAAGGTAACCGGTTACTCTATTGAAAAATAACTGAAAACGTGAAATTTGCACTGAGTAATCGGTTACTCTATATAAGGTAACCGGTTACCACTGAACCAGAACAAGAGAAACAGCTTTTAAAATCAGTTTTCAGCATCAAACAAATTCTCCAATCATCCATATGAACATGATATTAATCAAGCACGAAACTATCATCAAGAAACAGTGATCAGGCATCATGTAAACATAATCAAACAATGAAATCAAAAACCACCAAGATCCAAATCATCAAAATGGATCAAAAAGCAGCAAAACCATGGATCTACATTGTGATTATTCAAATTAGCTCAAAACAGAATTAGATCTAGAATTGTCAGCCTTCAAAGCTGAGATTCACTTTGGTGAGTGTTTATTCACTTGAAATTAGCAGATCCAAGCAAGAAAACCATAGTATCTTCAAGATCCAAGAGCTTCCTTATGGTAGAAATGAAGAACAAGCAAGATCAAGCAAAATAATCCACAAAAAGCACCTCCAAACTAGCTCCCAAATTCATATCCAAAACCAAATGAAAATTGAATGGTGAATTGAAGACAACAGAGATGAATGATGGAGGCTTAGCCCTAGAATTCTATGATTCCAATCAAGGATCAAAGAAACTCAAGTGAAAGAGCTTTAATGGAGGTTTTGGGGAGTGAAAAATGGAGAGAACATTGAGAGCAAATTCTCAAGAATGAGAGTGAAATCTGAAAATGAAGGGTAATTGTGTGAGGTTTGGAGAAAATTCACTTAAATAAGCTCTAGGTTTGGAATCAAAATGTGGTTTGGAATGAGGATTAACATTTGGAATGGAAATTAAGAGTAGAATTAGGAATGGAGTGTTTGAAATTTGGAGGGAAATGGTGAATGTTGAAACAACTCTATATCCTTCCAAATATTATCAAGTGAAATCAATGGTTGAGAATGCTTGGAAAATTGCACATGCTGAAAATTCAAATATTTTGGCCAATTTCGCTTGAAGTAACCAGTTACCCTATATGCAGTAACCGATTACCCTATTCAAAAAATGCCAATTTTGGCGCCAAATGGAGGGAATCCTGTATAATTGCCCGTTGCCACCTGTTTTGAGCTCTGTTATGCCTCTGAAACCTGCTCTTGAATATGGTAACTGTGAGAACGCCTGAGATACCCTGTGTATTGTCTCTTGAGCTGAAAATTAACCTACTGGCGCTCGCTGTTTAGACTCTTGCAATAAAAGGGAACCCTGAGCAATGAAAACACCTTGATCCCATGCCTCAAGAACCAATGCAGAGAAACAAAATCCAGTTACGGTAAAAACAAAAGGGAAAATTTTGGGGTGCTACATTTGCCCCTATTCAAACAACTTGGACCTGAAGGGATGAAAAGCATCAGTTTTCAAACATTCAAGGTAGAAGGTGATTGAATACAAAAAGAACCCGAAAATTTGCAACCTGCGGGGATGCAAAACAGCGAATATCAACCAAAAGATATCATCCAAGAGTTGGAATACCAACCAAATGATACCAACCAAGAGTTGGGATAAAAACCAAAGGATGCCAAGAGTTAGGATAACAAGAATTCTGACCAAGGGTAACCTTTTGGGGACAAAAAAACAAAGCAAAAACCTGCAGGACGTACAATCAACAGACTTACAACCTGAGGAAAAGACAAACTCCACTGGGGAAAATAAAAGAGAAGCTTAACCATTCGACTCTTTGGGGAACAGGTGTCTACCAGAAGATAATAATCAAAGGATACCATCCAAAAGATGGGATGACCAACCAAGGGGTACCAACCAAGAGTTGGGATAAAGGTCAAAGAAGTACCAACCAAAAGTTGGGGAAAGAGTAGACTAATCAGACAGCTCTGCAAGGGATAAACATCAACCAAGAAAGTCAAACAATGGATACCAACCAAAAGTTGGGATAAATACCACTCCTTGGGGATAAAAAGCAAACACTACCAACCAAGAGTTAGAATAAAAAATGCTACCAACCAAAAGTTGGAATCACCGTAATGCCGATCGAAGGTGAAATGATAGGGAACAAAAACCCTAAAAACAGCAACCTCACTGAGGAGTATAATGACCCAAAAGTTAGAATTACTAGAACACCGATCGAAGGGGAACTCCGATGGATAAAGATACCCACCCTAATAGTTAAACCACCAAAAGAAGACTAGCAATAAAGAAAATAAAATCTACAACCCAAAACAAAGACTACCAACTAAAGGTTGGGATCGCCAACCAGGAAATGAGGGTTACCAACCAAAAGCTGGAATAACGTCGACTAAGCTGGGGGGTGTCACTTCCGCGAAAATAAGGTGCCGGCAAAACAGAAGAGTCGCCACCTTTCGTTATTTATCCCTCAGAACGGGAAAGGAAACGATCGGAAAAACCTGACGAAAAGGGTATAAGACAAGGTCATCGCAACCATGGTCTGGGTTCGGGAGTCGGTTACGCAAGGGGAAGGTATTAGCACCCCTCACGTCCGTCGTACTCGACGGGATCCACGCTTGTTGTGTTTAATGGACGAGTTGGTTTATCTATCTACCTATCAAGGCTGGCTTAAACAGAAAAGGAATGACTCGGCAAAGCGTCGCACTTTATGCCTACGTATTCTCATCAGAGAATGAGAAATCAGAGTCAACGTAGTTCGACCTACGACGGGTTACGGGGAAGGTGGCTCGCCAATACGTCAGTATTGTGCCTACGTACTCTCAACAGGTATGAGAGATCAGAGCTTACGTAGTTCGGGATAATACGGATTACTGGGATTCAGATTCATCTGTTTTATCGAGTAGGGTTAAACAGCAGTTCCAGCAGTTAGGGACAAAGCCTGTTTGCGTTGGCGCTGAAGTTTAACGACACTCTTTTCTTCAGAAAAGCTTCCTTTGGAATTATGGGCCCACGGGGCAAAAAGGTTTGAAGTTTGTTTTCTGTCTTTTACGAAAGAAGTGTTTTTTATTGTATTTGCAATTTCAATCGCACTAAAGACTATGACCTGAGAGTGAATGCGTCGCATGTCACCCAAAGGGTGCCATACTAAACATCCAGACTGTTGGAAAGAAACTCTCCAACAATCCTTTCTCAGATAGCTTAAGGCTCGTAACGTGCGAAAGAAATCATTCATAATTACTGTATCTTAAGCTGTTTGAGATGAGAAGAGAGAAAGGCTCAACTAATAGGGAGACTATCAAGTCCTACTTTTGTCATGCCAAGGATTCATCCTATAGTCGAAGCTTGAAACAGGGCACTCCTAGAAGTTATCATGCATAGGTTTCAACCTAAAGTTCTATCATCACTTCCTTATCAAAGGAAGTGAGACTCCTATGGGATCATGTCAATGATAAACAGATAAAGCATCAACTTAAATAGTAAATAGTAAACGACTGTAAAATGCATGCAATGCAAGTGAGGGAGGAAATGTGTGTGGGGCAGCAGCCTCCACAAGCTCATCTCAACCTCAAGCTAGAATGAATAACTGTAATCATACAGAAGAAATAACAACATGCTATCAAGCAAAATACAAGAGACTGTAATCATACAGAAGAAAATAAAATGCTATCAAGCAAAATAAACCACATGGGCAAGGGATCTGGGCTCTACCGAATACCCGCAAGCAAAGCCATACAGTAACAATACAAGCAGAGGGAGCAACTCAACCTCTAGTGCAATCATGCTCCTAGCTTACAGTCAGTCTAGATATGGACTTATTCTAATGCATCAAGCAAGTCAAACAAGGCACACCAGCACAGAAAAGAAAACAGACAAGAAGGAAGATCAACAACTCCCTCTCAATTCCAAGCTGCAGCTCTTCTGACAGCAATCCAGTCTTCAGACTTCAAGCACTCTTCATGCCAAGTATCAACTTGCTTCTCTTGGTATCAACCCATCAACATAAGTTTCAACTTATCCTCCTTCTTCAAGCTTCAGCTCTTCAGTCAATTCTACCTTCAGGCTTCACTCTTAACTGCAAGTATCAACTTGACTCCTTCAGAGACTCAGTGCATAAGTGTAAGTATCAGCTTCTCCTTTTATTGCTCAGCTTCAGCTTTTCACTCAGTCTCAATTGAATCCTCTTCATAAGTATCAACTTAGTCTTCAAGTTTCAGCTCTCTTTGCTTTGCCAGTCTCAACTTGGTCTTCTTCTCCTACAAGCTTCAGCTGCTCAGAGTAGTCTTCAATCACATGGAAGTGTCAACTTCATCCTTCAATCTTTAAGCCTCAGCTCTTCACTCGATCTCCATTGAATCTTCAAGCATCAACTTGGTCTTCTTGCTCTTCAAGCTTCAGCTGCAATGGCAATGCTCAAGGAATAATCCTCTCCCACACTCTTCAATGAGGTCCTCATCTTCAAACTCAAGTCTAACATCTTTCAAGATACTCAAACCAGAAGACAATTGATTTAACAGGATGAGAGGAAATGATAAACAGCTTACTGACAACCAAAGGAAGCCTGTAAGGGTTCATCATTATGAGAGACTGGTTCCCTCAAAGTTCTACTTCCCAGATAAAGCCACTCATCCTTCCAAAGGAGGGATGTGAATATTTGAGAAGGACTTTTAGTCATTGGGAGGAATGGAAGCACAAGATGCTTTCCATATTTGTGAAAGAAATCATTCTAACTATAAGGCTCTCCCTATGTCTCCTATCTCCTAAACCTTCATCAGACACCTTCAGGCACAAGCAATTCCTAGCTCCAAGCAACTTCAAGAAACTTCAAGCATCCTCACCTTGTCTTCAACTTGTCTTCAATCTCAACCAAAGGCAAACCAAGCAAAAACCCTAATCTAAGGGGACTAAGGAAGTTAAACTAGTTGAATTAGTAAGTTAGGATCACCTAAAACCTAGTACTAAAGTTAGTCCTAACTAAAATACTAAAACCAATTGTAAAATCCTACAAAAATTACTATGGGAACCTAGGTCAATCATGACTCTACCACATTAATTTCAGAGATCAAATCATCAAATTAGACCTAGAACTAAATTCTACATTACAAGGTATCAAACCTAAACCCTAAAAGGAAGCACCTAAATATCAATCTAGAAAGCACACCTATTTTCATCAAAAAAACGTGAGAAAAATTATACGGGATCATACATGTCTAACCTAATCACACACAAAAAATTAGGATCAAAATCATCACCAAGTGATCACACAAAATTCCACAAAATTATGTATCAAACATAACCATTTTAATATCAATAAAAATGTAAAATTCCCAGTAAATCAGAAAATACATGAAATGAAAATATTTTTTCTCTAAAAAATACTATACTCAATCATGAGTAAAATGCAAAAAGAATGGGATTGATTGGATTAATTTTCAATTTATTATGAATTTTTCAAGAACCATGAATAAAATGAGAAAATAAAGAAAATCCAATTAAAAGAATAAATGCGCAGTGCAAATAGAAATGAAACTTAGTTCAAATAATGGATTGGGCCTTCAGGGGGGTGTGGATATCACTTAGTTCACTAAGCCCAGCACCACAAATAAATGAAACGGTGCGTTTCGTTATCAGAATTCCTTCACAAGCTGAGATTAAAACGTGGGTATTGGATCATGCTCCCAGTCAAAGGTCCAACCCCCATCCAACGGTGCTAACATCATCTTCTACCTTTCAAACTTCTGCAATTCGCGCCCAGCTCCAGCCACCACCAGTGGTGCGCCGGTCACCATCCTCAACCCTAGTTCTCTCTACAGGCCTCCATTGCAAATGGTCAAAACATGAATCTTGTCCCAAATCTTGCCACGAATTCAACCATACCCTTAATTTAACCTAAATCCTCAAGATTCATCATATCCAAATCTCAACCGGAAATGGCAATGCACCTATTTTGTCACTAATTCTCCAATTAACTATCTGAAATCCATCCTACACCATTCTACAATGAATCTAACACCTTAATTCACTTTAATTCTACCTAAATCATGCTAGAGGAAGAAAGTTACCAACCTAAAAATCTTGGATGAACAGATGCACTAAACCTCCAAATCAAGCTCTCCAATCTTGCAGACACGATCAATGAACCCCCTCCTTGCTTTTGTATGCAAAAGAACCGGTTGAAAGTGCTTGAATCTTGAAACCCGATGGTGAGTTGCAGGTGGAAAATTCTGACTTCAAGAGCACCAATTAGACACGAATCCTTCTTGGTTATGATCTGGAATCACTCCTTGACATCCATGGAAGAAGTTTCAATCAAGAAAATGGATGGAAAATGAAGAATTTGGTGAAACAGAAGTCAATTGCAAGCTATGGAATTTCAATCTCAATCTATGATTTCTCCTTCAATCATCACCAACCCCTTCAATGGATCACCTCTACTCAATATATAGATGATGTATGCGTGATCTAGAACCCTCTAGATCCTTCTAATGAGAATTTCCACTTCTCATGACATGAGATTTTCAACCATGTATCATGATATGCATAGCTCTGTTTGCAGCTTGGAATCAATCCCTTTCTCTTTCAATTTCTCCCCTAGTGACATTTTGAAAGTGTTTAGCTTGCCAAGGGCCTTGCTCATGCCTTGATTTTATGTTTTGCACATGTTACTTAATATGCAAGTAAGTACTTTCCAAAGCAAGTCCACAAATTGAATCTCAACTAAAAAATGTGGCTAAACCAATGTTCTTAAAATGTTTTCTAGAGTCAAAATGATATATTACATGCCATGGTTTGGATGTGTAGGTTGAAAATATCAATTTCCAACTTTGATTCATTTAACTTATGCCCTTATTTTAGGTCATTTTTGCAACTTTGAGCTACAAGCCTTTCCATCATCTCATGATCTCCTTACTAGCCTTAAAACATCATTTTGAACAAGTTTGATTTTGAATATTTTTCCATTTGAAGCTTGGAAATAGGAGTTATGGCCTTATGCTTGAAATGACCTGTAACTTCCAAATGGCCAAAATACCCTTGACTTGTCAAAGCCATAACTTGAGTTCTACAAATCCTATCAAGGACTTCTAGTACTCTCTAGAAAGCTAAGAGGATACGGAACAACATTCATGTTTACGAAAAGTTCATAGGAATCATCCTTCTAGGGCAAAAGTTTGATGCAAGTTGGGTAACTTTCAAGCCCCCAGATTCACATACCTCAGATGACCTATAACTTGTCAAAGTCATAACCTGAGCTCTACAAATCCTATCAAGGACTTCTAGTACTCAAATTAAAGCTAAGAACAATATCTACAACATTCATGTTGTGGCAAGATGAGATGACAATCACATCTTGAGATAAACTGCCTTGAAGATAGGGGTCAAACTAGGGGATTTTACACTGTCAAGCCTTAGAAACCCTAGCTTGAAACTTCTCAAACTCTTCAATCATGATGAGTTAACCTTGGAATCATCCTTATAACATCTCAATGTATCAATCCATGATCACATGGCTCTTGGATTAGGTCTCAACCTTGTCCAAATCATCAGTTGACCTAGGGTTGACCCAGTCAAACCCTAATTACACCACTCATGGCTGGGTCTTCTTAATCTTTGCACAATGACCTATCTAGGCCTCATGATGGCTTTCAAGACATCTCATAAGCTCTCTCAAGGCTTCAAGTCCACATTCCTGGCTTCAGAATCATCTGAGGAGTTCCCACAACTCTCAAGTTAGGAGACCTACACACTTGGCTTCAACCACTCTCTCTGAGGATCTTTTGACTTCTCTGACAAGGATATCAACCCTTGAACACTTGAATAACCTTATTGGCTAGCTTCATAGTCTTGTATAGGCCTTGATTGGTAATCATACCTCTTGTTCTCCTGCATACATGTCAATGAAATGCAAATGATAATGCTAATGTGAATGAAATGAAACACAAGCTAGGTAAAGAAATGTTGGTCAAATTTTGGGGTGCAACAGGGGGTACCAACCAAAAGTTGGAATTGTCGGAATACTACTCAAGGGAAAACTGACCACTACAAAGAATACCAACCTAAAGTTGGAATAACCGACTTCCCAGGAGAAACCAAGGACTGCCAACCAAAAGTTGGGATAACGTCGACAAAAATTTTACCAACCAAAAGTCGGAATAACACCCAAGAGATGAAAACTACCAACCAAAAGTTGAAATAACAATTCTGTCAGGGAAAGAAGACGTCATTGATGGATTACCAACCAAAAGTTGGGATCGAGGCAAAGGTTACCAACCAAAAGTCAGGATAATTCCCACAAACTGAAGACTATCAACAAAGAGTTGAAATAACATCAACAAAACCTCACCAACCAAAAGTTGGAATAATGTCCAACAAGTCACAGATTACTAACCAAAAGTTAGAATAACGACTAACAAGTCACGGATTACCAACCAAAAGTTGGGATAAAGACGTCGTCGGGGAATAGAAGAGGACTACCAACCAAAAGTTGGAATGACATCCAACCACCAACGAATTACCAACCAAAAGTTGGAATGAAATAAAGGTTACCAACAAAGAGTTGGGATAGCAACCAACCGCCAACGGGCTACCAACCAAAAGTCGGGATGAAGCAAAGATTACCAATCACAAGTTGGAATGCCGTCAAAAAGGCCTTGGACTCAGCCGGGGATTACCAACCAAATGTTGGAATAAAGCAAAGACTACCAACCAAAAGTTAGAACATCGACTTCGCAGGGGGAACCAAAGGCTACCAACCTAGAGTTGGGATAACACACCCAAGGATTACCAACCAAGAGTTGGAATACCAATCACAAGACTTCAAACTACGCTGGGGATTACCAACCAAAAGTTGGGATGACACACCCAGAATAGGCAGGCAACAGAATAAACCGACTCACAACCTGCAAAGAATGCTCCGACAGGAAAAGAGAGGTTTAAACAAAAGACTCTGCCGTTGAAAAATGACGTTTAAATAAACGAATGATCTAGGGAAAGAGAAGTCAAACAAACGAATTTGTTGAGGAAAAAAGACGTTTAACCAAATGACTCAGCTGGGAAGAACCCAATAAAATGAACAACCGAAAGATCCACCCTAATGGGGGTAACACAAAACTCTTCTAAATAAAACCACGTCTGCTGAAGAGACAACTGGCACCAAAGGTATCAAACCCGGCCTATGTTTCAGATGCATATGTTTGAAAATGGCGTAATGCTCCACACGAAATGGAAATGCTACGCATTTAGGAGGATGATATGCAAACGCAAATGTAAAGGAACCCAACCTGGAGGAGTGCTGAGAGGACCAACAAACCAACACTGCTAAAGAATACGCCCTGAATGGCTCTTCTACAAATTTCACCCTGCTGGGTAAACACCAAAACTCCACTTAGTGGGGATAACAATCTTCTGCTGAAAGTTCCACTCTGCTTGGAATACAAGAATAATAATTTGCCCTACTGGGGATGTACAAATAATACTTCACCCTGCTGGGGATGTCAGAGACTTCTACTGGGGAATAAATCATGCTCTGCTTAAACATCTGCCTTGAGGACAATGAGAATACCATCTGTTGGGAGCTCGCCCCGACAACTGATCCTAAAAGATGCCAATGATCATTGGACTTATCTGGACATATCAATCTGCCGTTGATGTACCTGTCGAGGGAATCAACACTAAACTCTGCTTGGAGAAGAAATTCATGAATACCGCTCTTGCTAGGGAGAGATATTAGATAGTCGACTCCGTTGGGGAATGAGCGTCAAGGACGCTGCCTCTGTTGGAGAGTAACACTAAATTGAAATCCACCCTGCCGTCGAGGGAATATCCTTCATCCCTACTCTTCTAAATATGCTGAGGATAAATCCACCTTGTTGAGAATTAGCCTTTGTAGGGAGACAAAACTTTGCTCCGCTGGAGTTACGACATACTCCTCCGCTGGTGACAACACTTATTAATTGATAACAGGATTCTGTGGGGAAGACAAAACCTCTACTGTGGGGAAACAAAAATCTTCGTTGAACAAAATTCCTGAATGCATTCTATTTGAAGTAATCACCCTTCGAAAACTCACTAGGGAGTCCGAATCAAACTTCGGCTGGGAAATACAACTCTGAACTCTTGCTATGAAAGGGATAATTCACCATGCATTGCCGTTAGAACTTCATCACTAGGGAGAAACGCTCTACTGTGAAAAGGATCCGGTCTTCCTGCAACAAACAAGAAATAATAGGATGCCCCATGTGTAAAATGGTTACCTCGGTTACCATTCATGACACTTATCGTTCAAGCAAAGCCATTGCTTTCATTATGCTCTGCAAAGCCTCATGTTTTCACCTGTAATGTTTATCAAAAATGTTGGATGTTTTTGCAAACAAAATAGTAAAAGTAAAAAAATAACAAGAAATGAAAAGTTCTTGGACTAAAGTGAATACTTTATAGATTAAAGGCCTGTAAATAAGCGAATTACAATTCAGATGCAATTCCTGAAAAGAGGTAATTGCGCCAAAAATGAAAAAGCATATATACAAATGTCGGCAATGTGGAAACAGACAACCACCGTGTGTCGATTCAGCTATGATATGTATGTCTTCAATGTTCCCCCATGTTTCTCCTTCTAAAAAGACTTTTTGGACTGATTCCTTTCCTTCAGGATAACCATGTATTAAATAAGTTCACAAATCAAACGTAGACCGCAGTCATTTGCTTTCAAATCCCTAGCTTTTTCCTGAATCGCCCTTTCGGGTTTTCAATCAACTAGGATACCCATTTTTGCCAAAGTCGCCTTTTCAGGTTTTCGACTTTGCGAGTTTATTATTTTCTTTTATCCCTAATTTTTGCCCAAACCTATTCTTTTTATGGTTCACCGGGATGCCCCATTTTTTCCTGGACTTTTCTTTTTCTGTTCAGCGGGTCTCTTTTAAGCAAAGTATTTTTTGACTACGTCTGCATTCATAGGGGACGAAAAATCTTCAGCATCCATGGTTGATAGTAATAAGGCTCCGCCAGAGAAAACCTTTTTTTACCACATATGGACCTTCATAGTTGGGAGTCCATTTGCCCTTGTGATCTATCTGATGAGGAAGGATCCTTTTCAACACCAAATCACCTCTCTGGAAGTACCGAGGACGCACTTTTTGATCAAAGGTTTTCTTCATCCTACTCTGGTACAACCTGCCATAAGCAATGGCTTCCAATCTCTTCTCGTCAATAAAGCTCAGTTGAATCAACCTGGTCTGCACCCATTCGCCTTCATCAAGCTTCACATCAAAGAATACCATTAAAGAAGGAATCTCAACTTCTAATGGTAGGACTGCTTCCGTACCATACACCAGTGAGAAAGGAATTGCCCCGATTGACATACGTACCGAAGTACGATAACCGTGAAGAGAAAATGGCAACATCTCATGTCAATCTTTATAGGTTACAACCATTTTTTGCACAATCTTCTTGATATTCTTGTTAGCTTCCTCAACAGTGCCATTCATCTTCGGACGATATAGAGAAGAGTTGTGATGCTCAATCTTGAAACTCTAGCACAACTCCTTCATCATCTTGTTGTTCAAATTTAAACAATTATCAGTAATGATTCTCTCCAGAATTCCATAATGATAAATGACGTCCTTCTTTATGAATCAGACGACCACCTGTTTCGTGACATTGGCAAAAGGAAGCTGCTTCTACCCATTTCGTAAAGTAATCAATGGCAACCAGAATGAAGCGATGACCATTAGAAGCATTCGGCTCGATCTTTCCAATCATATTAATGCCCTACTGTTACAGTGAGAATCGTGATACCAAGCTATTGATTAACTTGAATCTTAATTCCTTAAATTCACAACCGAACTTTGATTTATCCAAAGGAAAGGTTAAAGAAAGAAAAACCATTTGCACGATGTAACAAAAACACTAAGAGATTCGGGGATCGGGGGTTGGTTATGCATAGGGTAGGTGTTTCACATCCTAAACATCTGTAGTATTCTACAAGAGCCTTAAACTAAGAACTCAAAGACAATCCACAATGCCATCTCCAAAGACAGACCACAATGTACACTACCTAAGCTAAATAGATCTAACATGAATAAAGCCTAAAGCTTACTGTTGCACCCCAAAATTTGACCAACCTTTTACTAACTTGGTTTATGTTTCATTTCATTTTCTTCTAGCATTTGCATTGCATAGCATTTTTCGTTGAAAATGGGATCAAGAGGTTGTGCATAGAAAGAGGAGTCTACTCAGAGTGTTGAGCCTAAGCAAGGGGTGTTACTCAAGTTTGAATGATCATCAGGTCATCAAGAAGTCGTCAATATTCTTTGAAAGGATTGATGGATGTATGTGGGTCAGCTCCTAACTTGGAGGCCAGTTAAAGATCATCAGAGGGTTGTGAATTCATAATTATGGATATAAGATGTTGAGAGAGCTCATTGAGTGCTTTGAGAGCCATGTTGGAGCTTATTCAAGTTGTTGTGTGATGTGGAAGAAGCCATAGTCAAGAATGTTGCATCTAGGGTTTTCATCTGGTTAATCCTCAGTTAACTGTGAAGTTGAAGGAGATTAAAACTAAATTCCAAGTCTCTATGGTCATGGGATGTTGTGTTGATATGTTTAATATATCATTTCAAGATCAAATCAAGAAGAATCAAGAGTGTGGGAAGTTACTAAATTAGGGTTCTTAGTATAAAATCCCCTGTTTAGTGCCCAACTTCAAGACCACCTATCCCAAGATACAAGTCTCATCTCATCTGGACCCTAACATGAAACCTGTAGAGAACGTTTCTAGCTTTCTTTTGAGTAATAGAAGTCATTCATCTGATTTCTAGAACTCAAGTTATGATGATGGCAAGTTACAGGTCCTCAGATGAATGTGATTTTGGTCAACAAAAGTCAACCAACTTCCAAGCCATTTTTGACCTAGAAGGATGTTTCTCCTCACCTTGACCAAAACATGAAAGTTGTTCCTCCTGATCTTAGCTTTCCAAATAGTACTATACGTCCTTCATCTAATTTGTAGAATTCAAGTTATGAGGCTTGCAAGTCGGGGGTATTTTGGGAAAGTAAGATTACAAGTCATTTTATTATAGGTCCATTTCACTATCCTGCACACTTCAAATAAAAATATTTCCAACATGAAACTTGCTCCCAATGGGGTCATTTGCCCAACCAAACATCAAGGAGTCATAAATTTGGCTTGGATTGGAGAATTGAGGTGTAACTTTTTCATGAAGAAAGTTTAAAATCACGAAGTGAAATTAATTCATTTCTAACCATTTCAAGGCATGTTTGTACATTTTTTGAGTCACAAAGA
The DNA here is from genome assembly GCA_963859935.3 of Lathyrus sativus. Classification (NCBI taxonomy): domain Eukaryota; kingdom Viridiplantae; phylum Streptophyta; class Magnoliopsida; order Fabales; family Fabaceae; genus Lathyrus; species Lathyrus sativus. The sequence goes on from OZ012736.1 coordinate 281,231,512, forward strand.
TGTACCAAACTAGATGCCAATTTTGGATTGAAGTTTTGGTGCCATTTTAATGTGTTTTCCAAAGGCATTTTCAAGTGGAATTTTGACAAACTAATATCCACCATTTGATCAATTCAAGGGCCAAATTACATCCACATGATTAAATTAACTTCCCAGCAGTGATTTGGAATGGAAAAACAAGGGAATTGGTACTGTTCACGTGTGCATGAGCATGAGAAAAGTGGAGATTGGGCATTTTCACATTGGGCACAATTGAGCCACAATTGGTCCTCAATAAGTTGATATATCCATCATATATAAGTCTTAGGTCATTTTTGGGATGAAAAGGAGATCATTTTCGTGAAGAATTGCAGAAAGCACAGTTGGAGAAGAGAGGAGAATTTTCAAAATCGTGAATTACAATTGGAGTAGTTTCAGAGCAATTCAAAGCTACAACTACCTTCCTTGAAGTTTAGTGAATGTTTCTGGACAATTTCAGCAAGTTTTAGCACTGTTAGAAGGTCCAACGGAGCTATTCCATTAGGTAACTTCTAAATCCAATTTTCTCACTATTTATGCATCATTATTGCGCCATTGTTGGTTAATTTTGAAGTCCTATGTTCATAGGCAAATTCTGGTGCATATTTGTTCATGTTCGTGTTGATTTCAGTATGATGTGTGTTTTCTTTTTCTCATCGATTTGCTTGATTTACACATGATTTTTGAAAATGGATGGAATATTTGTAATCTACGTGAGATGTAGATGATGTTTGACCTAAGTTTCATTTGATTTGGTTGAGTCTGGGTATGGCTTCGCCAGAGTTTCATTGGAGAAGATGACCGGAACAGTGGTTCCGGTCACCTGGTTTGTTCCCTCTGTTTTCTCATGTTTTAAATGGGGAAGATGACTCCTAGGCGTTGGATCTGTTTACTTTTATTTTACACGGCCATGATTAAGATACACCATGCGTATTAATTTGATCACCACATATGATTATGCTAAAACTCGCTGTTTCATTTAATTTCCATGCCTAGCCACGTGCTGTTTTATGAGCTCTCTGATTTGATTACCATTTTGATCCAACGTGCTTGATTGTGGCTTACCGTGCGCTCACATTGACCACACACACACAATCATTGTTTGAGCTCCTTGTTTTTGTATGCTTTTGGATCTGGGCCTATATTTTCTATTCCCACCCCCCTGACTGAGCCCAAGTTGGATTTGAACATGGATTTATTGCTTTCTGCACCATTGCTTTTTCATTTTCTTTTTTATTTTCTTTTTATTTTTGTCTTATTTCTGTTTTGATTTAATTTCATTAAAAAATACTTCCAATAGTGTAAAAATTCCACAAAAATAATTTTTAAACATTTTGGGATGTCTATTATTTTTAGAAATTTTTTATTTTATTTTTTAGTTTTATTTTCAATTAAAAATGGAATTAAATATTGGAAGTGTCTTATTTGAATTAAATCTTGACATTGCTTGGTTTTGATTTTGTTTCTTCCATTTACCTTTGATCCAATGAATGAAAATTCATCCTCATGTCCATGATGTGATGATGAATTTTTTAGGACCATTTTTCCCCTATTGGTTGACTTTTGAGTTGACTTTTGATGCACTTCATTTGACCCTCGACAATCCTCATTCACAATGGAACACCCTTGTGAAACAATTTCTTTGGTGGTGTTGTGAATTGTTTTTGATTGTAATCTTTTGGATTCTGTTTTCCAACATGTTTAAGTACCTTGTGCATTTTATTTGACCATTTTTGAATCATTTTCCTAACTTTGAGGTAACTTGCAAGTCAAGTTACCTCCAAGGGAGGTTCATACATACATCTTGACCTAGTTTGACTTGGATATGACATTTTTGGATCCTTTGAGCTCTCAATGCCTTTTGTTTCATGTTACTAACATGTTAAGGATGATGTTTGTTCAATTTTAGGTCATGACATTGTTTCTTTCTTGTTCATTTGTTTGTTTTCTTTTGAGCTTTCAATTAGGGTTTCAATGTGAAGTATGCTTGCATTCCTTGTTGCTTTTGCTTACATTTCCTTTTGATATGTTTTGCTTTTGCTTTTGAGCTTTCTTCTCCATCTTTATCTTCTGTCCAATGACCTTGGAATATCACTTAAGGTGTCTTGGTCCCTCCTTTGGAGGTATTTGAAGCACACCTAAAGTGATGAATCCTTGAGGACATTTTTGGTGCTTCTTGGCATTTTGTTGGTGATGCTCATGGTTGAGTGCATGGTATGAGGTCCTTTATGCCCTCATATAGCCTCCCATCCTCACCTTTATGTTGAGCTTCCTTTCACTTTCATTTGGTTTAGTTTTTGTGGTGTGGTTGATGTTGTTTGACTTAGGTCATTTCATCCCACTTTTGGTGCATTTTTGTGTGGTTTGTTCTCATTTTTTTGACTCCTTCTTGTGCATTTCTTCTTCTCTTTTCTTCTTTGCATTTCTCATATGCATGCTTGGTTGAGATGAGCTTGTGGAGGCTACTTCCCCACACTATTTTCCTCCCACTTTCATTCTATTTGTGCATCTTATGTTTGCATCTTCATTTGCATGTGCTTACTTCTTCTTCTTCTTCTTTTGCTTTTCTTTGCCATGCTCCCCATAAGTTCTCTAACCTATTAAGGTTATGATAGACATTAGGTGCCTAACCATGCATGATAATATTAGGTAGTTCCCTTTTGGATCCCAACTTTAAGTCCATTTTGCATGATAACTTTTAGGATTGATTAGTCTCCCATTAGTGTCCTTTCTTCTCTTCTCATCTTCAAACATTCATAAAACACTTAATAAAGAATGACAAGTGTTGCACGCTACGAGCCTTAAGCTACTTGAGAAATGGTAATTGGGGGGCTTCCTATCAATGATCTAAAGTGTTTAGTGTACACCCTTTGGGTGATATACGACGCATTCGTTCTTAGGTCATAGTCTCTAGTGCAACATGAGTTATAAAACAAGTTCAAAACACTTCTTCTCTAAAAAACACAAAAAAACACTTCAAACCTTTTTCATCCTTCAGGATTCTAATCAGGAAATCTTTTCAGATAAAAAGAGTGTTGTTAACTCTTAGTTCTACCGCAAACGGTAACGCCTAAGTCTCCAATGGTCGAGCTGCATACACCAACTGCTAGAACTATTTATTAACCCTACTCGGGCCTAAAAACTTTTGAACCAACTGGTGTTCTTGTTATCCCAAACTACATTTGCTCTGATCTTTCATACCAGATGAAAGTACGTATGTACAAGACGCGACGTCTTGGCGAGCAACCTTTCCCCCTTCACCCGTAGTTAGCCGAACTACGTTGACTCTGACTTTCCCATTGCACGAGGGAGTACGTAGGCACAGAGCGACGATGCTCTGCCGAGTCACTTCTCTTTTCTTTCTCTTTTGTCCCTTGACCTTTCACATAGATAGATTGATCACCCTTTTAGATAGACAACGATGCGTGGATCCCGTCGAGTACGAAGGACGTGAGGGGTGCTAATACCTTCCCCTTGCATAATCGACTCCCGAATCCTGACATGGTTACGATGACCTTGTCTTTTCCCTTTTCCGCCAGGTTTTTCCGATTATTTCCTTTCCCTCTCTGTGGGATAAATAACGATAGATGGCGACTCTTCTGTTTTCCGCCGGGTGTTTTTCGCAGTTGCGACACTTACTAATAAACAACATGACAATGGTTTAAGATTAAAGCAACTAAAATAGACCCCTCATGTTAACAAATTCAAAAAAAAAATTGATGGTTTTTAACATAACAATGTCAAAAGCAAGAACTCATCAAGTGTTCTAACAGCATACTTTTACCACAAAAGTAACACACACATGCTAACCTTAATGACATTCTAACAACAACCATACATGGTATATAATGGTTAGAAAGTACAAAACCACACACCTCTTGTAGTCTTCCCACACTTAAGCTAAATAAAAGCAAGAACTCCTTCCTTTGAGCAAGCTTGTGAGTGTTGCTTCCTTTTGAAGGAACAAAGCAAATCTTGTGGACAGTTTGAGTAGATGAACTTCCAGTTGCTTTTTGATTTTTAGACAGCTAACACAACATGGATATGCGGTGTTCCAAGTGTATTGATGATGGAAACTGGTCTATGTAGTAATTTGGTGTGAAATATGCATAAAAGTCAAACTTGAGTGGTGTGAGAGTTGACTTTTTGATTCAAAGTTTTTTTGGTGAAAGTGATGATGGGAAAAACTTTAAGTGGTCATTTTAAGGGTGTGTTTATGGTCTTTGAAGTGGTTTTGTGTTCGGAACAAGGACTGGTGTGAAAAATGCAAGGTGGTGAATTTTGGTGGTTTTGAGAAAAAATCTTCACTTACAAGTAAAGAGGGAAGGAGGAGAGCTATGAGTTTTTGGTTCTCTTGGATAGCTCTGGTGTGTCTGAGAGAGTGGAATGAACCATTTATTTATAGGCCATGAGAGGGGTTTCGAGCAGATTTGGATTTTGGCTTTTGGTGGGAGATTTTGGAAGAAAATCTGTCCAAGATTTGTGGCAGCTGTACACTCAAGTTCTTGGCTCAATGTGATGCATAAACCAAGTGGTATAAAGGACATGTAGGTGATTGAAGTGAGGCTAGAGAGTAGGGAGCTGCAGCTACAGATTTCCATCAAAAAGTTTCTATTTCTTCTTCTTTTTTGATTAAAATAATGCCACTTGCTCTTGCAACTTGCAATCCCAACCAAATCCTCCTTTCTTCTGCATTTCTAACCATCAACCTCTCTAATTATTAGATCAATACATGATCAAATGGTTGAGAATAATTCAAGTGCCTGAAAAGTGAATTTGTGAAAAAGTTGAAATGGTGTATTCAAGTGTTGAGACCCCAACTTGCTGGACTTGAAACTCTCAGCTCACAAGGGCTATGGAGGAGTTATAGTAGTTTTTGGAAATCCCTCATGGAGATCTACAACTTTCATGTTTTCATGATCTTCAAGTTCCAAGTGGAACTAGGTCAAAAAACCCCTCAAAGATGGCTGAAAACATGCCTAAAATGGCCAGAAACTTAGAATTTTTCTAAGTGTTTTCTCCTTCTTGTGATGATTTTGGCTATAACTCCAAATCTATCCATTTTTCGCCCATGGTTCAGTTTTACACTTTTTTAGGGCTTGCCAAGAACTTTCCAACTAAATTTGAACCACCTCATTTGGATGTGTGGCTAGGAAGTTATGGTCTTGCCCTTTTCAAAACCCTAATTCCCGACATTTTTGATTACTCCTCAATACTTGATCCAATGGTCATGAAACTTCATGGATAGGTGTAATATGTCACTAGGAATATTTTTACTTCACACTTTGAGGTCAAATTCCTTGTGGTTGAAGAGTTGACTTTTCAGTCAACGAAACGATCCATTGATGACTACCAAGTCAACTGTTGATGTTCTGGGTCTTCTGAGGCATTGAAACTTCTTGAGTGGACTTCACTAAGCCATATGAACTTCATGGACCATAATTCTATCATTGGAATACCTTTTAAATCAAAAATCAAACTACAGTTGACTTTTCCTAATCAGAAACCCTAATCGGGGATCTTGAACTGCACTGTCTTTAATCTTTGGGTGACAACCTCAAATTGGATTCATACTTGACCCAATGGAGTATATTTGATGATGTGGAGAATTTTTTCATGGAGAATCAATCTAATACATTGAGTGATTAAACCATTGAAACCTCGATTCTCGACTGTACGGAACCCTAATTCACCTGTATCTTAACAAAGACAAACTTGAAATAGGTTATGGTTAGATAATAAAATGAAAATGATCCTAGAATGATGATGAAGATCTAAGGGGTCAAAATTTGGAGTGCAACAGTTTCCCCTATTTAAATATCTTCACTAGATGGCATTGAGAGATGATAGTCCTCATAGAATCGTAGTGAAAGGTATTTAATTATTGCAAACCAGAAATTTTGTCTCTTAGTTCAGATGGTATGCAAAAGGACAAATGCTAACACACAATGAGTTCTAAATGATGCTTGAGTGCAAGACAAATGCAGACACACGAGCAAAAATAAAAGAACTAAATACGACGAGTAACTACACACAGGGGACCCGACACACTAGTGAAAGATCCAGGGCATAACTTAGCAATAGCTCAAATATGACTAATGGTGATATGATTGGAATCTTCCACACATGGTCACAAACTGCACCAAGGAAGACAAATCTTCATTGGAGAAAGGGAACACACTCCACTGGGGAAGAAGGCAAATTTCCACTGGGGAAGCGAAAGATCAGAGACGCGAACCTCACTAGGGATAACCAAATGAGGGATTTCCTATAACGAAGACTTCGAACAGGATCTTCAGGAAAAGACTGAAAATAAGACCAGACGCACCGGGAATGCTAGTATCCAATAGATCTCTGAGACTTGAATGGGGAAAGCAACGGCTTCGCTGGGGATACTGGTGTCAACCAAATTTAACAAACCGTTCAAGCGGTGCTAGTAACAACTAGATTTCCTTGGAGTGATGGTGATGACCAAAACCAAAGTTGCAATAACAATTGGGATTTCTAAACAACATTGGTAAAATGCAGGACTTCAGTTGGGGAAGTTGGTAACAACTAACTCATGGTACCAAAAACAATTAGCTTTCAAGCAATTCCAGTAACCACTGGACTTAGAAAGGACTGGTGACAACCAAATTAGGGTATACCAATAACAATTGGTTATGACAGTGCTAGTATTCATTAGACTTAACTGGGGAGATCGGTAACAACCAACTCAAATACCAATAACCATTGATTTTGAGAAATACCAGTAATTACTGAATTTTCAAAGGGTTTGGTGACAACCATTTCAAAGTACCAATAACCATTGGGTTAAGATGTACCTGTAACTACCGGACTCCGATGGGAAAATTGGTCATAACCAACTCAGAGTGCCGATAACAACAGACTTTAAGCGATGCTAATAACTATTGGACTTAGAGAAACTGGTGACATCCCAAATCAAAGGCATACCAATAACAATTGGTTTTGACAATGCTAGTAACGACTAGACTTTCTGAGGAAATTAGTAACAACTAAATCAAATACCAATAACCATTGGATTTTCAAACAATGCTAGTAACCACTAGACTTGGAATGAGTAGTAACAACTGAGTCAAAAGGTACCAATAACGATTGGGTTTGAGCGATGCCAACAATCATTGGACTTATTGGGAAAATTGGTAACAACTAACTCAAATACAGATGACCATTGGATTTAAAAGCAATACTAGTAACCACTAGATTTCAACAAAGATTGGTAATAACCGAATCAAAGGGATTCCAATAACGATTGGTTTTAAACAGAGCCAGTGACTACTGGGTTTTGAAAGATTATTGGTGACGACCAAGTTGAGGTACCAAATAACAATTGGGTTTCAAACAATGCTAGTGACTACTAGACTTTCAAAGATTATCGGTGACAACCCAAACAATGGTAAACATTAGTAACAACTAACCATCTTGGTGATTCAGATATTGCTAGTCACAACTAGCTTCCCAGAGAAAAACTAGTAATCCCAGGATCACTGATAACATTGGGGTATCAACCGCAAAGCGAAAAACCATGGTAACGGATCAAAGAGAGAGGTAACGGACAACTTACGGTATTAAACAATTGGATTTAGGCAATACGAGTAACCGCTGGGCTTTCAAAGGGTTTGGTGACGACCGAATCTTCTAGCAAGAAGTACAGATATATCCCTCAAAACCTTAGGAACAAAAGTTAAATATCCTCAAAGCATTAGGATACAGCAGCAACACAACCCTCAACACATTAGGATTAGAAACTAAAATCCTCCAAACATTAGGATATAACAGAAATGCAACCCTTAACACATTAGGTTTGGACAAAGACCCTCAAAACAACAGGAACAAGAACTAATATCCTCAAAGCATTAGGATACATCAAAGATTTCACGCAAATGCAACATTCTAGTCTCTGGAATTTCCTGAACTCGGGATCCAAAGTATACATCTCCAAAGGTACAAAACCTGATCTTGGGATGGAAACAAACACCTCCAAAAGTACACAACCTGATCTTGGAAATAAACACTTCCAAAGGTACACAACCTGATCTTGGAAACAAACAATGTCCAAAGGTACACAACCTGATCTTGGAATGGAAACAAACACCTCCAAAGGTACACAACCTGATCTTGGAATGGAAACAAACATGTCTTTCTAGAAATGGTAAACAAATCAAATCGTCAGTACCTGTTATCCATGGATTTTCTCAATGCCAATTATCAACTGGCCTTACTTGAAACATGATTGGTCACCACCAAATTATCAGTACCAGTCACCACTGGACTTTTCAGCCAATACTGGTCACCACTGGGCCTCAACGTCCCTAAGATAAGCTTCTCGAGTGAGACTGCCACTCATCGTTGTAAGGCATTGGATAAGCTTCTCAGAGAATGAGACTGCCACTTATTTAGTAAAGGTAACTGGGATAAGCTTCTCATGAGAGACTGCCACTTATTGTTGAAGATGAATAAGCTTCTCTAAAAAGATTGCCACTTAATTGCAAGGCAATACAAAATGTTCTTCTTGATAGATAGTGCAGAATAAATGCACGTCCAGGTAGGTTCGGTGATCGACAGGGGCCGAAGTTCAATCTAGAATCAAGCTAGAAAGAAACTGTCAAACAAGACTCGAACCATTGAGGAATGAACTCGAATGAGGATGCATCTTATCCAATCATGGAAAAATATAGCTGAAACAACCACCATCCACGAGGATTAAACTCTGTGGGGAATTGAGAAAGGATGGACGTTTTATGCTTAAAGGCTGACAACTCTATTGAGAGAGACAACACCCAGTTACTTGGAGAAAAACACCAAAGTGAAACAAAACAGGTAGAAACCAGAGATAGCAAAAAAAAGCGCAGATGTTATGCGTATGCTTATGCCATGCTTATGTTTATGCTGACAAAACAGACAAGACAAAACAAGAGATGAAATAAACATCTCAACACAGATACCCAACCAACTTTACTAACTTGGACCTCAACAGGGATGATCATGAAGAACAAATGTTCCACCTCACGGTTACAACCTTCTCTGGGAGAGAGTAATCCACTTAGGACACAACATCATGACTTCACTCGGATTGCCATCATGAGTTTGAATTCTTTGTTGGAGGAAAAATCACAAAGGGAAATGCCCAGATCGACCGAAGTAACAACTTAAATGGGGAGCTGGAAAAAGGTACCATGAGAACAACAATTCTTACCGTCGATAGTACAACAATCCTCTTTAAGTGAGCAACGGCTCTTGCAAAAAACAGTCTTCAAATTTTTTTGCCCCAAATTACGTAGTCTATGAGAAGAAGCCATCAAGAGAATTTTTATAAAAGAATTTGCACAGATATGCTTCAATGTCTTCAAACTCTTAGAGAGAGATTTACAAATCTCGACGTGACTGACCAAGTTTAACGGTGTTTGTACAACAAAGTCTTCAGACTGTGGAAGTAACGACTGGGGAACAAACCTGCTCCTGCTAGCTGGTAACTACAACAGAGTTTCCCCAGACTAAACTATTCTTTGATAGCTTCATCTGATCTTAACCTGATCACTTCTGATTAGCTGAACATTGTGACAAATGATTAACAAGTCTTTCAAATTAGTTGCCCCAAGCTGAGCTTCCTTTATTGAGTCAAATTCCTTAGCTGACAGCATTTGTTGGGATTTCTTTGACATTGGATCGTCTTGCACGCAATGTTGCTCATTAAAAATTGGCAATTTTTAATGTAAAATTCATGCAAACTTTAGAAAACAAATTTTGATGAAACACACACGGCGGAGGGATCAAGTGATCAAAATAAAAGTGATCTAATCATCTTACAAATGGTGGATAAAGTGATTAACACACACAATTATCAAAGATCATTAGGAGTCAGGTTATCCAACCTTGCTGTAATATGCTTTCAAAACAACCTTACCTCAATTAGGTCTTTTAAGGGTTGTAACATGGCTCGGATCATGGTTCATGAAACAGAGGATAAAGACTCAAATTTATTTGTCCCACCCACTCTCCATGATGAACTACAATCCTATGCTCAGTTAACTCAAACTATACATTCAGGTTCTTAAAGGCTTAATAATTGAACTGATGATAGTTGGTGATGATTCACAAACCTAGGGAAGTCACTACTCCCTTACAGTATTTGATAGCTTTTGCTATTTGAGGATTTTTAAGAGTGAAGGCTTTTAAAAAATTCCTCTCTTTACTATTCTTGACTTTTGTCTGAACTATTTCGGTTGAATATACACTCAACGGGATGTCCCATTTTTGCCTAAATCCCCTTCATAGGTTTTGACTTAGCGGGCTTTTTTCTTTTTGAGAAAGATGGTGACTACCTAGTTTAATGGCTACGATGAACCATCCTTTACCTTTTCTTTGAGGACATAACATTCTTCAATATCATGACCGGGTGCTCCATGGTGGAAGGCACATAAAGCATCGGTCTTAAAATAACTCCGGTGGGCCTGAGGGAGAATGGGTGGAACTTCCTTCTGGACCAAACCATTCTGCAGGAGTATAGGAAACAAACGGGCATAACGCATAGGAATACCCTGGGATCCATCAGTTTGTTCAAGTGGCTAATTGGTAGATGAAGAGGAACATTCCCGTCGCTGGGATAAGACCAAATCTTTGACAAAATTTGTCAAGCTCCTTTTGGAATACTTCAAGCTTGCTACTTCGTCTCTGAGCTTCTGATTCTCCTGTTCTTGGGTATCTATCAGATTCTTGACAGCAGCGGAGAATGCCCTTGTGTTATCCCTTAAACAAGAATTTTCTTCTCAGAATGCTTGGTTTTCTTGCTCAAGGCGGTCCATCTTCTTTTGAGTTCTAGTCTTTGTGTTATACTCTCTCCCTTCCTCTCTCTCTCTCTCTCTCTCTCTCTCTAATATCAACGAAACACTGAATGAACCGAAGGACCAATGTAAAGAAGAATGATATGTAAGATGTTGATGCAAATGCAACTGGTTTTACAAAACTCAGAAGATCAATTTATGTCAAACCCTTATTTCATTAATTGTTGGTTAAAGTTACAACTTTAAAATACCAGAAATCGACTGAGTTTTACAGATCCAGTTGCGATATGATATGCTTATGGTGATATGATGGGATGATGTACACATAACGCAAAGGCAAGTATTCACAAATACAATGCATATATACACACAAAGACTTCCTAGGCTCAAGATTGAAGCATGGAGTCAAAGGTCTACCCATCCCCAAGGATTTGTACTATAGATTATCAAACCTGCAGAACAGGGTTTTAAGAGGTTCCCAAAGTCGACAACCCATCTTTTGGATATTATCAACTTCCCAAATCACTCGGTAGTCGATAATATTCTCAAGAGAGTCTCGTCCGAGTTTAGTATCGTGTATCAACTACTTTGAGACTACTCCCTCATAGTCATCGCACTACATCCTAATAAGGCCAAAGTGAGGTAAAAGGTAATCTAGAGATCCACAATTTCACGGGCTCCTAGGTTGAAAGTAGGAATGTTTTCAGGAATACTCGTTTAACAAAACTACTCCAAAGAGGGCCTCCACTGAGCGGTGGTTTCTCAAGCTAGATTGGTCAGGAATCAACTCCCTATAAGCCTTCTTGAATATACCACCATCCTATCATAGGTGCACTCGAGTCCAGGTATAGGACTTCTTCACCACTCAAAGCACCCAATACCCAACATACAAACAAATACATTGACAAATATACATGTTAACCAAATATTCACAAATATAGCATGCAATAAAACAAAATAGGCTAAACCCTCGAGTCAAGTGTATTCCCCAGTGAAGTCTCCATTTCTGTTGCAGTGAGAATCGTGATACCAAGCTATTGATGAACTTGAATCTTAATTCCTTAAATTCACAACCAGACTTTGATTTATTCAAAGGAAAGGTTAAAGAAATAAAAACCATTTATGCGATGTAACAACAATGCTAATAGATTCGGGGATCGGGGGTTGGTTATGCCTAGGGTAGGTGTTTCACATCCTAAACATCTGTAGTACTCTAGAGGTGCCTTAAACCAAGAACTCAAAGACAGTCCACAATGCCATCTCCAAAGACAGACCACAATGTACACTACCTGAGCTAAACAGATCTAACATGAATAAAGCCTAAAGCTTACTAATAAACAACAACATGACAATTTTTTAAGATTGAAGAAACTAAACTAGATCCCTCATGTTAACAAATTCCAAAAATAGTTTTGATGGTTTTTAACATAACAATGCCAAAAGCAAGAACTCATCAAGTGTTCTAACAACATACTTTTACCACAGTAGTAACACACACATGCTAAGCTTAATGACAGTCCAACAACAACCATACATGGTATATAATGATGAGAAAGTACAAAACCACATACCTTTTGTAGTCTTCCCACGCTTAAGCTAAATAAAAGCAAGAACTCCTTCCTTTGAGCAAGCTTGTGAGTGTTGCTTCCTTTTGAAGGAACAAAGCAAATCTTGAGGACAGTTTGAGTAGATGGACTTCCATCTGCTTTTTGAGTTTTAGAAAGCTAACACAACGTGGATATGAGGTGTTCCAAGTGTATTGATAATGGAAACTGGTCTATGTAGTGATTTGGTGTGAAATATGCATAAAAGTCAAACTTGAGTGGAGTGAGAGTTGACTTTTTGATTCAAAGTTTTTTTGGTGAAAGTGATGATGGGAACAACTTCAAATGGTCATTTTAAGGGTGTTTGTATGGTCTTTGAAGTGGTTTTGTGTTTGGAACAAGGACTGGTGTGAAAAATGCAAAGTGGTGAATTTTGGTGGTTTTGAGAAATTTCTTCACTTACAAGTAAAGAGGGAAGGAGGAGAGCTATGAGTTTCTGGTTCTCTTGGATAGCTCTGGTGTAACTAAGAGAGTGGAATGAAACATTTATTTATAGGCCATGAAGGGGTTTGGGGCATATTTGGATTTTGGCTTTTGGAGGGAGATTTTGGAAGAAAATCTGTCCAAGATTTGTGGCAGGTGTACACTCAAGTCCTTGGCTCAATATGATGCATAAAACAAGTGGTATGAAGGACATGGAGGTGACTGAAGTGAGGCTAGAGATTAGGGAGCTGGAGCTGTAGATTTCCATCAAAACGTTTCTCTTGTTTTTTTGATTAAAATAATGCCACTTGCTCTTACAACTTGCAATCTCTACCAAATCATCCTTTCTTCTGCATTTATAATTATCAACCTCTCTAATCATCATATCAAGAAAAGATCAAATGGTTGAGAATGATTCAAGTGGCTGAAAAGTGAATTTGTGATAAAGTTGAAATGGTGTATTCAAGTGTTGAGACCCCAACATGCTGGACTTGAAACTCTCAGCTCCCAATGGCTATGGAGGAGTTATAGTATTTTTTGGAAAGCCCTCATGGAGCTCTACAACTTTAATGCTTTCATGATCTTCAAATTCCAAGTGGAACTAGGTCAAAAAACCCCTTAAAGTTGGCTGAAAACACGCCTAAAATGGCTAGAAACTTAGAATTTTGTTGTGTTTTCTCCCTCTTGTGATGATTTTGGCTATAACCCCAAATTTATCCATTTTTTGCCCATGGTCCAGTTTTACACTTTTTTAGGGCTTGCCAAGACCTTTTCAACTAGATTTGAACCACCTCATTTGGATGTGTGGCTAGGAAGTTATGGTGTTTCCCTTTTCAAAACCCTCATTCCCGACATTTTCGATTACTCCTATATCCTTGATATAATGGTCATGAAATTTCATGGATAGGTGTAATATGTTAGTAGGAACATTTTTTCTTCACACTTTAAGGTCAAATTCCTTATGGTTGAATAGTTGACTTTTCGGTCAACGAAACAATCGATCGATGACTACTGAGTTGACTATTGATGTTCTGGGTCTTCTGAGGCATTGAAACTTCTTGAGTGGACTTCAAGAAGCCATATTAACTTCATGGACCATAATTCCATCATTGTAATACCTTTTAAATTAAAATTCAAACTATAGTTTACTTTTCCTGATTACAAACCCTAATCGGGGATCCTGAACTGCACTGTGTTTAATCTTTGGGTGACAACCTCAAATTGGACTCATACTTGACCCAATGGAGTATCTTTGATGATGTGGAAACTTGTTTCATGAAGAATAAACCAAATACATTGACTGATTAAACCATCAAAACCTCGATTCTCCATTGTACGGAACCCTAATTCACCTGTATCTTAACAAAGACAAACTTGAAATAGGTTATGGTTAGATAATCAAATGAAAATGGTCCTAGAATGATGATGAAGATCTAAGGAGTCAAAATTTGGGGTGCAACACCCACATAGCGAAGGGCCAAGGAGATGTTAATACATTCAGAGGAGTCGGTGGAACAGCATCTTATCAGCATAAATCTTGCATTTATGGCATTTTATGGCGTATTTAAAGCAATCGGATTCCATAGTAATCCAGTAGTACCCAACTCTCAACAGTTTTTTAGCCATTGCATGTCCACCAACACGAGTACCGAAAGAACCCTCGTGGGCTTCCTCCATTAACAAATTTGCTTCATGTTCGTCAACACAGCGCAGCAAGACCATGTCAAAGTTTCTCCTGTATAACACCTCATCCTTGTTCAAATAAAAGTTATCAGCTAACCTCCTCAGAGTCTTCCTACCTTTGTTGGATGCCCCGGCTGGGTAATCTTGAGTCTTGAGAAAGTGCTTGATATCAAAATACCAAGGCTTTCCATCTGATACCTTCTCAATAGAAAACACAAAAGCGGGTCTATCAAGACGCACGATGGTGATAGCTGGAGCTTCATTCCAGTAATTCACTTTATACATCGATGATAACATGGGCAAGGCATCCGCAATCTGATTTTCAGCCCTAGGGACATGATGGAACTCAATTCTATCAAAGAATGACAACAGTCTCCTTGCATAATTTTTGTAAGGCACAAGGTTGGCCTGACGAGTTTCCCACTTTCCTTTGACTTAATTGACGATTAGCGCTGAATCACCATATGCATCAAGATTCTTGACCCTCAGATCAATGGCCTCTTCTAAACCCATAATGCACGCTTCGTACTCGGCTTCATTATTGGTGTAGGCGAATGTCAACTGGGTAGTGAACGGTATGTGATAACCGTGAGGAGTTGTAATGATTGCACCGATTCCATTACCATATGAGTTAACGGCTCTGTCGAAAACCAGTTTCCACTGAGACCTAACCTCAGGACCCTCATCAGGTAAAGGCTCATCACAGTCTTTCATCTTCAAAAACATGACGTCTTCATCTGGAAATTCAAACTTCATCAGCTGATAATCCTCAATCGGATGTTCAACAAGATATTATGACAGAACGCTTCCCTTAATGGCTTTCTAGGAAACATATTGAATATCATACTCTGTTAAAACCATTTTCCATCTGGCAATCCTTCCAGAGAGTGCTTTCTTTTCAAATACATACTTGATAGGATCCATCTTTGAAATCAACAGGGTTGTGTGGTTTAACATGTACTGTCTCAAATGCTTAGCAGCCCAAGAGAGTGCACAACATGTTTTTCCAGGATTGAGTATCTCGACTCACAATCAGTGAAATTTTTACTCAGGTGGTAGATTGCATGCTCTTTTCTACCTGACTCGTCTTGTTGACCGAGCACATATCCCATTGAATTCTTAAGAACTATGAGATACATAATCAGAGGTCTCCTTGAAAGTGGAGGCATGAGTATTGGAGGTTCCTACAGATACTCTTTTATTCTTTCAAATGCCTTCTGGAAATTTTCATTCCACCTGACCATTTGATCTTTTCATAATAATTTGAATATTGGTTCACAAGTGGTTGTAAGATGAGACATGAACCTTGCGATGTAGTTCAACCTCCCTAGGAAATCACGAATATCTTTTTCCGTCCTCGGCTCAAGCATTTCTTGTATAGCTTTTATTTTGGCAGGATCTACCTCAATACCCCTTTCATTGACAATGAACCCCAGTAGCTTTCCAGATCTCACCCCGAAGGTGCACTTATTAGGATTCATCCTCAGCTTGAACTTCCTTAACCTTTCAAACAATTTTAGAAGATTGACCAAATGCCCTTCATACATCTATGACTTTACAATCATGTCATCAACATATACCTCGATCTCATGATGAATCATATCATGAAAGATAGTCACCCTTGCCCGTTGATAGATTGCCCCAGCATTCTTCAATCCAAAGGGCATCACTTTATAGCAAAAAGTTCCCCACAACATAATGAAAGTAGTTTTCTCCATGTCCTTTAGGGCCATCTTGATCTGGTTATACCCAGAGAATCCATCCATGAAGGAAAACACAGAATATTGCGGAGTGTTATCAACCAACACATCAATGTGGGGGAGCGGGAAATCATCTTTTGGGCTATCTCTATTCATATTTCTGTAATCAACATACATCCTAACCTTTCCATCTTTCTTAGGAACAGGAACAATATTAGCGTCCCAGGGAGGGTAATTGTGACAACAATAAAACCAGCATTCAACTGCTTCTAAACTTCTTCTTTGATCTTAACCGCCATGTCAGGTCTCGTCCATCTCAACTTCTGCTTGGCTGGAGAACATTCTTCTCGGAGAGGCAACTAGTGTACCACAATATCTGTATCTAGCCCAGGCATGTCTTGGCAAGACCAAGCGAAGATATCCTTATACCCACGGAGCATTTCAACCAATCTTCTCTTGATACTGTCTTCCAATGTAGCCACAATTCTAACCTCTTTCTTGTCGTCTTCGGTACCCAAATTGATAACTTCAATATCCTCCTGATGAGGCACAATGACCCTTTCCTCCTGCTTGAGAAGTCTAGCTAACTCTTCGTGTAGTTCACAGTCTCTTCTTCAGCTTGATAAATGGGATTATCAAAGTCATAAAAAGCCATAGCTGAATTTGAATCGATGGTATCTGATAAAAAAGACCTGCATGATGATGTTTATGTTTATTATGTGATGCAACAAACAAAACACATAGCCATTTTTCTGTTTAATAAATGCAAAAAGAAAAAACAAGAAAAACAGGGATCCCAATATTTGAATGCGAAAAACGTCCTTTATTTATGATACAGTGCAAACAACAAGAGGGCCCCATAGATTGAGCCACTACACCTTGGACAGAGCGTAGGACTGAACATAATCAAAACAATGAATATTACTCTGTAGTAGTAACATGAATGAATTCTTCAGTAGTCTAGTTGCACAACTTCTGGCTGGGAGTACATGGACGAATCCAAGCATCCATATCACAATCACTGTCACCTTCGTCATCTTCAATGGAATTAATCCTGTCAAATATCACACCACCAATGGTGAATTGAACAGGTCCCATATATCTCAGAACGTCTTGAGAAGAACTGAAGGGTTTGTATCCCAGGCCGAACTTGTCCTACTTGATGGGAACATTAAGAACTTGGCCCCACTTCTATGATGAACAGGATTCTATGATAGCACGGGCTTCCTTGAACGACAACATGGAAACCTCTGGGCTTTTGGCTTCTACAGGAGACTTTTCTTGAATCTGAACTGGTTCAATTGCCTGGAAAAGTGTTTCGTGGATCTCCTCATTCACTTCCACATACTTGAAGGATGAAAAATGGCTAACCATGATATCCTCTTCACCGCATATTGTAACAACTTTCCCTTCCATCATATATTTTATCTTCCGATGCAACGTTGAAGTGACTGCTCCCGCAGCATGATCCAAGGTCGGCCAAGCAAACAACTGTATGCTGACTGGATATCCATAATGGAAAAAGGTTCATCAAAGATCTCTAGGCCGACCTGAATGGGCATGGTGATCTCCCTAAACACTGATCTTTTAGATCCATCAAAAGCCCTCACAACCAAATCACTTGGCGTGCATATCAAACATTGAGTATCTAATTTCATCAACGCCTTCTTCGGCAGCACATCCAGGGATGATCCTGTATCAACCAGGACACGCGACAACAATGGCCCTTTACATTCCATTGATATATGTAAAGCGTGGTTATGGTTTCTCTGGGCAGGAGTTAAATTCAAATCAGTAAAACCCAGGCCATTGTCAACATTCACATGAGCCACTACCCCCTCCAACTGATTAACAGAAATATCTTGGGGTACATATGTTGAATTCAAAATTTTCAATAAAGCGTTGCGATGTGCCTCCAAACACAACAATAATGACAGAATGGAAATCTTCGAAGGAGTCTGATTTAAATGATCGACAATCTTGTAGTCACTTTTTCGAATGAGTCTCATGAATTCCTCCATGTATTTCTAAAAAATATCATTATCAACCTGCTGTTGGATGTTCTCCTCAATCACGGTCTTACCCTTTCCTTTGTCATTCTTATCAGTATTAACCTCCGGTGGGGAAGAGATCCTGCCACTTCTAGTGATACCGCTGTCACCAACTATATTCTCAACTGAAGAACCCCCGCATGAAGATCCTATCAATTCTTGTCTTTTCAGAACACCTCTGCCCCATAGTTCCATAGGATGGCTTTAGTGCTCTCATATGGCACAGGCCCAAGAAAAATAATGATAATTGGTGTTGGCCTAGCAGGCACTGAAATATTGATTGTCTGGTATGGAATAGAGATTGTAGCAACTTCGCTTCTGTCATTACTCACCTTATCCTCAATGTCTTCTCTTACAACCTTGTCAAATTCTAGACAACCGTCATCAATCATTCTATGAATAACCTTCTTCAAAAGATCATAGCCCTCAGGTTGCGCTTCACATTCTGAGCAGTCAGTAGAACACCCCGGAAACACTCCCTTCTTCAACAAACTAGCCTTCACGAAACTCAATGGAGTCTTCAAATCCCCAACATCAGTTATCAGATTCAATTTTTCTCCCTCAATAACGGCATTAGCTCTTGCCACCCCATGATTCGGCATCGGGTTCTGATTCATATTAGGCCCCTCGTTGGTGAAGTTGATAGCCTTTGAGTCAAGCAAGTCCTGAACTTTGTGCTTGAAGGCTTTGCAGTTGTCAATATTATGGCCCGGGGCGTATGAATGAAAATCGCATTTGGAATTCACATCGTAACCAAGAGGAGGTGTACCAGTGAGAGGTGCTAAAGTCCTCTTCTGAACCAGTTGCAACTGCAACAGATGTTGTAACAACTGAGAATACAGCATTGGAGGAGTCTCAAACTGCCTGTCAGCCATTCTGGGTCTAGCAGTGTAAGGTCGCAGTGCATTAACTCGTTACTGAGGTGCAGTCCGAATAGCTACAATAACAACTTGTTGATGATAATGAGATTGCGCTCTACCTTTACCCTTGTGGGAAATAGAATTTACACCCCCTTCCGTCCTTTTAGGGTTTTCTGAATATGGTTTCTTTGTTCTCCCGGAGAGGATCCACCACCATTTGGAATCTTCCCAGACTTAATCCCACTTTTGACTCTTTCACCAGCCATTACCAGATTAGAAATGCAGCAAACATGCAGCCTATCAACTTCTCAAAATACACACCAGGTAGTGAAGCCATGAACATGTTGATCAGTTCTCTTTCCACCATAGGAGGTTGCACCCTTGCAGCTAAATCCCGCCATCTCTGGGCATACTCCTTGAAGCTCTCAGTATTCTTCTGCGACAAAATCTGCAATTGCACCCTGTCTGGTGTCAGATCATTATTATACTGATAATGACGAACGAAGTCCTCAACCAATTCTTTCCAGATGCGGATATGAGTTCTCTCATGCCCCATATACCATTCCAAAGACGCTCCTGCCAAACCGTCTTTGAAAAAAATGCATTAACAGCTTTTCATCATTTGAGTATGTAGATATTTTTCTGAAATACGCTCGAATGTGTAATATAGGATAGGTTGTCCCTTTGTACTTGTCGAAATCTGGTATCTGAAACTTGGGGGGAATCCTGACCACATGAACTAGACCAAGATCTGACATATCAAGACCCAGAGAGTTATGATTTTTGAAAGACTTCATCTTCTCCTCCATCAGTTTAAACTTTTCTGTCAGCTTCAGTTGGCAAACCACCTTCCATATCTTTCATGGAAAATACGTCATCCTGGTGATCTTTCCAATGAGGGCCAGCAGCCCCATGCACAACGCACACACTTCCACCAGCAACATTACCATTTTCATTCGTAACACCTCCTCCCGGAGGTATGACAACAATAGGAATACCCTGTGGAATAGACCCACCAACCAGTGGAGGAATAACACCAGATCCTCCATGCAAAACGCCCTATTTGTTGACTCGTGCTGTCATCGGCTAGACCATAGTTCTCAATTATTCCTGCCCACTGGAAATATTCTGCATCGGCTCCATGAACTGGGCCATGCAAGCTCTGACTTCCTGCAATTCAGCTTGAACCTAATCTATTACTTTTTGCTGATTCCCTCGAGTTGGATATCTGTGGAAATTGAACTCCTCAATCCTATTACAGAAGAAAACCAAGCAGAGATAAGAACAAAAGACCACTAAGAACACCTGTGATGCAAATGAAAATGCAAGATATAAAATGCAAACAAGTCTATGTAATTATAGGGAGATCTCCCCCTTGATTCTATTTTCTATAAACAAGAATAACAGAGATGGACAAGAATACCACAAAGATCTTCTCATATCAAGTAAAGCTGAGAAAATACACAACCACAAATGAGAAAGATCCGAATACAAAAAGGTACTAATCTCATTCAACAGATCTGGTGATGATCAAGATACAAAACCAAATAAAAAAATGTAACATATCAGGAAATAAACCTCCCCAACAATCATGCTCTTTGCTCCAAGTTTGAGCCTCCTTAAGCATCGTCTTTGTATCTAGATGGTCTGGTCTGACAACCAACTCTCTGATGAGGATGTCCCTTCTATGTATCACATCTCGGAGATAATGACAATAATATTCCCAAGCATCTTCGCCGAAGGCATCTTCAGGCCTGGGTTTCTTCACACCTGCTCGGATCTTGAGATTTTCAAGCGCTGATAAAGTCTCGTGGAGTTTGTGTTCAAACGTGTATCTACGAGATGATTCTATCATTACTTCTTTCTCCCTGACCTTGAGTTGCGCCTTCATCTTATCAATCTGAGTACGAAGTTGGCCCTCCCTATTTCTGTTGGCGGTCAAAGTATCATTCCATTTCTCATTTAATTTGGATATCTTTAGATACGCTCTGTCTAAATCCTCCTTCTTCTGCTTCAAAATGCGGCAGATGCTTTTTAGATCCTGAACAATCCGCTCTCGTACCCTGATCTTCTCAGCTAGCTCTTTCTCCAGCTTAGTCAATGATTCTGACTTCGTCTTGGCCAAGTAGACAACTTCACCTTTATCATGCTTCAACTGACTAATCTCCTGTTTCAACTCTTCATTCTCTTTGCGCAACTCTTCCTCCTCTTCCCAAATCTTGTTATATCTCAGGATGTTAATCGTCGTAGGCTCCTCAATGACTAAAGGATACTATGGTTCTTCAGCAGGAAATGACAACAGTACCCTTTCAACTCTCTTCTGAATCCACTCCAAGTAGGGGTCATAGGCTCTACAATCACCTTTTCCCAAAGAAAGCTTTCCCTTCATGTGAATTTCACTCCACGCCTCAACAAATTTGGCTAGAATACAAGGATCAGCTACACCGGTGAAGTACAGAGATTCTTACACTTCTTCTTCCATCGGAGGTCCCCTCAAGGCCTAACCAAACTGTCTAACAACAAGAGAAGGATTATAATTGATTCCCCCTCTTCTTCCTATCAAGGGTACATTAGGGAAACTACCACAACTAAAGATGAGCTCACGACCGAGCAGATCTCGGTTGTACCAGGCGATATCCTTGGTTGTTAAACCCATGAGTCTTTTTGACCATTCAGATGTAACCCCCATATCAACAAAAGCTTCGACGCGAGGAAGGTGATCGATAAGCCACTTGTGAAAAATTGGTGTACAACAAGAAATAGTCTTCCATCTTCTCCTCTCGTTCTTGTAATATACTAAATGATACAAATCTCCTAGGAGAGTAGGTACGGGATTCCTGGAAGCAAAAATATGTAAAGAATCCAAATCAACAAAGTACGGTATGTTAGGAAACATCACGATGTCGTAGATGTGCAAAGCCAAGATAGCACTAAAAACCACCCACAACCTTCTTTAGCATACTTTCGAGCTTTATCTACCAAGAAAGATAAAGTAAAGCCAAAAACTCCATTCCTGCTGACAACACGATCAACCAACTCAGATGCGCTCAAATAAAGAGCAACGACTAACTTCTCGAAATTGGTTTCTTCTCCTGAAGAACAGATTGGCACCTCATCTCGGATAGGAAAGCATAAGCTGAAAACGAACTCCTCCAAAGTCGGAACCAACACATAATCCGGGAAGGTGAAACATCACAGCGGCAGATCATAAAACTAGAATAGAGCGAGAATAGCTTCCAACACATAGCTCGTGACCTTCCGGACGAGGCTCAAGATCCTCCCATAATCCTTCCTGAATACCTCAAAAACTCCAGGATCAACCATGGAAATCGACCAAATAAAGGTCCTAACTCAGACGTCGGAAATTTGTACAAAGTCGCTTTCTTTTTCTCAGTTTCCATCTCTATAGAAAACCAGGACCATAATCAAAGGAAAGACGAGAACCTGTAAAACACACAGACATGCAATGTTAAATGCAAGATGATTATGCAAATGCAAACATGGGATTAAGGTATCCAATGCTCAAACTTGCTATTGTGCTGTTGACTGAATCAGAACTCCGCTCTGATAAGAAATCCCAGAAACTCAGAACATTAAGATGATAGAAAATCGGAATATTCAGGCTCAAAAGTATGCTCTGACAAGAAAACCAGAAAGCCAGGTTGGTTGAAGGTCAAAGTTTCCTACAAAACCCATCCCCTCTCACATGTGGATTCTAGTCTTGGATGGTACGATATCCTATGCAGGTTATCAGTATCACTGATTCTCAGGTCGAGAAACGATGATACGTTCACCATTTCTGGTTTGGCATCATGGTCAATCGAGGAGGTCTCAAACTGACTTCCCAATAAACGATATCCAGAGTCGTTAGCTTTCTAATTCAACACCCCCTCAATTGCTCTAAATGCGCATAATAGGATGTCTCCAAAGAAAACCTCGTCTGGATGTAAATTTCATGAGGGCTCTTGCATGCCAAACATGCAAGCCCGTGCTACTCTCCATAGTAATACTAGGTGTGCGCTCAAGCCTGGGTATTGGGCTTATCTCTCAATGAAACAACCTGCCCAACAGCACAACAACATCAGCATAATATGATAACAATGCAATGCAAGTGCAATAATATACAATAGATAACGTACATAAAGCCAAAAACTACACAAAAGTAAACACCCAAAGACGCAAAATAGACAAGCGCTAGGATTGACACACATAGGGAACCTTATTTCCCGGTAGAGTCGTCAGCTGTCGCAACTGCGAAAAACACCCGACAGAAAAAAAAAAGAGTCGCCACCGAATATTATTTATCCCAAAGAGAGGGAAAGGAAACAATCGAAGAAAACCTGAAGAACGGGAAAAGACAAGGTCATCGCAACCAAATCATGGGTTTGGGAGTCGGTTACGCAAGGGGAAGGTATTAACACCCCTCACGTCCGTTGTACTTAACGGGATCCATGCTTATTGTCTAATCAAAGGGTGTGTTTATCTATAAGCTAAAGCTAAACGGAAACGAGAACAAAATAAAATGAAAGAGACTCAATAGGACATCGCCGCCCTATGCCTACATATTCCCTCGTGAAATGGGAAAGTCAGAGTCAACGTAGTTCGGGAAACTACGGGTGAAGGGGGGGGGGGGAAGGTTGCTCGCCAAGACATCGCCGTCTCGTGCCTACGTATCCTCATCTGGTATGAGAAATCAAAGAAAACATAGTTCGGGTAAACAAAACCGCAGGTTGTTAAGTGTTTTTTATGAGCGACGTTAAGTTCCCATTCCAGCAGTTAGGGACGATGCCTATTTGCGGTATAACGGAAAAGTAGGACACTCTTTTCTGAAAATGAGTTTGAAAAAACAATCTCGAAGGATAAAAAGTTTGAGTTTTGTTTGTTAGTTTTAGTTAAGTGGATTAGCTTGCTTTATGATTCACTTTGCACTAAAGACTATGACATATGAGAGAATGCGTCGCATATCGCCCAAAGGGAATACACTAAACACTCTAGACAAGTGAGGAGAAATCCCCCACTCATCACTTCCCATGTACTTAAGGCTTATGGCGTACAACATCCATCATATTTGTTAAATGAGTTAGAATGTGTTTTGAGATGAGAAGAGATATGCACGAAAGGTCTAAGGGGAACTAGGCCCTAACGTTGTCATGCAAAGTGGTCCTAAAGTTGGGATGCAAAAGGAGATTCTATCCTAATGTTAGCATGCAAAAGATGGACCTAAGGTTGAAGTTAAAAGGGACTAGCATACTTGTTATCATGCATGGATTAAACTCCTAATGTCTATCTTACTCCAAGTTTAATCGGAAATTAAATTGGAATAAGAGTCCTAAGGGAGCATGCAGAGACAAAGCAAAAAGCAAAGAAACAAGGTAAAAACAACAGCTACAACAGCGCCTCCGGCACAAGGCAACAATAAAATCCAGCACACAAGCAAGACAGGATATAACAACACATGTTTCAGCACAAAAACAAGTGTGAAAAGCCAGGCAGCAAGCAAGTAACGCAATGACAACATGCAAGTTCAAAGCATGGACAACTGTGGAAAGTATGAAGCAAACAAGCTTGAATGCAATTAATCAAGAACAAACACCAATCATGGGTAGATATCATGCAACAATGGACATGCTTTGACAAACAATCATAAATGATCAACAACATTGCATCAACAAGAAGTGACAAGATCAAGTATGCATTTCAAAAATGGGCAATCAAATGATCAAACGAACACGCATCAAAGCTGACTCAAAAATGAATGCAATCATGCATCACAATATTCAACAACAAGCATTCAATGATAATCAATTAATCATGCCACAAGCAAGCAAAACAAATGATCACTCATCAATTAAGCAACATCAACAAGTTATGCGTTTAAGTGGAAACCAAAAGTTACGCGTCGAAGAATCGAGATAAAACATCCAAGAATGATGAAACATGTCAAAAACAATCCACATAAATGCATCGTATCAATCCATGAAGTTTACATGTGGAAACGATACTAAACAAGCAAGAAAGTGCAAGAAAATCACATTCTGCCTCAGTGGTAACCAGTTACTCAATATAAGGTAACCGGTTACTCTATTGAAAAATAACTGAAAACGTGAAATTTGCACTGAGTAGTCGGTTACTCTATATAAGGTAACCGGTTACCATTGAACCAAAACCAGAAAAACAGCTTTTAAAATCAGTTTTCAGCATCAAACAACTTCTCCAATCATCCATATGAACATGATATCAATCAAGCACAAAATTATCATCAAGAAATAGTGATCAAGCATCATGTAAACACAATCAAACAATGAGATCACAAATCACCAAGATCCAAATCATCAAAATGGATCAAAAAGCCGCAAAACCGTGGATCTACATTGTGATTACTCAAATAAGCTCAAAACAGAATTAGATCTAGAATTGCCAACCTTTAAAGCTGAGATTTGCTTTGGTGAGTGTTGATTCACTTGAAATTAGCAGATCCAAGAAAGAAACCCTGGGAATCTTCAAGATCCAAGAGCTTCCTTATGGTAGAAATGAAGAACAAGCAAGATCAAGCAAAATAATCCACAAAAAGCAATTCCAATCTAACTTCCAAATTCAGATCTAAAACCAAACGAAAATTGAATGGTGAATTTAAGACAACAGAGATGAATCATGGAGGTTTAGCTCTAGAATTCTATGATTCCAATCAAGAATCAAAGAAAATCAAGTGATAGAGCTTTAATGGAGGTTTTGGGGAGTGAAAAATGGAGAGAAAGTTGAGAGCAAATTCTCAAGAATGAGAGTGAAATCTGAAAATGAAGGGTAATTGTGTGAGGTTTGGAGCAAATTCACTTAAATAAGCTCTAGGATTGGAATTAAAATGTTGTTTTAAATGAGGATTAACATTTGGAATGGAAATTAGGAGTGGAATTAGGAATGGAGTGTTTGAAATTTGGAGGGAAATGGTGAAAGTTGAAACGATTCTAGATCCTTTCAAATATGATCAAGTGAAATCAACGGTTGAGAATGGTTGGAAAATTGCACATGCTGAAAACTCAAATATTTTGGCCACTTTCGCTTGAAGTAACCGTTTACCCTATTAAAAAAATGCCAGTTTTGGCGCCAAATGGAGGGAATCCTGTATAATTGCCCGTTGCCACCTTTCAAATATTTTGGCCAAATGAAGGTTATGCCTCTGAAACCTTCTCTTGAATATGGTAACTATGAGAACGCCTGAGATACCCTGTGTATTGTCTCCTGAGCTAAAAATTAACCTGCTGAATAAAATGAAATCTACCGCTCGGTCGATGGGAAAAATAAATGTCAGAGCCTCTAACGCTCACTATTTAGACTCTTGCAATAAAAGGGAACCCTGAGCCATGAAAACACCTTGATCCCATGCCTCAAGAACCAATGCTATGATATGCAGAAATGAAAAATGCAGAGAAACAAAAGCCAGTTACGGTTAAAACGAAAGGGCACATTTTGGGGTGCTACGATATGGAAGAGAGAGAATAACAAACATGAGAGATTTTGCTGAGGCTCTACACCTAGAACCCACTGACCTTCCAACCCGTTTGGATATTAGAGGTGGATTTACTGGAATGGAAGAAAGACCATTTATGGAAAAGGCTGAGTTTAATTATGATCATGGAGATATGGGAACCTTTGAAGCTATACTGGCTTTCTTAATTTATGGCTTATATCTGTTTCCAAGTAGCCCTGAGTTCATCAAATTAGAGGCCATCAAGTTATTCATTATCAGAAATCCCGCTCCTACTTTATTGATTGATACCTATTACACCATTCATCGGTGGGGGGTGTGTGATCTCGAATAATTTTCTTGCTGCACGGCGCTCTTAAGCAAGTGGTCTATTTCACATTTTCCTAGGACGTTCTCTCTATGGAATCTAAAAGATAGTGATGCATGGGTGTTGCGGTGAGAATCATGATGCCAAGCTATTGATTAACTTGAATCTCAATCCATTAAATTCACAACCAGACTTTGATTTATCCAAAGGAAAGGTTAAAGAAAAAAAAAACCTTTTGCGCGATGTAACAACAATGCTAAGAGATCGGGGATCGGGGGTTGGTTATGCCTAGGGTTGGTATTTCACATCCTAAACGTCTGTAGTACTCTACAGAAACCTTTTGTTTGTTTGTATGCTATACTTGCTAAATGTTTTCTATGGTTATGGGTACAAGTTTAGGTAAAGACCTAAGGATAGTTTCTAAATTTTCTCGAAAAGATATCGCATCCTCTGCCTACGTATCCTAACTAGGGTAGAATCAGAGCAACCGTAGTTCACCTCACTGGGGATTTAAAAGTACTTAACTATGGTCAAGACTTTAGGGGGACAAACATAACAATGCTTGTGTAGAGTTTAACCAAAGTCTCTAAATATATATTGTACACTCAAGGGGATTGACTTTTACAAAAGTCAGGAGGGGAGTAAGTAATCATCACCATGGTTCTTACATAGAGTTGACAAACTCTATCTTAAAGTTCTACTTGAAAGATATTCCTAACAAGGGGTGGGTCTTTTAAACTTAAAGAAAATTCTAATGGCTTGGGTTCTATCTAAGCTTAGTTAGGGTTCAACATGACTTAACAAAGTCAGAGGGAGGGTAATGAGCTATCTATGACCCAAGGGTCAACAGAGAGTCTTTCCTTTGGAATGGCGAATGAGGCAACATGGTTGAGAACTAAAAAGTTCCATCAACTAGGGAATAACTTAACAAACTTAAAAGCATATAAACAAATCATTCAAACATGATGAATACATGAAGCATGGTAACAACCAAGAAATGTTAAGATAATTATGTAACAACATGAAACAAATAGAACACCAAAACATTTTAACAACTAACAAGTTAAATCATTTGAGAAATAACTTGACAAAGTTAAAGATACATGAACAAGGATATGCAACAACATATAAACCATGACCAAGAGCAAAGAGTTAAAAACCAAGAAGATAAGGGAAAGCATATAACAACATGATGATAACCAAATAACTTGATAAGAAGTAACAAATTCCCATGATCTTAACCAAGATGAGGACCAATCAAAGAGATTCAATTATGAAATTGATATATGAAAAACATGGTAACAACCAAAGCTTAGCACTTAACATGAAAATGTTCAAAAGATCATGGAGGTGACAACCAACAAGGACAAACATGGAATATATGTAATAACCACAAATTTATCAATGGTATACTCATGCATACAAGTTAAAACTTGAATCAAACATGAATAAGTCATAATTAAGTGTGACAACACTTAATCATATTCAAGGCATGTTGATGACAATCAAGCATGAATAAACAAGAAGAGTGGCAATAGTTCAAGCATGGTATCAAACCTCACATAGGGGAAGGTAATCAAAATTAAAGGTAACTTTCAAAGCAAGAAAAAACCCTATGAATATTATGGTTCTAACAAGACATCATTAACAAGTGAGGTAAGGATATGGGGTCATGTTCAAGAGATTACAACATCAAAAAAACACACAAAGATAAACATGAACAAGTAGAAATCAAGCATATAAGTTACAACATGAACCAAACATGGGATGTGAATCAAGTAAGACTAAATGTGACAACATTCAACATGATGAAGGCATGAATAATGGTAAAAACAAAAAGAGATTAAGATAATCATGTGACAACATGAAAAAGCAAAGAGATGACAATTAACAATGCAAAGATGTAAGGAGTATGACAATCATCTAGGTATAGGTTCATGGTTTCATAGAAAAAGAAATGTTCATGATGACAACCAAGACAAAACACAAGTCCTAGCATGTTATGATCCTAGAAAGACACATAACAAGTTAAAAGAAGCATGACAAACACATTTAAGAAGTTACAACATCCAAAATCATGACAAACACATTTAAGAAGTTACAACATCCAAAATCATGTTATGCATCAAAGAAGTTTTAAAGTACATCAATTCATGTTCATGCATTCACAAAAGCAAGAGATAAACCCTAAACATGTTATGGTCCTAACAAGATGCATAAACAAGCATGAAGAGGCATGGCATACATATTCAAGAGGTTACAACCTCAAGAATCATGGTAAAGTTCACAAATGAAGTTTAAAAAAGTCATGATTCATGTATACATTCACAAAAGCAAGTATGAACATGGTAAGGTGATGCATCAAACAAACTTGAGCATTTAAACACGTTAAAAAACATGTGTGAATCATAAAAGATCAATATCACAAGAAAAAACAAGTTTTAAGTTGAAAAAGTTTATAAAAATATGGTAAAACCCCTAAAAACACATGTTTTTCAAGTTGATCAAAGTCTTTCTAAGATGACAATCCTTGAATTGTTTCTTCTCTCAATGAAAATAGACACGATAAAGAGTAGTTTGTAAAAATAATGGGATCAATAGCATAAAAAATGAGCAAGTTATGATCAAGACAAGTTGGTGCACCAAATGGGCAAAACTAGGGCAAGGCAAGGCAAGGCAAAACTAGGCCATTTGCATGAAGGATTGGAACTCAGTCAAAACTTAACCAAATAGGGTGAAACAAAAGTGCAATGTGTGTGTTTTTTAACAAGGAATTCAATGGTGCAATTTTTTTTCCATACAACACACTTACTGGAAAATTCGATATCATTGTTTAGGCCATATTTGTTACAACCAAGAGCAAGAACACATGTACAGTCTCAAATAGTGAAACGTTTGATGAAACAAGTGTGAAAAAATTACATATACATCATTTATAGTGATTTGCTCTAGAGAAATCAGAAGATGCACACATAGTTTGGCATATTATAATCAACATGCATATTATGACTAGGTTGGACCTAGCTTGTGACCAGCATTTTGGACAGTCAAGAAACGACAATTTCTAGTGCAAGCAGGGGTTCATGCATGACATATAGCACATATATAACATGCTCAAACAATGTCTAACACATAATCATGGTTACAACTTAAAATAGTATGTGAAATGAAAAGCAAAAGTTCATGTTCAAGAATTTTGGCTTACCTCTTGAAGCAACTTTGTTAAATAAGAAAACCAGAGGTCCTTAATGCTCTTCTACAGTCTGTAAATGATCTTTGAATGATGAATAGAAGCTCCAATGATCCACAACTCTACTGTCAAATAGAGTGGCTTCCGAAATGGGAAGAAACCTCAAAAATCCAAGGTTTTACAAAGCAACATGGATCAATCTTTGTTACAGAAGCGTGAACATGATTTGAATAACTTCTCTATGTTATTTATGAAGTGTTAGACGTGTTGAAGGAGTTGGAAATGGTCTGTGGTGAACTGTGGTTTGAATAATGCAAAATGTTAACTTTTTTGGTTTTGGAGGTTGACGTTTTTGGTTTTGTAAGTTGTGTGGAGTGCTTGTAGGAGTGTGGAGTGGCTAGAAATTAGTTTGGCACAAATTATGTTCAAGACAGTTTTTGAAGTTTTTGCACAAGTTTGCTTGATTTGCAAGAAGGTTTGCAACAGATGAAGGAGAGTGTTTGAGGCTTGTTTCTTGGTTGCTCTTGTGTTTTTATGATGTATAGAAGTTGTGCTATTTATAAGCAAAGACAAGGGATCAAAAGTGAGGACAGATTTGGAGCTTTTGCTTTTGGAGGGAAAATGAAGCAAATCTTGTCCAGGATCTTGATGCAGCTGGTCTTGAGGGTTCTTGATGCATTTTGATGCATAAGAAAAGTTATATGCATGCCATAGGAAGTGATTGGAGTGTGCCTATAGACTAAGGGCCCTGCTGTTCCAGATTTTCTTCCAAAACGTTTCTCTTTCCTCTTGGATTTCCTTTGAATATAATAATGCCACTTGACTACCAACTTGCCATGCTCGGCAATACTTCTGCATCTCTACTCATCATACCCTCTAAATATCAGATCAAAGGCTAATCAATGGTTGAAAATCAGTTAGATGGTTGGCATGTTGATTTATGCCAAGCTTGAAAATGTGCACTTCAAGTGTTTGGACCCCAACTTCCCTCCTTCGAAACTCCTAGCTCACAAATGCTATTGAGGAGTTCTTAAACTTTTTGGAAAACCCTCTCATGATCTACATCTTTCATGTTTTGAGTTTTTTCAAATTCCAAGTGGAACTGGGTCAAAAACCCTCTTGAAGTTTGCTGAAAACATGACTTAAAGAGTGCCAACATCACAAAATTTCACCAAGTGTTTCCCTCTTGCATTGTTTTTTATCATAACTCCAAGTCTATTCATTTTCTGCATATAGGTCAATTTTGCACTTTTGTAGGGCTATTCAATACCTTTCTAACAAGCTTTGAACCACTCCAATTGGATGTGTGGTTAGGAAGTTATGGTCTTGCCCTTTTCAAAACCCTAATTTCCCGATTTTTCGATTACTCTTCAATCCTTGATCCAATGGTCACCAAACTTCATGACTAGATGTGATATTACATTAGGAACATAATTTCCTTCAATTTTTAGGTCAAAACCTTCTTATTCAATAAGTTGACTTTTCAGTTAGACGAGTTGATCGATCGAAGAACTCTAAATCAATTGTTGGTGTTCTGGGTCCCCTGAGGTCTCGAAACTTCTTGAGTGGACTTCAATAAGTCATATAAGCTTCATGAACCATGATTCCATCATTTGAATACTATTTGAATCAAAATTCAAACCATAGTTGACTTTTCCTGAACAAAAACCCTAATCGGGAGTCCTGGACTGCACTGCTCTGCTTCTTTGGGTGACAACCTCAAATTGGATACTTGATCCAATATAGTATCTTTGATGGTGTGGGGACTTGTTTCATGGAGAATAAATCAAAGACATTGATTGATCAAACCATCGAAACCTCGATTCCTGACTGTATCGGACCCTAATTCACATGTATCTTGACAAAGACAAAGTTGAAATAGGTTAAGGTTAGATAAAAAAAAATGATGATTCTCATAGAATGATGGTGATGATTTCAGGGTCAAAATTTAGGGTACAAAAAAGGGTTAGAAAGCTGGCTTCACTCTCTCACTATGACATCAACTGGTATGGTCTTGCTCACAGAGGAATAGTAATGATACATGGCTGTGGGGATTTCCCAAACGTACCTCTGATTGGCACCAAAGGATGTATCAGCTACAACCCTATCCTGGCCCACCACTAGTTAGGATTCCAACTGAGGAAGAAC
This sequence comes from Lathyrus sativus, assembly GCA_963859935.3. Lineage (NCBI taxonomy): Eukaryota > Viridiplantae > Streptophyta > Magnoliopsida > Fabales > Fabaceae > Lathyrus > Lathyrus sativus. The sequence goes on from OZ012736.1 coordinate 281,263,781, forward strand.
CGGATCCAGCCTTGTTAGAGACTTGCTTTTATGAAAAAGGTAGTGACCCAAATTTCGAAGCACAAGTCATATTTTCCTAGGGTCAACCCAACTTACAAGGAATGACTGTCGTGGAAAGCTGAGTTGTCTCGCTTCAAAGGCATATCTGCTTTGGTCAAAGGAGATAGCGCTGAAGATGTTCTACACTCGCTCTTATGAAATTTCGCCAGTCCTGGAAGAACTTTTGTCTAGAGGAGAGTTGAGGTTCGCTTTAGTCAAAGCCGAACGAGAAATTGAAGAAATCTGGGAGCTACTTCATCAAGACCAGAGGAGGACAAGGCTGCATGAAGGAGAAGGATCATCTTGTTAGAAGATCTTGGCCCTTTAATTTCCTTTAGTTTAATTTGTACCACCAGCTTTTGGGAATGTGTAACCCTCATTTTGTACAATGTTGTAAAAGTTTCATTCGTTAATGAAAACTTTATGCTTGTGAGACTCCATTTGTTAATGAGAATTTGGTTAAGCTTTTATTTTTTAATGATAAGCATTGCGTTGTTACGTGTTGATCCATTAATTTTTTTGTAAACAAACCTTTTGGTTTTCCTTGAATGTGTGGCTTGCATTTGCATCTGCATCCTGCATTTCTTTTGCATTGCATTGCTTCGGTTCTCCGGCTCATCCTGTGCTCTGTTGTTTTCAGAAATCACGTTGAATACCCACCGATACAATACCAGAGCTAGCACTCTGAGAAGAATGGCTAATCAAGATCAAAGAATCGGTCAAATCGACAACGACCTCGAGGGGTTACGCGGTGACGTTAGCCAGATTATAGAAGTCTTTCAAGTGATAAAAGCAAAAATGAACACACAGATTACAGTGGTATCTGAAATCAATATAACGACTGCAAATCCTCCTCCGATAGTGACCATAGCAAATGAGCATCCATTTGGTATCGCCAGAGATTTTCATGCCACCATTCAGTAATGCCCAACAATTCAACCTTTAACAGTGCTCTGATCCACAGAGTGTTCCATTAATGACGGAATTCCAAAATCCTATCTACACTCATGAAGGTGCTCAGGAACAGGTCCAATCGATCTTTAACAATCATTAGTAGATATTTGATATACCTGGCGGGTCTGAGGTCGACGATGAGAAACACGAAAAATTAAGGGTTGAGACAGATATAATGGCAAGACGGATGAGGGCCATAGAAGGAAATAACGTTTTTGGTTTCGATGCTAAAGACATTTTTTTGGTTTCGGGTTTGGTATTTCCTCCTAAGTTCATGATGCCCACATTTGAAAAATATGAAGGAGCGACCTGCCCAAAGATTCACTTGATCATTTATTGCCAGCGTATGGTCGCACACATTGAAAATGACAAATTATTAATCCATTGCTCTCAGGACAGTCTTAAGGGTGCCTCTGCCAAATGGTACCTAAGTCTAGCCCATTCAAAAATCAATTGCTTCCAAGACTTGTCTGATGCATTCATTCAATAATACAAGTACAACATAGACTTAGCGCTAGACCGTCGCCAGCTCCTCAGCATGACACAGAAGAGCTCAGAATCTTTCAAAGAGTACGCGTAGAGATGGCACGAAATTTCCACTCAAGTGGAACCTCCCCTGACAGAGAAAGAATTGGCTGATTGGTTCGTAGATACAGTCAGGCCCGAATTCTACGAGAGGATGATTAGTAGTGCCACAACGAACTTTTCTGATATTATGGCTGTAGGTGTGAAAGCAGAGGCATGTTTGAAGAAGGGGAAACTAATGTTGTAATGTGTGACAGGAGGGTCCAGAGCAGAAGGAATCGCCCACAAAATCAACAACTATCTCGTCTACAACCACAACAAAACTATCAGCAGTACTAACAACAACAATATGTGGCCGCGGTCACGCGAGTTTTCAACCTCGGTCAAATCAACAAAACTTCCAACAACAGGCGTCGAACGCCTACCAGCAAAATCATAATCAACAAGCACAGCAGCAACAAAGAGCTCTAACTCTGAGCCCTAATTTCCAGAAGATTCACAAGGTTGTGCCTTTCATGAAAATGTTGCGGGACACAACCTTGAAGGTTGTATAGCACTTCAGCATATTATGCACCAGTAGATTGAAAAGAAGATTCTCTCCTTCGAGGATAACCAGCCCAATGTGGAAAACTGCCATTTACCAAACCTTGGTGGTGTCCATGCCGTAGAGGAAGATTATGATATGAGATTGATTTCCAGGGTCTCTAAAGTTAAAACTCCATTGACCGAGTTACACAAGAAATTGATAAAGGCAAGTCTGATCAAAGACTCTCATGAAGACTGCAGTAATTGTTATCATAATTCGCAAGTTTGTGACTTAGTGCAGAGAAATATTCAATCGATGGTTGATGAGGGTCTGCTATAGAAATATGGGAAAAAGAGAAAAGAAGATATCTCAGTGATGGAACCTATATTCAATTTACCAAAGAAGTCTGAAAAAGTGTCGGTATTCAACACTGCAAATAGCAAGTCCGCTTCTCCTGCTGCTGTTAGGCCTGTATTCCACAACAACCCAGTACCGATGGTTGGCCAGACTAAGCCAAATTCTGATCCAAGAAGAGGACCAGATCCCAATCCAAATTATGTATCCTGGAAATATGACTATTCCTGGTACGATATGAAAGCTGGGAGAAAGCATGAGGATGTAACAAATATTGCTTCAGGTCATATTCTGAGCTTCAATGGTAGTGAATTACCCCCTGTGGGTAAGAATCACAACAAGGCCCTGCACATCTCTGTGGAATGTGTAGATGTTGTGTTCTCTCGAGTTCTAGTCGATATTGGGTCGTTGCTGAACATATTACCTAAAAGCCCGTTGTCAATTGAAGGGCTTGTGATGAAGCCAAGTCGACTATTGTGAAGGCTTTTGATGGAGCTAGGAGAACTGTAATTGGTGAGGTTGATCTCCCAATTAAGATTGGGCCACATACTTTTATCATTACATTTTATGTAATGGACATATATCCCGCCTACAGTTGCCTTCTAGGCCCCCCATGGATCCATTCAGTTGGTGTTGTAACATCAACTCTTCATCAAAGACTCAAGTTCATGATTAACAACCAGATGGTTATCATTGAAGGCGAAGAAGATGTTCTCGTGAGCCATCTTGCTTCATTTTGCTATGTGGAGATAGGGGATGAAGTGCATGAGACTCCGCTCCAAGGCTTTGAAGTGATCAATATTGAAATGATTCATGAGAAGCCTGTGTCTTCAATCGTAACCTAGAAGGACGCCAAGACAGTTATAGAAGAAGGTCACCCTCAAAGATGGGGTAGGGTGTCGGAGCTGCCTGTCAACAAGAATGGAGTCGGTCTGGGTTATAAGCAGAAAGTACAAGAGAAGAACACCTCTGATAGAGGTAAAGGATTTGCAACTCCATTAGTATTTACTAGTGGGGGCCATCTCAGTCATGGTTAAGTCATATTTCTCGAAGCCGAAGACGGTAGGCATGAAGAACTGTGTATGGTGTACCCCAGGGCACCCAATCAAACATTGAACAACTGGAGTATTGTTGAAATTCTCGAAGTTACTCTAGAAGACGAGTAATTCCCTGTTTTTCGGTTTTTTTCCTAAAAATACTATGCTCCGCCCAAGGCATATGGATCATGTTGTATTGCGATCCCTTTCTTTCATTTTGTATTTTTTGCACACAAAAATATTTTTTAAAAAAAGGCAATGTTTTTGTTTTCTTCTTTTTCATTTTTCTTAAAATAAAAGCATGAAATCATTCATCGTGCAAATTTTCCCCTGTTCCTGCTGATAACGATTCTACTATGGTCCGATATAACTTTGATAACCCAATTTACCATGCTAACAAAGATTGCGAGGAAGATTGTGATCTCCCAGAAGAGTTGGCTAGACTGTTAAAGGAAGAGTCAAAGGTCATTCAACCATATCAAGAAGAAATTGAAGTCATCAACATGGGAACTGAAGAGGATTCCAAGGAGATCAAGATAGGTGTCGCCTTGGAAGCAGAGGTTAAGACAAAGTTGGTCACGTTGCTGCGAGAATATGTTGATCTGTTTGCTTGGTCCTACAAAGACATGCCCGGTTTGGACGAAGACATTGCGGTGCACAAGTTACCCCTCAAAGAAGATTGCCTGCCGGTGAAGCAAAAGTTGAGGAGGACGAAACCAGAGATGTCCTTCAAGATCAAAGAGGAAGTTCAGAAGCAGCTAGACGCTGGTTTCTTAGCAGTTTCCAACTATCCTCAATGGGTAGAAAATATTGTTCCAGTACCGAAGAAGGATGGGAAGGTGCAAATGTGTGTTGATTACAGAGACTTCAACAGAGCAAGTCCAAAAGAAGATTTTCCTCTGCCGCATATTGATGTGATAGTAGATAATACAACACATTTCTCTGTCTTCTCGTTCATGGATGGGTTTTTCGGCTATAATCAGATCAAAATGGCGCCAAAAGATATGTAAAAAACAACCTTCATCACCCCATGGGGAACTTTCTGCTACAAGGTCATGCCGTTTGGGCTTAAGAATGCAGGCGCTCTCTTTCATGATATGATAGATAAAGAGATTGAACGTTATGTAGACAATATGATTTCAAAATTCTAGACTGAGGATGAACACCTCATTCATTTGGAAAATCTTTTTGCAAGACTGAGAAAATTCAAACTGAGATTAAATCCAAACAAATACACTTTTGGAGTAAGATCTGGTAAGCTGCTAGGTTTTATTGTAAGCCAAAAAGGGATTGAAGTCGAACCAGATAAAGTCAAAGCTATCCAAGACATGTCGCAACCTAAAATCGAAAAAGAAGTCCGAGGTTTCCTTGGGAGATTGAATTACATTGCCAGATTCATATCTCATCTAACAACCACTTGTGAACCCATTTTCAAGCTACTTAGAAAAGATCAAGCTGTTGTATGGAACGATAATTGTTAGAAAGCCTTTGAGAATATAAAAGACTATCTGCAAGAGCCGCCGGTCTTGATGCCTCCAGTAATAGGATGACCTCTAATCATGTACTTAAATGTGTTAGAAGGATCCATGGGATGTGTGTTGGGTTAGCATGATGAAATTGGTAGAAAAGAGCATGTAATCTACTACCTCAGCAAGAAATTCAACGATTGCGAAACGAGATACTCAATGCTCGAGAAGACATGTTGTGCATTAGCTTGGGCATCAAAGCGCCTGAGGCAATATATGCTCACCCATACAACTCTGCTGATTTCCAAGGTGGATCATGTCAAATACATATTTGAAAAGCCTGCTCTCACCGGACGAGTGGCTCGTTGGAAAATGGTACTGACTGAGTACGACATCCAGTATGTCACACAGAAGGCTATCAAAGGAAGTGTACTCTCTGACTATCTTTCCCACCAACCTGTGGACGACTACCAATCTATGTGCTTCGACTTTCCTGACAAAGATGTCATGTTTTCTAGAAACTACACAACACTAGGCCCGAACAATGGACCCGAACCAGGATCGCGATGGGCGCTCATAATCGATGGTGCTGCAAACGCTAAAGGTTGTGGAATTGGGGCAATTATTACTTCCCCAACCGGATTTTATCTACCGTTCACTGCCAGACTGTGCTTCAAGTGTACCAATAATATGGTCGAGTATGAAGCATGTATCTTTAGAATTGAAGCTGCTATTGATAATAGGATTAAGATAGAATTATGATTCGGTTCTGCTCAGATGCGTGGATAGACACGAAGCAGAACACTTCATAAACGAAGTGCATGAAGGATCTTTTGGAACACACGCCAGTGGTCACACTATGGTTAAGAAGATTTTGAGGGCAGGATACTACTGGATGACAATGGAATTAGACTGTTATCGTCATGTCCAGACATGTCACAAATGCCAGATTTATGCAGACAAAGTTCATGCCTCACCACTTCCTTTTGAATCTGTTGACTTCGCCTTGGTCTTTCACCATGTGGGGCATAGATGCAATTGCACGTATCGAGCCAACCGCCTCCAACAGAAACCGTTTCATCTTAGTGGCCATTAATTACTTCACCAAATGGAAGGAAGCCATATGTTATGCCAATGTCACTAAACAGGTGGTGACTCGCTTCATCAAGAAAGAAATCATCTGCGATATAGGGTTCCAAATAAGATCATTACTAATAATGGTTTGAACCTCAACAATAAAATAATGAAGGAGTTGTGTGAAAGCTTCAAGATTTAGCACCATAACTCAATGCCATATCGCCCAAAAATGAATGGAGCTGTGGAGGCGGCTAATAAAAACATAATGAAGATCGTCCAGAAGATGGTAAAAACTTATAAAGACTGGCATGAGATGTTGTCAATTGCCCTACATGGCTACTGCACTTCAGTGCGCACTTCCACTGGGGCAACCTTATTTTCTCTCGTGTATGGCATGGAAACAGTGCTGCCTATTGAAGTAGAGATTCCTTCCCTGAGGAATTTAGCAGACGTTAAGCTAGACAAAGCCGAATGGGTACAAGCAAGACTCGACCAACTTAATCTTATCGACGAGAAGCGCATGACGACCATCTGCCATGGTGAACTATACCAAAAGCAGTTGAAGAGGGCCTTTGACAAGAAAGTTTGCCCACGACACATCAAAGCAAGAGATTTGGTCCTGAGAAAAATTCAGCCAACTCACATTGACCTAAGGGGAAAATGGACACTGAACTATGAGGGTCCATATGTAGTGAAAAAGGTTTTCTCCGGAGGAGCCTTGATTCTCTCGACCATGGACGGTGATGATATTCCATTCTTTGTGAATTCAGATGCAGTTAAAAAATATTTTGCCTAAAAGATAGACCCGGTGGACCAAAAAGAAAATCCACGCTAAAATGGGCGTCCCGGTGGACCATGAAAAAATAAAAGGTCCAGGCAAAAATTAGGGACTAAAATAAAATAAATATCCCGGTATGCTGAAAACCTGAAAGAGCGGCCTAGGAAAAAATTAGGGATTCAAAAGGCTAAACTGCATCCTGAAAAGACGTGTGAACTTTCCTCCATGATCACTGAGCTCTGACTGGGAGAGATCAATTCAATCGTTGCGCTCAGAAGCAAGGCATAAAAGGTCTTCAAAGATATATGGGTCTAGCAAAATTGAAACTCGACAGAAACCGATTTCAACATTGTTGTTGTTGTTTTTATTTCTCTTTCAAAGCAATTACCTTTTTTTAGGAATTTCCTCCTTTTGTAATATTCTCATTTATGGGTCTTCATCAATAAAAAAAATTACTTTCATCTGTCGTTTTCGCGAAAATAAGGTGCCGGCACAACAGAAGAGTCGCCACCTTATTTTCGCGAAAGCCACAACTGGCGACTCTGCTGGGGATTCTGGAGAACTATCAAGTAACTCCGCTTCGGGGATCCAGAAATCATTCTGGATGAATCAACTCTACTGAGGACTTCAAGAATCATCTTGGACAAATAACTCCACCTGTGGGCTTCAAGAATCATCTTGAACCGATAACTATGCTGGAGATTTCAGGAGTCATCCTGAGCAAGCACTCTGCCGGGGACTTCAAGCATCAGCTTGAGCAACCAACTCTGGCGACTGCACAGGGGTCTTAAGAATCATCTTAAGCAAACGACCTTGCTGGAGAATTCAAGAATCATCTTGAGCAAGCGACTCCGTTGGGGAGAATTCAAGAATCATCTTGAGCAAGCAATTATGCGGCGGAACACCTGTAAAACAAGAACGGTAACACCCTAGATCATGCTTATTATGCATATGCTTCAGCAATGGCGCAATGCTCCACACAGTGGAAATGCTATGTGTTTATGATAAATGCTATGCAGTCATGCACAATGATGCGATCTCGTCAGCAAAATAAATGCTGAAGGGAGAATCCTCCTGTCAAGGAGAAAGAACTACTCAGATAGAGGAATCATCCTGCTGAGGAGAACAAGGTCACACCAATCTCAATTGGACTCCACAGGGGACACAACTTCAGTTGACTGCTGCGGGGGATCGAAGCTCTACGAGAACCTGGACCTGCTGAGGGAAAGCGATGTCAATCGCGGGAATAACTGCACGGCCTCCACGGCTACTTCCCTGGAGATAACGACTCTGGCGGGGAAATATGGCATCAGCTATTCAACACTCCACTGGGGCAAACCAATCATGGCCTGAGCGGCTTCCCAGGACTCGGCTCTCTTGGGGATCTGCAAACTCGGCTGAGGAAGAAGAACTCATTCTACTTGCTGGGGAGAGTACGACTCTATGGGGAAACTCAATTCCGCTGGAGACTTCAGTCTTGAACTATCAACTGCTGCACACTTCGGTGAATGACTCAGCTGAGGAGATGACGTTCCTTTGGGATGCATCTGATTGGGTAGAGAATCTTCTCTGCCTGGGGAGACATATCAATGCTCACGATCTCGCGTTCAGACTCTGCAGGGAGAGGCTGCTGAACTTTGCTGGAGAAGGAGGAATCATCCTGCTTGGGGATGCGCCCGGCGCACTGTCTGGAATATGCTACACCTGTAACAACACAAACAAATAGACAAGATACCCTTATCAAAGGGACCTATCAAGGTTATCATCTTGTGACAATGTTCAAGTAATTCATTGTTTCAACAATCAGTGGCCTAGGCCAGTAAGTTTATGTATGCGCATTTTATCAAAAACATCGGCGTTCTTTTTCGCAAACAAAACAGATAAATGCTAAACAGACAAACAGAATTGCTGAATGGTATACATTTTATTGATAACGAACTCCTGAATGGGTAAAAATGTTTTACAACAGATGCAAGCTCCTGGAATGAGGAAGCCGCATGAAAATAAAACATAAATATACATCAGTATATACAAATGTCGGCAACGAGGCGTAGACGAACACCATGAGTTGATCCCTCTATGACCCACTCGACTTCGATACCTCTCCGACGCTTCAGCTTCAGAAGAGATTGATTCAGATAAACGGCCCTCAGGTCTTCCAAACCACTAAACAATGAAAGTCCCCACGCGGAACGCAGTCATTTGCTTTTTCAAATCCCTAACTTTTGCGTGAACCGCCCTTTGCGGGTTTTCAGTTCACCGGGATACCCTTTTTTGCCAAAGTCGCCCATCTGGGTTTTCGACTTTGCGGGTGTACATTTTTTCAATTTATAATTTTTGCTCGAACCTTTTTCATTTTTTATGGTTCGCCGGGATGCCCCATTTTTGCCTGGACTCTCTTTTTATTGTCCAGCGGGTCGCTTTCAAGCAAAGTATTTTTTAACTGCGTCCGCGTTCACCGGGGATGAAAAATATTCACCATCCATCATGGATAACAACAAATCTCCTCCCGAGAAGACCTTGCTGACGATGTACGGACCTTCGTAATTGGGAGTCCACTTGCCCCGGTGATCGGAGTGTGGAGGAAGAATCTTCTTCAGGACGAGATCACCCGTCTGAAAGCTTCTAGGCCGCATCTTCTTATCATAAGCTTTCTTCATTCGGCTTTGGTATAAACGACCAAACGCAATCGATGCTAACCTCTTCTCGTCCATCAGGCTGAGTTGGTTCAGTCGGTTCGTAATCCATTCTGCCTCGTCGAGTTTCACATCAACCAAAACTCGCAAAGAAGGGATCTCCACTTCTAACGGTAGGACAACGTCCATACCGTACACTAAGGAGAAAGGAGTTGCCCCGGTTGAAGTACGTATCGTTGTACGATAATCGTGCAATGCAAATGGCAGCATCTCGTGCCAATCTTTGTAGGTCACAACCATCTTTTGAACAATCTTCTTTATGTTCTTATTGGCTGCTTCAACAACGCCATTCATCTTCGGCCAGTAAGGAGATGAGTTGTGGTGTTCAATCCTGAAACTCTGGCATAGCTCCTTCATCATCTTGTTATTCAGATTCGAACCATTATCAGTAATGATCCGCTCGGGAATTCCGTAACGACAGCTGATATCCCTCTTTATGAATTTAGCCACCACCTGCTTGGTCACATTAGCATACGAGGCTGCCTCCACCCACTTGGTGAAGTAGTCGCTGGCTACTAGAATGAAGCGATGACCGTTAGATGCAGTGGGCTCGATCTTGCCTATCATGTCGATGCCCCACATGGAGAACGGCCACGGGGAGGACATGATATTCAACGGGCACGACGGCACATGAACTTTATCAGCATAAATCTGGCATTTATGACATCTCTTCGCGAATTTAAAGCAATTCGATTCCATCGTCAGCCAGTAGTATCCTGCTCTCAGGATCTTCCTTGTCATAGCATGCCCGCCGGCGTGCGTACCAAATGTGCCTTCATGGACTTCTTCCATGAGCATACTCGCCTCTTTCTCATTTACACATCTGAGTAGCACGAGATCGTGGTTTCTCTTATACAGAACTCCATTAGGATTAAGATAAAAATTTCCAGATAGCCTCCTCAGAGTCTTTTTATCCTGGGTTGACGCACCCGCAGGATACTCCTTAGTCATAAGGAAAGTCTGGATGTCATGGAACCATGGCTTGCCATCGGCGGCTTCCTCGATTGCAAAGATGAACGCAGGTCTATCAAGACGAGAAAGGACAATTCTCAGAGCCTCATTCCAAAAATTAACTTTATACATCGAAGCCAACGTGGTTAAGGCATCAGCCATCTGATTTTCCGCTCTGGGCACATGATGGAGTTCCACTCGATCAAAGAACGGAAGTAGCCTTCTGGCATAATTCATGTACGGCACCAAATTCGATTGACGAGTCTCCCACTCCCCTTTAATTTGGTTGATCACAAGTGTCGAGTCACCATATACGTCTAGGTTCTTGATTCTCAAATCAATTTCCTCTTCTAGACCCATGATGCATGCTTCGTACTCCGCCTCATTATTGGTGACTGGAAACGTCAGTCTCGTAGTGAACGGGATGTGGGATTCGTGGGGAGTCGTGATGATCGCCCCTATGCCACTTCCGTAGGAATTAACCGCCCCGTCAAATATCAATTTTCATTGGGATTTCCTATTTGTCCCCTCGTCGGGCAACGGCTCATCGCAATCCTTTGCTTTGAGAAACATGATATCCTCATCAGGGAATTCAAATTTCATCGGATGGTAATCCTCGATCGGCTGTTCGGCAAGGTAATCAGACAATACGCTTCCCTTGATGGCCTTCTGGGAAACGTACTGAATAGCATATTCTGTCAACACCATTTTCCATCTGGCAATCCTGCCCGAAAGAGCTTGCTTCTCGAAGACGTACTTGATTGGATCCATCTTCGAAATTAGCATGGTGGTGTGATTGAGCATGTACTGTCGTAAACGTTTGGCAGCCCAGGCTAGTGCACAACACGTCTTCTCCAACATCGAGTAGCGAGATTCACAGTCCGTGAACTTTTTACTCAAGTAATAAATGGCATGCTCCTTTCTGCCCGTCTCGTCATGCTGACCGAGAACACACCCCATACTATTCTCAAGAACTATCAAGTACATGATTAATGGCCGTCCAGCCACTGGGGGTATCAAGATTGGAGGTTCCTGAAGATACTGCTTTATCTTGTCGAATGCCTTCTGGCAATCCTCATTCCAGATAATCGCCTGATCTTTCTTTAAAAGCTTGAACATCGGTTCACACGTGGCCGTGAGCCGAGAGATAAACCTTGCAATGTAGTTTATTCTGCCCAAGAAACCACGAACTTCTTTTTCTGTTTTTGGCACTGGCATTTCTTGTATCGCCTTAATCTTCGCAGGATCAACCTCGATGCCTCTTTCGCTCACGATAAACCCCAGTAACTTTCCGGACCGTACTCCGAAAGTACACTTGTTAGGATTCAGCCTCAACCTGAACTTCCTAAGCCTCTCAAAAAGCTTCAGCAAATTGACCAGATGTCCCTCCTCCGTTTGGGACTTCGTAATCATGTCATCAACATAGACTTCAATCTCCTGATGAATCATGTCATGAAACAACGTAACCATTGCTCGTTGGTAAGTGGCCCCTGCGTTCTTCAAACCGAAAGGCATTACCTTGTAGCAAAATGTTCCCCAAGGAGTGATAAACGTCGTTTTCTCCATGTCCTACGGCGCCATCTTGATCTGATTGTAACCGGAGAAGCCATCCATGAACGAAAACACGGAGAACTGGGCTGTGTTGTCGAACAACACATCGATATAAGGCAACGGGAAATCATCTTTAGGGCTCGCCCTATTCAAATCCCGATAATCGACGCACATGCGTACCTTACCGTCCTTCTTCGGTACAGGCACTATGTTGGCGACCCACGGAGGGTAAGTAGTGACCGCTAAGAAGCCAGCATCAAGCTGTTTCTGCACTTCATCTTTGATCTTAACGGCCATATCTGGTCTCGTCCTCCTAAGCTTCTGCTTAACGGGAGGACAATCTTCTCGCAGCGGCAAGTGGTGGACCACGATGTCCGTGTCAAGTCCGGGCATATCTTTGTATGACCAAGCAAAGACGTCACTATACTCTCTCATCATCTCGACTAATCTCTACTTGACATCACTCTGCAGTGCAGCCCCTATCCTGATGTTTCTGACGAGCTCTTCAGAACCCAGATTCACGATCTCGATCTCCTCCTCATGAGGCAGAATAACTTTCTCCTCTTGTTTCAATAAGCGGGCCAACTCTTCAGGAAGGTCTTCGTCTTCATCAATCTCTTCTTCGGCTTGATAGACCGGGCAATCGAAGTCGAAGTGAGCCGTAGAAGGTCCAGAGTCGATGTCATTTGTTATGTGGATCCTGCAATAACACGGGTTAAGTTTAAAACAAGGATATGCAGGTTAGCACAAACCTCATTGCCATTTTATTGTTTTTCAAAACAAATATAAAACAGGAATAACAGAGATCACAATATTTGAATACGAAGAAAACGCCTTTGATTTATTAACAAAATGCATGTACATAATCCAACAAGGCCCTGACAATAAAACCACTATGCCCCGGGTAGGACATAGGGTTGTACAATGATTGGAAAAAGTAAATCATTACTCTTCGCTTGTCATTTGGATGATATCCTTGACGGACCAATTGTTGAGGCCCTCGCCTGGCTTGCTTGGCTGGATCCAAGAGTCGAGGTCACAGTCGCTATCTCCGCTGTCTTCAGACACCGCGCTGATACTTTCGAAAATCACTCCGCCACTGGTAAACTGGATCGGCCCTTTACCTCGAGACGCGCTGCTAGAAGAAGAAGAAGCTTCAGCTCCAGGAGAATACCCCAACCCAAACCTGTCTTGCTTGTTAGGTATCTCCAAAATTTGCCTCCAACCTGGGGTAGATCCGGCTTGGACAACGGCCCGAGCTTCCTTGAACGAGGAGAGAGTCATCTCTGGCTTTTCAGTGACTACATGAGCTACGTCCTTCACTTTGACGGCTTCGAACGCTTGGCATAGAGTCTCATAGATTTCGCCATCCATCTCCACATACTTGAAGGACGACAAATGGCTCACCATTATGTTTTCCTCGCCACAAACGGTCACGATGCTACCCCCGACAGCATATTTGAGTTTCTGGTGCAACGTGGAGGTCACGACACCAGTAGCATGGATCCACGGCCGGCCCAAGAGACAACTGTAGGCAGGCATGATGTCCATAATATAAAAGACCGCGTCGAACGTTTCCGACCCGACTTGGATCGGCAGGGTCACCTCCCCGAAAACGTGGCGTTTAGTTCCGTCGAATGCCTTCACAACCAGATCACTGGGTGTGTAAATCACTCCACGAGTATCCAACTTCACTAATGCCTTCTTCGGAAGAACATTAAGTGACGAACCCGTGTCCACCAACACGTGCGACATAGTCGTGCCCCTACACTTTATCGAGATGTGCAGGGCGCTATTGTGATTCCTCCCTTTTGGCGTCAGCTCAAGGACAGTGAAACCTAGCCCATTTCCAGCATTTACGTGGGTTACGACCTCTTCTAGCTGATTTACCGATATTTCCTGCGGTACATATGCGGCGTTCAACACCTTCAGCAGCGCATTGCGGTGTGCTTCAGAACACAGCAACAAGTTCAGAATGGAAATCTTCGAGGGCGTCTGATGGAGATGATCTACAATCTTGTAGTCACTCTTTTTAATCAACCGCATAAACTCCTCGGCATCTTTAACAAGAAAGTCTTTTTCTGCCCCACGCGGGACCTCTTCAACGACTTTACTTTTACCCTTATCAGCCGCATCAGCTATGACCGCTTTATCCGCCACGACCTCTGGTGGTGCAAACACTCTTCTGCTGCGAGTAATACCACTGATTCCCGCAAGGTTCTCCGCCGTCGACCCAAACGGTTCCAGCTCCAATTTCTGGCCGTTGCAGTAGACTTCAGCCCCATAATGCCACGGGACGGCGTTAGTGCTCTCGAAGGGTATCGGCCCAGCTTTGGTGATGGTAATTGTGGGCGGTCTGGGCGCCGAAATAGTTATTGTCCGGCGAGGGATGGTGATGGTGGCGACCTCATCGGCTTGCTTCAGCACCACCTCTCCTGATCCACTTTCAGCCCTCTGGCTAAACTGCAATATCCCCTCAGTCATCAGACTTTGAATTCCCTCTACCAACTGCTCACATCCATCAGAACGTGTGGCACAGTCCATACATAGCTCTCCGCAACCTGGAAAGAAACCTCTTTTCAGCAACTTAGCTTTAACGAAGCTAATCGGCGTCTTCAGATCTCTGACGTCAGTCAACAAATCTGCACTCTCGTCTTCGATAATGGCGTTCACTCCACCTCCCCTATGATTCGGCATAGGGTTCTTCGTGACATTTGGCACATTGTCCGAGAAGTTGATGATCTTGGAATCCACCATGTCCTACACCTTGTGCTTGAAGGCTTTGCAATTCTCTATTGTGTGGCCTGGTGCCCCTGAGTGAAACTCACAAGTTGCATTTGCGTCATAACCTGGTGGCGGCGCCCCTGTCAAGGGAGCTAGCGTTCTCTTCTGGATCAACTGTAGCTGAAGCAGAGTCTGCAATAGTTGCGCGTACGACATGGGCGGTGTCTAGAGGTGACGGCTCGACAGAGGTGCCCTATTCTAATACTTTTTGTACCCTTGTTGATTCGGATGTTGCTGCTGTGGCTGTTGAACTGCCGGGATAGTTATACTGGCCACCTGTTGGTGAGGACCTTTACCCTTCCTTCGAGCATTGGACACAGCGCTCGTTTCTCCTTCTCGTCTTTTTCCACCATAAGGTTTCTTGCCTCCTCCAGCTGAGGATGAATCACCTTGAATTTTCCCGAGTTTGATCCCATTTTCAATGTGCTCACCCGTGATAATGAGATCTGAGAAGGTTCCAGACATACCGCTGACCAATTTCTCATAATAAACCCCTGGGAGGGTGGCTACGAACATTTGCACAAGCTCACGTTCAACCATCGGCGGCTGAACCCTGGCTGCCAACTCACGCCACCGCTGGGCATATTCCTTAAACCCTTCATTATTCCTCTGCGACAGATTCTGTAGCTGAACTCGGTTCGGGGCCAAGTCGATATTGTATTGGTAGTGGTGCACAAATGCTTCAGCAAGATCCTTCCACGTGCGCACACTAGTAGGCTCCTGACTCATGTACCACTCGAGGGATGGCCCAGAAAGACTGTCTTGAAAGAAGTGCATCAGCAACTTCTCATCTTCGGAATGAGCAGACATCTTCCTGTAATACGATCCCAGGTGCACACGAGGGCAAGTGGTGCCCTTGTACTTTTCGAAGTCAGGTACCTTGAACTTGGGAGGCACCTTGAAATCAGCAATTAATCCCAATTTGGACATATCAATGCCCAAAGTATTCTGATTCTCGATATCTCTCATCTTATCTTCAAGTGCTTTGAATCTAAGTCGTGCTTCAGCATTCAGCTCCCCTTCAGCAGCTCTCTGAGAGAACACATCGTCCTGACGATCCTCTAGCCATGGCTGAGGCACAAACAGATTCCCGACGCCTGCATTGCCGTTGCCCGACCCGACATTGACATTAGCTCCCAAACTCCCATTACCGACGCCCGTCGTATTGAGTCCGATGTTGGTCATCACATTGCCGTTGGCACTGCCGTTGCCCCCGGTCACGGGAACACCATTCTGTGGAGTTTCAACTGGTGGAGGAGTAGGCACAGTCCCGCCATGGAGTACGCCATTGCTATCAACCCTCGAAATCAGAGGGTGAACCAAAGTTCTGAGCTGATCCTGGCCATTGGCGACCCCCTGCATGAGCTCCATGAAGCGATCCATTCTTTCGCGGAGTTCCTGAACATCAGTTTGCACTTGCTCCATGATCCTGGTTGATTAGCTCTAGTCAGATAGCGGTGAATAGGTCTCTGATCAATCCTGGAACCACCGAAAACAACCTGAAACAACCTGAAAAAACCCTGCAACAACCTGTCAAACACAAAAGGGTTAGGAAAAACAACAGAATGCTCGTTATGCAAATGCTTCATGCAAATGCAAACGCATGTCTGTGCATTAGGGAGATCTCCCTTGATCCTAGTGCCTGAGTGCCAGTGCTGATAATAAGAAGACGTCTGAGTCCAATCATGGAAATAACAATCTCATATATAAAGAAAGCCCATCAAGGCAGTACATAGCATCAGCGAGTACAAGATGAATCAACAGCGTGACCTCAGCCAACAAGCCTGGTGATGGTCAGCATACAACAATGATCAAAACAAAAGGAATACAAATAGTCAAGTACGGCCACATGCGCGATACTCTTCTAACAACTCCCTCGTTTCTGGATGATCAGGCAGCGTGAGTAACCCTTCGACGAGTAATTCCCTCTGCACAATAGTGTACTGAAGTCCTTCGACCAAACCTTCCCATGCTCCTTTGCCGAAGCAATCTTCTAACTTCCGTTTCTTGGACTCAAACGTCAGTTTGCGCTCCTTCAGGTTAGCGAGAGCTTTGTCGAGCTGGCCTTCGACGGCGTATCTGCGAGCGGTTTCTTCATCAAACTTCTTCTCACTGTCCTTCACCTGGGCTTCCAGCTTGGAGATCTGTAGCATCAGCTTATCCTCCCGCTCTTTCCTGGTGGCCAGGGAAGCCTTCCAGTGCTGGTTGAACTTGGATATCCTCCGATATGCTTCGTCCAAGTGTTGCTTCTTCGTAGCCAGTACGTCGTTGACAACTTTGAAGTCTTGACCCATGCGTTCACGCTCGGCTATCTGCTTAGTCAGGTCTGTCCCCAGCCGGTTCACCAGCTCTGTCTGCCTTTTGAAAGAATGAACGACTTCGTTCCTTTTGCTTCGGAGCTGAGCCAATTCCTTCTCCAGTTCTTCGTTTGCCCGCTTCAATTCATCTCGCTCAGCCAACACCTGATTATGCTGCTGGATGGGCACAGTAGTAGGCTCTTCAATCATTGGAGGGCTTTCTGGCTTGGCACGAGGAAACGACTACCCTATAGCATCTGCTCTGGCTCTAATCCAAGTCACGTACGGAGGGTAGGCTTGGTTGTTGCTTCTCCCCAGCAATGGCTTTCCCTTCTTACTGATACCATTCCAGGCGCGCTGAAGCTTGGACAACAGATCCCCTTCTAGAAGACCAGTGAGGTACAGAGATTCCTGTACCTCTTCCTCCCTCGGCGGAGCTCTCAAAGCATACGCGAATTGTCGGACCAGCAAAGCCGGATTGTAGTTTATACAGCCTTTCCTGCCTATCAAAGGCACATTTGGAAACCCGCTGCAGCTGAAGATCACCTTAGTACCCAACCTATCTCTGTCAAACCAATCAATATCCTCTGCAGATAAGCTCATCAGACGCTCGGACCACTCAGTTGTGGATGCAGACGAGACGAAAGGACCCCTCTTAGGGAAATGACTATCAAGCCATTTATAAAGCAAGGGTACACAGCATGAGACATTCTTGCCCCTCCTGTTCTCGTTTTTGTAGTGGATAGAATGGTAGACATCTCCTATCAAGGTAGGGACTGGATTCCCTGAAGCAAAGATATGAAATGCGTCGAAGTCTACAAAATCGGGCATATTGGGGAACAGGATGATGCCATATATGCACAGAGCGAGAATGGCGTTGAACGCGACCCAACATCCGTCTCTGGCGCACTGCTGAGCCTTTCCCACTAGAAACTGCAAGGAGAACCTGGG
This sequence comes from Lathyrus sativus, assembly GCA_963859935.3. Taxonomy (NCBI): domain Eukaryota; kingdom Viridiplantae; phylum Streptophyta; class Magnoliopsida; order Fabales; family Fabaceae; genus Lathyrus; species Lathyrus sativus. The sequence goes on from OZ012736.1 coordinate 281,281,767, forward strand.
AACCTTGTTCCAACTAGACAATACCAACTTGGAGGCATCCAGATGAAGTGAAGGAGCTAAACCAGCCAGATCAGGCTCAACATCCATATGAATGAAAGGCATCCGCCTCTTGATAGGCACACCTAACAAATCAGCATATTCTTCTAGCGTGGGTGCGAGAACAAAATCCTGGAAAGTGAAACATCTCAACGGAGGGTCGTAGAACTGCAGCAGAGCGTGCAACCCATTCAACTCGAACGCAGAAGGTTTACGAACCAAACTGAGCAACTTGCCGTAAGATTTTCTGAACTCATCCCTCATGGAATCATCTGCTAAAGCTATCAAACCAGTCAGCTTGACCACATCAGGGGCATGGAACTTGTAAGCCACGGTCTTCCTCAGAGAACCCATAACAATACAATAGGAGGCAAGAAATCCTGGATCGGGGAAAACGGTACCTGCAACACAGACACACGTTAATGAAATGCAAATGAATATGCAAAATAATGTGAAATGCAATCATGCAGCAGGAGATCAGGGCCACTGTGCTGTGGAGATTCTGTATCAACAAAACCATAATGCTGCTCTATCAAGAACAACCACTGATAAGAAGAGAACTCCGGTATCGGACCACAAATCTGCTCTGTCAAGAACAACCATCTGATAGGGCCATATACACAAGATCATAATTCTGCTCTGTCAAGAACAAACGTCTGATAATAAAGACCTCTGATATAGGACCAAGAAATCTGCTCTATCAAGAACAAACATCTGATAATAAAACTCTGTTCTATCAAGAACAAACATACATCTGCTGATGAGATCTTCAGATCCCAATCATAAATCTGCTCTATCAAGAACAACCAACTGATGACCAAAACTCTGCTCTATCAAGAACAAACATCCGATAATAAAACTCTGTTCTATCAAGAACAGACACCTGATAATGAGATCCTCAGACCCCAGTCATAAACCTGCTCTGTCAAGAACAATCACCCATCTGATGATAAGATCCTCTGATCAAAACTTGCTCTATCAAGAACAAGTACACATCTGATGATAAGATCCTCTGATCCCAACAAAACTGATTCGCTGTCAAGAAAAACCAGGTAATTTGAAGGTCAAGGTTTCCTGCAATAAATCCAACCCTGCTCACAGGTATGGACCTAAACTGACTCAAGTTCGGCATCCTATGCGTTCATCAGCGTCACAGACATCCAAGAGGGGTGATACGATACCCAGAAGGTGTGGCATCACCAGCTCATGAAGCGGCCTCACTCGGCTGAATCACAAATGATCGGTCCCTAGAGTCGACAATCCACCAAACCAGCAACCGTCTCAACCCAAGGGGTTGAAAGAGAAGCCAACCGGGAGAACCTCGTCTGAGCGTGGATTTCATGAGACACTAGTGCCTGCAAAGCAAGCACGCGCCCACTAATTTACACAACTAATGCTATGTTCACTCAAGCCTGGGTCTGGCTTCTCACTCATCAGAATGCCCCTTCCCACAACAGCACAGATAATCATATCATACTGAAAAATAAAATGCGGGAAATAAAATGCGATAAATAAACACAACCCAACAAGTAATCATACAAGCGCTAGGAATGACTCGCATAGGGAACCGGAGAACCAGAGATTCTGGGTTCGATCCCCAGCAGAGTCGCCAGCTGTCGCTTTCGCGAAAATAAGGTGTCGGCACAACAGAAGAGTCGCCACCTTTCGTTATTTATCCCTCGGAGCGGGAAAGGAAACGATCGGAAAAACCTGACGAAAAAGGTATAAGACAAGGTCGTCGCAACCGTTGTCTGGGTTCGGGAGTCGGTTACGCAAGGGGAAGGTATTAGCACCCCTCACGTCCGTCGTACTCGACGGGATCCACGCTTATTGTGTTTACTGGACGAGTTGGTTTATCTATCTACCTATCAAGGCTGGCTTAAAACAGAAAAGAAAATGACTCGGCAAAGCGTCGCGCTTTATGCCTATGTATTCTCATCAGAGAATGAGAAATCAGAGTCAACGTAGTTCGGCCTACGACTGGTTACGGGGGAGGTGGCTCGCCAATACATCAGTATTGTGCCTACGTGCTCTCAACAGGTATGAGAGATCAGAGCTTACGTAGTTCGGGCTAATACGGATTACGGGAATTCAGATTCATCTGTTTTATCGAGTAGGGTTAAACAACAGTTCCAGCAGTTAGGGACAAAGCCTGTTTGCGGTGGCGCTGAAGTTTAACGACACTCTTTTCTTCAGAAAAGCTTTCCTTTGAATTACGGGCCCACGGGGCAAAAAGGTTTGAAGTTTGTTTTCTGTCTTTTACGAAAGAAGTGTTTTTTATTGTGTTTGCAATTTCAATCGCACTAAAGACTATGACCTGAGAGTGAATGCGTCGCATGTCACCCAAAGGGTGCCATACTAAACATCCAGACTGTGGAAAAGAAACTCTCCCACAATCCTTTCTCAGATAGCTTAAGGCTCGTAACGTACGAAAGAAATCATTCATGATTACTGTATCTTAGGTTGTTTTGAGATGAGAAGGGAACAGGCTCAACTAAAGGGAGGCTATCAAGTCCTACTGTTGTCATGCCAAGGATTCATCCTATGGTTGAAGTTTGAACAGGGAACTCCTAGAAGTTATCATGCATAGGTTTCAACCTAAAGTTCTATCATCATTTCCTTATCAAAGGAAATGAGAGTCTTAAGGGATCATATCAATGATACACAGAAACATATAAAACATCAGCTTAAACAGTAAACGACTGTAAAATGCATGCAATGCAAGTGAGGGAGGAAATGTGTGCGGGGCATCAGCCTCCACAAGCTCATCTCAACCTCAAGCCAGAATGAATAACAGTAATCATACTGAAATAAAACAACATGCTATCAAGCAAAAAAACCACAGTAAACTGCAATCATACAGATAAAATAAAATCATGCTATCAAGCAAAACAAACCACATGGGCAAGGGAGCTGGGCTCTACCGAATACCCGCAAGCAAAGCCATACAGTAACAGTACAAGCAGAGGGAGCAACTCAACCTCTAGTGCAATCATGCTCCTAGATTCTACCTAGTCTAGATATGAACTTATTCTAATGCATCAAGCAAGTCAAACAAGGCACATCAATACAGAAAAGAAAACAAACAAGAAAGCAGATCAACTCCTCTCTCAACTTCAAACTTCAGCTCTTCTAACAGCAACTCAGTCCTCATACTTCCATCACCCTTGACAAATATCAATTTGCTTCTCCAGGTTTCCACCCTTCCCCATAAGTTTCAACTTATTCTCTCTTCTCCAAGCTTCAGCTCTTTAATCAGTTCCACCTTCAGGCTTCACCCTTAACCACAAGTATCAACTTGATTCCTTTAGGATCTCCAAGCTTCAAAGTAAGTATCAACTTATCCTTTGTTCTTCAAGCTTCAGCTGAAATGGCAATGCTTAAGGAATCATCCTCCATAAGTATCAACTTAGTCTTCCCTTACTACAAGCTTCAGCTTCTCTGAGTAGTCTTCAATCACTTAGAAGTGTCAACTTCATCCTTCAATCTTTAAGCCTCAGCTCTTCATTCAGTCTTTACTGGGTCTTCAAGTATCAACTTGCTCTCCAAGCCTCAGCTGCAATGGCAATGCTCAAGGAATCATCCTCTTCCATACTCATCAATGAAGTCTTCATTTTCAAGCCCAACATCTCTCAAGATTCTCAAACCTGAAGAAATCACTTAACTGGATAAGCTGGGGTGTTAAACTTCTTATTGACCACCAAAGGTGACCTATAAGGGTTTAACATCAGGAGAATGGTTCCCTCAAAATTTCTACTTCCTAGGTACCATCACTTATCCCTCCTAAGGAGGGAGGTGAATACCATGGAAGGACTTTGAATCATGGGGAAGAATGGAGGTGAAAGATACCATCCATGTTTAAGAAAGGAACTAGCTAGGTCTAAGCTCTACTTAATCCCTAACCCTAAAACAACAACAAAACAAACAAGATTCTCAAGCTCTCAAGCTCCTTCTCCAATCTAAAGTCTTTTACTATGCTCCTCCATGCTCCTCAAAGCAAGACCAAGCTCACCAAGCCCATAAAGCAAAGCAAACAAAATACAAGCCCACAAGGGCAACACAAACAATCATCAACTACAAAAATCATCTAAAAATAGTATACTATTATATTAAAATCTAATATAATTCCTAGGGGATCCTATATACCTACCCTTAATACCCCTATATGTCCCAATGTCTAACTTGACCTAGAAACCCAAAATTCTAGTGTTATTGTGGACCTATGTTAAGGATTGACCTAAATCTACACAACCTAAAGTCATCTATTCAAAACTAATCAAAAATTAATCACAAAATTATGGAATAAATCCAGAGGGGAGTTAAAGTCCTAATCTAACTATCCTAAAAAGAATAGCCTAAAAATTGAAAGGGAACTATCGAAACAAAATTCTACAAATCTATGCATCAACATAAAATGAATTAAAATGCTATTAAAAGATAAAATACACAAAAAATATTAAAAATGCATGGAATGCAAATATTATGGTTTTATAATTTTCTAGACATTAACATGAAATGGGAGAAAAAATCCCCATGCAAAAATCATTAATTTTCTATTTATTATGATTTTCCAAAGATTAATGAAAAATGGAGAAAAAGAAATTAAAATGGGAAAATATTGGTGTGAATAGCAACTATATTCAGTACAATATCCAGGTGGGCTTAAAATGGGGGTGGGGATATCAACGCGCGCCAGGCCCAATTATTAGTAAGAAATTAATTCACAAATTATAAAGAAAAAGAAAAAGAAACGGTGCAGTTAGTAACAAAAACTAGTTCAAAACAATCATGGGCCATGAATGGGGGTGTGGTTATCAAACTCAACTTAAGCCCAATACCACAGGTTTAATGAAACGCTTCGTTTTGGTGTCTTCAGACTCCCTCTTCAAATGTGAGATTAAATCTCAGCCTCACGATCCACGCCCAGTCAACGGGTCCAATCTCCATCCAACGGCCATGTCTTCGTCTTCTTCCTCCAGCCAAGGTTCAAAATGAGGAAGCCATGGAAACAGAGCTCCATAGTGAATCTTCACCCAACTCGTATCACCTCAATTCTCCATGAAAAACTAAAATTCCAAACCCTAATCCACTCTAAATTCCATGCTGATCACAGCCATGGCCTCAAAATCAATTGAAGTGCCCTAAATCTCCAAACCCGATCCAAGATCAAAAATAAGCTCAGATATCAACTTCAACAATTCTTGAAATTAATTACCTCAGAATGATCACCACCTCACCCTGGTTAATTCTTGATATCAAATTCATGCTATAGCTCACTATATCTTGTGTTCTTGATCCAAACAAAAATGGTGTCATCAACTCAACCTTCACCAATTGATCTCAAACTTCCCAGAATCCATCACCTAATTGTCTCTAACCGTTCTAACCTAACAATTCTCCCTAATCATGCTTAAATTATGGTGTAGAAGAAAAGTTACTAACCTGTCAAATCTTGAACACCAGATAGGGTAATCCTCCACTTCAAGCTCTCAAACTCTTCAGAATCAATCCTTGAATGATGATAAAGCTTCTGTTTGCAAAAGATTGGACCAAGAAAGCTTGAATCTCCAAACCCGATTATGACTTGCAACCTTCAAAATCCAAATGCTATCTCTTCAGTTCTTCATGCTCTTGCCTTCAATTTGGTATGTACAGCTTCAGTGTGATCAATGGAATGTGTTTGGATTGAAAGAAGAAATGGAAATGAATCAGAATGTGGAATTTGATTTCAACTTGCAATGGAAGCAATTGAAATGGCTATCTCACTCTCCTCTCTAATCTCTCACCAACCTTGCATCTGAGCAAGTTCTAAACCATATATAGAATGCATTGGACCTCTCTAGAACCATGATGGCTTTCAAGACATCTCATAAGCTCTATCAAAGCTTCAAGTCCATCCTCATAGCCTCCGAATCATCTGAGGAGCTCCCACAACTCTCAAGTTATGAGGCACACAACCTTGGTTTCAACCAATCTCTCTGAGGATCACTTAACTTCTCTGACAAAGATATCCACCTTTGAACATTTGAATAACCTTCTTGGCTAGCTTCAAAGTCTTGTATAGCTCTTGATTGGTAATCATACCTCTTGATCTACTACACACATATCAATGAAATGCAGATGATAATGCTAATGAACACAAGCTAGGTAAATAGATGTTGGTCAAATTTTGGGGTGCAACATCACCAAAAAGTCTCGCTTCTATTTTCTTATTATATGTTTGCAAGATTTGTCTTATTGGTGATAAGTATTGCACATAATAGCATTGCGGTAGAAAGAAATTAAGCAATTACTTATTCTCTTAGGGTAACTAAAGGGTGACGTCGACTCTGAAAAACATGCAGGAATACCGTTTGAAACCACGAAGTGACCCGACCGAGGCAAAAATCATCTAGCCCATAAGAAACTGGCATTAAATTGGGAGTCTTAGCATCTCCAAAATTGGATTGTAGCATGAAGAAACGATGTCGGGAAGTCAAGCTTGTTCCCCATCCGTTTCAAAGCCCAATCATATTTGGCACCTTTTTGTTTTGAAGCCACTTTCGGTTGATACCTCTTTGTAAAACAACCTCTGACTAGTACCTTTCACCTTACATGTCTCCTTTTCCCCAGCAAGCCCAACCACGTTTGGCGCGATTATTATTCTAGACTCTCTCATATCCCCAGCATTCTGCATACATCTTGCATCATATGCATACTCTAAAACATAGCATACTTCACCGGCTCTTGCATCTCTGCGCGTCAGCATTTACATTTGCATTTCCATTCGTTATGGAACATTATTATCATCAACCATTAACATGTGCGAGTTGAGGTCCAGGATCAATCTCGAGATTTCCAAGACCGTATTCAGCCCAGTCAGGGGCATTTTCTTCAAGACCGTGGGTGTTCCCCACGAAGTTGTTACAACCTTAGGGTTGATCAGTTTTCAAGATGATATTCATCCCAGTCAGGGGCATCTTCTTCAAGACCGTGGGCATTCCCCACGAAGTTGTTCAACCTTTTATTAGCAAACTCAATAATTTCAAAGCAAGATTCAGCCCAGTCAGGGGTATCTTCTGCAAGTCCGTGGGCGTTCCCCATGAAGTTGTTCAACCTTTTGTTTGTCAAATTCAAGAGTTTCAAAATGACGTTCAACCCAGTCAGGGGCATCTCCTTCGAAGCCGTGAGTGTTCCTCACAAAGCTGTTCAACCTGTTTTTGACCAAGATCGAGAGTTTTAAAGTAAAACTCAGCCCAGTCAGGGGCATCTTCTCCAAAGTTCATGGGTGTTCCTTGTGAAATTATTTCAATCTTTCGTGGTCAAAGTTGTGACCTCCAAGCAAGTCAGTGGATGTTCCCCATTGATTTATCTCAATCCAATCTTCCTCTTAGGCGTCCCCCAGTGAGTTGTCTCCAACAAACTTGACCTTTTGTCAGTTGCCTTACTATCATCCTTTCGATGATAGCTGAACCCCATTAGTTCAACCTAGCCTGCATCCTTTTAGTGTTGGTTTCCTCCAAGATTGGGAAGTTATTATAATCCTTCTAGTGGTAGTAACTTATGTGCTTCACTTTATCATCCTTTTGGTGATGGGTCTGTCATCCTTTTGGTGCCAGATTGCACGAGTGTTGCTCTACCATCCTTTTGGTGGTAGTAGCCGATGCGAGTTTGCTCCATCGTTCTTTTGGTATTGGGTCTGTCATCCTTTCAGTACCAGATTATGCGAGTATCGCTTTATCATCCTTTCGGTGGTAGAAGCTTATGTGTCTGTCGCTCCATCATCCTTTGGTGATGGGTCTGTCATCCTTTTGGTGTCGGATTGCCTCTGTTATCATCTTTTTAGTGATAACAACCTTTGCCAGTTACTTAGTGTCAACTTGAGGGTCGACATTGATTTGTTATTTCACTTCCCAAGCACCTTCTTTCTTTTTGGACAAATTCAGGGTCTTCTTCATATCTAATTGACTTCTACCTCGAAAGAAAGAATGTTGTAGCAGTTCATCTCACTAGGTTTAAGCCAATTAGACAGAGGCATCTGTCACACCCCAAATTCGTCTTACTCGTGTATGGTTCTCATCTGTGCACCCAACCACTAACGATTATTCTAAAGATCAAAAAATATGTTGATCTTGTTCAGGGTGTTGTTGGGTTGAATTAAATAGAATTGAACATCATTTGAGGTTCATCAAGGAGAGAATAAAGTGCATTATGTGTTGAGGTTCGTCTGGGAATTTGACCTAATTATTTAGTCAGTCAAGAGAGGGCTTCATAGTCAGATCAGAGTATGTATGGCATAAGGTGTGGGTGCTTAAGATATCAATCAGGGTTTTGGTGCTTAAATCATCTGTATATGGTTCAGGTCGTCAGGTTGTGTCAACTTCTTTATGCTTTATGGCTGATAGTAATCAGGATCTAGTTCCATTCTTCAATCAGGGTTTATGCAATGCTTTGGAGTTCAAATCGTAATTCATAATTTCTCCAATTTGAAAGCATGATTTTGTTTGATCAAGAAGGCTTATAGCGAAAGACTAGTTTATCAATATTCAAGTAGCAAAATTCATTCCAATGTTTTAGGTTATTCAAGAAGAACTCAAAGAGGTTTAGAATTTGATTTTTTAGCGTGATTATTTTTTAAATCAATAAAAGCTTAATATCAAGACGAAAATACGAGGTTCGATTGTCACTTTTTGTCGTGGTTTCAAACGAGGTCAAAAATGGGAGTTTCAAATTGTTGGAATACAATGTTTTTAAAATTATCATTTCAAGCATATAGTACAAGATGTGGAGGGTGCAAATCCAAGCCTCAAATTACAATTCCAAAAGCCCAATTAACAAAAGTATCACAAGCGCATTACATAGAAAATTACACAAAAAAATAAATTTTCATTGATTAATAAAAGCCCATTTCAAAGAGCTACATGAAATAAGGCCCAAGCTCTATCAAATGTTACAAGGAAAAGTCAGAATTAACATGAGAAATTGATGAAAGCTAGCATGGCCCATAATTTTTAACTTTTTCTTGACGACTTTCTACAGCCAAGTCTCATGAGCCACGATCTCTACTCAGTACATAGCCGTCAACGTCTTCTTCCGTGAATGATACCCAACACAACATGATGGTCATACAACCCACTCCTTCCTGTAAAAGGCCATAGTACACAACATTAACCATGACTTGCACAGGAAACAACAACAAACAATTCACAAACCAATTGTCCCCAAAAACAACGCTGCAGCAACGCGTTTCCACTACTAAATGATCGACAACAGAGCCATGTGATTTTCAAAACCGTACCACAACACAGACGACGTCATGTCCGTGTTCACCCTCTCTATAAAGTTGAATCCATTCACACTCATCGGGGGAGACCTCTCGACTGTTTCTACCTCCTTCATAAATAAATAAAACCAATACAATGCTGCTGAAATTCCTCCATTTCCCTCCTAAATTACCAACCTCAAAACTTCCAAATCTCAACCCAGATTTAGGCTTTGAAAGCATCATTTTTCTGCACTAAAAACAATGTCCATGTGTATCGAGAGAAATCATCAACAATAACTAAAGCATAAAGGCTACCTCTGAAGCTTTTCGTTCTTGATGGACAAAAAAGATCCATATGTAACAATTAAAGTGGTCTTGATGTAGAAACCACTTGCTTGGATTTGAAAGTTGTCTTGGCCTATTTTCCCTTTTGACATGCATCGCATAATTTATCCTTGATGAATTTTATCTTCGAAAGTCCAACAACTAGATCATGATTTATCAATTTGTTTAGATGCTCCATGTGAATGTGAGCAAATATTTTATGCTAAAGCCACGCCTCGTTGTTGTTCGCCATAAGAAACTTTACCTTCAAGGAAGAATCATCAAAAGAGATCATAAAAATATTATTATATCTTTTACCTTTTAGCAAAATGTCATGGGTGACTTCATGTTCTATCAAACATTCATCCTTTGTGAAGTTGATTCGGAATCCTTTGTCACACACTTGACTTATGCTAAGTAGGTTGTGTTTAAGGCCTTCCACATAAAGGACGTCTTCGATGATTGTACATGGAGGTGCACCAATGGTTCCAACTCCAAATGTTTTTCCTTTATTATCATCACCGTAAGTAACGTATCCTTTGGCCTTTAATGATAGACTTGAAAATTTGTTTATGTCTCCCGTCATATGCTTTGAACAACCGCTATCAAGATACCATTGATTATAAGTTTTCTTCAAGCATACCTACAACACAAAATCAAGTAGTGTTAGGTACCCAAATTGCTTTGGGTCCTTGATAGTTAGTACCCTTTTCAACCCACACATAATGCCCTTTAGCAACACCAAAGTTGCACACATAGCAAGCATTAGGTGTATGGCCTTTGATTCCACAATAAAAACAAGTAGGTTGAAAATGACTTCTATATCAAGGAATATAATTCTTTTTCTTTACAACTCTTTTCTTGTTATGACTTTGATGCTGAATTTTAGAAGTGTTGGCCTTTTCTTTCACAACTTGTTCACTTGCTTTTACAAAAATGGTTTTATTTTTGCTTGGTTTGGAAAACTTAGAATATCCTAGTCCACTTTTATCATTAGGATATCTTTGATGCCTAAGAATTTCCTCCAAGCCAATTTGACCTTTTTCGTATCTTTCTAAAACTCTTTTAAGTTGAACAATTTGGAAAGATAAGGATTCACAATTTTTGCATACAAGACTTTGTTTTTCATCCACCAATTTTTGTTTTTCATTTTCAATATTTTTCATGAAAACAATATTTTGTTCTTCTAAAAATGAAATTCTTTTCTTTTGGGATGAAATGCTTTTATACAAAGTCTTGCATTCCTTTAGAAGTTCATCTATGACTTCTTGTGCATCATTATCATAAATAGAAAAGTCGTTACTAACCTCATCAATTTCTTCATCGAAATTATGTGACGCCATAAGAGCCATATTTGCACATTCATCGCTTTCCGACTCCGATGATGAACTTATCTCATTATCGTCCCAAGCAACATAGGCCTTCTTATTTTTGAAGTCCTTCTTGCCTTTGAATTTTCCTTTATTTGCAAGCTTTGGGCAATCCGACTTTATATGACCTTGCTTCCCACATTCGTATCATGTGATTTCTTGATTTGATGTGGATGCATCCTTTTTCCTGAAATGTCTATTCTTTTTAGGAAAAGAGGAATTTTTATTATTATTAAAAAACATACCAAGCTTCTTTACTAAAAGCATGAAATTCTCATCTTCGGAAGATTCATCGTTTTTGTCATCCTTCGTGTCAATCTTCAAGGAAATTCCTTTGGACTTTTTATCTTGACTTTCATGCTTCTCAAGCCTTCCAAGTTCCAATTCATGCTCTTGAAGTTTGCCAAATAAAGAAGCGGATGTCATCATTGAAAGACTCTTCTTTTCCTAAATAGCGGTCACCTTTGGTTGCCATTCTCTTGTTAAGGATCTTAGGACTTTCAAGTTGAGATCATCATTGGTGAAGGTCTTCCCGAGAGCAATCAAATGATTTGTTAGATGTACGAATCTTTTTTGTAAGGCAACAATAGATTCACCGGGCTGCATACGGAACATCTCATATTCTTGGCTTAACGTGTTGAGTCTTGATCTTTTTACTTCTGCTGTTCCTTCATGCGTTTCTACCAAGGTGTCCCAAATCTCCTTTTCCGATTTACATTGTGATATACGAAATAATTCGTCCATACTGAGAGCGCTTTGAAGTATGTTGATTGCTTTCTTTTCATTTAAGATTCTCTTCTTGTCATCTTCATCATAAGAGGATTTTATCTTTGGAGTGTCTACGTTGTTTATGACACTCATAGGAACATGCGGACCATTTTCCACTGTTTCCCATATGCCGTCTCTTTGAGCCTCAATATGTTCTTTCATTCGGATTTTCCAAAAATCGAAATATTCTCCAGAAAAGAGTGGTGGTTTGTTACTACTTCCACCATCTTTGAAAACCGGGTTGGTGCTAGCGGAAGCCATACTGAATCGTTAGGAACAAGTTACCTTAACCTGCTGTGATGCCAATTGTAAGTACAGAGTATGCCTAAGAGGGGGGGTGAATTAGGCTTTTAGGGACTTTTTCCGGTTTTGGTATTCTTGAATTTTACTTCTTTTAAGAATGTTGGTGATGAAAGCAGTAAATGCAGAAAAGGAAAGAACACAGAGAATTATAGTGGTTCCCCTTACAATCCGAGAGTACTCCACTCCCCTTTCAACATGAAAGAGAATTTACTATAGTTTTAGAATTGTACAACCTATCACACCATCAACCGGTGAGGCCTACTTTCTTACAACTATATAATCACAAGTGTGCAAGAACAATCCTCCTGCAGCACTTACCCTTGTGTCCAACAATCTTGGATCACAAGTCACAATACAAGTAGTTTGAATGAATAGATTTGAAAGTGATAGCAATGATATCAATACATAGATTGATCTCTCCTTTTGATAAGAATACACTCTTTAGTATCAATACAAGTGTTCAATGCTATGGATATGAAAAATATGAACAATATGAACACTTTGAGAAAATTTGAAAATATTTGAATTTGAGTGAATTTGATTCAATGAATATTTTTGAAAATTGTAGGAGGTGTTTTTTAATTTTGAAATAATCAAAATTTATATGAGCCAAAACACCTATTCAAAAAGGTTTAATTGTGTATAGATCAAACAATGAAAAGCAGATCCAAGGGATGAGGGTCATCGTCTACCTTTGAACTGGAATTAGAGGGAAGATTTTCAGGCGAACCAGATGGTGGCTCCGGTGGCCGCGCCACCGTCTTCTCCGGCGAGCTCAGAGTTACAGGTCATCAAAACCAACCAAACCTTACATCAGTCTTCTCAGTTTTTCATGCTGATCTCAAATCCAATGTCCTTTTCTCCTAATTCTCAATAGATTCTCAAACACGATAGCTACCAGAAAATATGCCAAATCTTCAAGTGTCACCAAACTTCAATCCAAAGCCATAGATCTTCTCCTTATTCATCATAGATCATCCTAAACTATCTAGATCATGCTAAAACTCCAGAATCAGGCAGTTATAAGCTCTAACAGAGTTCATGTCACACCTTGGATCATCTCTAAAGTTCCAAATTTCTATCCTAAAACCTCCTAGGCATCTTCCTAAAGCTTAACCTCGGATCAAATCATGCTATATCATCCTAGAATCAGTGCAATTTTGAAATGTACATACCTGGTTTGTAGCTTGAAATTGGATCAGTTCCACTGTGATTCAAGCTTCTAAATGATGTAGAATCGTTCCTTAATGAAGGATAAAGATGATAGAATCCAATAATTGCCTTGATTTTCTCTAGAATTGAAATATGATTTCTCACTTGAAGCTTGAAAATTCACTCTGCAATCTCTGGCTCCAACTGCAAATGATCACCAACCTTGATCCTAATGCATTACTAAACTTATATAGAGTGAATTTGGATGATTTGGAGGCCCAAACAGTGAGATCCAATTTCCACTTTTCCTTCAAAATTTCAACTATGGAAGCCACGCATATGAGTCAATTCCTTCTCCAAGAATCTTCACCTGTAATGCTTGTGGACTGTGGAGAGTGTAGGGATCGAATTGAGTCCTTGTTTGCATCATATGACCAACCTTTGATGTGTTACTTATTCATGAAGTAACAAAGTGAAATGTCATGAAATATGCCCCAAATCAATTTTCTAATATTGCCATTGTGCTCCAAATGATTTTTCTGATCAAAATGAGCACTCATTTGCATTGGTTTGAACACATGAATTAATTTGGATTTTTTCACTTAAAGGCCTTTAAATTCTCCTTTTGTCAAATTTCTTCACACCAAGTCCTACCCTAAGCCAAGTCAAAGCCTCATGGATAGATGGTTGACCTAAAAATCCCATTTTGAGAAAGTTTTGTGCTGGACAAAACTTCATTTGAAGTGTGCAAGATAGTGAAAATGACCTATAATGCCAAATGACCTATAATCTTACTTTCCCAAAATACCATTGACTTGTAAACCTCATAACTTGAGTTCTACAAAACAGATGGAAGATTTCTAGTACAATTTTGAAAGCTAAGATCAAGACCTACAACTTTCATGTTGGCCAAAAGTTGAGGACAAACACCCTTCTAGGTAAAATGCTCCTTGGAAGTTGGTTGACTTTTGCAGACAAGTTTCACATTCATCTGATGAGTTGTAACTTGTCAGGATCATAACTTGAGTTCTATAAATCCAATGGGGGACTTCTAGTACTCAAATTAAAGCTAAAAACATGCTATACAAGTTTCATGTTTGCCAAAAGTTGAGATGAAACTTGTATCTTGAGATAAGTGGTCTTGAAGTCAGGCACTAAATAGAGGATTTTACCCTAAGAACCCTAGTTTAGCAACTCCTCACACTTTGAATTTTTCCTGGATTGATCTTGGAATATAACCTCATGTATCTTAACACAACTTCCCATGATCACCAAGACTTAGAAATAGGCTTTGATCTCCTTCAATTGCACAGTTGACTTAGGGTTGACCAGGCAAAAACCCTAATTGCAACACCCTCAACTATAGCTCTTAACTCCTAGCATAATGACTTACTGAGCTCCACCATGACCCTCAAGGCACCCCCTGAGCTCTATCCACACACTCTAACCATGCACAAGGCCTCACAACCCACTGATGGTCTTCAATTGGTCCTCAGGTTAGGAGATTAACCATATACCAGCAACCAAACTTCTCAAGAGCATAAACCACCTCCTGATGACTTTGGTGACTTCTCAAGCTTGATTAAAACATCTAGATAGGCTCCTCTTGATATAAACCCACACCTGATCCCCTGCTAAATGAATAATGCTATGCTATGCAAATGCTAGACCAATGCAATGAAACATACACCAAGTAAGAAGAAGGTTAGGCAAATTTTAGGGTGCAACAGCTGCCCCTATTCAAGCGACTTGGACCTGACTGGATGAAAAGCGAACGGCTTTCGGACAATCAAGGTAAAAGACGGTTGAATACCAAAGAACCCGGAAATTTGCTAACCTAAGAAATAAACTGCACAAACGGCTTGGGGAACACAAATCCGGACAATTGAATCTTGTTGTCACGGCAACAACTGACCAATCATCTGATACAAAACCTGATTCCAACATCAACAACCTGTGTGACACCACAGGCATTGAATCCACCCATTAGATCAACAATAATCACTCTTCAACCATACGCTACAATAAGCGGGCACCAAGCCATATGACCACATCAAAATATCCTCCTTGACCTTCCATTTCCAAAGAAACGAGCATGCACTACGTAAAGCGCGTCATCCATGTACTAACCTAGATCTTCCATTTCCGAAGAAACGAGCATTGCACTAAATAAAAGCACGAAATGTCAATATATTATCCATGACCTTCCATTTCCGAAGAAATGAGCATGCACTACGTAAAGCGCGTCATCCATGTACTGTCCTGGATCTTCCATTTCTGAAGAAACGAGCATCGCACTAAATAAAAGCACGGTATGTTAATATACTATCCTTGACCTTCCATTTCTGAAGAAACGAGCATGCACTACGTAAAGCGTGTCATCCATGTACTATCCTGGATTTTCCATTTCCGAAGAAACGAGCATCGCACTAAATAAAAGCACGGTATGTCAATATACTATCCTTGACCTTCCATTTCCGAAGAAACAAGCATGCACTATGTAAAGCGCGTCATCCATGTACTATCCTGGATCTTCCATTTCCGAAGAAACGAGCATCGTGTCGCTTGCGCGAAAATAAGGTGCCGGCATGACAGAAGAGTCGCCACCTTTCGTTATTTATCCCTCAGAGCGGGAAAGGAAACGATCGGAAAAAACCTGACGAATAAGGGTAAGACAAGGTCGTCGCAACCATTGTCTGGGTTCGGGAGTCGGTTACGCAAGGGGAAGGTATTAGCACCCCTCACGTCCGTCGTACTCGACGGGATCCTCGCTTGTTTGTTTACTTGGACGGGTTGGTTATAATCTATCTACCTATCAAGGCTGGCTGAAAAAGAAAAGAAAAATGACTCGGCAAAGCGTCGCACTTTATGCCTACGTATTCTCATCAGAGAATGAGAAATCAGAGTCAACGTAGTTCGGCCTACGAAGGGTTACGGGGGAAAGGTTGCTCACTAGGACGTCGCATCCTATGCCTACGTACTTCCACACTGTATGGAAGATCAGAGCGAACGTAGTTCGGGAAACTACGAGTTATCTCCTAAAAGAAGTGTTTTTTATTGTGTTTGCGATCTCAACCGCACTAGAGACTATGACCTGAGAGGGAATGCGTCCTTTCTCAGATAGCTTAAGGCTCGTAACGTACGAAAGAAATCATTCATGATTACTATATTTTAAACTGCTTCGAGATGAGAAGTGAACAGGCCCAACAAGGAGGGAGACTATCAAGTCCTACTGTTATCATGCCATGGATTCATCCTATGGTTGAGGTTTGAACAGGGAACTCCTAGATGTTGTCATGCATAGGTTTCAACCTAAAAGTCTATCATCAAATCCTCATCAGAGGAAATGAGAGTCCTAAGGGATCATATCAATGATACACCAAAACAGACAAAAGCATCAGCTTTAACAGTAGAATGCATGCAATGCAAGTGAGGGAGGAAATGTGTGTGGGGCTTCAGCCTCCACAAGCTCGTCTCGACCTCAAGCCAGTCATGAAATAACAGTAATCATACTGAAATAAACAACATGCCATCAAGCAATGAACAGATAAAAGAAATGAAGTGCTATCTGGCAAACAAAACACAAGCTTGAGAAAGAATCATCTACTCTCTAATCCTAACCCTAACACAGAATCTGAATCAACTCTAAGCAAAGCCCTAAAGCAAAACCTAACCAAAAGAAATCAATCCCAGTCTTCAAGCTTCAGAACAAGCTTACCAAAGAAAGGGAGCTAAGTAGGCAGACTCATAGTGTCTTCCTCAGGAAAGCACTAGGAGGTGTATACTCAGGAGTCATATCCTATGTGGCTCCACCACTGTGATCAGTTTACATTCCTCCTCAGGAGAAACTAAACTCACAAGTAGGCTCCAACATCACCGGATACTTAGGAAATCCTATCTGAACTAGTGGAACTAAGTGAATAGACCCATAGGACCTTCCTCAGGAAAGTACTAGGAGGCTTCCACTAAGGAGTTGTATCCCATGTGGCTCAACAACATGTGATCAGTTTACATTCCTCCTCAGGAGAAATTAGACTCACAAGTTGGCTCCAACATCATTGGATACTTAAGAAATCCTAGATAAGCTAAGGGAACTAAGTGAATAGACCCATAGGACCTTCCTCAGGAAAGTACTAGGAGGCTTCCACTTAGGAGTTGTATCCCATGTGGCTCAACAACATGTGATCAGTTTACATTCCTCCTCAGGAGAAATTAAACTCACAAGTTGGCTCCAACATCATTGGATACTTAAGAAATCCTAGATAAGCTAAGGGAACTAAGTGAATAGACCCATAGGACCTTCCTCAGGAAAGTACTAGGAGGCTTCCACTTAGGAGTTGTATCCCATGTGGCTCAACAACATGTGATCAGTTTACATTCCTCCTCAGGAGAAATTAAACTCACAATTTGGCTCCAACATCATTGGATACTTAAGAAAGAGGTGAGAAGAAAGAATGAAAGTCATTCATAGTGCCTTCCTCAGGAAAGTACCATGAACTTCCTTCAAACCTCAGGGTCTCAAACCTCACAGACAGGGAATAATCCAAGCTCTGGGTCTCTGAGTCTTGATCTACAATCTTCTCTCCATCACGCTCTCCAACAAGCTCTTCAAGACAACACAAGCCCCACAACAAATTCCCCAAGACAAACCCCAGAGATGAACAGATAACCCCAGAACAGACAAAATCATCAGCTAACTTTAGAAAATACCTAAAAATGCTAAACCAATGGGGAAAAATCTATCAATTAATCACAAGGGTCTACAACATCTACCTTAATATCCACATATGCCCCTACCCAAAAATCAAGACAAAACTATCTAAAAAAATGAATTTCCTCACTTATGCACAACCTAAACCCTAATTAGGATACCCTAATGCTAACCTAATTAATCTAATCAAATTTTAATCTAAAAATCAAGAATTAAATCCTATGGGGAACTATGGCTCAATATCTAATTACACAAAAAGGAATGAATTAAAAATCCTAAGGGAAAGCCCTAAAAGAAATTCTACAAAATTATGTACAAAATTAAACATATTAAAAAGCTATTTAAAATAAAAATCTATTAAAAATATGAAAAGAAAATAAAATGGACATTTTATTTATTTATAATTTTCTAGACAAATTTATGAACACATGAAAAAAACAAGAATTAAAAAATATTAAATTTTCTATTTCTTATGAATTTTATAAAAGACAAACAATAAAAGAAAATAAAAAAAGAATTAAAGGGGATGGGGGGTGAAAATAGTAAGGCGCCTCAGTTTATTTTCTGGATGGGCTGAATATGGTGGGGTGCCAATAGCATTCTGGATAAGCCCATACGCGCCTCATTAAACCAAACGGCAGCGTTTTGGGCATTCGAATTTCCCTCCGTTTCTTTAATTAATCTGGACCGTTAGATGAGGGGATTAAGTCAACTATTCAGGCTGATCCAAGGGCTCTTGGTTGTCTTCTTCCTTGGACACCTAGGGTTTCATGAATTTCAGTCTCCACACGCGAATCTTCCATCTCCTCTACCTCTCTCACCAAGCCATGAAAACTCACGATCCAAAAATCAAACTTAACCTACTCATTGCCCTCTACACAACCACGGTCCTAGATTCCTCTAAAACTCAACCTAAAAAGAAATACGATAGTAGGAAGTTCTGGGCACACTTTAATTGCACTGATATGCATGGAAATGGTATGGGCTCATATTATGCAAGAATGCTCTCCATCTCATAGGGAGTACACTAAGCTAAAGAACTAAGATTATAGTATACTAAATTGTAAGTTCTTGGTCCTAAAACAGAAATGGCCATAAAGCAAACCTCCATGTAATGCTCTCAAACTCATCATGATTCATCTCCCAATGGTCTCTACCACATTTCACCTAACCACATGATCTAACTATGCATAAATAATGAGATTCGAAGGAAAGTGCATACCTTGCAAGTGGTGATGGCTATGGTGTTTCTCTTCCAATTCAAGCCTTGGTGCTCTCTTGGAATGATCTTTAATGGCTCTATGTGCTTCTGTTTGCAGTAGTTTTTGCTCACATTTCTTGAATCAACCTAGCCAATCCTTCATGCAAGTTGGAGTGAAGCTTGTGATCTCATGAACCAGCCATGAATTCTCCTTGATTTTTCTTGCCAAATACTCAATGTTGCTTGTAAATGATGATGATAATCAGAATTGTAGTGATTGATGAAGTTTCAATGGAGTTTGAAATGAAAATGCACTTTGGAGTGAAAGAATCAAAGTGTAGTATGCAAGCTCTAAGAATCACCAACCAATGCATGGATCCTCTCTAGGGGATATATAGATGAGAATAGAAGCCCTTAGAACTTTGGAGAACCTTCCAAGAAGTTTCTAGAATGTATCACGCAATGAGAATTTGAATTTGTCATCTTGAGTGAATCTCATGCAATCTTACTTAAATTCTCCCCATATGATATTATGACATGAAAATAAGGTCTTACAAACCCTTATGTAGCATTTTCTCCTTTTTCCTTTTGGTGCCTTAAGATGCAAGAATGAAATTTACAAAGCAACTCCAATTTTTAAGCCTAAACTCAAACATGTGGCTAAACCGTTGTTTTTAAAATGATGTTTGGAGTCAAAATGACATATTGGATGACCCATTTTGGATTTGTAGATCTCTCAAACCAAAATTCTATTTCAACTTTTTAAACTTATAAGCCATTTTTAGTTCATTTTTAACCAATCATGCAAATCCATGCTATGAGCTTTTCCAACAATTCATGACCTTCTTTCTAGACTTAAAATCACATTTTGAACAACTTTCATGTTTTGAGTTTTTCCATTTGAGGCTTGGAAATAGGAGATATGGCCTTTGCTTAAAATGACCTATAACTGACAAATGACCAAAATACCCCTGTCTTGTTCAAACCATAAGTTGAGTTCCACAAATCCTATCAAGGACTTCTACCACTCAAATTAAAGCTAAGGAGATGCCCTCCAACATTCATGTTGACCAAGAGATCATATGAATCATCCTACTAGGGCAAACGTTGTCTGCAAGTTGGGTGACTTTCAAGGACCCAGATTCACATACCTCTGCTGACCTGTAATTTGTCAAAACCATAACTTGAGCTCTGCAACTCCTATCAAGGACTTCCACCACTCAAATTAAATCTAAGAACAAGCTCTACAACATTCATGTTGTGGGGAAGATGAGATATCAATCACATCTAGAGCTAAAACTGCCTGGAAGATAGGGATCAAATCAGGGTTTTTTCACTGACAATCCTCAGAAGCCCTAACTCAAAACTTCTCAAACTCTTCAATCATGATGAGTTGGTCTAGGAATCATCTTTATAATATCTCTATGCATCATTCCATGATCTCATGGCCCTTGGATTGGGTCTCAACCTTCTCCAAATTTTCAGTTATCCTAGGGTTGACCCAGTCAAAACCCTAATTCTACCATTCATGGTTGAATCTTTTGAATTCTTGCATAATGACCTCTCTGGGCTTCATGATGGCTATCAAGACATCTCATAGGCTTTCTCAAAACATCAAGTTCATTCTCAAAGTCTCAGAATCATCTGAGGAGCACCCACAACTCTCAAGCTATGAAGCACACAACCCTGGTTTCAACCAATTCCTCTGAGGATCTCTTGAACTGTCTGGTGAAGGTATCAACCTGCTAACACTTGATGGATAAATAATTGTTGGTCAAATTTTGGGGTGCAACAGCTGCCCCTATTCAAACGGCTTGAACCTGACTGGGTGAGAAGCGAACGGCTCTCAACCAATCCAGGTGCGAGACGATTGAATACCGGTAAACCCGAAAATTTGCCAACTGCACGAGCACACGGTACTCTGTGGGGAACAAATCTTCGAATATTGCAATGCTAGCTGCACGACAACTAGCTGGAGAGATACTGATCTGACATCGCCGCCAGTTATCCACGTTAACTTCTTCTGACGTTGCCTTCAGACAACCACAACACCCAACATCGCCGCTGGAAGACTAAACTGCCTGACATCGCCGTCAAGAACAACCATAACTCGGGGAAACAAGCGTCCAACATCGCCGCTGGAGACCTAAACCTGAATCACCAAAATACCCAACATCGCCGCTGGAGAAAATACAACAATGAACAAAATACCCCGCATCGCCGCTGGAGAGAATACAACACTGAACAAAATACCCCGCATCGCCGCTGGAGAACTACATCTGACATCGCCGTCGGATAATCAACATACCCTGCATCGCCGCTGGGGAACTAAATTTGACAGAATACCCCGCATCGCCGCTGGAGAAACACATCTGACAGAATACCCCGCATCGCTGCTGGAGAACTAAATCTGTCAAAATACCCCGCATCGCCGCTGGAGAAACACATCTGACAGAATACCCCGCATCGCCGCTGGAGAAACACATCTGACAGAATACCCCGCATCGCCGCTGGAGAACTAAATCTGTCAAAATACCCCGCATCGCCGCTGGAGAACTAAAGGATCTACATCACCTAACATCGCCGTCAGAAGACTGGATCACCTTGCCATGCCCAACATCGCCGCTGGAAAACTGAATCTGACATCTCCGTCAAATCCAAACGTTCAACCTCGCCGTCGAACAAACATCCAACCTCGCCGCCGGACAAACATGATCTGACCTCGCCGTCAAATCCAAACGTTCAACCTCGCCGTCGAACAAACATCCTCTGACCTGGGGTTCACCCCTGGTAAATGGAACAAAAGGTACACTTGCGTATTTGGACCCACTCCGCTGGGAATGAGAGACTTAACCGAGCACACTCTGATCTGGGGTTCACCCTCAGAACCATAACGAACATCGGAATACTACTGCACACTGCCCACCGTAGCACTTCAACATTAAAGATATATGAAACCCTTGCCCCTGGCCATTTCCAGCTTCAGCTAGAAAAAATCTTCAAGTATTTCTGAAGATAGATGGAACCCTGGCCCCTGGCCGCTCCAGATCCGCTGGAGAATCTTCAAGTTCTTCTGAAGAAAGATGAAACCCTGCCCGTCGGCTATTTCAGCTTCAGCTAGAAACAACATCCTTGGCCTTCAAGGATGTAAACTTTGCCCGTCGGCAACTCTGCAGGAGGTATCTTCGACCTCAGTCTGAAGAAATGGTCCTTGGCCTCCAAGGATACATGGGTATGCCTTCAGGCAACTCCGCCTCTGCTATAGAGCATCCGAGACTTCAGTCGGGGATATACTTCGGCCTTCAGTCTGAAAAATGAATCCTAGGTCATTCATGACCTTGGGGATAACCTTGCCCTTAGGCACCTTCGCTTCAGCTTGGGAAATCTGTGACTTCAGTCAGAGAAATGGTATCCTGAGCCATTCATGACTCTACGGGGATTCAAACACTTTGCCTTCCGGCAAAACTCCGCTTCAGCTGGAGAAACATCTTCGACTTCAGTCAGAAGAAAAACTATCCACTTGATCGCAATCAATCATCTCCTCAGGACAACTGACTTGGTCTTCAGACCAACACGGATCATCTTGAATACAAAATTTGGAACCTTGTCTTCAGCCACACGTTGATTCATCAACAAGGACATCTGAGCTCACAGGAACCTTCTGATATCTCCCTCAGGCGTTTACGAAGTCAATCTTCAGACTAGACATCACTGTTGGAGCAGACACATCACGCTGCTAAGAACTTCAAGAATCATCTTGAACAAACAGCTCCGTCGGGCACCTTCAAGAATCATCCTGAACCGATAACCATTCTGGAGATTTCACTCTGCAGGGTATTCCAGGAATCTTCCTGGGCAACTCTTGCTGGGGACGCTATTGGGGAACTCAAGCATCATACTAGGCGAACAACTCGGGAAGCTGTACTGAGGTCTTAAGAATCATCTTAAGCAAACGGCTCTGCTGAGGAATTCGAGAATCATCTCGAACTGAAAACTTCGCTGGGGATCTCAAAAATCATCTTGAGCGAGCGACTGTGGGGATCACACCGGGGTCTTAAGAATCATCTTAAGAAAGCGACCTTGTTGGAGAGAATATCAGGAATCATCCTGAGCAACCGGTCTCTTGGTGGGACACCTGTAAAACAAAAATGATAATAACCTAGATCATGCTTATGATGCATATGCTTCTGCGCTATGCCCCACACGGTGGGAATGATATGCGTTTATGCTAAATGTCGTGCAATCATACACAATGCTATGCAACGCTACGCTATGCAGTGTTAAATGCTATGCGGTGTTAAATGTCATGCAGTCATGCACAATGATGCGATCCCGTCAGCAAAATAAATGTTGAGGGGGAAATTCTCCTGTCAAGGAGAAAGAACTACTCAGACAGAGGAATCATCCTGCTGAGGAGAACGTGGACACGCTGGTATTAATTGGACTCTGTCTGGGGAATTGATCTTCCGGTTGACTGCTGCATGGAAAGCAACTTCAGCTGACTGCTGCAGAGGAACGAAGCTCTACGAGAACTTGGACCTGCTGATATCAATCGCGAGAATAAACTGCGCGGTCGTCTCGGCTACTCTTCTGGGGAGGACAACTCTGTGGGGAAACAACTTCAGTTGCTCAACACTCCACTGGGGAAAAACCAATCATGATCTAATCACCTTCCAAGGATTCGGCTCTCTTGGACATCTGCAAACTCGGCTAGGGAAGGAGAAATCATTCTGCTTCGCTGGAGAGAGTGCGACTCTAGGGAGATACAGCATCAGCTGTTCAACATCTGCTAGGAAAACCACTCACGGTCCCAACTGCTTCCAAGGATTCTGCTTTTCTACGGACTCAGCCGGGGAGAGAAATCATTCTACTTCACTGGAGGGCGCGATTCTGACGAGGAATTTCAATTCCGCTGGGGAAGAAAGAATCATCTGACTTCGGGGAAGAGTACAATTCTGCCGGGGAATACAACATCAGCCGTTCCAACACTCTACTGGGGAAGAGGGAATCATCCAACTTCAGGAGAGAACATAACTCTGGTGGGGAATCTCAATTCCAATGGAGACTTTACTGGGGAAACACGAGCTTCGGCACCCAGACACTTCTATGAAATCTGCACTTGTGACCCGGTGCTGGGGAAAGACGACATCATTCTTCGGTGCTTGGCTCAGCTGATGAGGTGACGTTCCTTCAGGATGCGTCTGCTTGGGGGAAGAGAATCATCTCTGCGCGGGGAGACATATCAATGCTCACTATTTGCGTTCAGATTCTGCGGAGGAGAGACTACTGAACTCTGCTGGAGAAGGAGGGCTCGCCCTGCTTCGGGGATGCGGACGACACGTCTTCTGGAAGGTGCTACACCTGCAACAACAAACAAACAGACAAGATACCCTCCTCAAAGGGGCCTATCCAGGTTATTATCTCGTGACAATATTCAATTAATTAATTGTTTCAACAATCAATGGGCCTAGGCCCGTAAGTTTATGTATGCGCATTTTATTAAAAAACATCGGTGTTTTCATTCGCAAACAAAACAGATAAATGCTAAACAGACAAGCAGAATTGCTGAATAATGTGCATTTTATTGATGATGAACCCCTGAATAGGTAAAAATGTTTTACAACAGAGGCAAGCTCCTGGAATGAGGAAGCCGCGCAAAAAGAAAACATAAATATACATCAGTATATACAAATGTCGGCAACGAGGCATAGACGAACACCATGAGTTGATCCCTCTAAGACCCACTCGACTTCGATACTTCTCCGACGCTTCAGCTTCGGAAGAGATTGATTCAGAAAAACGGCCCTCAGGTCTTCCAAACCACTAAATAATGAAAGTCCATGCGCGGAACGCAGTCATTTGCTTATTCAAATCCCTATCTTTTGCGTGAACCGCCCTTTACGGGTTTTCAGTTCACCGGGATACCCTTTTTTGCCGAAGCCGCCCAGTGTAGGTTTTCGACTTCGCGGGTGTACATTTTTTCAATATATCCCTAACTTTTGCCCGAACCTTTTATTTTGTTTTTGGTTCGCCGGGATGCCCCTCTTTTGCCTGGACTCTTTCTTTTTTGTCCAGCGGGTCTCTTTCAAGCAAAGTATTTTTTAACTGCGTCCGCGTTCACCGGGGATGCAAAATCTTCACCATCCATCGTGGATAACAACAAAGCTCCTCCTGAGAAGACCTTGCTGACGACATACGGCCCTTCGTAATTCGGAGTCCACTTGCCCCGGTGATCGGAGTGTGGCGGAAGAATCTTCTTCAGGACGAGATCACCCGTCTGAAAGCTTCTAGGACGCACCTTCTTATCGTAAGCTTTCTTCATTCGGCTTTGGTACACGCGACCAAATGAAATCGATGCTAACCTCTTCTCGTCCATCAGGCTGAGTTGGTTCAAACGATTCGTAATCCATTCTACCTCATCGAGTTTTACATCAACCAAAACTCGCAAAGAAGGAATCTCTACTTCTAACGGTAGGACAGCTTCCATACCGTACACCAAGGAGAAAGGAGTTGCCCCGGTCAACGTACGCACCGTCGTACGATAACCGTGCAGGGCAAACGGCAACATCTCGTGCCAATCTTTGTACGTCACAACCATCTTCTGAACAATCTTCTTTATGTTCTTATTGGCCGCTTCAACAACGCCATTCATCTTTGGCCGGTAAGGAGATGAGTTGTGGTGTTCAATCTTGAAGCTCTGGCACAACTCCTTCATCATCTTATTATTCAAATTCGAACCATTATCAGTAATGATCCGCTCGGGAATTCCATAGCGACAGATGATGTCCCTCTTTATGAATTTAGCTACCACCTGCTTGGTCACATTAGCGTACGAGGCTGCCTCCACCCATTTGGTGAAGTAGTCGATAGCTACCAGAATGAAACGATGACCATTGGACGTAGTAGGCTCGATCTTGCCTATCATGTCGATGCCCCACATGGAGAACGACCAAGGGGAGGACATGACATTCAATGGGCACGGCGGCACATGAACTCTATCAGCATAAATCTGGCATTTATGACATTTCCTCGCGAATCTGAAGCAATCCGACTCCATAGTCAGCCAGTAATATCCTGCTCTCAGGATCTTTCTCATCATGGCATGCCCGCCGGCGTGCGTACCAAATGTGCCCTCATGGACTTCTTCCATGAGCATACTTGCCTCTTTCTCATCTACACATCTGAGTAGCACGAGATCGTGGTTTCTTTTATACAGCACTCCATCAGGATTGAGATAAAAGTTTCCAGATAGCCTCCTCAGAGTCTTCTTATCCTGGGTTGACGCACCCGCAGGATACTCCTTAGTCATAAGGAAGGTCTGGATGTCGTGGAACCATGGCTTGCCGTCACTGGTACCCTCGATTGCAAACACAAATGCCGGTCTATCAAGACGCGAAAGCACAATTCTTGGAGCCTCATTCCAATAATTGACTTTATACATTGAAGCCAACGTGGCTAAGGCATCAGCCATCTGATTTTCAGCCCTGGGTACATGATGAAGTTCCACTCGATCGAAGAACGGAAGCAGCCTCCTGGCATAATTCATGTACGGCACCAAATTCGCTTGACGAGTTTCCCACTCCCCTTTAATCTGATTGATTACAAGCGCTGAGTCACCATATATGTCTAGATTCTTGATTCTCAAATCAATTGCCTCTTCTAGACCCATAATACATGCTTCATACTCGGCCTCATTGTTGGTAACTGAGAACGTCAGTCTTGCTGTAAACGGGATGTGGGATCCGTGAGGAGTCGTGATGATAGCCCCGATACCACTTCCGTAGGAATTAACCGCTCTGTCGAATATCAACTTCCACTGAGACTTCCTATCTGGCCCCTCATCGGGCAATGGCTCATCGCAATCCTTCGCTTTGAGGAACATAATATCCTCGTCAGGGAATTCGAACTTCATCGGCTGGTAGTCTTCAATTGGCTGTTCGGCAAGGTAATCAGACAATACGCTTCCCTTAATGGCTTTCTGAGAGACATATTGAATATCATATTCCGTTAACACCATTTGCCATCTGGCAATCCTGCCCGAAAGAGCCTGCTTCTCGAAGACGTACTTGATCGGATCCATCTTCGAAATCAGCATAGTGGTGTGATTGAGCATATACTGTCGTAGACGTTTGGCAGCCCAAGCTAATGCACAACACGTCTTCTCCAGCATCGAGTATCGAGATTCACACTCAGTGAACTTTTTACTCAAGTAATAAATGGCATGCTCTTTTCTGCCCGTCTCGTCGTGCTGACCGAGAACACACCCCATACTATTCTCCAGAACCGTCAGGTACATGATTAATGGCCGTCCAGCCACTGGGGGTATCAAGATTGGAGGTTCTTGAAGATACTGCTTTATTTTGTCGAATGCCTTCTGGCAATCCTCGTTCCAGATAATCGCCTGATCTTTCTTTAAAAGCTTGAACATCGGTTCACAAGTGGCCGTGAGCTGAGAGATAAACCTCGCAATGTAGTTTATTCGGCCCAAGAAACCACGAACTTCTTTCTCTGTTTTCGGCGCTGGCATTTCCTGGATAGCTTTTATCTTCGCAGGATCAACTTCAATACCTCGTTCACTAACGATAAACCCCAATAACTTTCCGGACCGCACTCCGAAAGTGCATTTGTTAGGATTCAGCCTCAGCCTGAACTTCCTAAGCCTCTCAAACAGCTTCAACAAGTTGACCAGATGCTCTTCCTCCGTTTGGGACTTTGCAATCATGTCATCAACATAGACCTCGATCTCATGATGAATCATATCATGAAACAAAGTTACCATTGCTCGCTGGTAAGTGGCCCCTGCGCTCTTCAGACCGAAGGGCATTACCTTATAGCAGAATGTTCCCCAGGGGGTGATAAACGTCGTTTTCTCCATGTCCTCCGATGCCATCTTAATCTGATTGTAACCGGAGAAGCCATCCATGAACGAAAACACGGAAAACTGGGCTATATTGTCGACCAACACATCGATATGAGGCAACGGGAAATCATCCTTAGGGCTCGCCCTATTCAAATCCCGATAATCGACGCACATGCGTACCTTACCATCCTTCTTTGGTACAGGCACTATGTTGGCGACCCACAGAGGGTAAGTGGTAACGGCTAGAAATCCTGCGTCCAACTGCTTCTGGACTTCTTCTTTGATTTTTACAGCCATATCTGGTCTCGTCCTCCTAAGCTTCTGCTTGACTGGAGGGCAATCTTCTCGCAACGGCAAGCGATGAACCACGATATCAGTGTCAAGTCCGGGCATATCTTCATATGACCAAGCAAAGACGTCACTATACTCTCGAAGCATCTCGACCAGTCTATGCTTGACATCATTCTGCAGTGCAGCCCCTACTCTGACATTTCTGACGAGCTCCTCAGAACCCAGATTTACAATCTCAATATCCTCTTCGTGAGGCAGAATAACCTTTTCTTCTTGTCTCAACAAGCGGGCCAACTCTTCCGGAAGGTCCTCGTCTTCATCAATCTCATCCTCGGCTTGATAGATCGGGCAATCAAAGTCGTAGAGAGCCGTAGAGGGTCCAGAGTCGATGTCATCTGTTACGTGGATCCTGCAATAACAAGGGTTAAGTTTAAAGCAAGCATATGCAGGTTAGCACGAACCTCGTTGCCATTTTGCTGTTTTTCGAAATAAACATAAAACAGGAATGACAGAGAACACAATATTTGATTACGAAGAAAACGCCTTTTATTTATTAACAAAATGCATACACATAATCCAACAAGGCCCTGACAGTAAAACCACTATGCCCCGGGCAAGACATAGGGTTGTACAAAGATTGTAAAAGCAAATCATTACTCTTCACTTGTCAGCTTGATAATCTCCTTGATGGTCCAATTGTGGAGGCGCTCGCCCGACTTGCTCGGTTGAATCCAGGCGTCAAGATCACAATCACTGTCCCCGCTGTCCTCGGACGCAGCGTTGATGCTCTCGAAAATTACTCCCCCCTTGGTGAATAGGATCGGCCCTTTCCCACGAGACGAGCTGCCAGAAGAAGATGAAGCTTCAGCTCCAGGAGAATACCCCAATCCAAACTTATCCTGCTTGATTGGTATATCTAAAACATGCCCCCAGCCTGGGGTAGAACCGGCTTCGACGACGGCCCGAGCTTCCTTAAACGAGGAGAGATTCATCTCCTGCTTCTCTGCGACGACAGGAGCTACCTCTTTTACCCTGACGGTTTCAAATGCTTGGCAGAGCGTTTCATGGATCTCGCCATCCATTTCAACGTATTTAAAGGACGACAGGTGGCTCACCATGATGTCCTCTTCACCACAGACGGTCACTATGCTGCCCCCAACAGCATATTTGAGCTTCTGATGCAGCGTGGACGTCACGGCACCAGCAGAATGGATCCATGGCCGACCTAAGAGGCAACTATAGGCGGGCATGATATCCATGATATAGAAAACCGTATTGAACGTCTCTGGACCAACTTGAATTGGCAGGGTCAATTCTCCGAAGACGTGGCGTTTAGTCCCATCAAAGGCTTTCACGACCAGATCACTGGGCGTGCAAAGCAATCCACGGGTATCCAACTTCATCAGTGCCTTCTTCGGAAGCACATTAAGGGAGGAACCCGTATCCACCAGGACATGTGACATGACGGTACCTCTGCACTCTATCGAGACGTGCAAGGCGTTGTTGTGATCTCTTCCCTTAGGAGTCAGCTCCAGATCTGTAAATCCCAGCCCATTACCAGCATTGACATGGGCCACCACCTCCTCGAGTTGATTTACTGATATCTCCTGCGGCACGTATGCAGCATTCAATACCTTCAGTAATGCGTTGCGGTGCGCTTCAGAACACAGCAACAAGTTAAGAATCGAGATCTTTGACGGAGTCTGATGAAGATGATCTACAATTTTGTAGTCACTCTTCTTGATTAGTCGCATGAATTCTTCAGCATCTTTAACCAACAAATCTTTTTCTGCCCCAGAGGGGACCTCTTCGACAGCTTTACCTTTACCCTTATCAGCAGCATCAGCCCTGACCACTTTCTCTGCTGCAACCTCCGCTGGCGCAAACACTCTACCGCTTCTAGTGATACCACTGACTTCGGTAAGATTCTGCACAGTTGATCCAAATGGCTCTAGCTCTATCTTCTGACCATTACAATAAACTTCGGCGCCGTAATGCCATGGAACGGCATTAGTACTCTCGAATGGGATTGGTCCGGCCCTGGTGATAGTGATAGTAGGCGGACGGGGCGCAGAAATAGTAATAGGGTGACGAGGAATAGTAATGGTGGCAACTTCGTCTGCCTGCTTCAGCACGACTTCCCCTGATGCACTCTCCACGCTCCGGCTGAACTGTAAAATACCCTCAGACATCAGACTTTGGATACCTTCGATCAGCTGCTCACACCCATCAGGAAGTGTAGCACAAGCCATACATAACTCTCCGCATCCAGGGAAGAAGCCCTTCTTCAGCAGCTTAGCCTTGACAAAACTAAGTGGCGTCTTCAAATCTTTGACATCAGTCAGCAAGTCCGCACTCTCTTCAGTGATAACAGCATTCACTCCGCCTCCCTTATGATGAGGCATCGGGTTTTTGGTGACGTTGGGCACGTTGTCAGAAAAGTTGATAACCTTGGCGTCCACCAAGTCCTGGACTTTGTGCTTAAAAGCTTTACAATTCTCAATCGTATGGCCAGGTGCCCCAGTATGGAACTCACAAGTAGCATTGGCGTCATACCCCGGTGGTGGTGCCCCTGTTAAGGGAGCCAACGTCCTCTTTTGAACTAATTGGAGCTGAAGCAACGTTTGTAGAAGCTGTGCATACGACATAGGAGGAGTTTCAAAATGACGGCTTGTCAGGGGAGCCCGATTCTGATATCTTTTATACCCCTGCTGATTCTGCTGCTGGGGCTGCTGCTGTTGCTGCGGCGGAGCAGCTGGGATATTTATGCTAGCAATCTGAGGCTGAGGGCCCTTGCCCTTTCTCCGAGCATTAGTGACAGCACTGGCATCTCCCTCTCGACGCTTGCCAGCGTAAGGTTTCTTGCTACTTCCTCCAGCTGAGGATGATTCGCCCTGAATTTTTCCGATCTTTATACCGTTCTCAACATGCTCACCCAGAGTGATGAGAGCCGAGAATGTTCCAGACATGCCACTGACCAGCTTTTTATAATAGATTCCAGGAAGGGTAGCCATGAACATTTGCACTAGCTCACGCTCAACCATCGGCGGTTGAACCCGAGCAGCCAATTCACGCCACCGCTGGGCGTACTCTTTAAAGCTTTCATTGTTCCGCTGTGAGAGATTCTGAAGCTGGACTCGGTTGGGAGCCAAGTCGCTATTGTATTGATAGTGGAGGACGAACGCTTCTGCATGATCTTTCCAGGTGCGCACAGTAGCGGGCTCCAAACCCATATACCATTCGAGCGGTGGACCAGAAAGACTATCCTGAAAGAAGTGCATCAGCAGCTTCTCATCGTCAGAATAAGCGGACATCTTTCTATAATAAGATCGGAGGTGGACCCGGGGGCAAGTAGTACCCTTATACTTCTCAAAGGTAGGTACCTTGAACTTATGAGGTACCTTAAAGTCAGCAATCAGCCCAAGCTTGGACATATCAACGCCCAATGTGTTCTGATTTTCAATGTCTCTCATCTTGTCTTCCAGCGCCTTGAACCTGAGTCGAGCTTCAGCATTCAACTCTGCTTCTACACCTCTCTGAGAGAATACGTCATCCTGATGGTCCTCCAGCCACGATTGAGGCACCAACAGATTTCCTGCACCAGCATTGCCGTTGACCGGCCCTATGTTAACATTGGCTCCCAGACTACCATTGCCGACGCCTGCCGCATTGAGTCCGAGATTAGTCATCAGATTGCCGTTAGCACTGCCGTTGCCCCCGGCAACAGGAACAACATTTTGTGGAGCATCCACTGGAGGAGGAGTAGGTACGGCCCCGCCGTGAAGTATGCCATTACTGTCAACCCTGGAGATCAGAGGTTGAACCAAAGTACGAAGTTGGTCCTGACCATTAGCGACCACTTGCATCAGCTCAATAAAACGATCCATCCGTTCACGGAGCTCTTGAACATCTGACTGCACCTGGTCCATTATCCTTGTCTGATTAGCGCGAGTTGAGTAGCGGTGGATGAGTCTTTGATCAATCCTGGAGATCGAAAGCAGCTCGGAACCTGTGTACCTGAAAAACCTTGCAACATTAAAGGTTAGGAAAAGCAACATAATGTATGTCATGCAAAAATGCTTCATGCAGATGCATGCGTGTGTCTGTGTGCTTGAGAGATTTCCCCCGATCCTGGCACCTGCTGACAATAATAAGGAGGGGAATCTGGGCCCAATCATGGAAACAGCAACCTCACATATACATAGTACCAGCGATAGCCAACTTCGACACATCAGGGATCGAGAACTCGTACGCAACAGTCTTTCTGAGAGCGGCTGTAGTGATACAACAAGAGGCGAGAGATCATGGATCGGGGAAACGGTACCTGTCACAGACACACGCCAATGGAATGCGAATGATTATGCAAACTAATGCAAAATGCAGGCATGCAACAATATATCCAGGTGGCTGCTGTGGAGATTCGGTATCGACAGTCACTGATGAGAAGGAAACCCCGGTGTAAAACCACTGATCTGATCTGCTGAGAATAACCATCTGATAGGATCAAGATCAAAATTCTGCCCTGACAAGAATAGGTGCCTGATAATAAGGACCCGGGATGTATGATCAGAAAACGTCCGCTGATGAAGTCTTCAGACCCCAAATCAAAAATCTGCCCTATCGAGAACAACCACGCAGCTGCTGATGAGATCTTCAGACCCCACTCAAAATCTGCCCTATCAAGAACAAACAACAACTGCTGATGAGATCTTCAGACCCCACTCAAAAATCTGCTCCATCTATGACAAACCTCTGAAGACAATACTCTGATCGACACCTGCTCTATCAGGAACAGACATACACCCAATGACAAAATCCTCTGATCAAAACTTGCTCTATCAAGAACATATCTGCAACTGAGAACCCAATATAACTGATCCACTGTCAAGAAAACCAGGTAGTCTGGAGGTCAAGGTTTCCTGCAATATCCCAACCCCACTCACAGGTATGGACCTAATCCACGGACAAAGGTACGACATCCTATGCGGTCATCAGCGTCGCAGACTTTCATGAGTGACGATACGATTCCCAGAAGGAGTGGCATCATCAAGTCATGAAGAGGCCTCACTTAGCTGACTTCCAAATGATCGGTCCCCAGAGTCGACAATCCTCACGTCTGGACTCCCCTCAGATCCTCAGGACCGGAAAGGAGCACCTCTGCAAGAATCTCGTCTGAGTGCAGATTTTCGTAGGGAACTGTGCCTGCTCAGCAGACAGGTTCGTCTACTACTTCTCCGCAACTATATCTAGGTGTATGCTCAAGCCCAGGTCCGGCTTCTCACTCATAGTAACATCCCTCTCCCACAGCAGCACAGATAATCATATCAAACTGGAAATAAGATGCGGGAAATAAAATGCGGGAAGTAAAAATGCGATAAATAAACGCAACCCAACAAGCAAACACACAAACGATAGGATTGACTCTCATAGGGAACCGGAGAACCAGAGATTCTGGGTTCGGTCCCCAGCAGAGTCGCCAGCTGTCGCTTGCGCGAAAATAAGGTGCCGGCATGACAGAAGAGTCGCCACCTTTTGTTATTTATCCCTCAGAGCGGGAAAGGAAACGATCGGAAAAAACCTGACGAATAAGGGTAAGACAAGGTCGTCGCAACCATTGTCTGGGTTCGGGAGTCGGTTACGCAAGGGGAAGGTATTAGCACCCCTCACGTCCGTCGTACTCGACGGGATCCTCGCTTGTTTATTTACTTGGACGGGTTGGTTATAATCTATCTACCTATCAAGGCTGGCTGAAAAAGAAAAGAAAAATGACTCGGCAAAGCGTCGCACTTTATGCCTACGTATTCTCATCAGAGAATGAGAAATCAGAGTCAACGTAGTTCGTCCTACGAAGGGTTACGGGGGAAAGGTTGCTCGCTAGGACGTCGCATCCTATGCCTACGTACTTCCACACTGTATGGAAGATCAGAGCGAACGTAGTTCGGGAAACTACGAGTTATCTCCTAAAAGAAGTGTTTTTTATTGTGTTTGCGATCTCAACCGCACTAGAGACTATGACCTGAGAGGGAATGCGTCCTTTCTCAGATAGCTTAAGGCTCGTAACGTACGAAAGAAATCATTCATGATTACTGTATTTTAAACTGCTTCGAGATGAGAAGTGAACAGGCCCAACAAGGAGGGAGACTATCAAGTCCTACTGTTATCATGCCATGGATTCATCCTATGGTTGAGGTTTGAACAGGGAACTCCTAGATGTTGTCATGCATAGGTTTCAACCTAAAAGTCTATCATCAAATCCTCATCAGAGGAAATGAGAGTCCTAAGGGATCATATCAATGATACACCAAAACAGAGAAAAGCATCAGCTTTAACAGTAGAATGCATGCAATGCAAGTGAGGGAGGAAATGTGTGTGGGGCTTCAGCCTCCACAAGCTCGTCTCGACCTCAAGCCAGTCATGAAATAACAGTAATCATACTGAAATAAACAACATGCTATCAAGCAATGAACAGATAAAAGAAATGAAGTGCTATCTGGAAAACAAAACACAAGCTTGAGAAAGAATCATCTACTCTCTAATCCTAACCCTAACACAGAATCTGAATCAACTCTAAGCAAAGCCCTAAAGCAAAACCTAACCAAAAGAAATCAATCCCAGTCTTCAAGCTTCAGAACAAGCTTACCAAAGAAAGGGAGCTAAGTAGGCAGACTCATAGTGTCTTCCTCAGGAAAGCACTAGGAGGTGTATACTCAGGAGTCATATCCTATGTGGCTCCACCACTGTGATCAGTTTACATTCCTCCTCAGGAGAAACTAAACTCACAAGCAGGCTCCAACATCACCGGATACTTAGGAAATCCTATCTGAACTAGTGGAACTAAGTGAATAGACCCATAGGACCTTCCTCAGGAAAGTACTAGGAGGCTTCCACTTAGGAGTTGTATCCCATGTGGCTCAACAACATGTGATCAGTTTACATTCCTCCTCAGGAGAAATTAGACTCACAAGTTGGCTCCAACATCATTGGATACTTAAGAAATCCTAGATAAGCTAAGGGAACTAAGTGAATAGACCCATAGGACCTTCCTCAGGAAAGTACTAGGAGGCTTCCACTTAGGAGTTGTATCCCATGTGGCTCAACAACATGTGATCAGTTTACATTCCTCCTCAGGAGAAATTAAACTCACAAGTTGGCTCCAACATCATTGGATACTTAAGAAATCCTAGATAAGCTAAGGGAACTAAGTGAATAGACCCATAGGACCTTCCTCAGGAAAGTACTAGGAGGCTTCCACTTAGGAGTTGTATCCCATGTGGCTCAACAACATGTGATCAGTTTACATTCCTCCTCAGGAGAAATTAAACTCACAAGTTGGCTCCAACATCATTGGATACTTAAGAAAGAGGTGAGAAGAAAGAATGAAAGTCATTCATAGTGCCTTCCTCAGGAAAGTACCATGAACTTCCTTCAAACCTCAGGGTCTCAAACCTCACAGACAGGGAATAATCCAAGCTCTGGGTCTCTGAGTCTTGATCTACAATCTTCTCTCCATCATGCTCTCCAACAAGCTCTTCAAGACAACACAAGCCCCACAACAAATTCCCCAAGACAAACCCCAGAGATGAACAAATAACCCCAGAACAGACAAAATCATCAGCTAACTTTAGAAAATACCTAAAAATGCTAAACCAATGGGGAAAAATCTATCAATTAATCACAAGGGTCTACAACATCTACCTTAATATCCACATATGCCCCTACCCAAAAATCAAGACAAAACTATCTAAAAAAATGAATTTCCTCACTTATGCACAACCTAAACCCTAATTAGGATACCCTAATGCTAACCTAATTAATCTAATCAAATTTTAATCTAAAAATCAAGAATTAAATCCTATGGGGAACTATGGCTCAATATATAATTACACAAAAAGGAATTAATTA
Source organism: Lathyrus sativus (assembly GCA_963859935.3). NCBI lineage: Eukaryota > Viridiplantae > Streptophyta > Magnoliopsida > Fabales > Fabaceae > Lathyrus > Lathyrus sativus. Next base: position 281,317,929 of record OZ012736.1, read on the forward strand.
AAAATCCTAAGGGAAAGCCCTAAAAGAAATTCTACAAATTATGTACAAAATTAAACATATTAAAAAGCTATTTAAAAGAAAAATCTATTAAAAATATGAAAAGAAAATAAAATGGACATTTTATTTATTTATAATTTTCTAGACAAATTTATGAACACATGAAAAAAACAAGAATTAAAAATATTAAATTTTCTATTTCTTATGAATTTTATAAAAGACAAACAATAAAAGAAAATAAAAAAAGAATTAAAGGGGATGGGGGGTGAAAATAGTAAGGCGCCTCAGTTTATTTTCTGGATGGGCTGAATATGGTGGGGTGTCAATAGCATTCTGGATAAGCCCATACGCGCCTCATTAAACCAAACGGCAGCGTTTTGGGCATTCGAATTTCCCTCCGTTTCTTTAATTAATCTGGACCGTTAGATGAGGGGATTAAGTCAACTATTCAGGCTGATCCAAGGGCTCTTGGTTGTCTTCTTCCTTGGACACCTAGGGTTTCATGAATTTCAGTCTCCACACGCGAATCTTCCATCTCCTCTACCTCTCTCACCAAGCCATGAAAACTCACGATCCAAAAATCAAACTTAACCTACTCATTGCCCTCTACACAGCCACAGTCCTAGATTCCTCTAAAACTCAACCTAAAAAGAAATACGATAGTAGGAAGTTCTGGGAACACTTTAATTGCACTGATATGCATGGAAATGGTATGGGCTCATATTATGCAAGAATGTTCTCCATCTCATGGGGAGTACACTAAGCTAAAGAACTAAGATTATAGTATACTAAATTGTAAGTTCTTGGTCCTAAAACAGAAATGGCCATAAAGCAAACCTCCATGTAATGCTCTCAAACTCATCATGATTCATCTCCTAATGGTCTCTACCACATTTCACCTAACCACATGATCTAACTATGCATAAATAATGAGATTCGAAGGAAAGTGCATACCTTGCAAGTGGTGATGGCTATGGTGTTTCTCTTCCAATTCAAGCCTTGGTGCTCTCTTGGAATGATCTTTAATGGCTCTATGTGCTTCTGTTTGCAGTAGTTTTTGCTCACATTTCTTGAATCAACCTAGCCAATCCTTCATGCAAGTTGGAGTGAAGCTTGTGATCTCATGAACCAGCCACGAATTCTCCTTGATTTTTCTTGCCAAATACTCAATGTTGCTTGTAGATGATGATGATAATCAGAATTGTAGTGATTGATGAAGTTTCAATGGAGTTTGAAATGAAAATGCACTTTGGAGTGAAAGAATCAAAGTGTAGTATGCAAGCTCTAAGAATCACCAACCAATGCATGGATCCTCTCTAGGGGATATATAGATGAGAATAGAAGCCCTTAGAACTTTGGAGAACCTTCCAAGAAGTTTCTAGAATGTATCACGCAATGAGAATTTGAATTTGTCATCTTGAGTGAATCTCATGCAATCTTACTTAAATTCTCCCCATATGATATTATGACATGAAAATAAGGTCTTACAAACCCTTATGTAGCATTTTCTCCTTTTTCCTTTTGGTGCCTTAAGATGCAAGAATGAAATTTACAAAGCAACTCCAATTTTTAAGCCTAAACTCAAACATGTGGCTAAACCGTTGTTTTTAAAATGATGTTTGGAGTCAAAATGACATATTGGATGACCCATTTTGGATTTGTAGATCTCTCAAACCAAAATTCTATTTCAACTTTTTAAACTTATAAGCCATTTTTAGTTCATTTTTAACCAATCATGCAAATCCATGCTATGAGCTTTTCCAACAATTCATGACCTTCTTTCTAGACTTAAAATCACATTTTGAACAACTTTCATGTTTTGAGTTTTTCCATTTGAGGCTTGGAAATAGGAGATATGGCCTTTGCTTAAAATGATCTATAACTGACAAATGACCAAAATACCCCTGTCTTGTTCAAACCATAAGTTGAGTTCCACAAATCATATCAAGGACTTCTACCACTCAAATTAAAGCTAAGGAGATGCCCTCCAACATTCATGTTGACCAAGAGATCATAGGAATCATCCTACTAGGGCAAAAGTTGTCTGCAAGTTGGGTGACTTTCAAGGACCCAGATTCACATACCTCTACTGACCTGTAATTTGTCAAAACCATAACTTGAGCTCTGCAACTCCTATCAAGGACTTCCACCACTCAAATTAAAGCTAAGAACAAGATCTACAACATTCATGTTGTGGTGAAGATGAGATATCAATCACATCTAGAGCTAAAACTGCCTGGAAGATAGGGATCAAATCAGGGTTTTTTCACTGACAATCCTCAGAAACCCTAACTCAAAACTTCTCAAACTCTTCAATCATGATGAGTTGGTCTAGGAATCATCTTTATAATATCTATATGCATCATTCCATGATCTCATGGCCCTTGGATTGGGTCTCAACCTTCTCCAAATTTTCAGTTATCCTAGGGTTGACCCAGTCAAAACCCTAATTCTACCATTCATGGTTGAATCTTTTGAATTCTTGCATAATGACCTCTCTGGGCTTCATGATGGCTATCAAGACATCTCATAGGCTTTCTCAAAACATCAAGTTCATTCTCAAAGTCTCAGAATCATCTGAGGAGCACCCACAACTCTCAAGCTATGAAACGAGCATCACACTAAATAAAAGCACAGATTATCAATATACTATCCTTGACATTCCATTTCTGAAGAAACGATCATGCACTACGTAAAATCCGTCATCCATGTACTATCCCGGATCTTCCATTTCCGAATAAACGAGCATCGCACTAAATAAAGGCGCGGATTGTCAATATACTATCGTTGACCTTCCATTTACGAAGAAACGAGCATGCTCTACGTAAAGCGTGTCATCCATGTACTATCCTGGATCTTCCATTTCCGAAGAAACGAGCATTGCACTAAATAAAAGCACGGATTGTCAATATACTATCCTTGACCTTCCATTTCCGAAGAAATGAGCATGCACTACGTAAAGTGCATCATCCATGTACTATCCTGGATCTTCCATTTCCGAAGAAATGAGCATCACACTAAATAAAAGCGCGAATTGTCAATATACTATCCTTGACCTTCCATTTCCGAAGAAACGAGCGTGCACTACGTAAAGTGCGTTATCCATGTACTATCCTGGATCTTCCATTTCCGAGGAAACGAGCATCGCACTAAATAAAAGCGTGGATTGTCAATATGTTATCCTTGACCTTCCATTTCCGAAGAAATGAGCATGCACTACGTAAAGTGCGTCATCCATGTACTATCCTGGATCTTCCATTTCCGCAGAAATGAGTGTTGCACCCCAAGTTTTGACCCCTTAGATCCTCATCATCATTGTAACATCATATTCATTTGATTAACTAACCTTAACCTATTTCAAGTTTATCTTTGTCAAGATGCAGATGAATTAGGGTTCCGTACCGTCAAAATCGAGGCTTCGATGGTTTGATCAATCAATGTTTTAGATTGATTCAACTTCAAACAAGATCAAGAATACAACATTGGGTCAAGTATGAATTCAATTTGAGGTGGTCACCCAAGAATTGAGAACAATACAGTTCAAGATGCCCGATTAGGGTTTTCGATCAGGAAAAGTCATCTGTAGTTTGAATTTTGATTTAAAGAGTGTTTTCAATGGTGGGATAAAGGTCCATTAAGCTCCTATGGCTTAGTATAGTCTACCCAAAGAGTTTCAAGTCCTCAGAATATCCGGAGCATGAACAGTCGACTCGGTAGTCACCGATTGATCGAACGGTCGACCGAAAGTCAACTCTTCAACAATAAGGAATTTGACTTCAAGATGTGAATCAAAAATGTTCCTTATATCATATTACACCTCCCATAAAATTTCATGACCATTGGATCAAGGGTTAAGAAGTAATTGAAAAAATCGGGAATTAGGGTTTCGAAAGGGGCAAGACGATAACTCCTCAACCACACATCCAAAGGAAGTGGTTCAAAGCTCATTGGAAAGCTCTTGACAAATCCTACAAAAGCTTAAAAGTGGTCCATGAACAAAAAATGCATAGATTGGAAGTTATGACAAGATTCATTTTAAGAAGGGAAATAACTTAGAAAAATTCTAAGTTATTTAGCCTTTTTAAGTGATTTTTTCAGCAACTTGGGAGGGTTTTTCAACCTAGTTCCATCTAGAATTTGGAAATCTACAAAACATGAAAGTTATAGAGCTACTTAAGGGATTTCTAAATTGTGGTAGAGCTCCTCAATAGCATGTGTGAGCAGAAGGTTATGAACTATGGAAGTTAGGGCTGCCAACACTTGAGATCACCAATCCAACACTTCTCAAAATTCAGATTTTCACAACTTGAACTATCCTTGACCCTTGGATCATGATTCAATTTGATATTTAGATGTGTGTATGAAGGAAAATGCATAGAAATGAGAGATGTGAAGAGAGAGAGAGGCAAGTTGCAAGCATTATGTAATAAAATAATCAAATGTGTAAGAGGAAAGAGAAACTTTTCACTCAAGGACTATTGCAGCTGCTACCTCAGTCACTTCATTTCCATATCCACTTGATTTTATGATCTTCTTTGAACCATGGAACTGATAGGAGAAGATCTTGGCAAGATTCATTTGAAAACCTCATGAAACTCCCTCCAAAAGAGGTAAAATACAAAGCTGCCCTCACTCTTGTTTTCACTATAAATAGAGGAATCCTCATTGATGTTAGATACACCAGAGCAATCTCCAAAAACAAGAGAAACAATAGCTCTCAACTCCCTTTCATTTCCTCAAGAATCTCAATTTTCAAAACTTCCATTTTTCACTAAAAAGTTGTCTTGAGCAAAACTCTGCTCAAGCTCAGTTCTACGATTTCTAAGTCACTCAAAACCATCTACACAATCCATAAACATTGTGTAGAAGGTGTCCATACATTCAATCCACTCAAAAATCTCATTTTCCCAAAAGTCAACCTTCACACCTTAGTAGTTTGACTTTCTTGCACTTTGAAAGCCAAATCCTTACTTGAGGCATTTCCTACCATTCTAACACTGCCAAATCCTTGCTTCAAGAGGAAGCAAGCTTCAAATCCTTGCCAAAGAAGAGGATCTATAGGTTTCTCATCTTCTTAGCTTGCTCAAGACTTGTATACAAGAGGTATGTGATATTCAAACTCTTTATTGATCATACATTGTCATGTTTTATCATTTTTGAGGTAATTTTGTGAAAATGTAGTCTTTCTGCCCCATTTTAGTTCTTTGTCAAGAACTCATGTCTTATGACTTTGGTATGTGCTTTTGTTAAAGTATTTTATCCATGAATGATATATTGGTGATGTGTTACCAAGTTTGTACTTTGATATCATGAACAACTTGTTTTTGAAGTTTTGGTCTATATGGTAGTTTTAGGAATCCAACATTGAAATATTGATGAGCTTGCCCTAGGCCTATTAGTCTTAGTTCATTAGTAATATTTGGATAACTTGTAAGTTATTCATAGGATCCCCCTGCCATAGATCATGTTTGAATCAAATGTGGCTCTTGTTTTCACACTTATGATATTTTGTGTCATCTTGCTTATCACTATTGAGTTGTGTATGGGACTGTTTGTGCTTACTATTTTGTATCTCAAATGTTCTAAATCATTGGTTGATGTTTATTTGATCTTACTTGCCTGTTTGAATTGGTTGAAATATGAGAAACATGAGACTTAGCCATTAGGGCCTGCTGTGAATTCTTTGTTGTTTTTGCTGTCAAATTTGGATCAACATGCTAGTCCTTTTTAGGAGCAGTTGTTGCTTGTTTTTTAGTTGGAGAATCATTTGCTAATATGTTTTGAAGATGTATGATGTGCCTATAGGTTCAAATCTCCATTATGTGCTCAAAACTTATTTGTCATCCTTCACTTGCATTTCAAACCTCATTGATACCACCAACATATCATATTCTGTTTCAATTGAGTTCTACTTGATCTATGTGCATAAAATCACTGCCTTACTTATTTGAAACTTGTATGTGCTATCAAATCTCCCCAACTGTTATGAAATTGCCTGCTGCATAATTGAAATTGGTTCTTTGCATATTCATGAGCTTCAAATGTCATTTTCTGTTTGGTATTGTTTTGACCTACTTCTTGAGCACAATCTCATCTTTTAGTATATTTGTAGTATGTGCGTGATATTTGTTTCCTCATAAAACTCATTGCCTTAAAAAATGCATTGCTATGCCAAAACCTGTTTCAAAACAACTTTTTCTTTCAACCAACATGTCAATTTCTGTGCCAGCTACAATAAGCTTGACTTCTATGCATAATCTCATTCCTTATCATGATTTTGATGTGTACACATTGTTTATTTGATCCATTCTTACTTGATTCTTCATCTCTCTTCCAAACTGCATTTTTAAGCAAAAGCTGCCACAACCATACCAAATTCTTTCCTGCTTGCAATATGATGGTTTCTCTGAATTGAGACTCATTTAACTTCAAATTTTGATGTGTATGTGCTATCCGTTTGACATGAGATCACTTTCATAGCTAGATCAAGTTTGTACCATTTTGCTATCACACTGTTTTGAAAGCCACTGCCACACACTTCACTTTTTTGTGTGTTTGAATTGTCTTAAGTCAGTTCATGAAACATTAGACCTCTAAAAGTATTTAGGACTGGTATGTGCATGAATCAACAACTTTGTGTATGCATTACTTCTCTGTCATGACAGCCTGCCTCACATGTTTGATGAAGCTTGATAGCCATTTTCTGGTTTTGTGCATTTCATGATCATCTCAAGTGCTAGCATCATTCCCTAATGTATTTAAGACTTGTGTGTGGCTTTTTCCTGACCTCAATCTATTCCAATTCAGTTTTGATTCTAATATTGCAATTTTATGAGTGTTTGAGCAATTGACTTATGATTTTCATTTCCATGATGTTGGTGAATATTCTTTAAGTATGGACACACTTCATATGATGTTTTTAGGATGTATGCAAGGTCTTTTCATTTCAATTATGCTTGTTACTTGACTTGGTCTCAATATTGCACTTTCTTCCTATTTCACTTGTTAGGGCATAAGCAGTCATGTTCTTGTGTTTGAGTTTGGTATGATAATTGTTGTATGCTTGCTCCTCATTGCATTTCAAATATGTTGGTGATTGCCTCATGATTTCCCTGTCTTGTTTGATCAAATTTTGATGTACACATCCATGTTGACCTGCTGTTCCAATTTTATTCAAAATGCTATCGTGATACACTCTACTTCTTTTCTTTACCTGAGCATTGTTGAATTGATTTGTTTGGCTTGGGAGCATCACCATTAACATGATTAGTATCCATAGACCATGTGTACAAACTGAATATTCTTCATCTGCCAACATGCTGCCCTGACAGTTTGCCTTCATTTTCATATCATTATTTGCAATTCATGTGCCAATTCCATTTTTACTAGTTTATGTTTGAGCCCTAAGGGTCCTACACTTCTGTTATGGTATATATGTTGTGTGTGCAAAGTTTTTTACATGTATTTGAACTCATAGCTGTTGGTAGTTTTCAAAATGCAACCCAATCACCAAACTTGCATCTTCTATCGTGTTTCCATTTCAAGGCATTATTTCAAAATTTCATTGGCACTATCTTATTCCTTGTTAAAAAATAGTCAGGTTTGAATAAAATTTCTTGAAAAATGATTAAGAATTGACAGAGTTTGAATCCTTCACGTTTTGGCTTGGTTGGTTTGTTTCATTTTGCCCAAATATCCACCATTCTTGCCTTATGTATTTATGGGGTGGCTTTGTACTTGGATGTACAGCCACCCCAGTGGTAATCAACTTGCGCGCGTTCTTACCTTTCACTTGCCAGCCATGGGTTCGATCCTTGGGATCAACCCTTTTTGCGCATTTTATTTTCAATTGTATGGAATTTATTTTTCTTCTTTACTCTCTCCATTCCTTACAGCACGCGCGTGTGGCTTGTTGGTTGTTGTTGTGTGTTGGTAAACACAAGGGCATGGGTTCAACTCCCACCCTTGCCCTTTTCTTTTTATTCTTACATGTTTTATTTGTTAATTGCATGATACTTCAAAAAATTCATAACTTGTTCATCTTTCATCTTTTTTACCTCATTCTTTTTGCAACATGTTTAATTTAATGTCTAATTTCATGTGATGCAAAAATATTCCAAATTGTTCATAATTATGATACCTTTTTTCTATGTGAAATTTTGATTCTTTGTTAAGATCGTTATCTCACATATTGTCGAATTCCTTTAAACCACGCTTGATTTGTCTTGTAAGATTTTGCTTGTGATTATTTCCCAAATGTTAGTTAACATGTTAGGGCTTGTTCTCCCTTGGTTGTCACCATGATCTCATATTATTTTCCTCCTAAATTTGAGTTTAAACTATTATGACATGCTTGCTTATATTTGATTGTCATCTATGCATATTGTTGTTACCTTTGATTCACCTTGAGTTATGGCATGTTTACCTTCAAGTTGTAACTTGTCTTACAGGGTTGTTACCTTCAATATTTGTTAAAATATACCTTTGTTAAGATATGCTTTCATATTTGTTAAGATATACCTTCATCTTTGTTAAGATATACCTAGGTCTTTACCTTTTCTTTAAGTCTTGTAAGAACTCATCTTTGCTTGCCTATTGTAATATGCTTGCATGCTTTGGTTGTAACCATTCATCCTATTTGAAGTACTTGCTTATTGTAATATGCATGCTTACTTGATTGTAATCTTATTCATCTTGTTTAGTTGTTTATTTTCTTTGTTAACTATTTCTTCCCCAAGTGATGGAACTTTTTAGTTCTCATCCAAGTTGCCTCTCTCTCTCTCTCTCTCTCTCCTTCCAAAGGAAAAGTCTCTCCATTGACCCTTGTGTCATTGGATAGTTCATTACCCTCCCTCGACTTTGTGAAGTCATCTTAAACCCTAGCTTAGTTAAATTATAACATAAAATCCATTAGACTTTGCTTTAAGTCTAGAAAGCCTAACCTACACTAGGAGTGTTCTTCAACTAGAACCCTAGGATAGAGTTTGTAAACTCTATGTAAGAATCATAGTAATGATCACTTACTCCCCTCTTGAGTGTTATAACATAGATCTAGAGAGTTTGTTAAACTCTACACAAGCATTGTTATGTTTGTTTCCCCATGAACCTTGATCATAATCAAGTGTTCTTCAACCCTAGTGAGGTGAACTACGATTGCTCTGATTCTATCCTAGTTAGGATACGTAGGCAGAGGACGTGACGTCTTTGCGAGCAAGCTTAGAAAATATCTTTAGGTATTAACCTATACCCTTACCCAACCCAAACCTTAGCATGAAATCAAACAAAAGGTTCCTGTAGAGTACTACAGATGTTTAGGATGTGAAATACCTACCCTATGCATAATCAACCCCCGATCCCCGAATCTCTTAGCGTTGTTGTTACATCGCGCAAAAGGTTCTTTCTTTCTTTAGACCTTTCCTTTGGATAAATTAAAGTCCGGTTGTAATCTAAGAATTAAAGATTCAAGTTAATCAATAGCTTGGTATCATGATTCTCACTGCAACAACGATCATCGCACTAAATAAAAGCGTGGTATGTCAATATACTATCCTTGACCTTCCATTTCCGAAGAAACGAGCATGCACTATGTAAAGTGCGTCATCCATGTACTATCCTGGATCTTCCATTTCTGCAGAAACGAGCATCGCACTAAATAAAAGCGCGGATTGTCAACATACTATCCTTGACCTTCCATTTCCAAAGAAACGAGCATGCACTACGTAAAGCGCGTCATCCAAGTACTATCCTGAATCTTCCATTTCCGCAGAAACGAGCATCGCACTAAATAAAAGCGCGGTACCGGGCATCCGAAGACTTGAACAAGCAACTCTACAGGGAAAATCTGACGTCAACTGCCAAACATCCATCTTGAACAAAAATGGGAAACAACTCCAAAGTCTAATTATGAAGCCTTTTAATGCTGACGTAACAGCCATCCGAGGAAAACTCTACCGGGGAAATTCTGACGCCAACTGCCAGACATTTACCTTGACAACAGGTAATGACTTAAAAGGTCTAATCCATGAAATCTTTCCTTTTGAAACACTGACGTAACAGCAACCTGAGGAAAACCCCGCTGGGGAAGAAGAGAAACTTAACCAAGCAACTCTTATGAGGGCACACACGATAAGACGAACGGTATCATCACATATCTCGTGTCAAGAATTTGCATATCCGAAAACCATCATGAACAAGAATTCCAATTACCTGCAGGGAAAAACACTAGAAAACAAAGAGGTAACCGACCTGGCTTATGTTTCAAAATGCACATGTTTGAAAAATGGCGTAATGCTCCATACGGCATGGAAATGCTACGCGTTTGGGTAGATGCTATGCACGATGCAAATGCAAGAGGGTACTCCAGCAAAATAAATGCTCGAGGAGCGAATCCAAACTTCCGTCGGGGGAAGAAACAATCCTGCTGAGGATATCTCGACAAATCCGGAGTTACGAACTCTGTTGAGGATGATCAACCTATTGGAGGAAAGACAACCTGCTGGAGAACAGAAAGGACAATCCTGCGTGGGGGACGATCCTTTTCAAAACCACTGACAACCTCATTGTACTTTGTGAGGACTTCACTGTGGATTAAATGTGCCCATGACCACCGCTGGGGATGCACATCACTGCCTGACCGCTTGCTAGCTCGCATCCAACTCTTCTGGGGAGAAAGAATGTGACTTCCATCTTCTGGGGAGGAATAAGATCACCTAGAGCCTGCTCCTATGTTAAGGGACTCCGGCTGGGGAAACACGATCCCTTGGCTATTTGCTTCGAAGGTAACGACCCTGCAAAACATGAACAAGAACAAGACATCCTGTACAAAAGGGAATATCCAGGTCAATATCCGTGACAATTGTTCAGTTAATTCAAAGTTTTAACAATTATTGGCCGAGGCCTGCAAGTTTATGCACGTGCAAGTTTATCAAAAACATCGGCTTTTTCCACAAACAAAACAGTAAAAGTTAAAACAAACATCAAGAACTGAATAGTATGCATTTATTGATAACGGGCCTGTAAATAGGCAAAGTTTTTACAATGGATGCAACTCCTGAAAAGAGGACGTTACAAAAACAAATACAAATACGTACAGAGGTACAAAGAAATTTGTATACATGTCGGCAACGTGGTACAGACAAACACCATGAGCTGATCCCCCTATGACTCGCCTGACTTCGGCGCTTTCCCGATACTCCGTCCTCAGAAGAAATTGACTTGGATAATCGACCCTCAGGTACTCCCAAACCACTAGGAAATGCAGTATCAGAATCGGACCGCAGTCATTTGCTTTTTCAATCCCTAACTTTTGCCTGAATCGCCCTTTCGGGTTTTCAATTCACCGGGATACCCTTTTTTGCCGAAGTTGCCTTTTCAGGTTTTCGACTTCGCGGGTGTACATCTTTTCAATTTTATCCCTAATTTTTTCCCGAACCTTTTCTTTTTTCTTGGTTCGCCGGGATGCCCCATTTTTGCCTGGACTTTCTTTTTTCTGTCCAACGGGTCTCTTTAAGCAAAGTATTTTTTAACTGCGTCCGAGTTCACAGGGGACGTAAAAACCTCGCCATCCATGGTGGACAACAGTAAGGCTCCTCCAGAGAAGACCTTTCGAACAATATATGGACCTTCATAGTTGGGAGTCCGTTTGCCCCTGTGATCTGATTATGGTGGGAGAATCTTCTTTAACATAAGATCGCCCGTGTGAAAGCTTCGAGGGCGCACCTTCTTATCATAAGCTTTCTTCATCCGACTCTGATATAACCGACCATATGCGATAGATGGAAGTCTCTTTTCATCCATCAAACTGAGCTGATTAAGTTTATTCCTTATCCACTCTGCCTCATCTAGTTGGACATCGAGCAGAACCCTCAAAGAAGGAATCTCAACTTCTAATGGTAGGACAACCTCCATACCATACACCAGTGAGAAAGGTGTTGCCCCAGTTGATGTGCGTACCGTCGTACGATAACCGTGCAAAGCGAAGGGCAACATCTCGTGCCAGTCTTTGTATGTCCTAACCATCTTCTGAACTATCTTTTTGATGTTCTTATTGGCCGCTTCGACAACGCCATTCATCTTGGGCCGATAGGGAGATGAGTTGTGATGCTCAATCTTGAAATTCTGGCACAATTCCTTCATCATCTTGTTATTCAAGTTCGAACCATTGTCAATAATGATTATTTCAGGAATTCCATAACGACAGATGATGTCCTTTTTGATAAACCGGGCTACTACTTGCTTGGTAACATTAGCGTAAGATGCTGCTTCGACCCATTTGGTGAAGTAATCGATAGCTACCAAGATGAAACGGTGTCCGTTGGATGCGGTGGGCTCAATTTTGCCAATCATATCAATGCCCCACATGGAGAAAGGCCACGGGGACGCCATAACATTCAGAGGGCTTGGCGGCACATGAATCTTGTCTGCATAAATCTGGCATTTATGGTGTAACACCCCCTTCTATACCCAAATAAATGCATATAATACGGCTAAGCACATGCAAGTTATCAGAGTAAAAAGGTTTTATAATAAGGTATAAAAGAAGAATGCCACCATTTCACCAATAAAACACTTTCACAATTTGCTCCATAAAATATGTAACATTTTCAATTTAAGCGGAAGATAAAATCATTTGATCGTTTTCAAAATATTAATCCACGTACACATAAGCTATCCAATTTAATATGTATCATATCAGTTAGATTACAAAACCGCATCAGCTGATACATCGCAATGTATCACAAAAGAATGACTGCACTAGTCTAACTACCCGGTGTTACATATCAGAGCAGTAGACTCAAAAGAATGAAGACTATTCTTCACAAAAGGACTCCAGCATCCTAATCTGCAATGCCTCATAGAGCATTATAAAACAGCAGAAGGGTGAGAAATATAACCATAATAATCAAAGCATAAGATTATATATATATAGGTATCATATAACACATATTCACATTTCTCACCACACTTCATTCTCACAATCATAATCATATTACGTCACATCTATCAACATTATGAACATCCACAAGCACATCCCTTCATGCTTGGCTTCACAATCATTCACAAGCACGTTTGTACCACAACAATATTATGCAATGTGACTCAACATTTCAATGCAATTCAATGCTATGCGGTACCGACTCTCGTTATCTTTTCTCGGTTTTTACGTTAAACCGGGTCCACCCTTCTAGACCGATAACTCGTTATCATTTTTCGGATTTTACTTTAAACCAGGTCCACCCTTCTAGACCGATAACATCCAAGCCCGTCCCCTAGGCTTCAAACCCACCCTTCTAGGTTTGGGACAAGCCACTAGTTTCCACGAAACTAACAGACATTGCCTCTTGACTGAATGATGCATGTACAATCAACCAATCACAATAAATGCACTTAAGACCGTTCCCGCGTCTTAATCCCATGCATTCGAATAATTCACCCCTTCGAGAATTTCATTATGATTGCACATACAACATATATCAAACATTTATCAATGTATTCATTTCACACATCATCATATTCAACAACAATGCACACATATCACCTATGTTCCCATGCATTCTCACAACAATCGCATACATATATGCACTCACAATTCATTAGACGATACACATACATTCCTCATTGTATTCCCATGTATCTCTAATTATCACAACAATCAAGGTATTCACATCGCAATACCAATCATACAATTATAAGATACGCACACATATTCAAAATGTTCTCATGCATACTCATTACATAATTGTACACAACAATCAAACATTCACAACTCATCAATTAATACACACATAATCATCATTATGTTCTCATGTATTTTAACCGATTACAATTAATCATTCATATCACGACTCTAGGATTCACGCCCGAAGGCTACCCACAGCAAATGTTATCATAATAGTTCACATACTCATTCATAACATAGAAGTATAAACATATACGAATCAACCAAACAATCCCCATTGGATAACACAGCAAAGAAAAATATACTGCCACATTCGCCTTCATTCGCCTGGCGAACCCTCGCAGCGAACCTTCGCCTGGCCTTCGCCTGGCGAACTCTCTCAGCGAACACTCGCTAGGCTTCGCCTGGCGAGACTTCCCAGCGAGCCCAAGTCAGGAGCTACTGACTTCATTCGCCACCATTCGCCGGCACCTTCGCTGGGCGAACCTTCGCTATCCAACTTCGCCTGGCGAACCCACCAGCGAAGTCTACTGGGACTTAATTATAATTATTCGCCAACATTCGCTAAGCTTCGCCTGGCGAAGCTTCGCCTTCGCTCGCCTGGCGAGAGCCAGCGAACCTGCGCAGAACAGAACCCCATTTTGTTCCTCCTTCACCAATCCATCATCAACCCTCTCTTACACATCCAAATCAGTACAAACAACATCAATACATGTTACCCGACTACTCTACGGTATTATTGCTCAGTTTCAACCGATTAAATCCTCAATCTACCGATTATCCAACATTTTGCCCTAAATAGAAAGTGATGGAAACTCTACTAAAACCCTAACCCATCATACATAACATCATACCATGATCAAATAGAAACATTTCTCACCCTTACCTCGATTAATCGGAGCTTTGATGTTGGTTCTTGACGATTTCCACTTTTCCTCTTCTTCTCTTCTCTTTCTCTCCTTTCTTCTTCTTTCCTCTTTCTTTCCAAAATGTTTTTCTATCTTTCTTTTCTTTTCTTTCTCTCTTATATATATTTCCTTCATTTTCCTTCCTTCCAATTTCCTTCTCAATTCTCTATTAATCCCAATTAATAAAAAATTAATTTCCAACATTAATAAAATCCCACTAAATCAATTAATTACTATAATTAATTATTTAATGAAATTTGGGCTGTTACAACCCTCCCCCACTTAGGAATTTTCGTCCTCGAAAATGTTACCTGATTCAAACAGTTCTGGATAAGACTCTTTCATCCGACTCTCAAGCTCCCAAGTAACATTTCCACCAGCCGATCCTCCCCACGCGACCTTCACTAAAGCGATCTCTTTACCTCGAAGCTGCTTCAATTTCCGATCCTCTATCCGCATAGGTGATGTCTCAACAGTCAGGTTATCTCTCACCTGCACATCATCTACTTGGACTACATGAGACGGATCCGCAATGTATTTCCTCAACTGAGATACATGGAATACGTCATGAAGATTAGCAAGCGACGGTGGTAAAGCCACACGATAGGCCACTTCTCCTATCCTTTGCAAAATCTGATAAGGACCAATGAAACGCGGCGACAACTTGCGCGACTTCAGTGCCCTACCAACACCTGTCATCGGGGTGACTCGAAGAAACACATGATCTCCCTCTTGAATTTCAAGTGCCTTCCTCCTCTTGTCATAATAACTCTTCTGACGACTTTGAGCAACTCTCATCTTCTCTTGAATCATCTTGATCTTATCAGTAGTCTGTTGAACTAACTCGGGTCCAACAACCGAACTCTCTCCGGACTCGAATCAACATAATGGTGTCCTACACCGCCTACCATACAACGCCTCAAATGGTGCCATACCAATACTCGAATGGAAACTGTTGTTGTAGGTAAACTCAATCAAAGGCAAGTAGCTATCCCAAGCTCCTCCCTTTTCCAATACACAAGCTCTCAAAAGATCTTCAAGCGACTGAATCGTCCTCTCCGTCTGACCATCAGTCTGAGGATGATACGCTGAACTCAAACGCAACTTAGTACCCAAAGCACTCTGCAGGCTCTCCCAAAATCTCGAAGTAAACCGCGGATCTCTATCCGAAACAATACTTAACGGAATACCATGCAGACACACAATCCTCTCAACATACAACTTAGCCAACTTCTCCAAAGGGTAATCCATACGCATAGGGATAAAATGAGCAGATTTAGTCAACCTATCCACGATAACCCAAATAGCCTCAAAATTACTCGGCGTCCTCGGCAAACCTGATACAAAATCCATAGAGATACTATCCCATTTCCACTCAGGAATAAACAACGGCTTCATCAACCCCGATGGCTTCTGATGCTCAATCTTTGACTTCTGGCAAGTCAAACAAGAATACACAAATTCCGCGATATCTTTCTTCATACTAGGCCACCAGAATACTTTCCTCAAATCCTGATACATCTTAGTAGCACCCGGATGAATACTCAATCCGCTACGATGTCCTTCCTCAAGGATACTCTTCTTAAGCTCAACCGCATCTGGAACACAAACTCGGTCCCGACATCTCATAATACCATTCTCATCAATCCGAAAATCACCACCTTGGCCTTGGTTGATTAAAGTCAACCGATCAACTAGGCTCAAATCCGATTTCTGTCCTTCTCGAATTTCGTCCAAAATACCACTTGTCAGCTTTAACATACCCAAATTAAATCCAAAAGAAGTCCTCTCACATACCAAACTCAAATCTCGAAATTGCTCGACCAATTCTAACTCTTTCACCATCAATGCCGACATATGCAATGATTTCCGACTCAATGCATCCGCTACTACATTCGCTTTACCCGGATGGTAGTTCAAGCCAAAATCAAAATCCTTCAAAAGTTCAAGCCATCTTCTTTGTCTTGCATTCAATTCCCTTTGATCAAAAAGATACCTCAAACTCTTGTGGTCACTAAACACTTCAAATTTTGCGCCAAATAGATAATGCCTCCAAAGTTTCAACACGAACACAACGGCGGCCAACTCTAAGTCATGCGTCGGATAATTCTTCTCATGCACTTTGAGTTGCCTCGAAGCATAAGCTACAACTTGGTTATTCTGCATCAACACACCTCCTAAACCCCTCAAAGAAGCATCACAATACACAACGAATGGTTCTTCTGGATTTGGCAGAATCAAAACAGGGGCTGTCGTCAACCTTCGCTTAAGTTCTTGAAAACTCGCTTCACACTTGGCGTCCCAAACAAAGGCTTGACCTTTCCTAGTCAACTGCGTTAACGGCAATGATAACTTAGCAAATCCCTCAATAAACTTCCGATAATACCCGGCTAAACCGAGAAAACTTCTGATCTCAAAAACTGACTTCGGAGTCTCCCATTGCGACACCGCTTCAACCTTCGACGGATCGACCGCAATACCATTACTCGAAATCACATGACCCAGGAAACTAACCTCCTTCAACCAGAACTCACACTTAGAAAGCTTTGCAAACAATTGCTTCTCTCTCAACACAGTTAACACAATCTTCAGATGCTCGGCATGCTCTCCTTCGCTCTTCGAATAAACCAAGATGTCGTCAATAAACACCACCACAAACTTATCCAAATAAGGATGAAAAATCCTATTCATGTACTCCATAAATACACCTGGTGCATTAGTCACACCAAATGGCATCACGGAATACTCATAGTGTCCATACCTCGTCCGAAAGGCCGTCTTCTGAATATCCTCAGCTTTCACACGGATCTGATGATACCCAGATCTCAAATCAATCTTGCTGAACACGCTTGCACCAACCAACTGATCTATCAGATCATCAATCCTTGGAAGTGGATACTTATTCTTAATAGTCACCTTGTTCAACTGTCTGTAATCCACACAGAGCCTCATAGAACCCTCTTTCTTCTTAACCAACAAGACCGGTGCACCCCACGGTGACACGCTCGGACGAATAAACCTCTTTTCAAGCAAATCCTCAAGTTGAATCTTCAACTCTTTTAACTCCGAGGCCGACATACGATATGGAGCCATCGATATCGGACTAGTTCCAGGAATCAAATCTATCGAAAACTCCACTTCTCGCTCCGGCGGTAAATCCTTTATCTCTTCAGGGAATACTTCCGGAAAATCTCTAACAATGGGCAAAGCCTCAATCTCTTCGCTCTCACTAGTCCTCAAAGTTGACATAAGCATAAATACCTTAGCCCCATCTTGCACCGATTCTTTCACTTGTTTCTTCGTCATAAACAAATCTCTTTCAACATCCGAATCGGGAAAAATAAACGTTTTGTCAAAACAGTTAATATACACACGATTGAATTTTAACCAATTCATTCCCAGAATGACATCAAGTTGATCTAAATGAAGACACACTAAATCAATCCCAAAATCTCTACCGAAAATACTCAACGGGCAATTCAAGCAAACATACGGCGTAGTTACCGAACCCATAGCAGGAGTATCAATAACCATACCGCCACCAATCACAGACAACTCAAGATTCAACCTTCTAACACAATCCAAAGAAATAAAAGAATGCGTAGCTCCGGTATCAATTATAGCGATCAAAGGTATACCATTAATAAAACACGTACCTCAGATCAATCGATCGTCGCTAGCAGTCTCAGATCCAGAAAGAGCGAACACTTTCCCGCTCCCTTGATTCTTCTTCGGCTTATCACATTTCGTACTAATGTGTCCTTGCTCACCACAGTTATAGCAAGTAACACCCGTACCGCTTCTGCACTCAAGCGCCTTGTGGCCTGGCTTGCCACACTTAAAACACGCAACACTTTTGCATTCGGGAGCACGATGTCCCGCTTCACCGCACCTATAACATCTCACCGGAGTAGAAACTCCCCCACTTGGCCTCTTGCCATAACCCATTCTCTGCTTCCCTTTGTCCGCAGGAGTCACATAAGGTTTTCCTCTGAATTGACCTTTTCCTTTCTTATCACTTAGGCTCTTGTAGTGGCTAGACCTAGCCCTACTGTCTTCATCATAAATTCTGCTCTTGTTAACCAACTCAGAAAACCGCCTGATTTCCTGGTATCCAATAGCTTGTCTAATCTCAGGTCTCAAACCGTTCACAAACTTGAGGCACTTAGACCTCTCAGCATTACCAGTATTATAGTGAGGACAAAATTTGATCAACTCCTCAAATTTCGCCGCATACTCGGCAACCGTCGAATTACCTTGCTTCAACTCAAGAAATTCGATCTCTTTCTTCCCCCGCACATCCTCTGGAAAGTACTTCTCCAGAAAGGTTTCTCTAAACAAATCCCACGTAATCACAATATCATCTTCCTCAAATCTTTGGCGAGTATTACCCCACCAATCTTCAGCTTCTTCTTCGAGCATATGAGTCCCAAACTGCACCTTCTGTGCATCCGAGCAATTCATAACTCGAAAAATCTTTTCCACAGCTTTCAACCAAATTTGTGCCTTGTCCGGTTCATGAGTTCCCTTGAAGACCGGAGGGTTATTCTTTTGGAATTTCCCCAAAGCACGGAATCCATCATCAGCATGATTCCTCACATTCACATTGGCCGGAGGATTCTGCCCAATTGCCCCCGCCAATCTCGTCAATGCCTCCGCAATCGCTTCGTCGTTCCTCCCTGCAACCATCTTACTAATTCCAACAACAGAACCACGTAAGAACAACCAATATTGATAATGCATCTCACGCATATCAATAACACACAGGGAAAAACACTCTAACAACTTGGCCGGACGGACCGACCTGCTCTGATACCACTATTGTAACACCCCCTTCTATACCCAAATAAATGCATATAATACGGCTAAGCACATGCAAGTTATCAGAGTAAAAAGGTTTTATAATAAGGTATAAAAGAAGAATGCCACCATTTCACCAATAAAACACTTTCACAATTTGCTCCATAAAATATGTAACATTTTCAATTTAAGCGGAAGATAAAATCATTTGATCGTTTTCAAAATATTAATCCACGTACACATAAGCTATCCAATTTAATATGTATCATATCAGTTAGATTACAAAACCGCATCAGCTGATACATCGCAATGTATCACAAAAGAATGACTGCACTAGTCTAACTACCCGGTGTTACATATCAGAGCAGTAGACTCAAAAGAATGAAGACTATTCTTCACAAAAGGACTCCAGCATCCTAATCTGCAATGCCTCATAGAGCATTATAAAACAGCAGAAGGGTGAGAAATATAACCATAATAATCAAAGCATAAGATTATATATATATAGGTATCATATAACACATATTCACATTTCTCACCACACTTCATTCTCACAATCATAATCATATTACGTCACATCTATCAACATTATGAACATCCACAAGCACATCCCTTCATGCTTGGCTTCACAATCATTCACAAGCACGTTTGTACCACAACAATATTATGCAATGTGACTCAACATTTCAATGCAATTCAATGCTATGCGGTACCGACTCTCGTTATCTTTTCTCGGTTTTTACGTTAAACCGGGTCCACCCTTCTAGACCGATAACTCGTTATCATTTTTCGGTTTTTACTTTAAACCGGGTCCACCCTTCTAGACCGATAACATCCAAGCCCGTCCCCTAGGCTTCAAACCCACCCTTCTAGGTTTGGGACAAGCCACTAGTTTCCACGAAACTAACAGACATTGCCTCTTGACTGAATGATGCATGTACAATCAACCAATCACAATAAATGCACTTAAGACCGTTCCCGCGTCTTAATCCCATGCATTCGAATAATTCACCCCTTCGAGAATTTCATTATGATTGCACATACAACATATATCAAACATTTATCAATGTATTCATTTCACACATCATCATATTCAACAACAATGCACACATATCACCTATGTTCCCATGCATTCTCACAACAATCGCATACATATATGCACTCACAATTCATTAGACGATACACATACATTCCTCATTGTATTCCCATGTATCTCTAATTATCACAACAATCAAGGTATTCACATCGCAATACCAATCATACAATTATAAGATACGCACACATATTCAAAATGTTCTCATGCATACTCATTACATAATTGTACACAACAATCAAACATTCACAACTCATCAATTAATACACACATAATCATCATTATGTTCTCATGTATTTTAACCGATTACAATTAATCATTCATATCACGACTCTAGGATTCACGCCCGAAGGCTACCCACAGCAAATGTTATCATAATAGTTCACATACTCATTCATAACATAGAAGTATAAACATATACGAATCAACCAAACAATCCCCATTGGATAACACAGCAAAGAAAAATATACTGCCACATTCGCCTTCATTCGCCTGGCGAACCCTCGCAGCGAACCTTCGCCTGGCGAACTCTCTCAGCGAACACTCGCTAGGCTTCGCCTGGCGAGACTTCCCAGCGAGCCCAAGTCAGGAGCTACTGACTTCATTCGCCACCATTCGCCGGCACCTTCGCTGGGCGAACCTTCGCTATCCAACTTCGCCTGGCGAACCCACCAGCGAAGTCTACTGGGACTTAATTATAATTATTCGCCAACATTCGCTAAGCTTCGCCTGGCGAAGCTTCGCCTTCGCTCGCCTGGCGAGAGCCAGCGAACCTGCGCAGAACAGAACCCCATTCTGTTCCTCCTTCACCAATCCATCATCAACCCTCTCTTACACATCCAAATCAGTACAAACAACATCAATACATGTTACCCGACTACTCTACGGTATTATTGCTCAGTTTCAACCGATTAAATCCTCAATCTACCGATTATCCAACATTTTGCCCTAAATAGAAAGTGATGGAAACTCTACTAAAACCCTAACCCATCATACATAACATCATACCATGATCAAATAGAAACATTTCTCACCCTTACCTCGATTAATCGGAGCTTTGATGTTGGTTCTTGACGATTTCCACTTTTCCTCTTCTTCTCTTCTCTTTCTCTCCTTTCTTCTTCTTTCCTCTTTCTTTCCAAAATGTTTTTCTATCTTTCTTTTCTTTTCTTTCTCTCTTATATATATTTCCTTCATTTTCCTTCCTTCCAATTTCCTTCTCAATTCTCTATTAATCCCAATTAATAAAAAATTAATTTCCAACATTAATAAAATCCCACTAAATCAATTAATTACTATAATTAATTATTTAATGAAATTTGGGCTGTTACATATGGCACTTCTTCGCAAACTTGAAACAATCTTTTTCCATCGTCAGCCAAAAATACCATGCTCGTAATAACTTTCGAGACATAGCATGTCCACTGGCGTGCATGTCGAAGGTACCCTCGTGGACCTCTTCCATAAGCAGATTAGCTTCTTTCTCATCCACACATCGCAATAGCACTAAATCATGGTTTCTCCTGTACAGAACACCATCTGGATTCAAGTAGAAGTTGCCAGCCAATCTCCTAAGAGTATTTTTATCGCGACTGAATGCCCCAGTCAGATACTCTTGGTTCTTTAGGAAATTCAAGATATCAAAATACCACGGCTTGCCATCGAAAGCTTCCTCAATGGCGAATATGAAGGTGGGCCTATCAAGGTGAGAGATAACTATTCTGGGAGCATCATTCCAGAAGTTAACTTTGTACATCGAAGACAATGTCGCAAGAGCGTCTGCCATCTGATTTTCTACCCGTGGTACATGGTGAAACTCTACCCGGTCAAAGGAAGGCAAAAACCTCCTTGCATAATTCATATACGATATCAGATTAGGCTGCCGAGTCTCCCATTCTCCCTTGATCTGGTTCACGACTAGCGCAGAGTCTCCATACACATCAAGATTTTTAATCCTCAAATCAATAGCCTCCTCGAGACCCATGATACACGCCTCATATTTAGCCTCATTATTGGTAACTAGAAATGTCAATCTGGCAGTGAACAGGATGTGAGTCCCATGGGGAGTCGTAATGATTTCCCCAATTACACTTCCGTATGAATTAACAGGACCGTCAAAAATTAATTGCCATTGGGAACTCCGCTCAGGACCTTCACCATGCAACGGCTCTTCGCAATCTTTCATCTTTAAGTACATGATATCCTCGTCAGGAAAATCAAACTTCATCGGCTGGTAATCATCGATTGGCTGCTCAGCCAGGTACTCTGACAGTACACTACCTTTGATAGCCTTCTGGGAAACATATTGAATATCGTACTCTGTTAGTACCATTTGGCACCTGGAAATTCTTCCTGAAAGCGCCTGCTTCTCGAAGACATATTTGATCGGATCCATCTTCGAAATCAGCATGGTTGTATGATTTAACATGTATTGTCTCAGACGTTTGGCGGCTCAAGCAAGTGCACAACACGTCTTTTCAAGCATTGAGTAACGGCGGTATCAAATAATAGACCGCATGCTCTTTTCGTCCAGTCTCGTCGTGTTGACCGAGAACACAACCCATACTGTTCTTAAGAACCGTCAAGTACATAATCAATGGTCTTCCGGCTACTGGGGGTATCAATATCGGAGGTTCCTGCAGGTATTCTTTTATTCTTTCAAACACCCTTTGACAATTTTCATCCCAGACAATCGCCTGATCCTTTTTCAACAGTTTAAACATTGGCTCACACGTGGCTGTGAGATGAGATATGAACCGGGCAATGTAGTTCAACCTCCCCAAAAAGCCACAAACCTCTTTTTCCGTTTTTGGCGCTGGCATTTCTTGTATGGCTTTTATTTTTGCATGATCAACCTCAATTCCTCTTTCACTAACAATGAACCCCAATAGCTTTCTAGATCTCACCCCGAAGGTGCACTTATTAGGATTCAGCCTCAGCCTGAACTTCCTAAGCCTCTCAAACAATTTCAGAAGATTCACCAGATGCTCTTTCTCCGTCTGGGATTTGGCAATCATATCGTCAACATAGACCTCAATCTCTTTATGCATCATGTCATGAAAGAGCGTTGTCATAGCACGCTGATATGTTGCCCCAACGTTCTTCAAACCAAAGGGCATCACTTTGTAGCAGAACGTTCCCCACGGGGTAATAAAAGTTGTTTTCTCCATATCCTCCGGCGCCATCTTAATTTGATTGTAGCCCGAAAAGCCGTCCATGAAGGAAAACACAGAGAATTGAGCAGTATTGTCGACCAATACGTCAAGATGAGGAAGTGGGAAGTCATCCTTAGGGCTCGCCTTGTTCAGATCCCGATAGTCAACGCACATCCGCACCTTACCATCTTTCTTTGGTACAGGTACTATATTGGCGACCCAAGGAGGGTAAGTTGTAACGGCTAGAAAACCAGCGTCCCACTGTTTCTGCACTTCCTCTTTAATCTTAACGACCATATCTGGTTTCGTTCTTCTGAGCTTCTGCTTGACCGGCGGACATTCCTCACGCAATGGCAAGCAGTGGACCACAATATCAGTGTCTAACCCAGGCATATCATCATAAGACCAAGCAAAGATGTCACTATACTCTCGCAGCATCTCGACAAGTCTTTACTTGATATCGCTTTGCAGCGCAGCCCCTATCCGGACATTCCTGACAACCTCGATATCCTCCTGATGAGGCAGAATGATTTTCTCTTCTTGTCTCACAAGTCGAGTAAGCTCTTCTGGTAAGTCGTCGTCCTCAACAATCTCTTCCTCAGCTTAAAATATCGGATGCTCAAAGTCAAAGCGAGTCATAGGGAGTTCTTGATCGGTGTCATCTGAAATATGGATCTGTTTCGTTGTCACTTGAATAAAGTCCTGGATAGACCAGTTGCATAAGCTTTGTCCTGGCTCGCTGGGCTTGATCTAGGAATCCATGTCACAGTCGCTATCTCCATCTTCACTGTCAGACACAACATTAATTGTTTCAAAACTGACTCCTCCTGGAGTAAACACAATCGGCCCTTTGAACTTTGGCGCGCTCTGTGATGAAGATGACGACGACGAGCGATATCCTAAACCAAACTTGTCCTGCTTAACAGGAATCTCCAGAACTTGACCCCAACCTTTGGTTTCCCTGGCCTGAACTACCGCTTGGGCTTCTCCGTACGAAGACATAGCCACCTCTGGTCCACTGCTTATGACAGGTGATTTGTCTCTGATTTGCACCCCTTCAAAGGCTTGGCACAATGTCTCATGGTTCTCCCCATCCACTTCGACATATTTGAACAATGCCAGGTGACTTACCAGGATGTCTTCCTCTCCACACACGGTGACAATGCTACCGCCGACCTTATACTTAAGCTTTTGGTGCAACGTAGACGTTACAGCCCCTGCAGAGTGAATCCAAGGTCGTCCAAGCAAATAGCTATAAGCTGGCTGAATGTCCATGATATAAAACACAGTATCGAGCACCTCTGGACCGACCTAGATTGGCAAAGTCAATTCTCCAAACACAGACCTTCTAGTCCTGTCGAAAGCTCTCACTACCAGGTCACTTGGCATGCATATTATACCTCGGGTATCCAGCTTCAACAGTGCCTTCTTGGGAAAAACATTAAAGGACGATCCAGTGTCAACAAGGACATGAGACATAACAGTGCCCTTACACTCAACTGAAATATGCAACGCATTGTTGTGGTTGCGACCCCTGGGTGTTAAATCAAAGTCTGTAAAGCCAAGGCCGTGCCCCGCGTTCACGTGTGCAATCACTCCTTCGAGCTGATTGATAGGTATCTCCTGGGGTACATAAGCAGCATCAACGGCTTTCAGCAAAGCGTTCTAATGAGCTTCAGAATAAAGCAACAATAAAAAAATCGAGATTTTGGTAGGCGTCTGCTGCAGATGATCGACAATTTTATAATCACTCCTTTGAATTAATCTCATAAATTCTTCCACATCTTTAGTCAAAGTCTCTTTTTCCTTCTCTTGAGAAGGTCCTTCTTCATTGACTTTGCCTTTCACTTTGGCAATTCTCTCAGCTTCTACTTCTGGCGATGCAAAAATTCTACCGTTACGGGTTATGCCCCCTGCCCCCACAAGGTTATCAAATGACCCAACCGGCGGGCTTTCCAGGCTAATCTTTTCTCCATTGCAGTAAACTTTCGCCCCATAGTTCCAAGGGATGGCTTTGGTGCTTTCATATGGAATGGGTCCAGCTTTGGTTATAGTGATAGTCGATCGCTTGGGAGGCGCCGATATCGTGACATTCTAAAACGGGATCGTAACTATTGCAACTTTGCCCTGCTTTTCAGCTATTGCCTTAACAGGCTTCTCTTCAGCAGTACGGTCGAATTGCAGCGTTCCTTCATCAATCACCCCTTGAATACCTCTTCTTAAGCTATCACAACCCTCAGGCCGGGCTAAACAGTCAGCACAATCTGTATCACAACCAGGGAACACTCCCCCTTTCAGCAACCTGCTCTTTACACAACCCAAAGGCGTTTTCAATTCATCTACCTTCATAACCAAATTCAGACTGGTATCCTCCAAGATTGCACCCACCTGCGCAGATCCGTGAGACGGCATCGGATTTTTCTCAATATTGGGTGCCTCATTACCAAAGTTTATAGCCTTGCTATCTATCAAATCTTGCACCTTGTGCTTTAATGCATGACAATTCTCTATGCTGTGACCGGGTGCCCCGGAGTGGAATTCACAATGTGCATTGGCATCATAACCAAAAGGAGGCGTGCCCTTCAGTGGAGCTAACGTCCTTTTCTCGACAAGCTGCAATTGTAATAGAGTTGAAAGAAGCTGAGCATGCGGTAGTGGAGGCGCATCAAATACTCTTTTCACGGCCCTATCCCGACCTTGGAACCTTTGTGGAGCCGAATTCTGTTGTCCTTGTTGTTGCTGTTGTTGTTACTATGGTACGGGAATTGTTACACTGGAAACTTGTTTCCTGCGACCAGCCTGACTTCTATCCCTTCTACGGGTGCTATATACTGAATTAGTGTCTCCCTGCTCTTTATTTCCAAAGACCCTTTTACCACCTCCAGCTGAGGTTGATTCTCCTGCTTGAATCTTACCGATCTTGACGCCGTTCTCTATACGTTCTCCCAAGAGTATCATCTTAGAAAAATTATTCGTCGTACAATTGAGAAGTCTGTCATAATACAAACCATAGAAAGTGCCCACAAAAAGATCCATCAACTCACGCTCTACCATGGGTGGGTGCACCCTAGTTGCAAGCTTACGCCACCTCTGGGCGTACTCTTTAAAACTCTCACCATTCTTCTGAGAAAGATTTTGGAGTTGGACCCTGTTCGGTGCAAGGTCGCTGTTATATTGGTAATGCTTTACAAAGGCTTCCGCCAACTCTTTCCAGCTACCAATCTGAGTAGGGTCTAACCCCATATACCATTCCAATGACGGTCCAGACAAGCTATCCTGGAAAAAAATGCATCAGCATCTTTTCGTCATCAGAATAGGCGGACATTCTCCGATAATAAGACCGTACATGAACTCTTGGGCAAGTATCCCCCTTATACTTGTCGAAAGTGGGCGCTTTGAACTTGAGTGGCACCCTCAAGCTAGGAACCAACCCCATATTAGCCATGTCCAACCCCGTGGAATTTTGATTGGCAAGATTCCTCATTTGTTCCTCCAACATCTTGAACCTTCGGTCATTGTCAGTGGACATCTCAAGATCCCTGCCTGGCGGAGGGAAAGCATCTTCTTGACGATCCTCGCCCCAATGAGAATCCCCGTTATCATACCCGGCAAAAGCAGCATTAGGACCAAAGCCAGTCTGATTGAACCTAGGACCATACCACATATTACAAAAACCCTGATTGCCAGCACCCGGACCAAAACCAGCGTTGTAAGCACCCATTTCAACACCATTGTTGCTTGCGTTGCCAAAACCTGCATTGCCAAAACCCTGATTGCCATAGCCCTGATTACCACCAAAACCAACATTGCCAACACCGATACCTACACCAGTGTTGCCAGCACCAACACCAAAACCAACATTTCCTGTTCCAACATTAAAACCGGCATTTCCAGTTCCAACATTAAAACCGGCATTTCCAGCTCCAACATTTTCGTTGGTTTCCACATGCCCGTTACCATTACCGGTCACATTCCCATTCCCAGCTCTATTACCGTTCTCAGTCGTATTAAGGACAACCACCAGTATAGCATCACCCGCTAGGGGAGTCTCGCCATGAGGAGGATCAGTAGCAACCCCGCCATGTAGCACACCGTTACCATCGACTCGTGCAATCAGAGGTTGCACCAGAGTCTGAAGCTGCTCCTGGCCCTTGGCCACAGTTTCTATCACCTACATGAACTGCGCCATCCTGTCGTGCATCTCCTGCATCTCAGTTTGCATTTGATCCATAGCTTTCTTGTAGTTACTTCTGGTAGAGTAACGATGAATTTGCTGATCGGCAATCCTGAAACCTGCATCGACAGAGGGTTAGGAAATAGCTCAAGGTACCTACTATGCAAATGATTTATGCAGATGCAAACGTGTGTCTATGCGTTAGGGAGATTTCTCCCCCGATTCTAGTGCCAGAGTGCCAGTGCTGATAGTAAGAAGTCCGGATCCAGTCATTGAAATAACATCTCATATATATAAGGCCCAATAAGGCAATAATATAATGTCACTGAGTACATGGAGAAACAACAGCATGACCTCGACCAACAAGCCTGGTGATGGTCAGCCTACAACAAGAATCAGAAAAATACAAAGGGTTACAAAGATATAGTCAAGTGCGACATCGGGCGCGAAACTCTTCTAGCAACTCCTTAGTTTTGGGATGATCAGGCCGAGTGAGTAACCCTTCAACAAGAAACTCCCTCTGCATAATGGTGCATTGGAGACCTTCAACCGAGTCTTCCCACGCCCCTTGGCCAAAACAGTCTTCTAACCTTCGCTTCTTAGACTCGAACATCTGCTTGCGATCTTTCAGATTAGCGATAGCCTTGTTTAGCATGTCTTCAGTGGCATATCAGTGAGCAGTTACCTCATCAAACCTCTTCTCGCTGGCCTTCACCTGAGCCTTCAATTTGGAGATCTGTTGTTTCAGTTTGTCCTCCCTCTCTTTGTTGCTGGCTATAGTGGCATTCCACTGCTGGTTGGATTTGGAGATTCTCCGGTATGCTTCATCCAGGTTCTGCTTCTTGGTGGCAAGTACATTGTTGACAGATTTGAAGTCCAAACCCAAACGTTCACGGTCATCTATCTGCTTGGTCAAGTCCGTGCCTAACCGGTTCACCAACTCTGTCTGCTTTTTGAAGGAGTGGACGATTCATTTCTCTCGCTTCTAAGTTGTGCCAGCTCTTTCTCCAACTCTTCGTTGGCCTTTTTTAGTTCCTCCTTCTCAGCTAACACCTGATTGTACTACTGAATAGACACTGTAGTAGGCTCTTCAACCACTGGAGGGCACTCTTGCTTAGCAGGTGGAAAAGGCATCCCTATGGTCTCTGCCCTGCTCTTGATCCAGGTCACATAAGGAGCATAAGCTTGGCTATTGCTCTTACCCAACATTGATTTTCCTCGTTTGCTGACATCATTCCAGGCATGCTGAAGCTTAGCTAACATATCCCCCTCTAGAAGCCCTGTGAGGTACAGAGATTCCTGTACCTCTTCGTCTTTTGGCGGACCTCTCAAAGCATATGCAAACTGTCTGACAAGCAAAGATGGGTTATAGTTGATGCACCCTTTTCTTCCAATCAAAAGCACATTCGGAAAACCACTGCAGCTGAATATGACTTCAATACCCAGCATATCCCTATCAAACCAAACAATGCTCTCTGCTGATAAACCCATCAAGCGCTCAGACCACTCAGCTGTGGCTGCAGATGAAGCAAAGAGACCCTTCTTGGGCAGGTGACTATCAAACCATCTGTAAAGTAAGGGCACACAGCACAATACATTCTGACCCCTTCTATTTTCGTTCTTGTAATGGACGGAATGATATACATCTCCAATCAAGGTAGGGACTGGATTCCCTGATGCAAAGATCTGGAAGGAATCCAAGTCTATAAAGTCCGGCATGTTGGGAAACAAGATGATGCCATATATGCAGAGGGAAAGAATAGCGTTGAATACGATCCAACAACCGTCTTTGGCACACTGTTGGGTTTTCCCAACCAGAAACTGCAGAGAAAATCCAGGAACCCCATTCCAGCTGGACAAAAGCAATTCAGAGGCATCCAGATGAAGAGCAAGAGCTAGATTAGCAAGATTAGGCTTAGCATCCATGTGAACAAACGACATTTTATTCTGAATAGGTACACCCAACAACTCAGCATACTCCTCTAATGTAGGTGCAAGAATGAAGTCCGGAAAAGTGAAGCATCTCATAGGAGGGTCATAGAACTGTAGCAAGGCATACAACCCATTCAACTCATGTACCGAAGGATTACGAACCAGACTAAGCAATTTCCCATAAGATTTCCTGAATTCCCCTCTCACTATATCATCTGCCAAGGCAATCAAACTGGACAGCAGAGTAACATCTGGGGTAGGGAGCTTGTAGGCCATATTCTTCTTTAGAGATCCCATGATAGCACAATAGAAGACAAGAATACCGGAACCGGGGGATAATATATGCACCTGCAACACAGACACATGTTAATGATATGCAAATGAGTATGCAAAATGCAAAATGAAATCATGCAATAGGGGATCAAGATTATGCTGTTGAGGAGACCGAGGCTCTATTTCAACACAATCACAACACTGCTCTGATAATACATCCCTGAAGAGGACCAATAATTATGCACGGTCGAGAACAACCACATCTCTGATGATAAGAACCCTCTGAACCCAATAACACTGATTCACTGTCAAGAAAACCAGGTAGTCTGAAGGTTAAGGTCTCCTGCAATAACCCGACCCCGCTCACAGGTATGGACCTAGTCACAGACAAGGTATGGCATCCTATGCGTTTCCCAGCGTCACAGACTTTCAAGAAACGATGATACGATACCCAGCAGGTGTGGCATCATCATCTCTTGAAGTGGCCTCACTCAGCTGAGTCACAAATGATCGGTCCCCAGAGTCGACAATCCTCCAAACCAACAACCCCTCAAGCCCAAAGGGCCGGAAAAGAAGTCAACTGGGAGAATCTCGTCTGAGCGTGGATTTCGTGAGACACTAGTACCTGCAAAGCAAGCACGCGCCCATTACTTTCCACAACTAATGCTAGGTATACACTCAAGCCTGGGCCTGACTTATCACTCATCAGAGCCCCTTCCCGCAACAACACAATAATGATATCATACTGAAAATAAAATGCGGAAAGTAAAGTACGATAAATAAAACCCAACAGGTAAACACACAAGCGCTAGGATTGACTCGCATAGGGAACTAGAGTCCCCAGCAGAGTCGCCAGCTGCCGCTACCGCGAAAATAAGGTGCTGGCAAAATAGAAGAGTCGCCACCTTTCGTTATTTATCCCTCAGAACGGGAAAGGAAATGATCGGAAAAACCTGACGAAAAGGTATAAGACAAGGTCATCGCAACCATTGTCTGGATTCAGGAGTCGGTTACGCAAGGGGAAGGTATTAGCACCCCTCACGTCCATCGTACTCGATGGGATCCACGCTTGTTGTGTTTATCTGACGGATTGATTTAACTATCTACACTAAAGGTCTGGTCTAAAGAGAAAAGAAAATGACTCGGCAGAACACAGTATTTCTATTCCTACGTATTCCCGTCTGGAACGAGAAATCAGAGTCAACGTAGTTCGCCTAACTACGAGTGAAACGGGGGGAAGGTTGCTCTTTGAGATATCGCATCTCGTGCCTACGTACTTTCACACGGCGTGAAAGATCAGAGCAAACGTAGTTCGGGCTAACTAGAGACACAGGTTTGTCTTTTTTATCCGAGTAGGGTTAACAGACGGTTCCAGCAGTTGGTGTATGCAGCTCGCTCAACGGAGACTTAGGCGTTTACCGTTTGCGGTATAACTGGGAGTTAAGAGAACTCTCCTTATGAAAATGGTTTCCAAAGATTAAAGGTGTAAGAGGACAAAAGAGATTTGATCTTTGTTTTCTGTTTTTTAAAGAGGTGTCTTTTATGGATGTTTGCAACTAATATCACACTAGAGACTATGACCTGCGAGTGAATGCGTCGCATGTCACCCAAAGGGTGCCATACTAAACATCCAAGTTGTTGAAAAGAAACTCTCCAACAACCCTTTCTCAAGTAGCTTAGGGCTCGTAGCGTACGACATCAATTAACCTTTATTACTGTATTTTTATTTGTTTGAAGATGAGAAGAGAAAGAGACGCACTAAAGGGGAAATGATCCAATCCTAAAGTTGTCATGCAAATTTGATCCTATGGTTGAGGTTAGGAGGGAACTACCTAATGTTATCATGCATGGTTAGAACCCTAATGTCTGTCATAACTTCTCTTGAACAAGAGAAGTCAGAGTTCCTAGAGGAACATGGCAAAGGAAAGCAACAGTAAAAGAAATAACTGTAAAGGAATAACTATAAGTAAAATGCATGCAGTGCAACAATACAAGCAGAAGGAGTCAAACTCAACTTCTAGAGCAAGCAAGCCAGACAAAACACAGACAAGGGAGACAGACTCGACCTTAAGCCAGCAAGCAAAGCCAAGCAATAACAGTCAAGCAGAGGGAGACAGACTCAACCTCTAATGCAGACAAGCAAAGGGAGAAACTCTACCTTTAGGATGCTCTTAGGCCAAGAATCATCTACATGAGGCCTACTCTAATGCAACACACCAAACAGTCACACAAGCACAACAAAGCAATCAGAAAGATGCAGCAAACAAAACAGCAGACAAGCAACTCAACAGCAAAACAGTCTAACAGCAGAACAAACCAACAGTCTGTAAACAACTTCAAGTCTAAGCCATCTTCAAGAGAAGGAAAGGAAAGCTCCATCTTAAAGCTTCAACAAGCTCCAACAAAAGAGAAGAGAGTTAACATCAAAATTATTGCTTGATGATGGGAAGCATGATGGAAACCAAAGAAATCCATCATGGCACTCAACCATACATCTGAGATAGGCATCTTCAAAGGTTCTACCTCTTATGGTATGCCATACATCCATCCAAAGGAAAGATGAGGCTTCCACATAGGGACCTTGAATCATTGGATGAGGATGGAAAGCAATCAAGGCAATCCATATTTATTTGAAGAAAGAGAAATCAAACTAAAGCTCTTTCTAAACCCTAATTCTTACAAGCTCAAAGAAAGCTACCAAAAGGAGGTCTAAACACCAAAACCAAACACCACAATCAAGCAAACAGAAGCCTCTATATGTCTAACGCACTATCCAAAAGGAATGGAAAATTTATCTTATGCTATGGGCCACCATTGAGGTCATTCTAAGGGAGAAGTCATGTTAGAAGCACATTCAAACTAGCCTAAGCTTTAAATCTATTTAAAATACCAAAACTACTTCTAAAAACCTATAAAATTTTCTAAGGGAACCTACATGTATTAGGTATCTATAGTAGAAAGACCAGGGCCTAAACCAAAGGGGAAAGTCAGTAAAGGATTCCTATATCACCAAGTGTCAAAGGGAAACCCTAAAATGGAAGGTCATGGGAACCTAATTAAAAACCAATCCTAAAGTTATCTAAAAATTATGAAATAATTCCTAAGGGATCATGCATCTCTATACTAGCAGCCAGCCAAAAATCTAACTCAAATTCCATACCAAATGGTCATACAAAAATCAGCAAAAACAAGAAGAATTATGCCAAATTTAAGGAATTAAAGAAAATGCAAAAAATAAAATTAAATTGAAAATTGCATGAAAATAAACTCTAAAAGCACCAGAAAATCAGAAATAAAATCTAGCTCATGCACATATTTTTATTGTATTTTTCTGATCAATAATGAATTTAATATGAATTAAAAATCGAAAAGCAATTAAAATAAAATCAGAAAATGAATTAAAAAACAATAAAAGCTGAGAAAATATCAGGATGGTTGGATCTATGGACTTTGTCAAAGCATCTGAGGGCTATCCACACGCCAGCACATTAATGAAGCGCAACGTTTCACTTGGTCAAAGTCCAAGGTCTGAAATCAAATCGCGTGCGTTGGATCTGGAGACTTTGTCAAACATTTCAAGCAGATCCAAGGGATGAGGGTCATCATCTACCTTTGAACTAGAATTGGAGGGAAGATTTTCAGGCGAACCAGACGGTGGCTCCGGTGGCCGCGCCACCGTCTTCTCTGGCGAGCTCAGAGTTACAGGTCATCAAAACCAACCAAACCTTACATCAATCTTCTCAGTTTTTCATGCTGATCTCAAATCCAATGTCCATTTCTCCTAATTCTTACTAGATTCTCAAACACGATAGCTACCAGAAAATATGTCAAATCTTCAAGTGTCACCAAACTTCAATCCAAAGCCATAGATCTTCTCCTTATTCATCATAAATCATCCTAAACTATCTAGATCATGCTAAAACTCCAGAATCAGGGAGTTATAAGCTCCAACAGAATTCATGTCACACCTTGGATCATCTCTAAACTTCCAAATTTCTATCCTAAAACTGCCTAGGCATCTTCCTAAAGCTTAACCTCAGATCAAATCATGCTATAGCATCCTAGAATCAGTGCAATTTTGAAATGTACATACCTGGTTTGTAGTTTGAAATTGGATCAGTTCCACTATGATTCAAGCTTCCAAATGATGCAGAATTGTTCCTTGATGAAGGATAAAGATGATAGCATCCAAGAATTGCCTTGATTTTCTCTAGAATTGAAATTTGATTTCTCACTTGAAGCTTGAAAATTCACTCTGCAATCTCTGGCTCCAACTGCAAATGATCACCAACCTTGATCCTAATACATTTCTGAACTTATATAGAGTGAATTTGGATGATTTGGAGGCTCATTGGAGGCCCAAACAGTGAGATCCAATTTCCACTTTTCCTTCAAAATTTCAACTATGGAAGCAACACATATGAGTCAATTCCTTCTCCAAGAAGCTTCACCTGTAATGCTTGTGGACTGTGGAGAGTGTAGGGATCGAATTGAGTCCTTGTTTGCATCATATGACCAACCTTTGATGTGTTACTTATTCATGAAGTAACAAAGTGAAATGTCATGAAATATGCCCGAAATGAATTTTTTAATATTTACATTGTGCTCCAAATGATTTTTCTGATAAAAAAGAGCACTCATTTGCATTGGTTTGAACACATATGAATTAATTTGGATTTTTTCACTTAAAGGCCTTTAAATTCCCCTTTTGTCAAATTTCTTCACACCAAGTCCTACCCTAAGCCAAGTAAAAGCCTCATGGATACATGGTTGACCTAAAAATCCCATTTTGAGCAAGTTTTGTGTTGGACAAAACTTCATTTGAAGTGTGCAAGATAGTGAAAATGACCTATAATTCCAAATGACCTATAATCTTACTTTCCCAAAATACCCCTGACTTGTAAACCTCATAACTTGAGTTCTACAAATCAGATGGAAGATTTCTAGTACAATTTGGAATGAAAAGACCAATACCTACAATTTTCATGTTGGCCAAAAGTTGAGGAGAAACACCCTTCTAGGTAAAAAGCTCCTTGGAAGTTGGTTGACTTTTGCAGACAAGTTTCACATTCATCTGATGACATGTAACTTGTCAGGATCATAACTTGAGTTCTATAAATCCAATGGGGGACTTCTAGTACTCAAATTAAATATAAGAATATGCTCTACAAGTTTCATGTTGGCCAAAAGTTGAGATGAAACTTGTATCTTGAGATAAGTGGTCTTGAAGTCAGGCACTAAATAAGGGATTTTACCCTGAGAACCCTAGTTTAGCAACTCCTCACACTTTGAATTTTTCCTGGATTGATCTTGGAATATAACCTCGTGTATCTTAACACAACTTCCCATGATCACCAAGACTTAGAAATAGGCTTTGATCTCCTTCAATTGCACAGTTGACTTAGGGTTGACCATGCAAAAACCCTAATTGCAACACCCTCAACTGTAGCTCTTCACTCCTAGCATAATGACTTGACTGAGCTCCACCACGACCCTCAAGGCACCGCATGAGCTCTATCCACACACTCTAACCATGCACAAGGCCTCATAACCCACTGATGGTCTTCAATTAGTCCTCAGGTTAGGAGATGAACCCTATACCAGCAACCAAACTTCTCAAGAGCATAAACCACCTCCTGATGACTTTGGTGACTTCTCAAGATTGATTAAAACCTCTAGATAGGCTCCTCTTTATATAAACCCACACTTGATCCCCTGCTAAATGAATAATGCTATGCTATGCAAATGCTAGACCAATGCAATGCTAATGCAATGAAACATAAACCAAGTAAGAAGAAGGTTAGGCAAATTTTGGGGTGCAACAGGGTCTACATGGTTCTATCATTGTGTGGAACATTCTAGACATCTCTAAACACTTTAAGACATTTCTAAACACTTCAAGGCATTTTCTCCAATACATTAATTTAGATTGAGACCACCATGTTGCTTCATTTCCCAGCATGTGAGCCCTTAGATTAAAGTTTGCATTGGGATGGTTACCGTGTCAACTACCTAACTAACTGAGTTAACCTTCAACTCAGTGAGTTAATGCTAACTAACTCCAAGGCTAGTTCCAAGGCTACCTCCAAAGCTCACACTAAACCTAGCAACTCCGAAGCAAAGTTCTATATAAGCAAATTGTCACCATTTCACAAGGAGGCCAATCATTCTCCCAAATTTTCACACTTGATCACTCTCAATTCTTTCACATTCTCTATGAATTTTCTACAACTTCTACTCATAATCTTCTTCATTTTCATCCAAAACCTCACTAGAGCTCAAAACCTCCATTAAAGAGTAGAAACTTCTTCATTGGATGTGATTTCTCTTGAGCTTAACCATCATCTTGAAAATGCTTTTCTGGAGTTACATTGCATTTGGATCCATCTCAAGTGATTAACTCAAGCTTATTCGGTGTAATTTCAATTTTGGAGTTTTCGTCGGAAATTGCTCGGTTTCACTACGGTTCGATTGTGACTTCTGTTTTCTCTGGATTTCTTTGAGTAGTTTCATCACATTCCCTTTGCAACAACAGCCAAGGAAAGTCTTAGCCTTGTAGGTTGGTTAATTCTCACTCTTTTCACTGTTTTGATAATTACAGTATCATTTGCGATGTGGTTTCGACGTTTTTCTTATTTGCGATATAGTTTCGACGTTGTTCTTGTTTGCAAATTGATTATGCCATGATTTTATCTTCATTATTGATTTTCTAGTTGATTCCATAAGTGATTATTTGTTGTTTTTGGACTTGATTTTTGTGACATGTGAAGGATTGCACAAATCGAAATTGGCCAAAAGTGCTTTTGAAAAATCAAATTTTAGGCTCTGTTCTAGTGTTAATCGATTAACACTTTTTCACTAGCAAAGTGTTAATCGATTAACCTTGTATTTCTTAGCAAAATCTGCCTATTTTAAAAGGGTTAATTGATTAACACTTTTGAACAGGAAAAGTGTTAATTGATTAACACTGCTCTAGAAGGCCATATTTGTGCATTTTTCATGTATGTTTGGCATTTCTTCCTCTTTCAACTCCCATGGATTGTTATGTTTTATTTTTATAGATGTTTTAACTTCTGTTTGAAGCATGATTGTGCATTTCACAATGCCCGATTTTATCGATTTCGCATTTGTTTGCATTTTTTGGCATTGTATGATCATATTCATTTTTGCCAAATCTTTGATCACATAATTACTTAGTTTGTAATGCATGCTAAATGAATTTGGTATTGTTTTACACTCCCATTCACAATTACATTGGGATTGTTCCCCTTAGGGATAATCTTAATCTTCTATAATCAACAATTTCCCTTTTGCTTTAACGATTTTTCATTCCTTTGGAAAATTGTTAGCACATATTTTTCCTTTTATTAATTAATCGAAACTTATTTTCAATTAGTCGATCTTCCTTTTTTCTCCTCCTTTGGATCTTCTTGAGCTCTGTCCTCTCTTTTCCCCCGTAGAGTTGAAGATTCACAATGCATTAGAGCACCGTTATGTTGTCCGCTTTGTTTCTTGCATTGCACTTTGGCTTTGAGAAGCCTGTGGTTGATAGGTCGGAGCCAGAGCTAGGTTGATAACAGGAGATATTGTTGCCACATGCCGAGGTTGATACCTTCACCTTTTTTAACCTGAGAGATATTACTAATATCTTGCTCTTTCTTCTTTTGGAAAGTACTCCCTTATCTTTTAGTATTGTTGGATGGCTATGTGTCTTTAATCAGTCGACCTTCTCGGACTGCTTCCTCCAAGCGTACCCCCATGTTTACCATCTCGATAAATTCACTAGGTGAACTTACGACCATTTGGTCATAATAAAATGAGCTCAAGGTTTTCAAGAAGATTTCTGTCATTTCTCTCTCCTTAAGGGGAGGACAAATTTGGGCTGCAATTTCACGCTATCTTTCGGGGACATTGCTCTGAGCTGGTCCCTATCGGGTGCCATATCCAAATTGTATTTGTATTGCAGAACAAAAGCTACCTCAAGATCTCTAAAAGTACTGATATTTGCACGGTTTAATCCCATATACCATTTGAGCGCGACACCGGTTAAACTGTCTTGGATGTAGTGGATTAGTAGCTGTTGTTTTTCTGTCTAGGTAGACATCTTTCGAGCGTACATTATCAAATGACTCTGAGGGAAAGGAATGCCTTTGTATTTTTCAAAGTCAGGTACCTTGAATTTGTGCGATATTTTCACATTAGGGACCAAACAAAGGTCAGCCACATCTTTGCCAAACAAGTCCTGTCCGCGAATGGCATTTAGTTCTTTCTGCATTTCTAAGAGTTGTTCTTAGAATTCATTCATTCTTTCATACACTTCTTCATGCTTGTCGAAAGCGATATGAAGAATCTATTCCTCTGGGATAGTATGTATCATAGGTTGTGGTATAAACATCACTGCAGTAACTCTTGGTGCTTCAGTGACCTAATTTTTTGTAACCTTCAGGTATGGGAGTCTCTGTTGTAGCCCTTGCGTCTTCATTAATCCAAAGTTTGTAACCTTCATGTTTGGAGTTTCTGGCTATGGCTTCTAGATCATCAGTGACCGGTGGTATGTATCCCTCAGGTATAAAATTGAAAGGCAAGCCCCAAGGAAAACCTTTAGGCATATTATACAGAAGAAGACTGGTGGGTACCTAAAATATTGATGCTGACACAATTTTTGAGATTACCGTCCTTTGAGTTGGTTGATCCTGACCTGCTGCAAAGGATTCAATCATGTTGTTGAGTCTTTCCATTCCTTCTTTTAGAATAGTGACCTCCTCTCTCAACTCTCTATTCTCTTCCTCAAGATTGTCCATTTTCTTCTGGCGATTGGCCCGAGTATTGTACGAATGAGACAGTTTGACTCTAAAGTGCAACACATGTGTGAGACTCTATGACAAAGATATGTAATGCAAGAATGTTGAATGATATGCAGAGAAATGAGAATGACTTTTTGTTTTCTTTTCTAAAGAAATGTTAACAATTATGTTGCAAATATCATGCAGTGATAGAACCTTTTATTGAATTTAAAGGAATACAATATCTTAAAGGGAAAAGTACATTATTTTACAAAGTGCAAGGAGGAAAACTAGGCCTATGAATTCTAGGGATTTCCTGACGAAAGTCCAGATGCTGGTTGCTAA
The DNA here is from genome assembly GCA_963859935.3 of Lathyrus sativus. Lineage (NCBI taxonomy): Eukaryota > Viridiplantae > Streptophyta > Magnoliopsida > Fabales > Fabaceae > Lathyrus > Lathyrus sativus. The sequence goes on from OZ012736.1 coordinate 281,357,067, forward strand.
CACTCTTTTCTCTTCTTTGATCGAGCCCTTTCATTCATTGTCGGGTCAATGATCCTTTTCCAAGTGAAAGGAGATAGTAGGTTTCTCTGCTCCTCTTGACTTTCTATAGCATGTTCCTCTAATATCTCAATCATAGCATCCTTCTCTATTAATAGTTCTTGGATCTTTGTGCATTCCAATTTGACGATCTGGTACTTGTTCTTCTCGAGCTGGACCTTGTTGAAAGTGACTTTAAGTTTTCTCGTGTCATTCATGAAGTAGAGAATAAATTCTTTCAGAGGGAAAACTTCCTGACGAGGGTAAGGCATCCTCAATTTGATGTCTCTGATTTGCACCCATCAGAGATAAGGCTCTGCAAATACACAATTTGGTCTTTCTAAAGACTCTCTTCCTTTTTTATGAACATGTTTCAAGGCATGCACAATATCCTTCTTAAGTGCTCTGTCATTCTCTCTTTCTTTGAAGAAAAGACCTTCCAAATGAATTTTATATGGTATGCCCTTCATCAGGTATCCGAGTTGACGATGAGCTAACATCGGATGATAATTGATCCCTCTTTTGGTACCAATGAGAGGAAAATTGGGGAAACTTCCACATTTGTCAATGATTTTTATTCCTTCATAGACCTGATTGTACCAATCTATGTCAGAATGGGTGAGTGACATAATCTTTTGCGACCATCGCATACTACGCTTGGGATCCCAAAAAGCAGCAGATTTGGGTAAGTGGGAGATAAAGCATTTGTAAAGTAATGGTACAAAACATGTAATCATCTTTCTGTTGTACAAATTCCTTAGATGTACTGAGTGATAAGCATTTGCAAGCAAAGTTGGGACTGGATTCCCAATTGAGAATATCTTGAAAGCGTTGATATCGACGAAGTAGTCAATGTTGGTAAAGAGGAATAACCCATAGATGAGCAGAACAAAGACATCCTCGAAAGCAGTCATGTTTCCTATGTTGGCAAAGTATAGGGATTTTTCCATCAGAAATTTAGCTGGTAAACCCTGAATTCCTCTTTTGGTGGTCATGTGAGCTTTAATATCTAATTTTTCTAAAGAGGTAGCTTTTGCAATGGTTTGATCTTTGGGAATTTCTTCCAGTCCATAAAATGGATCTTGACCAGTGATATGTAGATCAATCAAATGGGAGTACTCTTCCAATGTTGTTGTGAGCTGATAATCTGGAAATGTAAAGCAGTGGTATACTGGATAAGAGAACTGAACCAATGTAGACATGATTACTTGCACCATATTGATTTTCAAAAGAGACAACAACTCTCTGTGCTTAGCTCTAAAAGCCTCCAGATTAGTAATCAACCTTCCCAATTTCCTCAGGTCTTCCAGTTTTGGAATTTTGAAGGAGTACTTGTGTGTTTTCTTCTACCAAAATCTATAGCACAACTTCTGATACTTGCAATGATTATTTAAGTTATTTTAGAAAAAGATTTTTTTTAGATTATTTTTAGGAATGAATGAAATGCATGAATGTAGCAAACAAAAACATTTGAAAACATGGGTTTAAGGGTTCATCGTCACGAGCATGGAGCCATGGACCTACCCATCCCCAAGGTGTGTACTAGGGTTCAATTTTATACCTGTAGAATAGGTTCTAACAAGGTTCCCAAAATCACTAACCTCTTTTAAGAATATTACCAGCAAACTGACTGACTCATGAGAGCTGTAATATCCCTAAGATGAATTTCAATTGAGTGTAGTATCGTGTATCAACTATTCCCGATAGTCAACACACTACCTAATGGTCAAGTGGTTAAGTGGTTACAAATCCTCAATTTCAAGGGTGCCCAGTAGAAAAAGTAATGTTTTCACGACTTGCTTGTTCAACATCAGTAATTCCAAAAGGGTACCTCCACTGATTCGGCAGACTTTCAAGTCAGCTTGGTCGAGAATCACTCCCTATAAGCCTTCTTGAGTCTGCCACCTCATATCTCAAAGGTGCTCTCTGACTCACCACATGCATATCTATCGCATTCACATATAACATTAACTTAAATAAGTATAACAGATAAGAAGATAGCATGACAGCAAATGATATAAAATGAGAAAGCAAATAAACAGTAAAAAGAAAAATGTAATACAAGGCTTAACCCTCTTAGGGGATGGGAAAATCCTCACTGGAGTCGCCATTTTTCTATCGCAGTCGGTTTTTATGGCGTGGCCACTACAGCTCCTGGTGCTACTTTATGATTTCTATATCCAATGAAGTTTAAAAGGAAGGGGAAAATATCTTAAACTAATCCTGTGCGCAAGTGTTTTCCCTACAAATACAAAGAGATCTAGAATTGGGAGTTGTTTATACAAAGGAAAGCTATTAACACCTAGAGTATATTTAGTAATCTATAGGAACCTCCATTTACATCTGTTTTTTAGTGTTTGAATTGCTTTCTTGAGTTTATTTGCTGTTAGGTGGGGAAAGTTTCTCCTTTGGGAGGTTGAGGAAATGTTTTTATTGTTTAAGGTTTTTCTATTATTTTTGGAAAGGTATCTGGACCTATGGTTTTTGATTAGTGCACTCACTAAGATTTCGCGATCTTATGCCTACGCATTCTCAAAAAAGGAAACTGAGAAATCAGAGAAATCGTAGTTCCTCCTATTATATGGGAGGAAAAAAAGACGGTGTCTTGTTCAAAGCCTAAAATTGAAGCTAGAAGAGTGTTTGTGTCTTGTTCAAAGCCCAAGATTGAAGCTAAAAGAGTATTTGTGTCTTATTCAAAACCCAAGATTGAAGCTAAAGGAGTTTTTGTGTCTTATTCAAAGCCCAAAATTGAAGCTAAAGGAGTTTTTGTGTCTTGTTCAAAGCCTAAGATTGAAACTAAAGGAGTTTTTTTTGTCTTGTTCAAAGCCCAAGATTGAAGCTAAAAGAGTGTTTGAGAGAGAATTTATCATTTCTAGAGGGAGATATCTCACCTATTCATCAAAATTATTAAATATTTAATTATAAGGGAAGTTGCTTTAACTCGGATGTGTGGAATCAATCAATACCACATCTTCCTTTATAAGAGAATTTAAATATCATGAAGGAAGAAGCTTTAACTAAGTGTAGAGCAATGCCACTTGTTCCTTTATGAATCTTTGCATGCTAAGAGAGGGACGTTGGCTTGAATGTGTTCCAGAGGCTTGCCACTTACATCACTTAGATGAAAAAGTATTTTATCCATGATAAAGGAGGGACTCCAGCTTGGATTTTGAATCAACAAGTGTGCCACTTACATCAATTATTTGGAAAAGCGTTTTCTTGTTTATTTTGAAATGTGTTGTATAGAGGAAATATCATCCTACAGAGAGGACTTATAGTCTTATCTATGGGGATGTTAAATTTTGTGCCTTGATTAAAGCCCAAGGTTGAAGCTAAAAGAGCGATTGAAAACTGACTCAACTAGGAGAGTATTATATTTGTCTTACACAATGCCTAAGATTGAGGCTGGTTAGGGAAAATCTTTATATGAAGCCTAAGAGGATGTTGATTGGGATTTTAAGTGGAGATTGACTCTTGCTATGGAAAATTAAATCCAAGAGCAGGATCCAACTTCTTTGAGGAATCAAAAGAGAAACTGACTCCTGCTAGAGATTTAGAGGAGACTTGGATTTATTGACCTTCCATAAAGGCTTTGATTCTTTTGAGGATTTGTTGATTGTAACCTGACCCCGACTAGGGATTTAAGGTGGACGTTAAGCTTTGTTGAGGAACAGAGGAGACTTAAAGGATGAGTTTAAATGTCTTATAGGTTTTGACTCTCTTGGGAAATTGTGTAGGGATAAGGATGACTAAGGTCTATTCTGTGCTTTCAGAAATCCTGAGGGTCCTTGTACTAAGCTCAATAGGAGGCTGGGGATGCTTCTAGGAAGCCTGTGGGTCCTTATACTAAGCCCAAGAGGAGGCTGGGGAATTTAGACTATCCAAGTCTTAAGAAGAGTTCAAGAAATGTTTCACTTGGAAATAATCCTTTCTTTGTTGAACTGTTCCAAGATTAAAGGGGTTAAAGAAGAGGTTTCATCGGGAAATAGTCCTCTCTTCATTGAAGTTTTTCAAGGTTGAATCAATTAAACAAAATCCACGAGGAGGCTGATTGTATTAGGAAGAGGAATTCTTTTGTACAGGGGGAACTAGTTGCTTGAACTAAGTCATACTGATTGACAAAGATCCAATGGTTTGAACTAGTCTAAACTAAGGATGATTTAAATACTAAAAGAAACTTAACAAGATATGTACAAGTATATATACATAGATACGAACAAGTATATAAACAAGTATGAATTGAATTGAAAAAGGTGGTGGGTCTTACACTTTGGGTAGAGGCCCAAGTGTACTGTGATTGATTAGATGTTTTCTTCAAGACTAAGTTAGGTTTTTTAGAAATTGAAGAAAGTTTTGACTTTAAAGATGACTTGATATTTAAGTAAACAAAGGTGTTGGGTCGTACACTCTAGATAGAGGCCCATGAGTGTTATTTGTATCCTGTACAAAGCCCGGGATGAATGAGGCTAAAAGGTTTTTTATTTACAAAAGGTGTTGGGTCTTACACTCTAATAGAGACCTAGATGATTTTGAAAACAAGGTTTATGTACAGAGAGATAGGATTTACACTCCTAGCAGAGGCCCAAAGATTGTTGTGAAAACAGTGATCGCACCGTGATTTTGAAAAGCGCAATGAGACTTATACTATAGCAGAGGCCCATGAAATGGTTTATTTACAAAGAGGGTTGGGTTTTACACTCTAATAGAGGCCCATGAGTGTTTTTTATTCTTTAAAAAAAATTTATGTACAAAATATTGGGGCTTATACTCAATGAGAGGCCCAGATGATTTATTTGAAAACACTGATCGTGCCGCGATACCAAAAGACATTATGGGACTTATACTATAGTAGAGGCCTAAATTTTATTTATGTACATAGGCGGGTTGGGTCTTACACTCTAATAGAGGCCCATGATGTATTTGAAATGAAGTTTTGAAAGATTAAATTAAGAGGAAAACCCTAATTTTATTTTTTTGTAATTTTAAAAGGAAAAAACAATTAAAAATGATGTAAAATATCAAATAAATTCAAAAACAAGTTATGAACCATGGTTAGGGTTTGGAAAATAAGGTTTTATTCACATAATGATTTAAAATTCATTTGGTTTTGAAAAATCAAGAAAAATAAATTACTTAAAATGTTTAAAACAAATTAAATAAAATTCTTTAAAATATTTGAAAATATATCAAATAAAAATATTTTTTGATTTTTTGTGTGGAATAAAATATTTAAAAATGTTAAGGGTTTATTTTTAAAAAAACATCTTGAAAATGATTAAAATTGAGACAAAAATTAATTTTTGAAAATAAAATGAAAATATTAAAAATATTTGAAAATTCAAAAATTTGAATTATGGCGCGAAGAACATCATATTTTCCCCCGCGCCCCACCAGATGCAAAGCCTCTCCAATCTCTCTCATTTCGTAATGAAATTGAATGACGTAAACATCAAACTTGCTCGCTTTTGAACAAGGAACACGATGATACCAATTATTTCCATTTCTTTTAAGTATAGAATGAGTTATCAAGTGATGAACAGATGAACCCTAACTTTTGCAAGAACACTATGAAATCCTATACACGATTAATACATAACAATTGATTGAGGGGAAATATTATATATAAGTGCAGAAATATGTTGGTAACCTGAAATATCAAAAATGATGCATGTTTCATGGAGTTTGGGAAGTTTAGGCTTACTTGTGCAAGAGGAATTCAAATCCTCAGTTGTAGGTGTTACAGTTGTGAAATGATGACCTGGACAGCTTCCTTAGACCTCAAGGAATGTGTTGATGTGCTTGGAATGGTTTGAAACCTTCTTGTTTGGTGGGCTCGAACCCAACTGCAACTTGCTTAGGATGAGATATAAACTTGATGAATCTGGTGTTATAGATGTTGTTCAAGGGTTTGGATCACTCATTATGATGTATGTGAGGTGTTAGGACCATTGGTTTGAGTTGAATTGCTCCCTATTGCAACATTTGGTTCTCACACCTCATGAACTTGAAAATTTGGAATGATGAGTCAAATGGTGGAAAATAAGTGTTATTGTGTTTTGGTGTGTCTTGATCAACAAAAATTACCTCTATTTATAATAGAGGAAGTTTAATTTATAGGGAATAGTGAATTGGGGCTGGATGACCCTATTGTCCAATGGATATGGCTAGGTGTTCAAAGTCTCCTCTAGCCATTGACTTGAACTAAACTTGCATGCCTTGAGTCTTCTAATTCCAAGATAAGTGTTGACTCATTTGGACTAATATGAACTAATTCGTTCCACCTCAATGCATCCTTTCAATGCCATATGATAAAATTGGATTTTGGATTTACAACATTGATTTCCACATGCGTAAAGGATGAGGTTCTTGACTTATAAGGCACTATGGTATGATTCCTCTGCAAATGACAGGTGCATTGCATCTTTGATACTTGTCTTGTATGGTGACAAGGGTTGCATAGTCATCAAAATGACAAAATTGAGTGGTATGCATAATCTATCTTGGAAAATCAGAATGAAAAATGCCATTTTGCAAGGTTCATAAATTCTTGCTCAAGTTGAATCAATGAATGTTCTTGTACTCTTTAGGAAGCTTGTATATCATAATTTAACTTTGATGTTTACATTTGGTCTTGATTCATCTTGGATCATAATGAAAAATGCCTCCAAAGTTGGGCATTTTTTGGGGGTACTTGTGTTTTGCAATCTGGTTGCTTGGATCACAAGTTATGGCCTTGCAAAGTTGGGTAAAAATCAAGTTTTTTCCATAACTTAGTGAAATTTCAAGTTTCTCAAAGTTGCCCCTTTTGCAAGTAACCTCACTTTTATTTATTTTTCTTGATTGATCATGATCCAAATCAAATATTAACATCATTCTTGACTTGAAGAAACCATGGTTGACCAAAAACTTCAAAAGTCAAACTTGATTTTGGGCACAATTGACTTTTTGTATCAGATGAATTTTAAACTTTATGATTCTCTTATCAAATCAAATCCTTGGCCTATTTTCACATCAATGATGGCCTCTAAGGGTGTTTTTGAATATCTTGAATCATTTTCCAAGGTTTGAGATCATGTCTTGGTCAAAAGTCAAAGATATGGTTGACTTTTCCTCGAGAACCCTAGTTTCTGGTCCAGATGAATTTGAATCCTTGTATTTCTTATGAATCAAGTTCTTTGAATCAATACAATCTTGTGAATGGATCAATATGATGTATTTGAGGTCCTTGAAATATATCTTGAGGTCTTGGATCATGTCTTACTTCAAAAGTCAACCTATGGGTTGAATTAGGTCAAAACCCTAATTTCTGATTTTTGATAGATGCAAACCCCTGAGGCTATTTTTAACTTATGAATGGACTCATGAGGTTCTTTTGAGCTTCTTGAATCATATATTAAAGTATTGGCTCATGTAACAAATGAAAAATTCTCGTTGGAAGCCTTGGTCGATCAAAACCCTAATTTGGTGATATTGATGGTCTTGAGGCTTGATTAACTTGGAAGGGTCCAATCTTATGTTAAATTTTTGACGGGGAGGATATATTTATCCTTATGGATGTTTGAGAGGATTTACAAGTTGAAAATCATGTAAATTCTTGATTGATCCCTTGCCTGAATGCTCTAAGAGGGCTCAAAACCCTAATCCTTGGTTAAGGTGAATACTCAACTATCTTTGAGAAGATTTGTGAGGTATGAAAATACATATATATTATGGTGATTATTTGCACAATGGTGTGAAGCCTTGTGGTCAAAATTTAGGGCATGACAAATAGAATTGCATGTAGAAGATTGAAAATGAGTTAAGGCACCAAAAAGAAAAAAATGTGAATAATGGCGATAAAGACAATTGACCCTCTAATTTGGGTAACCCTCACCCGATTATTTATCCTAACAGTGGTTGAGTCTCAATTGTCATCCCAAAGTGGACTAATAAATGCCAATGCGCGTGAAGAAAAAAAATTTACTTTTCTTGCTAATGCAATTTACTTTACCAAAACAATTCAACCTCCTAAAACACTTTTGTTTAATTGGACATTAGTTCAAACTAGATATTCATACGCAGTCCTCGAGATCGATACTGGGGATTTTTCCCTACTATTATTAGATCAACAAATATAGTACACCTTTGTATCTTTTGATACATCTTAGTAGACATATTGTGTGTTGTATATTGTTCTCTCTCTAGAGCTTTTAAGCAAAAGAGTTGAGTATTGTTCTGGGTTGAAGCTTTGAAGCAAAATCGAGTATTGTTCTTGGTTAAGAGTCTTGACCTAGTATTTTAGTAGAAAGAGGGTACATCTTTCTTTTTGGTTTCTTGTGGCATGGTCATTGGGATTATGTTTGCTTGTTAGGAAGTGAGATGGGGATCTCATATCTAGATGGCGATTTCTAGGTAGAATTTGCACAAGTTAGGGATTAGGCGAGAAGTTGTCTACGAGGGAGTTTAGCTTGGAACTAATACTATCATAGTGATTTTTCTTCCTGACTTGGATGCCCCTAGATGTAGGTGGGTTGCACCAAACTGGGTTAACAATTAACTGTGTTATTTATCATTCTGCAATTTATAATTTCTACATAATTAAAGATTGATAATATTGTTCTGTCAAACTTAAGATGTAATAACATATGTCTTAACATTGTACTCTGATGTTAAGACATCAGAATCACCATCATGTGTTGCATCTTCTAGAAAATTTCATAGAAATTATTTTTCGGAGCAACCACCTTGGCGTCTACTTGACTGGCTTTTTACCTGCCTTTATTGGTAGCTTTAGCTCCACCAATTCCCTGCTTAAACCTCACATTTTGCTATAAATCCAAGCAAAACAATCTTTAAGTTCTTTAAGCAATTTTATTATTTCTAACCTTAAGTCTAGGTCAATCTTTCCTCAAGTGGGTCTTGAGGTTTCATCTTAGTAGTAGACTCTACCGAGTCTTTCTCAAACCCCAAAGGCTCGTCATCATAGATGTAATCTAGCGTTTGGCCCTCTCGACCGCCTTTCTCTAACCAGTCTTATACGGCTCTCTGATGGATCGAATTTAAATCTTGATTCGATTACCCACATCAAACACCTCAATTTCATTGTCCTTAACAATTATGTATGATACTTCAGCTTCCACAACCGCTTGAAGTATGCTCTTGGCCACGTAGGTCGTGATTCGATCTAATGGATCGAACTCAGTCATTATCACTAAATTTGTTACCCCAGCCTATTGGCCGAATTGCATCTACGTCGCAGACCTTCCCAGCCATAACCTCTCGCCCCTAGGTAAACCCATGGGTTGGGTGAAGGTTCAGAGAGAAAAGTGCTTCTTCTATAGGCACGTAGCCAGTTTCTTCTGGTTCGCATGGCGCTATATTCGCTATATTCTTGTCAAATTTCCTTTTGTCCACATGATTGACCTTAGACATGAAGTAGTCTTAGTCTGCTTCGATATTTTCCATTATCCCATCTTCGTGCTATATGGTTATTCTTTGATGCATGGACTGAGGAACTACCCCTATACCATGTATCCACTCTCTTTTTAGCAGCAAATTGTAACTAGGTTTGGCAGTTATCGCAATGAAAACTGTAGGTCGAGTAATAGATCCAAATGTTATTTCAACCTGAATAAATCTCATTGTTTAGCCTGTTTTCCCTTCATAATTACAAAGGACCATATTTTCAGTCCTGAAGTTAGTATCGTACTTCTCGATCTTAGCCAACAAAAAATGAGGCATCAAGTTTACTACTGCCCCACCATCCATAAAGATTTTGTTTACGGTGGTGCCCTAAACCTTAGCTCTTATAAAAATGGGCTTTAGGCAGTTCTCCATCCCTCTATGGAGCCTCTCGAAGAATTCATTCTGCTCCTCGACACACCCATTATTTATTACTAAATAACAGACTGGCTTGTGTTTGTCCAACTCTCCCGCCTCATAGTCTTCCTCCTCAGTGACTTCTGTTACCCGGTCGTACTCATAAGGGAGCAGAGACACCACGTTGCACAAAATGTCGAAATCACCTTCCGACCCAAAATCAAAGTTATCTACCAATAGCTCATCTTCTTTAGCCTGCTCATCCTTTGTTATATTCTCTTTTGTGACCCCCAACTTGGGGAAAACAGCTTCGCACTCACTGGTTTTTTTCCTGATCACCTGTTTGTTTTTTATGTTGCTTGGTGTTGCTCGGCTCTGCAGCATCTCTTTTTGCCTTCTTCTTCTGCTGAAATATGCACCACTCTGTCCTTGTCATGGGATTTTTCCCCTTGTAGTTAACACTAGGCCCATAAGACTGCTTTTCAGACATATGGAATTTTTCCTTATAGTTCATGGAAGATCCCCGTCCAATCTCAAAATTCCTCCATTTTGGATTCCTCTCATACTCTCTTTCGACATGCTTAGTCCATTTCCCTTGGGCAGTATTTGCTGAAGGCTTGTAGGTATTTGGCCTCGCTTTCTACGAACCAGGTGTTTGTTCCCTCCTCTGTGGCACCCCTCTTTTGTTGAAGTAGTACTGAGGTCTGGCTTTCTCAGCTTCTTTGGCCTTCTGAGCACCTTCGACCTTTTCATCAACTTTCTTGTCGAACACCATGTTACATCATGGACATAACAATACCTCAGAATCATCAATCTGACACCTGTACAGGAGCTCCACCAGACTCTCCCTATCTTTTGGGAACACGACTTTGATTTGATTCTCACTTTCAAATTCAGTCATGTCGAAATCTTCAGTAATTTTTACCATGTTGATCACAGCAGGCTATACGTAACTGGCATCTACAATCTGCAGTGGATAAACATCGATCTTCACAAGGGTTTTTCCTTTAGTAAACTTGAGTTTCCCTTTGTTCAAAGCATTCAGCACCAGATCGCTGAAAAGAAAACATTGTGATGTTTTATGTCCTAAGAATTTATGATATTTACAATACCCTCATTTCTTTCCTTGTTCTAATGGTGGCACTTTTTTTCCTTAGAGGTGCTAGCACTTGACCATCTGCAACCAACAAACAAAAATCTCATCGCATTTCGTTAATCGAAGGTGTATGTTTCCTTAGGACATTTTCTTTAGGTTTCGTTGGATTCTTCCCATTTGAAAGTGTAAAAAACTCACGCACTTATGGGGGACCTGGCTTCAACTCAACCACGTCAACCTCAGACTCTTCGACATGTTCATTGTAGCACCCTGAAATTTTCCCTACCTTTCTTTAATTGTAATTGGCTTACATTTCGTTCATTTGCATTTTTGCATATCATGGCATTGGTTCTTGAGATATGGGATCAAGGTGTTTCTAGGGCTTAAGGTCTTCTTTTATTGCAGCAAGCGTCAGAGGCTTCATCATTTATTTTGCCCAGCAATCGAGTGCCTGATTTTATTTTTTCAGTAGGTTCTTTTTAGCACAGGAGATAGTCCATAGGTTATTTTAGGCGTTTTCACAAGCGCAATATCAAAAGACAAGTTTCATAGGGTTAACGTGGCTCAAAACGGGTGGAAACGGGCGATTATGCAAGTTTCCCTTCAAATGGCGCAAATTTTCAAATTTATGAAGGGTTAATCGATTAACCCATTTTCACAAGCAAATGATTAATCAATTAACCAAAGTAAATTTTGCCCAGATACGTGCATTTTCAATGCGTCCACTTTTGGGGTCCATTTTGATCATTTGTGATTTGGTTTTTGCATAATTAGAAGGATCTAGAATCACTCCAATTTTGATTTATTTTCAAAACCAATCCAATTTCCATTCCTAATTCCATTCAAACTTTCAAACCTTCACTCAAAACCACAATTTCACTCCTAACCAAAATCTTATTTAAGCTAATTCACTCCAAACCTCACCATAATTCAGAAATCACACTCATTCACCCTTCACTTTTTAGAATTTACTCTCAAGTTTCTCTCAATTATCTTACACTCCAAAACTCTATTAGAGCTCTTTCACTTGAATTCTTTGATTCTTCATTGGAATCCTTGAATTCTAGAGCTTAACCTTCGTCATTCATCTCCATCAGCTTCAATTCATCATCAGATTTTTGTTTAGATCTGGATCTGGTTTTGGAAGAAAGCTTTTAAGTGATTCTTGGATCAACGTTGGCTTAATTTGGCTCATTATTCACTTATCTTGCAAGAAATCTTTTGGATCTTAAAGTTTTCTTAGGTTTCTTGCTTGAATCTATCATTTGTAGTATAACAACACTTACCAAAGCAATTCTCAGCTTTGAAGGTTGGTTAATTCTAGATCCACTTCTGTTTTGAGCTTATTTGGATAACCAAAATGTAGATCTTTAATTTTTAATTGATTTTAATGATTTGGTCTATGTGATTTGTGATCTCAATGCTTGGATAAGTTTGATTGATGTTTGATCACTAATGTTTGGTGTTAAATTCGTGCATAATTGATTGCATGATCATTTGGATGATTGCATAATTGATTAATTGCTGGAAGTGCTTTTAAATTGTTGATTTTCTTCTTTTGGTGTAGTGTTAATCGATTAACCAGTGTATTTTCAGCCAATTTCAAGTGGTCAATCGATTAACCTCATTTGCACTGCAAATGGTTAATAAATTAACATTGGACCAGAATGTAATTTTTGGTTGTTTTCAAGCATGTTTTGATTTCTTTCCACCTCTAACCTTCATGGATTAATATGATGCATCTGTGTAAACTGTTTTTAACCTGTTTCATCATGCTTGATTGTTTGATTGTGATTCTTTGATACACGACTTTTAGTTTCTGCTGATAAATACTTGAGATGCATATATTGTTGCTTGATGTGATGATCATGTGCTTTGCTCATTTGTATCATGTTAATTGTTGATTATTGATTATTGTCTTGTTGGACCTGTGATGCATGCTAGTATTTGCTTCTGATTCCGTTTGTCGCATGATCGTTTGAATTGTTTAATTGATGTGCAAAGCATGTTGTTCTTGTTGAATTCTTGATGATGCAATCTTGTTGAACACTTGTGTTCGAGTGTTAATGCATATCCATCTTTGCTTGATACTTGTTCATGATTGATGCTTGTTCGTGTTGATTGTGTTGACGCATGCTTGCTGCCCTGTTTTCTACAGTTGTTTTATTTAGAAAATGCATGATGTTGTATGTTGTTATTGCTTGCTGCCTGCCTTTTACACCTACTTTTTGTGCTGGATTAGTAGCTGTTAAATGTTGTTGTGCTGTCTTTCTGTTTTTTATAGCTATTCTGAGCTGGAAGCGCTGTTGCAACTGCTGTTTTTGCTTGTTTCCTCTTGTTTTTGGCTTTTTCTTTCATGCTCCCTTAAGGCCTCCTAGTCCAATTTATTTTCCGACTAAGCTTGTAGTAGGATAGACATTAGGAGTGTAATCCATGCATGATAACAAGTAGTTTGTCTTTTTTAACCTCAACCTTAGGTCCATCTTTTGCATGCTAGCATTAGGATAAAACTTCCTTTTGTGAGTTCATAGTATGCCTAAGAGGGGGGTGAATTAGGCTTTAAAAACGTTTTCCGATTTTTCGATATTCTTGAATTTTACTTGGTTATGATCTTGATGATGAAAGCAGTAAAAAGCAGAATGAAAATGGACATAGAGATTTATAGTGGTTCCCTTCACAATCCGAAGGTACTCCACTCCCCTTTCCATATGAAAGAGAGTTTTCATTATAGTTTTAGAATGTACAACCTATCACACCATCAACCGGTGAGGCCTACTATTTAACAACTATTTCAACAACTTAGTGTGCAAGAACAATCCTCTTGCAAGCACTAACCCTTGTGTTCAACAATCCTGAATCACAAGTCACAGTAGAAAATAATTTTGTAATTCTTTGATTTGAGAGTGATATAATAATAATATCAATACAAAGATTGATCTTCTCCTTTTGATCAAAATTCACTTTTCAATATCAATACAAGTGTTCAAAAATTCTGGATATGAAATGGTATGAACAGTATGAACACTTTTTGAAATATTTGAAAATATTTGAAAAGTAGTGAATTTGATTTAATGATTATTTTGAAAATTATTGGAGGTGTTTTTCATGTTGAAATTTTCAGAATTTATATGAGTCAAAACTCCATTTCAGAAAGGTATAATTGAGTATGAATCAAATAATGAAAAGGTATAACAATCAAACAAGATTTGAATTTTTAAAGAAACGATTTTTCAAAATTCGTTCAGTGTTAATCGGTTAACCATATAGGTTAATCGATTAACACATGAACGTTAGCCTTGAGAATTTAAAATTTGAGGTCGTTAACCGATTAACCCATATGGTTAATCGGTTAACACTGTTAAAACTCAGAAAAATACTTGAGTTAAAAAGTGTTATACCAATTCAAATGATTTTAAAACCATGCAAATGCAAAATGTTGATATCATAAATTATTTGAACACTTGTATATCAATTAAAGGAGTGAATATTGATATACCAAAGCCTTGAGTCCAAATCTTGAAAGTTGTATGATTATTTGCACATGAATCTTGATTTGCATGACGTCATTCCATAGTCTTGATCTTGATCAATTTTGAAAGCTAGACTTTTTGCAAACATGGAATGAGCTTAGGTCTTTGTTGACATCATCAAAACCTTGAGATTTGAAGTGTGTTTCTACATTCTCTCCCCTTTTGATGATGACAATCAAATGAGCCTGTGCGATATCTTTGACGATGTTTTGATCCGTTCTTGGTTTGCTTCTCCCCCTATGACCAGCAACTCCCCCTATCTAAACAGAGGCAAAAAATTCTGCACAGAGAGGTATTAGACAGCCAAGCCCTTCTCCCCCTTTGTCATTAGCAAAAAGGAAGGAGCTTTCAAACCAAAACAAGCAATATCGGCATACATGACAACATATAATCAAGCACGACATAATATATCGAAATAAAAATGAAGCATATAGAAAATGCAGCAAATATTGTACGGTTACAAAAGAAATTAACAAATTAAACAACTTAAACATAATCTGGAAAGAAAAGTAATGAAAACATCAGCAACACATATTTTCTAAACATCTTCATCGGACATATCCTCGTCTTCTGCTTCCTCTTCTTCACCAACGGTGCCGGTGTTGGAATGCTGGGATGTAAGGATAAGGTTGCGAAGTGAAGCAATGTCCTAGGAGGTTTCTCGATGTTGATTCATCATAGTGGTGTAGAGGAACTCGTTTGTGATACCTCCTTCGGGAATGGGATAGGCTTGGTTGGAAGCTGATCCTTCGCCCGCATACTTATATGTGCCATCAACGTCTTTAATAATTCCAGTGTTCTTCACAATGGTGATTTCGTTTATCTCATTGGTTGTCGTTTTCATCTTGGTAGATGGTTCTCGGTTAAGATCCAATTCTGTCAACTCAAGGATTCTAGAAACCAGCCTTGCATACGGAAGACGTGTTGACAGAGAAAGTTGTTGTTGAAGATGGTACATGATCGTCAGAATCCAGTTCACCCTTATCTTGTTTTTGATTGCGAAAAGGAGTTGCATTTCCAAATCATTAATCTGAGCATAATTGGAATCCTTTGGAATCAACACATAGCAAATCACATAATGTAGCATCCGGTCAGAAACCGTCAGATTCTTCGCATAACATAACATGCGAGCAATCCATTGGTTTGCTACAACCGTCTCCTTCGGAAACTTGCAGATTTGGTAGTAGTATTCCATCTTGTCATAGTTAAACCACGGTCCTTCCACGTGGTTAACCCCTTTCCGGAGAAAGTAGCCAGAGGATGGTATTTTCAACTTCGCAGCAATATCTGACAGATTCTCTTTCAAGAGACAGTCTCGAACAGAGGTTTCCATAATATGCTCATCGTCGGCATTCAAGTACACAGATAACTTATTCATAAAAGCTTTAACTAAATCATGGTAGCAATTCCTAGAATCAGATACAAACTTATCTATCTTTTGATATTTGAGCAGAGCAGGAAAATCAAAAGATGAAGCAGGAAAAGCCTTAAGGTTTACGTACTTTACCGGTAGGTTATGAAGGACCCGAACCTTGAAATGCATACGGCGTTTCTTGGTTGTTTCCATAGGAATGCTGTCTTTCTCAGAAGCAGAGTCATATTCTGGTATCTTTCCCTTGCCTTTGTGAGATGAAGCCATGGATGAAGTTGAGAGATGCTGAGGGTTCTAGGTTCTTTGAAGTTTTAGGGGTTGAAGAGATGAGAGAGTATTGTAAAGGAGGAAATATATATGAAGATATATTTGAGTGGGTTTTAAAGATGGTTTGGAAGTACAAAATTGTAGTCAAAGAAGAAGAAGAAGAGTTCCAAGGATATTGATTTGGATATTTAAGAAAATATTGACCACACATAAATAACACATTTACCACACTTAATTTTCCAAAATTTGAATTAATTTTTCATTTCTGATTTTTGAAAATTTTAACAGTGTTAATCGGTTAACCATATAGGTTAATCGATTAACACATTAAAAATTTAATTTCCAAAATAAAAAGTATCAGTGTTAATCGGTTAACCATATAGGTTAATCGGTTAACACATTTAAAAATTAACTCAGAATTGAAAAATTAATAGTGTTAATCGGCTAACCCTATAGGTTAATCGATTAACACACGCGAATTTTGGAAAAATGCTTAAAACAGAATGCACAAACATTGGAAAACATACATTATGCATACATAAACCAGAGAAAAGATCAGATATCACATTCATTGAGAATACCAACTTCTCCTTGAATTTTGAAGAACGGTTCTTTCGCCAATGGTTTGGTGAAGATGTCGGCGAGTTGATTGTGTGTATCGACGAAAGTAACATCGACATCTCCATTAAGTGCGTGATCTCAAAGGAAGTGATGTCGGATATCTATATGCTTTGTCCTTGAATGCATGACCGGGTTCTTTGTAATATAGATGGCACTTGTATTATCACATCGAAGAGGAATACAACCGAGACCTACATCGTAATCGAGGAGTTGTTGCTTGAGCCACATAATTTGTGCACAGCAACTTCCTGCTGCAATATATTCCACTTCGGCTGTACTGAGTGCCACACATGCTTGCTTCTTGCAGGCCCATGACACTAGTGCATTCCCGAGAATGTGACATGTACCACTCGTGCTTTTTCTATCGGTCTTACATCTTGCATAATCAGCGTTAGAATAACCAATTAAAGAACAAGTACTACCTTTTGGATACCATAATCCGACGTTCGTTGTCCCTTTGAGATACTTTATAATTCTCTTCACGGTAGTGAGATGTGATTCCTTCGGACTTGCTTGAAAGCGTGCACACAAACAAATGTTAAACATAATGTCAGGACGACTTGCCGTCAAATATAATAATGAACCGGTCATACCTCGATATTTTGTAATATCAATTGGATTACCAGATTCATCTTGATCAACGTACGTTATGGATCCCATAGGAGTGGACATCACCTTGCAACTATCCATATCGAATTTCTTCAACAATTCCTTGCAATACATAGATTGGTTGAGGAAGATGCCATCCTTTGTTTGCTTGATTTGTAGTCCAAGAAAATAGTTCAATTTTCCCATCATGGACATCTCAAATTCTCCTTGCATTATAAGTGAAAATTCTTCGCAAAGCTCTTTGTTTGTTGATTCGAAGATGATGTCGTCGACATAGACTTGAACCAATAAGGTGTTACCCTTGATCTTCTTTATGAGCAGCGTCTTGTCAACCTTTCCTTTTGTAAATCCCTTTTCACATAAGAAATTGCTAAGGCAGTCATACCATGCTCTTGGTGCATGTTTCAGTCTGTAGAGTGCCTTTTTCAGTTTGTAAACATGTGAGGGATTCTTGAAGTCTTCAAAACCCGGAGGTTGTTTGACGTAGACTCCTTCATCGATGTATCCATTCAGGAAAGCGCTTTTGACATCCATCTGGAACAACTGAAAGTTCATAGAACAAGCGTAAGCAAGTAATAATATAATTTCTTCTAACCTTGCTACCGGAGCGAACGTTTCATCAAAATCAATTCCTTCCTCCTGGTTGTAGCCTTGTGCATCAATCTTGCTTTGTTACGAACTATGATCCCATTCTCGTCAAGTTTGTTCTTAAACACCCATCTCGTTCCTATGATGTGCTTGTTATCCGGTCTTGGTACGAGACTCCAAACATGATTCCTTTCGAATTGGTTGAGTTTTTCTTACATCGCTACAATCCATTGGTCATCGGCTAAGGCTTCATCAATCTTGTTTGGTTCAATTTGAGACACAAAATCCATGTTGAGACAAGCATCCTTAAGATTTAGTCGAGTTGCAACGCCTTGGCTAATATCACCAATAACTTTATCTATCGGGTGATCTCTATGAGTTCTCCATTCCTTCGGAAGATCTTGATGTTCTTCAATGATTTGAGTGACATCTTCTTGTGGTAGTGCTTGATCCTTTGAGGTTTCTCCTTGTTGTTGTGAAGTACCTACTATATCATCATCATCATCATTTACAATAATATTATCCTCTTTCGAGGGGTTAGACTCATCAAAAGAAACATGAATGGATTCTTCAATAGTAAGAGTTCTTTTATTAAAAATTCTAAAAGATCTACTAGAAAGAGAGTAACCAAGAAATATACCTTCGTTGGACTTCTCATCAAACTTACCGAGATTGTCCTTATTGTTGTTGAGAACAAAACATTTGCATCCAAATATGTGGAAAAATGCTATGTTTGTTTCCTACCCTTGAACAGCTCATACAGAGTCTTCTTGAGAATTGGTCGAATATTGACACGGTTGCTTACGAAACACGCCGTGCTAACCGCCTCTGCCCAGAAATATTTAGGAAGATTCGAGTCGCTAAGCATTGTTCTAGCAAGCTCCACCAGTGACCTATTCTTCCGTTCTACGACACCGTTTTGTTGAGGAGTCCTTGGTGCGGAAAAGTTGTGAGAAATTCCATGCTCTTCGCAAAAATCTTCAAAATCTGAATTTTGGAATTCTCCACCATGGTCGCTTCTTATGGAGGCTATGGTGAGTGATTTCTCGTTTTGAATTTGCTTCGCATACTTCTTGAATGCTTTGAAAGCATCGTTTTTCTGCACTAAAAACAATGTCCATGTGTATCGAGAGAAATCATCAACAATAACTAAAGCATAAAGGCTACCTTCGAAGCTTTTCGTTCTCAATGGACCAAAAAGATCCATGTGCAACAATTGAAGTGGTCTTGATGTAGAAACCACTTGCTTGGATTTGAAAGTTGTCTTGGTCTGTTTCCCTTTTTGACATGCGTCACATAACTTATCCTTGATGAATTTTATATTCGGAAGACCAACAAGTAGATCATGTTTTATCAACTTGTTTAAATGCTCCATGTGAATGTGAGCAAATCATTTATGCCATAACCATGCCTCATTGTTGTTCGCCAATAGACATTTTACCTTCAAGGATGAGTCATCAAAAGAGATCATAAAAATATTATTAAATCTTTTACCATTTAGCAAGATGTCATGGGTGACTTCATGTTCTATCAAACATTCATCCTTTGTGAAGTTGATTTGGAACCCTTTGTCACACAATTGACTTATGCTAAGTAGGTTGTGTTTAAGGCCTTCCACATAAAGAACGTCTTCGATGATTGTACATGGAGGTGCACCAACAGTTCCAACTCCAAGAATTTTTCCTTTATTATCATCACCATAAGTAACGTATTCTTTGGCCTTTAATGATAGACTTGAAAAATTGTTTATATCTCTCGTCATATGCTTAGAACAACCACTATCAAGATATCATTGATTAGATGTTGTTTTCAAGCATACCTACAACACAAAATCAAGTATTGTTAGGTACCCAAATTGCTTTGGGTCCTTGATAGTTAGTACCCTTTCAACCCACGCATAATCCCCTTTAGCAAAACGAATGTTGCGCACATAGCAAGCATTAGGTTTATGGCCTTTGATTCCACAATAAAAACAAGTAGGTTTAAAATGACTTATATATCTAGGAACATACTTCTTTTTCTTCACAATTCTTTTCTTTTTATGACTTTGATGCATATTTTTAGAATTGTTTGCCTTTTCTTTAACAACTTGTTCACTTGCTTTCACAAAAATGGTTTCATTTGTACTTGGTTTGGAAAACTTAGAATATCCTAATCCACTTTTATCATTAGGATATCTTTGGTACCTAAGAATTTCCTCCAAGCCAATTTGACCTTTTTCGTATCTTTCTAAAACTCTTTTAAGTTGAACAATTTGAAAAGATAAGGATTCACAATTTTTGCATACAAGACTTTGTTTTTCATCCATCAATATTTGCTTTTCATTTTCAATATTTTTTATAAAAGCAGTATTTTGTTCTTCTAAAGATGAAATTCTTTTCTTTTGGGATGAGATGCTTTTATACAAAGTCTTGTATTCTTTTAGAAGTTCATCTATGACTTCTTGTGCATCATTATCATAAATAGAAAAATCGTTACTAACCTCATCAATTTCTTCATCAGAGTGATGTGATGCCATAAGAGCCATATTCGCACATTCATTGCTTTCCGATTCTGATGATGAACTTATCTCATTATCGTCTCAAGCAACATAAGCCTTTTTATTTTTGAAATCTTTCTTTCCTTTGAATCCTCCTTTCTTTGCAAGTTTCGGGCAATCCGGCTTTATGTGACCTTGCTTCCCACATTCGTAACATGTGACTTCTTGATTTCATGTGGAAGCATCCTTTTTCCTGAAATGTCTATTATTTTTAGGAAAAGAGGAATTTTTATTATTATTAAAAAACTTACCAAGCTTCTTTACAAGAAGCATGAAATTTTCATCTTCGGAAGTCTCTTCGTCTTTGTCATCCTTTGTGTCAATCTTCAAGGCAATTCCTTTGGACTTCTTTTCTTGACTTTCGTGCTTCTCGAGCCTTCCAAGTTCCAATTCGTGCTCTTGAAGTTTTCCAAATAAGGATGCGGATGTCATTGTTGAGAGACTCTTCTTTTCCGAAATAGCGGTCACTTTTGGTTGCCATTCTCTTGTTAAGGATCTTAGGACTTTCAGGTTGAGATCATCATTGGTGAAGGTCTTCCCGAGAGCAATCAAGTGATTTGTTAGATGAACGAATCTCTTTTGTAAGGCAACAATAGATTCATCGGGCTGCATACGGAACATCTCATATTCTTGACTTAACGTGTTGAGTCTTGATCTTTTTACTTCTGCGGTTCCTTCATGCGTTTCCACCAAGGTGTCCCAAATCTCCTTTGTCGATCTACATTGTGATACACGGAAGAACTCATCCATACTAAGAGCGCTTTGGAGTATGTTGATTGCTTTCTTTTCATTAAGAATTTTTTTCTTATCGTCTTCATCTTACATGCTTTTCAACATTGCGGTTCCAACGCCATTGACCACATTTACTGGATTGTGTGGTCCTTCTTCGATTGCTTCCCATATACATTCTCCTTGGGCTTCAAGATGTGCCTTCATTCTGATTTTCCAAAAATCAAAATATTCTCCAGAAAACAGTGGTGGTTTATAACTACTTCCACCGTCTTTGAAAACCGGGTTGGTACTAGCGGAAGCCATACTGAATCATTAGGAACAGGTTACCTTAACCTGCTCTGATGCCAATTGTAAGTTCAGAGTATGCCTAAGAGGGGGTGAATTAGGCTTTAAAAACTTTTTTCGGTTTTTCGATATTCTTGAATTTTACATGGTTATGATCTTGATGATGAAAGCAGTAAAAAGCAGAATGAAAATGGACACAGAGATTTATAGTGGTTCCCTTCACAATCAAAAGGTACTCCACTCCCCTTTCCACATGAAAGAGAGTTTTCACTATAGTTTTAGACTGTACAACCTATCACACCATCAACCGGTGAGGCCTACTATCTAACAACTATTTCAACAACTTAGTGTGCAAGAACAATCCTCTTGCAAGCACTAACCCTTTTGTTCAACAATCTTGAATCACAAGTCACAATAGAAAATAATTTTGTAACTCTTTGATTTGAGAGTGATATAATAATAATATCAATACAAAGATTGATCTTCTCCTTTTGATTAAAATTCACTTTTCAATATCAATACAAGTGTTCAAAAATTCTGGATATGAAATCGTATGAACAGTATGAACACTTTTTGAAATATTTGAAAATATTTGAAAAGTAGTGAATTTGATTTAATGATTATTTTGAAAATTATTGGAGGTGTTTCTCAATTTGAAATTTTCAGAATTTATATGAGTCAAAACACCATTACAAAAAGGTATAATTGAGTATGAATCAAATAATGAAAAGGTATAACAATCAAACAAGATTTGAATTTAAAAAGAAACAATTTTTCAAAATTCGTTCAGTGTTAATCGGTTAACCATATAGGTTAATCGGTTAACACATGAATGTTGCACCCCAAAATTTGCTCAACCTTTTCTTACCTGGTTTATGTTTCATTGCATTAACATTTGCATAGTTATATCATTTGCATATCATGGTATCATTCATATAGTAGGGGATCAAGTGTGATTCTTCTCAAGAGAAGCCTAGCAAGAGGTCTCATTCAAGATTGAGAGGTTATCAAAGTCATCAAAAGGTGGTTTGAGTGCCTAAGGGTTTAGATGTTTGAGTGTGAATCTTCTCTTAACTTGAGGATCAACTGAAGACCATCAGAGGGTTGTGAAGTGTTGAATGTGAGAAGAGGATGTGTATGGAGCTCATAAGATGCCTAGAGGGCCATGGGAGAGTGTAATCAAGTCATTGTGTCAAATGCAAGAGCCACAGTTGAGGTGCAAGCAACTAGGGTTTCATCTGGATTAATTCTAGGTCAACTGGGCATTTGAAGAGTATCAAAGCCTAATTTTAGGTCATGGAGTTCATGGAATGATATGTTAAGACACTTTTGGTGTTGTTCCAAGATCAAATCAAGAAGAGTCAAGAGTGTGGGAAGTTGCTAAATTAGGGTTTCAGTGCAAAATTCCCTATTTAGTGCCTAACTTCAAGACCACATAAGTCAAGATACATGTTTCAAATGGATCTTTGGCCAACATGAAACTTGTAGAGCATCTCAATACCTTTAATTTGAGTACTAGAAGTCCTCAAGGGGATTTATATAATTCAAGTTATGACCCAGACAAGTTACAAGTTCTCAGATGCCTCTGAAATTTGTCTGTGAATATCATCTGACTCCAGAGCTATTTTTGACCTAGAAGGAGGTCTCACATGAACTTTTGTCCAACATGAAAGTTGTTCCTCATGATCTTAGCTTTCTAAATTGTACTCTAAGTCTTCCATCTGATTTGTAGAACTCAAGTTATGAGGTTTACAAGTCAGGGGTATTTTGGGAAAGTGAGATTATAGGTCATTTTCAAACATAGGCCAAAATCTCCAACTTTCACTTGTCAAATGGATTTTTGTTCAACATGAAAGTTGTTTAAAATGGGGTTTTTAGGCTAGCTAAGAGGTAATGATGGATTTATTGGGCTCATAGCAAGACTTGGTTTGAAATGGTTTGAATAAAGGAAATTTTCAAATGAATTAAGGAGGGAAAATGCCAATTTTGAGTTATAGGACCAAAACATGTCAAGTAAATACATTTTTTGAATGGAAATTGAATTTTGGACACTTTGGCATTACCATAATTTTGAGTTTAGGCCAAGTTTCATGAGTTGTCATTTGATTTCCTCATTTGCAAGTCACACATCCAAGTTCCTTACCAATGCAGTTCAAGTGCTTTTTTTGGTCTGAATACACTCACAAGGGAATTTGCAAGTGAAAGGGAAGCTTCTAGAGAAATTTTCATGGCCAATTTGTGATTGTTACATTGCACATGGGAAGGAAAAAATAGAAAATTGGATTGGCTGGATTGGGCCTCAATTGAGCTTCTAAAGCCCATAGAAACGTTCTATATATTCATTTCATTGAATTCAGAGTGAGTTTGGCTGGTAATTCGTGAAGAACACTGAAGTTGCAGTTGAAAAATTCCAAGGAGCAAGTGAAATCGTGTTTTGAGTTCCAGGCTGATTCACAGCAAATTGAAGCTTACAACATCTTTATCTTGCATCCTTGAATGATTCTGGAGAGTTTTGAAGATTGAATTAAGCTCTAGCTACCTCTGTTACTAGATCTACAACAGGTTAGTAACTTTTAAATTTCCACATGAATTAGCATGATGTAGTTAGATTTGAACTTGTGGTTAGGATCTAGACAAGATGTAGATCGTTTTAGGATCAATTTGGAAGCATTTGGTGATGATTGATTATGACATAGCATTTCTGTTTTGATTCGAATCTCTTGATTCATGAAGAGTTAGAGCAATCTAAATAGATCAGAGTGATGTATGTGACATGAGGATGAATTCTATATCATTAGATTTGCAATTGGTGATGTTTGATCTGAATGTGTGTTCTGAGCTTTGCTTCGAATCTTGAAATCTATGGAGAGTTAGAACATGGATAGGAGATTTGAATTCCTGTTGAAATTCTGAGTGAGATTGGTATAAGGATTGTTGTTTCTGGACACCTGCAACCACCTGCTCATCGGAGAAGACGACCGGAGTCTTCTCCGGCCACCACACTGAGTCTCACTCAAGCCAGCCTGTGATTTGGAGAAGATGACGCCTAAGCCATCAGATCTGCCTTTGACCAAAGACCAACTACCAGATCCAACAGATATGTTATAATCTGAGAATGGAGATTTTTAATCCAAAATGCAGTCGTTCAACTTAATGTGCTGGCAGCGTGTGGATGCTTGGATTAGTGGACTTGTCAACGCATCTTGTGGCTCATGTTTTATTCTGAGTTTTGATTTTCTTTTATTCATTTTTATTATTTTAAAATGCTTTATTGATTCAAAAAATCACAATAAATTCAATTTTGATCCAAAAATTATTTCAAAAAAATATCTCCATGATCTTGAGAGAATTTGTGATTTTCTGAAATCAATAAAATGCATTTTCATGCATTTTTAAATTTAATTTGATTTTTCTTATTTTGTTTAATTCTTTTACTTTTGCATATTTGACCATCTGTTTTGTTGAATTTTGTTCTTCCAATTGGTGATGAATTTGGCTTTGATATTTTAGTATGTGCTAGGGTAGACATGTATGCTCCCATAGGATTTTTTTTGGAATTTTAGAACAAATTTAGATTCTGTTTTAGGTATTGAGATTAGAGCCTTCCCAAAGTTGTGGATCACTTTGATACCCTTCAATCTAGAAATTATTTAGGTTACCTAAAAGTTGAATTAGGCTTTAATATTTTAACCCTAGGTTTTTCAAACATTTATGTTCCTCTAGGAATTTTATTATAAATTTAAAACTTTGTTTTCTATTTTATTTGTATTTTGCAAGTTGCTTGTGCTTGTGGTGTTCTATTTTGTGTGCCTTTGCTTGTTTGGTCTTGTTAGTGACTTTGGAGCTGGATTTTCTTGGATTCCTTTTTGGAAGGTCTTTTAGACTTGGTGTAGCTGCTGTGGCTTGAAGATTGGAGCTTGGAGTTGAAGTTTCCTTTTCTTTTAGCAGTTGTTTTAGGAGCTTAGGAAATTAGGGTTTTAGGAAGGGCCATTAGGACTAGTTTTGATTCTTTCATCAAACATAGAATGCATTGTGTGCTTATATTCTATCCAATGATGTAAAGTCCTCCTAGGGAAACTCCATCTCTCCTTTGGAGGGATGTGTGGTATGCCCATAGTTGATTAGAACTTTGAGGATGCCTTTCCATTTCAATGTTAGTACTTGATGATTTCCTTTGGTTTCCATTAAGTTTTCAACATTTCAACCTTGATCTTAGTGATTAATCCTTTGCTTGGAGTGTGCTTGCTAGAGCTTGAAGATGAAGTTAGATGAAGCTTGAAGATAGAAGCTAGCTTGAAGAAGAAAGTCTTTTGCTGTCAACTTTGCTGTCAAGAATATTTGCTGTTTAGAGCTGCTGCTGTTGAGAATTGAAGTTGCTGTCTGTTGAAGACTGTTGCTGTTGCTTGGGCTGCTTTCTCTGTTTCTTTTCTTTTGTTGTCTGTTTGCTTATTTTGATTACCTCTAGGTTTGAGGTGGAGCTTGTCTCCTCTTGCCTGTTGTTTTCTCCCTTGCCTCGCTTGTACTGTTGCATAGCATGCATTTTACTGTTTAATGTTTACTGCTTGCTTTCTTTTGCTGTTTCCCCTAGGATCTCTGATTTCCTCTGTGCAAGAGGGAATTATGACAGACATTAGGTTTTGACCCATGCATGATAACTGTAGGTAGATTCCCCTTTCAACCATAGTTTTAGGGTGTCTTTCTTTTCTCATCTCAAACAATTCAAAAACACAGTAATAAGGTTAATTGAAGTCGTGCGTTACAAGCCTTAAGCTATCTGGGAAAAGGTTGGTGGAGGGCCTCTCTCCAGTAATCTGGATGTTAGTGTGGTACCCTTTGGGTGACATACGAAGCATTCACTCCTGGGTCATAGTCTCTAGTGCGACTGAGGTTGCAAACATCCTAAAAAACAGTTCTTTCGTAAAAGATTCAAACAAACATTCAAACTCTGTTTTTGTCCTCTTGGACCTTTAATCAGGAAAACCCTTTCTTAAGGAGATAAAAAACTGTCAGACAAACTTGTGTCTTCCATAGCTCGAACTACGTTTGCTCTGATCTTTCATGTCGTATGAAAGTACGTAGGCACGAGATGCGACATCTCGGTGAGCAACCTTCCCCCATAACCCGTAGTTAGGCAAACTACGTTGACTCTGATTTCTCGTTCCAGACGGGAATACGTAGGCATAAAGTGCGATACTTTGCCGAGTCATTTTCTTTTCTTTTTAACCCAGACCTTTAGAGTAGATAGAATAACATACCCTTAGATAGAAAACAAGCGTATATCCCGTCGAGTACGACGGACGTGAGGGGTGCTAATACCTTCCCCTTGCGTAACCGACTCCCGAATCCAGGATTTGGTTGCGATGACCATTCCTTTCCCTCTTTGCGTTAGGTTTACTTTGAGCATTTCCTTTCCCTTTTATGGGATAAATAACGCATGGTGGCGACTCTTCTGTCATAGTCGGCGCCGATTTTCGCATTAGCGACAGCTGGCAACTCTGCTGGGGACTCTAGCGGTTCCCTATGCGAGTCAATCCTAGCGCTTGTTTTCCCGTCTAGGGTTTTGTATGTATTTATCTTTCTGTCTTTACTTTCAGTACTGTATATATTTGTCGTTGTGCTGTGGGTAGAGGGTTAGTTTGAGAGAAAAGCCGGACCTGGGCTTGAGTGAACATAGACTTAGAAGTAGAGAGTAGTGGTTAGCCTGCTTGCTTTGCTCGCACCAGCTAGCTACGAAATTTACGCTCAGATGAGATTCTCTTTGATGGCATCTTGCCTGGCCCTTTGGGCTCGACAGGTTGTTGGATTTGAGGGTTGTCGACTCTGGGAACCTATCATTTGGGATTCGGCTAAGTGAGGTCTCTTCAAGGGATGATGATGCCACACCTTATGGGTATCGTATCATCGCTCTTGAAAGTCTGTGACGCTGATGACCGCATAGGATGTCGTACCTCGTCTGCGAGTTAAGTACATACCTGTGAGAGGGTAGGTGGGTCTTTTTGCAGGAAAACTCTGGCCTCAGAACACCTGGTTTGTCTCTGTCAGTGAGAATTGGTTATGAGGGTTCTTTTGTGGTTGGTTTGGTTTGAGAAGAAGATCTGATGGTTCTCAAGCTGCAGTACAGCACATCACAGTTCTTAATCATTGCACTTGATCCCCTGTTTGCATATGCATTTGCATTTTCATGTCTGCATTTCATTAACGTGTATTTATGTTGCAGGTGTGTTTTTCCCCTCAGATTCTAGTGTTCTTCTTGCCAGACATGGAGTCCATGAAGAGAACAGTTGCCTACAGGTTGCCTTCTCCAGATATCAGTTCCTTATTGCAGTTGGTTGCTCTAGCAGATCAGAGAGTGAGGGCTGAGTTTAGAGAGTCTTATGGGAAACTGCTCAGTTTGTTGTGCAGGCCTTCTGTGTTTGAGATGACTGGATTGTATACCTTGATGCAGTTTTACAAGCCTCAGTTGAGATGCTTCCTGTTCCCTGATTTGATTCTGGCTCCTACTTTGGAGGAGTATTCTGATATGCTGGGAGTGCCTGTGTTAGATCAGATGCCTTTTGTTCACGAGGATACTGAGCCTGAGTTGGCTAAGCTTGCTGAGATTGTTAGTTTAGATGCTTCTGAGTTCCCCGGAGGTTTGGTCAAGCTGAATGGAGCTTATGGTTTTCATCTTTCTTGCTTGGTTGAGAAGGCTACGCAGTGTGCGAAGGATGGATGTTGGATTGTCTTCAATGCTATTCAGGCTATTTGCATTTATGGGATTGTATTGTTCCCTAACCTTCCTGACTTTGTTGACTCAGATGCTTTCTTTATTCTTGCGTCGAAGAATCTGGTGCCTACTCTCTTGGGTGACGTTTATCATTCTATTCACTATAAGAATGATAAGCATCAGGGAAAGAATGTTTCTTGTTGTGTACCTCTTCTATGCAGGTGGTTTCAGGGACATCTTCCTAAGAAGGGGCCTTTTGTTGATGTTATTGGTACTTTAGATTGGTCTTCCAGATCGATGGGATTGGGTGCTGAGAACATTGTTTGGTTTGATCGAAACTTGCTCGGAGTGAATATTATATATAGTTGCAGTGGCTTTCCGAACGTTCCTTTGATTGGACGGAAAGGTTGTATTAACTATAACCCTTCTCTGCTTGTGAGACAATTTGGCTATGCTTTGAGGGACTCTCCGGTTGAAGACGAGATACAGGAATCTTTGTATCTCACGGGTTTATTAGATGAAGATGTTTCGGTCAGATTGAGGCGTGCTTGGGGTAATATTCACAGAAGAGGAAAGACATTGCTTGGCAAGAGTGACAATCGAGCTTATAATCCTTATCGGCTCTGGATCCATGAGAGAGTTAGGACTTCTTCGATGCCATATCCTGCTGTAGAGCCTTTGTATCTTCCGGTGATTGAGGAACCTATTTCAGTAGAGATTGAGAAGTATAACAGGCTGCTGGCTGAGAAGGAAGAGTTGCAAAGAGCAAATGAAGAGCTAGAAAAAGATATTTTCCAGCTTCGGCATGAGAAGAATGAGGCAACCTTCACTTTGAAGAAGCAGACTGAGATGATTAATAGGTTGGGTTCAGACTTGACTGAAGAGACCAGCAAGAGAGAGAAAGTAGGAGTATCCCTGAATGGTGTTAGTAGAGTACTTGCTACTAAGAAAGAACTTCTGAACAAAGCTTATT
Organism: Lathyrus sativus; assembly: GCA_963859935.3. Classification (NCBI taxonomy): domain Eukaryota; kingdom Viridiplantae; phylum Streptophyta; class Magnoliopsida; order Fabales; family Fabaceae; genus Lathyrus; species Lathyrus sativus. The sequence continues at coordinate 281,386,219 of OZ012736.1, forward strand.
CTCGACTTTCCAAATGGGAACTTTTGTGGAATGCCACGCTTACTAGCCGGAAGGAGCGTGAAGATGAGTTGCAGCTTCAGATTTCCCAGTTAGAGGGGCAGCTCAGTGCTAAGGATGCGAAGATTGCTGAAGAGGTTTCCTTTAGATGTGACGCTGAGTCTAGAGTGAGCAACATGGTCAAAGAACTAGGGGTGGTGAATTGAAGGCTGGCTTCAAAAGATGCAGGATTGATGAATGTTTTGGCAGGGGAACTTGTGAAGAGGACGCCAAAAGGCTAAGATCCACTGTTGAGCGGCACGCATTACTGATACAGGAACTAATCTCCAGACTAGGTCATTCGGAGACGTTGAGGCTATTGGAAGATGTCAGGGCGCGGCATTTGGCCTGATTTACCTTTGCTTTTCTCTTGTTATTCATACTTGTATCTTGACCATCGCCAGGCTTGTTGGCCGAGGTCCTTTTCAGTTGTATTCAGTTGTATCTTTATACTCTGCCTCTTGGCATTTGTTTATGTATGAGGTTTCTGATTCTGCGCTTGCTTACTTGGGACTCCATTATCGTTATGGCTTCTTCTCCGGAACTAGAATCGGGGGGGGGGGGGGGGGGGAAATTAACCTGTTGCATATTTACACGTGTGCATTTACATATTCATATTGCATGGCAGGTACCATTTTTAAGCTTGAATCTTATCTCCTGCATCTTATAGGTTGTTTCAAGATTGACGAACAGAGAATTCACCGGTACGCTACAAGAAGCAACAGTAAGAAGATCATGGATCAGGTACAGTCTGAGATGCAGGAGATCCGGGATAGGTTGGCCCAATTCATGCAGACAATGGAGGCTGTGGCTAAAGGCCAGGAACATCTTCAAACTCTAGTGCAACCGCTGCTGGCGCGAGCGGCTGGTAATACTGAATACAACTCTGCTCATGTTGAGACTCCTCGCAGAGAGGAAGTGATACCAAATGCTGGTGAGACTGGTATTGGCAACGGCAATGACAACTCTGGTAACAGAAATGCTGATAATGTTAATGGGAACGTGGAAACCAACAGGAATGTTGGTATCAATACAGGTTTCAGTGACAACAATCAGGGTCTTGGCTTTGGCAATCGGGATGGCAATGATGGTTTCAATAATCAGGGCCTCGACAACAGAGGGTTTGGTGATAATAATCAAGGTTTTGGTAATAATAGCTACGGCAATGCTGGGTTTGGCAATGTGAATACCAATGGTGCTGGGATGGGTCCTTTCAATACTGGTTTTGGGACAGCGGCTGCTAATCAAGAGCTAGGAAATCTGAGGTATGATCCCAGGTTCTTCCAAAGTGGTCATGGTCATGGTCGTAATGCTGCTTATGACGGATATGGTAATGAGGGTCCGTACTGGAATAAAGATCGTCAGGAAGATGCCTTTTCTGGGCAAGGCATGGGTTTTGAGGGTCCCACTGATAGTGATCGGAGGATTAAAATGCTGGAAGAACAGATGAGAGGTATAGCCAATCAAAATTCTGCAGGTTTGGACATGGCTACCATGGGGCTGGTTCCTGGGCTGAGAGTGCCATTGAAGTTCAAAGCTCCCACTTTCTATAAATATAAAGGGGATACATGCCCACGGGTTCATGTGCGTTCATATTACCGGAGGATGTCTGCGTACTCTGATGATGAGAAGATGCTTATGCATTTTTTTTCAAGATAGTTTGTCAGGACCATCGTTGGAATGGTACATGGGACTAGATCCTGCACAGGTCGGAAGTTGGAAAGAATTGGCTGATGCTTTCGTCAAACATTAACAATACAATAGAGACCTTGCACCAAATAGGGTCCAGCTTCAAAGTCTTTCACAGAAGAATGGGGAGAGTTTCAAGGAGTATGCTCAGCGTTGGCGCGATCTGGCGGCAAGAGTCCACCCCCCTATGGTTGAAAGGGAATTGATTGATATTTTCGTTGGAACATTCTCTGGGATGTATTATGATAAATTGCTCAATTGCTCGATGGGTAGTTTCTCTGACATGATACTCATGGGGGAACGAATTGAAAATGGCATCAAAATTGGTAAGATTCAAGCCGGTGAATCGACCTCAGCTGGAGGTGCGAAAAAGGTCTTTGGTGGTAAAAGGCAAGGAGATGCCAGTGCAGTGTATGGTGGTCGAGGACGAGGTAGAGGTCGGAATCAGTATATCTAACAACAGGTTGCTAGTGTAACGATCCCTATACCACAACAACGACAACAACCCTAACAACCACAACAGTAGCAGCAGCAACAACAAAGGTATGATCCTGCTCAGAGAAGGATCCAGAATGGGAAGCCGAAGAGGGTATTTGATACACCTCCGTCAATGTATGCAGAACTACTTCAGATGCTGTTAAGTTTGAATCTAGTTGAGAAGAGAACGTTGGACCTACCCACAGGAGCGCTTCCTTACAGGTATGATACTAGTAAGCAGTTTGAATTTCATTCCGGGGCACCCGGACATGATATCGAGAGTTGTCATGCTTTTAAGCACAAAGTCCAAGATTTGATTGATAGTAAAGCCATCAACTTCAGTAATGATGGTCCCAATATTGTACAGAAACCAATGCCGAATCATAGAGCAAATGTTGTTTTGACAGAGGAGGATTTGGATTTGGTTATGGATGTAAATGATCTAAAGACACCTTTAAGTTATGTTAAAAGCAGATTGTTGAAAGGAGGGGTCTTCCCCAGATGTGATGAGTACTGTTTGGGTTGTTGGACCCGACCAGATGGGTGTATTGATTTGAAGAGAGGTATTCAGGCCATGATTGATGAGGGAACTTTGCAGTTTGACCGTACTGCTGTTGAGAAACCTGATGAGGTAACATGTAAAAAGCAGGGTGAGGTCACAACAATTACAATTCAACAAAAGACTATTACGATATCAGCGCCCGCCAAGCGGCCAACTATCATGATAAGGAAAGCAGGGCCCATTCCTTATGAAAGTACGAAATACATTCCATGGAATTATGGGTTGGAAGCTTTTTGCAACGGGGAAAAGATTAATGTGGATAGCCAGCTAGCAGGGGCAGTGGGCAATATTGTTGAAGCGGGAGGTATGACCCGAAGTGGTAGAATCTTCACTTCACCTGAAATTGAGGCTGAAAGGATTGCTAGAGGCAAAGCCAAAGTGAATGAAGGAGGACCTTCCCAGTCGAAAGAGAAAGAAACATCGATCAAGGATGTAGAAGAGTTTATGAGGTTGATTCGTAAAAGTGACTATAAGATTGTGGAGCACTTGCAGCAGGCGCCCTCCAAAATTTCAATACTATCTTTGTTGCTTTGTTCCGAGGCCCATCGGAATGCCTTGCTGAAAATCTTCGACACGTCTTTTGTACCTCAAGAAGTAACTGTTAATTAGCTTGAGGGGGTACTGGCGCATGTGAATGCTGGCCACAACCTGGGATTTACTGATTTTGATTTGACGCCTAGAGGTCGGGACCATAATATGGCTTTGCACATTTCAGTGGAATGCCGGGGCACTGTTATGTCGCAGGTTCTTGTAGACACTAGATCATCTTTGAATGTGTTGCCGAAGAAGGCTATGATGAAGCTAGATGTCCGAGGAATTATTTGCACGCCAAGTGACTTGGTCGTGAGGGCTTTTGATGGGACCAAAAGGTCGGTGTTTGGGTCCATAAGGTTGCCACTCCAGGTCGGGCCGAAAGTTTTTGACACCGTGTTCTACATCATGGACATACATCCCGCTTACAGCTGTTTACTTGGGCGACCATGGATACATTCAGCAAGGGCTGTGACGTCCACGCTGCATCAGAAACTCAAATACATGGTCGGTGATAGTGTTGTTACTATTTGCGGAGAGGAGGGCATTCTGGTTAGTCATCTTTCGTCATTCAAGTACGTCGAAGTGGATGGGGAGATCCATGAGACGCCATGCCAAGCCTTCGAGGGGTTGCAGATCAAAGACAAGTCTACTGTTCCTAGCAAAGGGCCAGAGGTGGCCATGTCTTCGTACAAAGACGCTCAGGCAGTGGTTCAGACTGGAGCAACCAAAGGATGGGGCCAAGTCTTGGAAATTCCGGTCAAGATGGACAAGTTTGGGTTGGGGTATCGCCCGACGTCGTCACCTTCCGCATCAGGCGTGCCAAAGTTCAAAGTACCAGTGGTGATCACTCCAGGTGGGGTCTGTTATGAAACGATCAATGATGTTTCTGATGCTGAAGACGGAGATAGTGACTGCGATATGGACTCGTGGATCAAGCCCGGCGTGCCAGGACAGAATCTGTGCAACTGGTCTATCCAGGAACTTGTCCCAGTGACTATAAAACAGTAATGATTTGTTTTCTCAATTATTGAATGATCCTGTGTCCTACCCGGGGCATAGTGATTTTGTTTTTAGGGCTACCTACTTATGTGTGTACTTTGTTTAATCATTAATAAAGGCGTTTTTCCCATACAAATTTTGTGATCCTTGTTTTTCCTGTTTTTGCTTTAACAATAAAATGGCAACGTGGTTATGTGCTTTGTTTGCATTATTTGAAACATTTAACCATTCTCATTGCAGGATTCATATTTCAGACGACACCGATCACGAACTTTCTATGACTCGCATCCACTTCGAGCACCTGATATTTCAAGCAGAAGAAGAGATTGTTGAGGATAATGACTTATCAGAAGAGCTGACTCGACTTTTGAAACAAGAAGAGAGAATCATTCTGCCTCATCAGGAGGAAATTGAAATTATCAACGTGGGGTCCAAAGAGGTTTTTAGGAATATCCGGATAGGGGCTGCACTGCAAAGTGATATCACGCAAAGGCTTATCGAGATGCTGCGGGATTACAGTGATGTCTTTGCTTGGTCTTACGAAGACATGTCTGGTTTGGATACTGATATGGTGGTTCACCGTCTGCCATTGCGCGAGGAATGTCTTCCTGTTAAGCAAAAACTCAGAAGAACTCGACCAGATATGGCTGTGAAAATTAAAGAGGAAGTTTAGAAACAATGGGATGCCGGTTTCCTGGTTGTTACAACTTATCCCTCATGGGTCGCCAATATAGTACCTGTGCCAAAGAAAGATGGTAAGGTGCGGATGTGCGTGGACTATCGAGATTTGAATAGGGCGAGCCCAAAAGATGATTTTCCACTTCCTCATATTGATGTGCTGGTCGACAATACCGCTCAATTCTCCGTGTTTTCCTTCATGGACGGCTTTTTGGGCTATAATCAGATAAAGATGGCGCCGGGTGATATGGAGAAAACAACTTTTATTACCCCGTGGGGAACGTTCTGCTACAAAGTGATGCCCTTTGGTTTGAAGAACGCCGGGGCAACATATCAGCGAGCTATGACGACACTCTTTCATGACATGATGCATAAAGAGATAGAAGTATATGTTGACGATATGATTCCCAAATCCCAGACGGAGGAAGAGCATCTGGTCAATCTTCTGAAATTGTTCAAGAGGCTTAGGAAATTCAGGCTGAGACTGAATCCTAACAAGTGCACCTTCGGGGTGAGATCTGGTAAGCTATTGGGGTTTATTGTGAGCGAAAAGGGAATTGAGGTTGATCCTGCTAAGATAAAAGCAATACAAGAAATGCCAGCGCCGAAAACAGAAAAAGAGGTTCGTGGTTTTTTAGGGAGGTTGAACTACATTGCTCGGTTCATATCTCATCTAATGGCCACGTGCGAGCCATTATTCAAGTTATTGAAAAAAGATCAGGCTGTGACCTGGAATGAAGATTGTCAAAGGGCGTTTGAGAAAATAAAAGAATATTTGCAGGAACCTCCAATATTGATACCCCCAGTAGCCGGGAGACCATTGATTATGTATTTGACGGTTCTTGAGAAAAGTATGGGTTGTGTTCTCGGTCAACATGACGAGACTGGACATAAAGAGCATGTGATTTACTACCTGAGTAAAAAGTTCACAGACTGTGAGTCTCGTTACTCAATGCTCGAAAAAACGTGTTGTGCGCTAGCCTGGGCTGCCAAACGTTTGAGGAAATACATTCTAAACCATACAACCATGCTAATTTCAAAGATGGATCCGATCAAATACGTGTTTGAAAAGCAAGCACTCTCCGGAAGGATTGCCCGATGGCAAATGGTACTGACAGAATACGATATTCAGTATGTTTCTCAAAAGGCTATTAAAGGTAGTCTTTTGTCAGAATATCTAGTTGAGCAGCCAGTGGATGATTACCAGTCGATGAATTTTGATTTTCCTAACGAGGATATCATGTACTTAAAAATGAAGGACTGTGAGGAGCCGTTGCCTGATGAAGGTCCAGAGCTGGGTTCCAAATCGCAATTGATATTTGACGGTGCCGTCAATTCATATGGAAGTGGAATAGGGGTAATCATTACTACTCCCCATGGGTCGCACATCCCATTCACTGCTAGATTGACCTTTCCAGTTACCAACAATGAGGCCGAATATGAAGCGTGCATTATGGGGCTCGAAGAAGCTATCGATCTGAGAATTAAAAATCTTGATGTGTATGGAGACTCCGCTCTAGTTGTGAACCAAATCAAGGGAGAGTGGGAGACTCGTCAGCCCAATCTGATACCTTATATGAATTATGCAAGGTGGTTGTTACCTTTCTTTGATAAGGTGGAATTGCACCATGTACCACGAGCAAAAAATCAGATGGCAGACGCTCTCGCGACGTTGTCTTCGATGTATAAAGTTAACTTCTGGAATGAGGCTCCCAGGATAGTTATCTCTCGCCTTGATAGGCCCACTTTCATATTCGCCATTGAGGAAGCTTCCGATGGCAAACCGTGGTACTTTGATATCCATAATTTCCTGAAGAACCAAGAGTATGCGGCTGGGGCATCCAGTTGTGATCAGAAGACTCTTAGGAGATTGGCTGGCAATTTCTATTTGAATCCGGATGAGGTTTTGTACAAGAGAAACCACGACTTGGTGTTGTTGCGGTGTGTGGATGAGAAAGAGGCTAAGTTGCTCATGGAACAAATCCACGAAGGTACATTTGGTACGCATGCCGGCGGACATGCAATGACGAGAAAGCTATTAAGAGCAGGGTATTACTGGCTAACAATGGAAACAGATTGTTTCAAGTTTGCAAAGAAGTGTCATAAATGCCAGATTTATGCGGACAAAATTCATGTGCCTCCGAGCCCTCTGAACGTTATGTCGTCACCTTGGCCTTTTTCCATGTGGGGTATTGATGTGATTGGGAAAATTGAGCCCACGGCATCCAACGGACATCGTTTTATCTTGGTAGCTATTGATTGCTTCACCAAATGGGTTGAAGCGGCATCGTATGCTAATGTTACCAAGCAGGTGGTAGCCAGATTTATCAAGAAAGATATTATCTGCAGATATGGAATCCCGGAGCAGATTATCACTGACAACGGTTCAAATTTGAATAACAAGATGATGAAGGAATTGTGCCAGAATTTCAAAATTGAACATCACAACTCTTCTCCTTATCGGCCCAAGATGAATGGCGCTGTTGAAGCGGCCAATAAAAACATAAAGAAGATCGTTCAGAAGATGGTTGTGACCTACAAGGACTGGCATGAGATGTTGCCTTTTGCTTTGCACGGTTATCATACGACGGTACGCACGTCAACCGGGGCAACTCCTTTTTCACTGGTATATGGTATGGAGGTTGTCCTACCATTGGAGGTTGAGATTCCTTCTTTGAGGGTTTTGCGTGATGTCCAATTAGATGAGGCAGAATGGGTGAAAGATAGGCTGAATCAACTCAGTTTAATAGACGAGAAGAGACTGGCTTCTCTAGCATATGGTTAGTTGTATCAGAGCCGGATGAAGAAAGCTTATGATAAAAAGGTGTGTCCTCGAAGCTTTCAGACAGGAGATCTAGTGCTGAAAAAGATTCTCCCACCACAATCAGATCACAGGGGCAAATGGACTCCCAACTATGAAGGTCCATATGTTGTTAGAAAGGTTTTCTCTGGAGGAGCCTTACTGTTGTCCACCATGGATGGTGAGGATTTCACGTCCCCTGTGAACTCGAACGCAGTTAAAAAATACTTTGCTTAAAGAGACCCGCTGGACAGAAAAAGAGAGTCCAGGCAAAAATGGGGCATCCCGACGAACCATAAAAAAGGAAATAAAAGGTTCGGGCAAAAGTTAGGGATAAAATTGAAAAATGTACACCCGCGAAGTGGAAAACCTGAAAAGGGCAACTTCGGCAAAAAAGGGTATCCCGGTGAATTGAAAACCCGCAAAGGGCGGTTCACGCAAAAGTTAGGGATTTGAAAAAGCAAATGATTGCGGTCCGAGTTTGATACTGCATTGCTTAGTGGTTTGGGAGTACCTGAGGGTCTTATATCTGAAACAATCTCTTCTGAAGATCGAGTATCGGGAAAGCGTCAGAGTCAGGCGAGTCATAGGAGGATCAACTCATGGTGTTCGTCTGTACCACGTTGCCGACATGTATACAAATTTTCTTTATGCTTCTGTAATATTTGTATTTGCTTGTGCATAACTTCCTCTTTTTAGGAGTTGCATCCAGTGTACAAAATGTTGCCTATTTACAGGCCCGTTATCAATAAAGCATGTTATTCAGTATTTGATGCTTGTTTCTTTGCTGATTTGTTTGTGAAAAACGCCGATGTTTTTGATGAACTTGCATGTACATAAACTTGCTGGCCCTTGCCAATAATTGCTAAAACTTCGAATTGACTGAACGAATGTCACAGATACTAACCAGGATAGATCTTGTTGTATAGATTTGTTTTGTCTAGTTTGTGTTTTGCAGGGTCCCGTGACATAGTGATTGTATCACTCCTCAGCAGATGGGAGTCACATCTTATCTCAGAAGATTTGAGATGGCATGTATCCCTATTGGATGTGGGTGGTACTCCCCAGAAGAGTATTTCCTAGGAAAGCTGCCAAGAGAGTATCCTCAGTGGATCTGAATGTCCCCAACAGAAGGTGCATTCCCAGCAGTGAGTATGGGCACACTTCATTCCCAACATGGGTAACTCACGCAGTATAACCAAGTCGTCTTTGGTTCAGGAGGATCATCCCCGTGCAGGATTGTTTCTCCTTCTCCCCAGTAGGTTGTTTTCCTCCGACAAGATGAACATCATCAGCAGAGTTCGTAGTTTCAAGCTTGTGAGCCATTCCCCAACAGGATAGTTATCCCCTACGGAGTTGGTTTCACATGTCCAACATTTATTTTGCCGAAATATGTATGTGGTACCCGTTCATCCCCAGCGGATTGGGTCTTGTCTTCAGCATTTATTTTGCTGAAGCGCCTCTTGACATCTTTGCATTTTGCATATATCATCATATTTGCATCTACCCAAACGCGTAGCATTTCCATGCCGTATGGAGCATTACGCCATTGTCGAGCATACGCATTTTGAAACATAAGTCAGGTTGGTTACCTCTTTGTTTTCAGGTGTTATCCCTTGCAGATGAGTGGGATTCTTACTCAGAAGGATCTCTAGATATTCAAATTCTCGGCGTGAGATAGGTGATGATAGTGTTCTCCCCCTAACAGAGTTGCTTGGTTAAGTTTCTCTTTGTTCCCGGCAGATTCTTCTCAGGTTGCTGTTACGTCAGCATTGAAAGATTTCATGTCTTAAACCTTTGGAGTTGTCACTAATGATTTCCCCACAGAGTGGTTTGGCTAAGTCTCTCGTATTCCCCAACAAAGTATTCTTCAAATGTATCCGTGTTGACGGAATTGCTTCCCTGTGTTGACAGTGATTATTACCTATGATGGACAAAGATTGCGCCTGTGTTGACAGTGATTGTTGTTCGTGTTGACGGAATCGTACCTGTGTTGACAGTGATTGTTATCCGTGTTGACGGAAGTGTTACCTGTATTGACAGTGATTGCTACCCGTGCTGACGGTGATTGGTATCCGTGTTGACCGAATCGTACCTGTGTTGACAGTGATTGTTATCCGTGTTGACAGAAGTGTTACCTGTGTTGACAGTGATTGTTACCCGTGTGGACTGAGTTATTACCCGTGATCGACGGAGTTGTCTCAGTGAAATCGCTGGAGATTGTTACCCGTGTTGACGGATTTGTTACCTGTGTTGACAGTGATTGTTGTCCGTGTTGACAGAATCGTTTCCCTGTGTTGACAGTGATTGTTACCCGTGTGGACGGAGTTATTATCCGGGATTGGCGGAATTATCCCCAGTAAAGTTAACAATGATTAGTATCCGTGTTGACGGAATTAATACCTGTGATTGACAAAGATCGTTATCCCAGTTATGGACGAAATTGTACCCATGGTGATGGAGTCTTTCCTCGTGTTGACGAAGTTTAGTCCAGTGATGGATGAAGTTATTTCTTGCAAAGTTAATTCGATGCCTGTGGCGTCACGCGGGAGGTGAATGTTGAAATCCAAAGTTTTATCAGATGATTGATCAGTTGTTGCCGTAACAAATGGGTTCAACGCAACAGATGTCGTTCCCCAAGCAGTTTTGCTGTGTATTTCTGCGATTGGAAAATTTCCGGGTTTCTTGGTATTCAACCGTCTTCTACCTAGATTGTTTGAAGGCCGTTCGCTCTTCACACAGTCGGGTCCAAGCCGTTTGAATAAGGGCAGCTGTTGCACCCCATAATTTGCTCAACCTTTTCTTACCTGGTTTATGTTTCATTGCATTAACATTTGCATAGTTATATCATTTGCATATCATGGTATCATTCATATAGTAGGGGATCAACTGTGATTCTTCTCAAGAGAAGCCTAGCAAGAGGTCTCATTCAAGATTGAGAAGTTATCAAAGTCATCAGAAGGTGGTTTGAGTGCCTAAGGGTTTAGATGTTTAAGTGTGAATCTTCTCCTAACTTGAGGATCAACTGAAGACCATCAGAGGGTTGTTAAGTTTTGAATGTGAGAAGAGGATGTGTATGGAGCTCATAAGATTCCTAGAGGGCCATGGGAGAGTGTAATCAAGTCATTGTGTCAAATGCAAGAGCCACAGTTGACGTGCAAGCAATCAGGGTTTCATCTGGATTAATTCTAGGTCAACTGGGCAATTGAAGAGTATCAAAGCATACTTTTAGGTCATGGAGTTCATGGAATGATATGTTAAGATACTTGTGGTGTTGTGCCAAGACCAAATCAAGAAGAGTTAAGAGTGTGGGAAGTTGCTAAATTAGGGTTTCAGTGCAAAATTCCCTGTTTAGTGCCTAACTTCAAGACCACATAAGTCAAGATACAAGTTTCAAATGGATCTTTGGCCAACATGAAACTTGTAGATCATCTCAATACCTTTAATTTCAGTACTAGAAGTCCACAAGGGGATTTATAGATTTCATGTTATGACCCAGACAAGTTACAAGTCCTCAGATGCCTCTGAAATTTGTCTGTGAAAATCATCTGACTTCAAGGCTATTTTTGACCTAGAAGGAGGTCTCAGCTAAACTTTTGGGAAACATGAAAGTTGTTCCTCATGATCTTAGCTTTCTAAATTGTACTATAAGTCTTCCATCTGATTTGTAGAACTCAAGTTATGAGGTTTACAAGTCAGGGGTATTTTGGGAAAGTGAGATTATAGGTCATTTTCAATCATAGGCCAAAATCTCCAACTTGCACTTGTCAAATGGATTTTTTTTCAACATGAAAGTTGTTCAAAATTGGGTTTTTAGGCTAGCAAAAAGGTCATGATGGATTTATTGGGCTCATATCAAGACTTGGTTTGAAATGGTTTGAATAAAGGAAATTTTCAAATGAATTAAGGAGGGAAAATGCCAATTTGGAGTTATAGGACCAAAACATGTCAAGTAAATACATTTTTTGAATGGAAATTGAATTTTAGACACTTTGGAATTACTAGAATTTTGAGTTTAGGCCAAGTTTCATGAGTTGTCATTTGATTTCCTCATTTGCAAGTCACACATCCAAGTTCCTTACCAATGCAGTTCAAGTGCTTTTTTTGGTCTGAATACACTCACAAGGGAATTTGCAAGTGAAAGGGAAGATTCTAGAGCAATTTTCATGGCCAATTCGTGACTGTTACATTGCACATGGGAAGGAAAAAACAAAAAATTGGATTGGCTGGATTGGGCCTCAATTGAGCTTCTAAAGCCCATGGAAACATTCTATATATTCATTGCATTGAATTCAGAGTGAGTTTGGCTGGTAATTCAAGAAGAACACTGAATTTGCAGTTGAAAAATTCCAAGGAGCAAGTGAAATTGTGTTTTGAGTTCCAGGCTGATTCACAGCAAATTGAAGCTTACAACATCTTTATCTTGCATCCTTGAATGATTCTGGAGAGTTTTGAAGATTGAATCAAGCTATAGCTACCTCTGTTACTAGATCTACAACAGGTTAGTAACTTTCAAATTTCCACATGAATTAGCATGATGTTTAGATTTGAACTTGTGGTTAGGATCTAGACAAGATGTAGATCGTTTTAGGATCAATTTGGAAGCATTTGGTGATGATTGATTATGACATAACATTTCTGTTTTGATTCGAATCTCTTGATTCATGAAGAGTTAGAGCAATCTAGATAGATCAGAGTGATGTATGTGACACGAGGATGAATTCTATATCATTAGATTTGCAATTGGTGATGTTTGATCTGAATGTGTGTTCTGAGCTTTGCTTCGAATCTTGAAATCTATGGAGAGTTAGAACATATGTATAGGAGATTTGAATTCCTGTTGAAATTCTGAGTGAGATTGGTATAAGGATTGCTGTTTCTGGACACCTGCAACCACCTGCTCACCGGAGAAGACGACCAGAGTCTTCTCCGGCCACCACACTGAGTCTTACTCAGGCCAGCTTGTGATTTGGAGAAGATGACTCCTAAGCCATCAGATCTGCCTTTGACCAAAGACCAACCACCAGATCCAACAGATATGTTATAATCTGAGAATGGAGATTTTTAATCCAAAACGCAGTCGTTCAACTTAATGTGCTGGCAGCGTGTGGATGCTTGGATTAGTGGACTTGTCAACGCATCTTGTGGCTCATGTTTTATTCTGAGTTTTGATTTTCTTTTATTCATTTTTATTATTTTAAAATGCTTTATTGATTCAAAAAATCACAATAAATTCAATTTTGATCCAAAAATTATTTCAAAAATATCTCCATGATCATGAGAGAATTTGTGATTTTCTGAAATCGATAAAATGCATTTTCATGCATTTTTCAATTTAATTTGATTTTTCTTATTTTGTTTAATTCTTTTACTTTTGCATATTTGACCATCTGTTTTTTTGAATTTTGTTCTTCCAATTGGTGATGAATTTGGCTTTGATTTTTTAGTATGTGTTAGGTTAGATATTTATGCTCCCTTAGAATTTTTTTTGGAATTTTAGAACAACTTTAGGTTCTGTTTTAGGTGTTGAGATTAGAGCCTTCCCAAACTTGTTGATCACTTTGATACCCTTCAATCTAGAAATTATTTAGGTGACCTAGAAGTTGAATTAGGCTTTAATATTTTAACCCTAGGTTGTTCAAACATGTATGTTCCCCTGGGAGTTTAATTAGAATTTTACAACTTTGTTTTCTATTTTAGTTGTATTTTGCAAGTTGCTTGTGCTTGTGGTGTTCTATTTTGTGTGCCTTTGCTTGTTTGGTCTTGTTGGTGACTTTGGAGCTGGATTTGCTTGGATTCCTTTTTGGAAGGTCTTCTAGAATTGGTGTAGCTGCTGTGGCTTGAAGATTGGAGCTTGGGGTTGAAGTTTCCTTTTCTTTTAGGAGTTGTTTTAGGAGCTTAGGAAATTAGGGTTTTAGGAAGGGCCATTAGGACTAGTTTTGATTCTTTCATCAAACATAGAATGCATTGTGTGCTTCTATTCTATCCAATGATGTAAAGTCCTCCTAGGGAAACTCCATCTCTCCTTTGGAGGGATGTGTGGTATGCCCATAGTTGAGTAGAACTTTGAGGATGCCTTTCCATTTCAATGTTGGTACTTGATGATTTCCTTTGGTTTCCATTAAGTTTTCAACATTTCAACCTTGATCTTAGTGATTAATCCTTTGCTTCGAGGGTGCTTGCTAGAGCTTAAAGATGAAGTTAGATGAAGCTTGAAGATAGAAGCTAGCTTGAAGAAGAAAGTATTTTGCTGTCAACTTTGTTGTCAAGAAGATTTGCTGTTTAGAGCTGCTGCTGTTGAGAATTGAAGTTGCTGTCTGTTGAAGATTGTTGCTGTTGCTTGGGCTGCTTTCTCTGTTTCTTTTCTTTTGTTGTCTGTTTGCTTGTGTTGATTACCTCTAGGTTTGAGGTGGAGCTTGTCTCCTCTTTCCTGTTATTTTCTCCCTTGCCTCACTTATACTGTTGCATAGCATACATTTTACTTTTTACTGTTTACTGCTTGCTTTCTTTTGCTGTTTCCCCTAGGATCTCTGATTTCCTCTGTGCAAGAGGGAATTATGACAGACATTAGGTTTTAACCCATGCATGATAACTGTAGGTAGATTCCCCTTTCAACCATAGTTTTAGGGTGTCTTTCTTTTCTCATCTCAAACAATTCAAAAACACAATAATAAGGTTAATTGAAGTCGTGCATTACGAGCCTTAAGCTATCTGGGAAAAGATTGGTGGAGGGCCTCTCTCCAGTAATCTGGATGTTAGTGTGGTAACCTTTGGGTGACATACGAAGCGTTCACTCTTGGGTCATAGTCTCTAGTGCGACTGAGATTGCAAACATCCTAAAAAACAGTTCTTTCGTAAAAGATTCAAACAAACATTCAAGCTCTATTTTTGTCCTCTTGGACCTTTAATCAGGAAAACCCTTTCTTAAGGAGATAAAAAACTGTCAGACAAAATTGTGTCTTCCGTAGCCCGAACTACGTTTGCTCTGATCTTTCATGTCGTATGAAAGTACGTAGGCACGAGATGCGACATCTCGGTGAGCAACCTTCCCCCATAACCCGTAGTTAGGCGAACTACATTGACTCTGATTTCTCGTTCCAGACGGGAATACATAGGCATAAAGTGCGATACTTTGCCGAGTCATTTTCTTTTCTTTTTAACCCAGACCTTTAGAGTAGATAGAATAACATACCCTTAGATAGAAAACAAGTGTGGATCCCGTCGAGTACGACGGACGTGAGGGGTGCTAATACCTTCCCCTTGTGTAACCGACTCCCGAATCCAGGATTTGGTTGCGATGACCATTCCTTTCCCTCTTTGCGTTAGGTTTACTCAAAGCGTTTCCTTTCCCTTTTGTGGGATAAATAACGCACGGCGGCGACTCTTCTGTCATAGCCGGCGCCGATTTTCGCAATAGCGACAATGAACGTTAGCCCTGAGAATTTAAAATTTGAGGTCGTTTGTAACGCCCCGATTTCGACTATTCCTTTTTCGTTGAGTCCTTTTTTATTTTAATTGGGCGAATATTATTTTGATGTGTAATTTTTGTGGAAATATGTTATGTTTACATATTATTCTATTTTACCCGATTTTGGGAGTTGTCGGAGAAAATAGTTGGAGGGTATTTTGGACATTTCCTATTTAAGTGATAAGTTGGATATTTTATGAGTTATTAAGTTAATAGATTTTTGGGGGAAAAATAATAGGAAGATATTAAAGAGGAAATAAAAGAGAAAGAAAGATAGTAAGAAAGGAAGGAAAGAAAAGAGAAAGAAAGAAGGAGAAGAGAAAGAGGAGAGAAAGAAGAGGAAACTTTGGAAAACATCAAGATCAAACCCTAGCTTGCGATTAATCAGGTAAGGGTGTGAAACTCCATCATCTCTTTGATGTATAAGATTGTATGTGTATGTGTTTGGATTTTGTAGAGTTTCTACTCTTTTTCCATTTAGGTTAGAAGTTGGTTTGATGAGTAGAATGAGGTTTTAATCGGTTAGAACTCGGATTAGACGATGTAGTTTAGTCGGGTGATGGTAGGATTGTGCCACTGAGACTGGTTTGGATTTAATCGGTTGGTTGTGTGGAGTTTGGGTTTTGGAACAGCCATGGAGGTTCTGTCTTCGCAGGCTCGCCAGGCGAATGGCAGCGAAGCTTCGCCGGGCGAAGCCCAGCGAGCAGCAGCGAACCAAGTCAGTAGCATCCACCCTGTCTTCGCTGGCAAGTTCACCAGGCGAATGAGAGTGGCGAAGGTTTTCCAGGCGAGTATGCTAGCGAGTGCTAGCGAGTAATTCCAGAATAAATCCCAGTGGTCTTCGCTGGCAAGTTCGCCAGGCGAACGAAGTAGCGAAGGTTCGCCAGGCGAAGGTTAGCGAACACAGCAGCATATTTTTCTTTCTTGTGTTTTCCATTCGTGGATTGGTTGTGTGGTTTGGTTGCGATCATTCCTTGTTTGAGATGATTAATTATATGTTGTTATGTGTGTTGTGGGTAGCCGTATGGCTTGAATCCTAGTTTGTGATTCGTGGAGTGTGGAATGTGGCTGTTTGGCAATTTGGTGCATTTACTTGAACTGAATAGAAATGCATGTTGTGAATGAATGATGAATATGTATATATGTATTGTGATATGTATATATATTGTGAATGCATAATGAATATATGCGATGAATGTGAAGAATGCATGAGTATGTTTATAAACATGTATGCATTTCAAGAGGTGTGTGGAGTCATTTTGCATGCGAAACCTCATGAAGTACGTTCTTGTGCTGTTGATTCCTAGGAGAATCTGATGAGTGATAGGATTCCTAGGAGATTCCGATGAGTGATAGGATTCCTAGGAGAGTCCGATGAGTGATAGGATTCCTAGGAGAGTCCGATGAGTGATAGGATTCCTAGGAGAGTCCGATGAGTGATAGGGTTCCTCGGAGAATCTGATGAGTGAAGTGATTCCTCGGAGAATCTGATGAGTGATGTGATTCCTCAGAGAATCTGATGAGCGATGTGATTCCTCGGAGAATCTGATGAGAGATGTGATTCCTCGGAGAGTCTGATGAGCGATGTGATTCCTCGGAGAATCTGATGAGAGATGTGATTCCTCGGAGAGTCTGATGAGTAATGTGATTCCTCGGAGAATCTGATAAACAATGTGATTCCTCGGAGAATCTGATGAACATTGTGATTCCTCGGAGAATCTGATGAACATTGTGA
The DNA here is from genome assembly GCA_963859935.3 of Lathyrus sativus. NCBI lineage: Eukaryota > Viridiplantae > Streptophyta > Magnoliopsida > Fabales > Fabaceae > Lathyrus > Lathyrus sativus. The sequence goes on from OZ012736.1 coordinate 281,403,197, forward strand.
TTCCTCGGAGAATCTGATGAACGATGTGATTCCTCAGAGAATCTGATGAACGATGTGATTCCTCGGAGAATCTGATGAGCAATGCGATTCCTAGGCGAATCTGATGAGTTATAGTGTAACCGTGAAGGGCGTCAGTGAATTGATTCTTAGGAGAATCTGATGGACGATTAAGTCGGTATCGTATTACGTTTGTATAGAGTAGCGAGTCGGCCTCTATGATTTGTGAATTGATTCTTAGGAGAATCTGATGGACGATTAAGTTGATATCGTATTACGTTTTCATAGAGTAGTGAGTTGGCCTCTATGAATCACATTTATCATCTTTACATGATGTATGGTGAATAAACATGATTGTAGATGTTTATGTAAGTTGTTGATAATTGGCATGAATGGAATGTTTTAAGATACATGTATGTGTGAGTATATCTGTATATGTGTGTATGTTTATGAATTAATATAAACATTGATGATGTATATTGTATATGCTTAATGTGGTGAGAACATAATTTGAGTATAACTTGTACAAATATGAGTATATGTATATATACAATTTTATGCATTAACTGTTATGATATTGTTTCTCACCCTTCTGCTGTTTTATAATGCCCTATGAGGCATTGCAGATTAGTTGGCTGGAGGTATTTTTGTGAAGTGTGACTTCATCTCTTTTTGGTCGGTCGGCTCTGATATGTAGCACCGGGTAGCTAGGGATCATTTTGATTCTTTTGTGATACATCTATGTTTGTATCTGCTGACGAATGTTTATGTAAACATGCTGGTTAAATATCGATGATGTTGTAAATCAACTTGAATGATGTACATGTATGTGATTACATATTTTGGAAGTTATTAAATATTTAGATGTTTCCGCCTTTGTTCTAAATATTTTTTTGTGGGTGTTGCCCCGATGTTGCATATCATTATATATGAGCAAGTGTTTTATATGTGTGATTTTCGGATAATGTGGCATGTCCCTTTTATACCCTTTTATAAACTTACTCTGATGAAATTTTGAATTTGTGCCTAAATGATTAATTGTATTATTTGGGGGTATAGAAAGGGGGTGTTACATTAAGTGGTATCAGAGCCAGTGTTGAGTCAGTTGTGTCTGTCTCGCTGTTTTGATTGGTTAACGGTTGTTTAACCTTGTTGTTATTTTGCGAGTAATCAGAATATGGAAGGTCGCAATGACAATTCTATGGCTGCGGCGTTGGAGGCGATGGCTAGAGCGGTGCAGGGTGCGCCGAATGTGAACGCTAATGATGAGTTTAGAAAGAACCAGCCGCCAGTGTTCAAAGGAAGGTTTGACCCGGATGGTGCCCAGATTTGGTTGAAGGAGATCGAGAGGATCTTTAGAGTTATGAACTGTGCTGAAGGCAATAAGGTGAGACTTAGATCTCACATGTTACGGGAAGAAGCCGATGACTAGTGGATCGGTATGAGACAAGTGCTTGAAGTAGATGACGAGGATATAACTTGGGATTTATTTCGTGCTGAATTTTTGAGGAAGTATTATCCTGAGAGTGTGAAGGGAAGGAAAGAAATGGAATTCCTTGAGTTGAAACAAGGCAATATGTCTGTGGTGGATTACACGTCTAAGTTTATGGAGTTAGTAAAATTTCATCCTCACTATGACGGGGTGACAGCGGAATTTTCTAAGTGTGTTAAGTACGAGAACGGCTTGCGTCCTGAGATCAAGCAAGCGGTGGGCTACCAGAGGATTAGAAGATTTTCGGACTTGACCGAATGTTGTCGAATTTTTGAAGAAGATCGTAAAGCTCGTTCTACTCACTACAAGAGTTTGAAGGAGGAGAAAGAAAAGCGACAAGTAAGGAGTGAACCTTATGTGACGCCAGCTGATAAGGGCAAGCATAGGGAAAACTTTGTTAAGAGATCTGGAGGAGAGAGTTTTGGATCCATTAAATGCTACAAGTGTGGCGAGATGGGTCATAAGTCTTTCATGTGTGGAAAACCCAAGATCAAGTGCTCTAACTGTGGAGTTCTTGGGCATGATGCTAAGGATTGTAGAATGGATGTAGTGGAATGCTACAATTGTGGAGAAGTAGGTCACATCAATGCTAAGTGTCCTAAACCGAAGCAAGCTTCAGTAAATGGGAAAGTATTTGCATTGGCGAAGTTAGACACTACCAAAGCGAATCGTTGATTTGAGGTACGTGCTTTATTGACAATACTCTTTGAGTACGTTAAGTGTTTGAGATTTTTGTATATTTACTTGTGATGGTAATATGGTTTTTGAGACGCCCGCTTCGGGGTCGGTAACTATGTCTTCGGTATGATTAAGTTGTCTCTTGACTATGTATGGTAAGGACTTCGTTATGGAACTAGAGTAGATTGTTATCCCCCGTTGGAGAGGATGAGAGTTTCTTTCCCATGGAAGAGTTGGAGAAACTTCTAGTGGACGGGACTCGAGTGTTTAATTTGGCTGCATCAGTGTCAGCAGAGGGTAAGGTTGAACTGGACGTGTTTCCAGTGGTGTGTGACTTTCCAAAAGTATTTCTGGAAGGTGTTGAGGATGTACCGCCGAAGAGAGAAGTTGGATTGAATTCCGTTGATTTGATGGTGAATGAGAATGAAGACTTTAAGATGATGATGTTGGATGAAAGTTTGTATCCGAGATTCAATCTCATTGGGGTAGAATGACTAGTATGTCATTTCTGATGAGGTATAGGTGTTAGGGTTGTGTTCGCTAGGGTAGAATGACTATGTGTCGTTCCTAGTGAAGAGATCGTCGGGGTAGAACAAGCGTGATGTTGTTCCTGGTGGAGGGTAGGCGGTGTGCCTGTAACCTCCAATGGAGATTGACGTGGATCTTATTTGAGTCATGCGGTATGACTATGATTGTGGTATGGAAGTATGCGTGTAAGAGATCATGTGTAACTTGGAAAATGGAGAGAGGGCGCGAAAGTCGTGTCCGGTATGGTTTGAACCAGGTGATATTTTCGAGGACGAAAATTCCTAAGTGGGGGAGAGTTGTAACACCCCGATTTCGACTATTCCTTTTTCGTTGAGTCCTTTTTGATTTTAATTGGGCGAATATTATTTTGATGTGTAATTTTTGTGGAAATATGTTATGTTTACATATTATTCTATTTTACCCGATTTTGGGAGTTGTCGGAGAAAATAGTTGGAGGGTATTTTGGACATTTCCTATTTAAGTGATAAGTTGGATATTTTATGAGTTATTAAGTTAATAGATTTTTGGGGGAAAAATAATAGGAAGATATTAAAGAGGAAATAAAATAGAAAGAAAGATAGTAAGAAAGGAAGGAAAGAAAAGAGAAAGAAAGAAGGAGAAGAGAAAGAGGAGAGAAAGAAGAGGAAACTTTGGAAAACATCAAGATCAAACCCTAGCTTGCGATTAATTAGGTAAGGGTGTGAAACTCCATCATCTCTTTGATGTATATGATTGTATGTGTATGTGTTTGGATTTTGTAGAGTTTCTACTCTTTTTCCATTTAGGTTAGAAGTTGGTTTGATGAGTAGAATGAGGTTTTAATCGGTTAGAACTCGGATTAGACGATGTAGTTTAGTCGGGTGATGGTAGGATTGTGCCACTGAGACTGGTTTGGATTTAATCGGTTGGTTGTGTGGAGTTTGGGCTTTGGAACAGCCATGGAGGTTTTGTCTTCGCAGGCTCGCCAGGCGAATGGCAGCGAAGCTTCGCCGGGCGAAGCCCAGCGAGCGGCAGCGAACCAAGTCAGTAGCATCCACCCTGTCTTCGCTGGCAAGTTCGCCAGGCGAATGAGAGTGGCGAAGGTTTGCCAGGCGAGTATGCTAGCGAGTAATTCCAGAATAAATCCCAGTGGTCTTCGCTGGCAAGTTCGCCAGGCGAACGAAGTAGCGAAGGTTCGCCAGAGGCTTCGCCAGGCGAAGGTTAGCGAACACAGCAGCATATTTTTCTTTCTTGTGTTTTCCATTCGTGGATTGGTTGTGTGGTTTGGTTGCGATCATTCCTTGTTTGAGATGATTAATTATATGTTGTTATGTGTGTTGTGGGTAGCCGTATGGCTTGAATCCTAGTTTGTGATTCGTGGAGTGTGGAATGTGGCTGTTTGGCAATTTGGTGCATTTACTTGAACTGAATAGAAATGCATGTTGTGAATGAATGATGAATATGTATATATGTATTGTGATATGTATATATATTGTGAATGCATAATGAATATATGCGATGAATGTGAAGAATGCATGAGTATGTTTGTAAACATGTATGCATTTCAAGAGGTGTGTGGAGTCATTTTGCATGCGAAACCTCATGAAGTACGTTCTTGTGCTGTTGATTCCTAGGAGAATCTGATGAGTGATAGGATTCCTAGGAGATTCCGATGAGTGATAGGATTCCTAGGAGAGTCCGATGAGTGATAGGATTCCTAGGAGAGTCCGATGAGTGATTGGATTCCTAGGAGAGTCCGATGAGTGATAGGATTCCTAGGAGAGTCCGATGAGTGATAGGGTTCCTCGGAGAATCTGATGAGTGAAGTGATTCCTCGCAGAATCTGATGAGTGATGTGATTCCTCAGAGAATCTGATGAGCAATGTGATTCCTCGGAGAATCTGATGAGAGATATGATTCCTCGGAGAGTCTGATGAGCGATGTGATTCCTCGGAGAATCTGGTGAGAGATGTGATTCCTCGGAGAGTCTGATGAGCAATGTGATTCCTCGGAGAATCTGATGAACAATGTGATTCCTCGGAGAATCTGATGAACATTGTGATTCCTCGGAGAATCTGATGAACATTGTGATTCCTCGGAGAATCTGATGAACGATGTGATTCCTCGGAGAATCTGATGAACGATGTGATTCCTTGGAGAATCTGATGAGCAATGCGATTCCTAGGCGAATCTGATGAGTTATAGTGTAACCGTGAACGGCGTGAGTGAATTGATTCTTAGGAGAATCTGATGGACGATTAAGTCGGTATCGTATTACGTTTGTATAGAGTAGCGAGTCGGCCTCTATGATTTGTGAATTGATTCTTAGGAGAATCTGATGGACGATTAAGTTGATATCGTATTACGTTTGCATAGAGTAGTGAGTTGGCCTCTATGAATCACATTTATCATCTTTACATGATGTATGGTGAATAAACATGATTGTAGATGTTTATGTAAGTTGTTGATAATTGGCATGAATGGAATGTTTTAAGATACATGTATGTGTGAGTATATCTGTATATGTGTGTATGTTTATGAATTAATATAAACATTGATGATGTATATTGTATATGCTTAATGTGGTGAGAACATAATTTGAGTATAACTTGTACAAATATGAGTATATGTATATATACAATTTTATGCATTAACTGTTATGATATTGTTTCTTACCCTTCTGCTGTTTTATAATGCCCTATGAGGCATTGCAGATTAGTTGGCTGGAGGTATTTTTGTGAAGTGTGACTTCATCCCTTTTTGGTCGGTCGGCTCTGGTATGTAGCACCGGGTAGCTAGGGATCATTTTGATTCTTTGTGATACATCTATGTTTGTATCTGCTGACGAATGTTTATGTAAACATGTTGGTTAAATATCGATGATGTTGTAAATCAACTTGAATGATGTACATGTATGTGATTACATATTTTGGAAGTTATTAAATATTTAGATGTTTCCGCCTTTGTTCTAAATATTTTTTTGTGGGTGTTGCCCCGATGTTGCATATCATTATATATGAGCAGGTGTTTTATATGTGTGATTTTCGGATAATGTGGCATGTCCCTTTTATACCCTTTTATAAACTTACTCTGATGAAATTTTGAATTTGTGCCTAAATGATTAATTGTATTATTTGGGGGTATAGAAAGGGGGTGTTACATCGTTAACCGATTAACCCATATGGTTAATCGGTTAACACTGTTAAAAATCAGAAAAATACTTGAGTTAAAAAGTGTTATACCAATTCAAATGATTTTAAAACCATGCAAATGCAAAATGTTGATATCATAAATTATTTGAACACTTGTATATTAATTAAAGGAGTGAATATTGATATACCAAAGCCTTGAGTCCAAATCTTGAAAGTTGTATGATCATTTGCACATGAAGCTTGATTTGCATGACGACATTCCATAGTCTTGATCTTGATCAATTTTGAAAGCTAGACTTTTTGCAAACATGGAATGAGCTTAGGTGTTTGTTGACATCATTAAAACCTTGAGATTTGAAGTGTGCTTCTACACCTTTCCCATCCCAACCTTAAGACCACTTTGCATGACAATATTATGACCGAGTTTCCCTTAGACCTTTCGTGCGTCTCTCTTTTCATCTCAAAACAACTTCAAAACACCTTATAAAGAAGATGAACACTCTGCTCCACGAGCCTTAAGCATATGAGAAATGATGAGTGAGGGGTCTCCTCTCGTTCGTCTAGAGTGTTTAGTGTATGTCCCATCTAGGGGCAATATGCGACGCATTCGTTCCTATAACATAGTCATTATTGCAACGTGAATTCCAAATCAAATCAATTCACTTCATTAAAACTCACAAACAAATTCAAATCATTTTCATCCTTCAGGATTTGTTCTTAAAACTCATTTTCGAAAAGCAGTACAATACTTTTCCATTCTACTGCAAACAGGCATCGACCCTAACTACTGGAATGGGAACTTTATGTGGCTCATAAAAAACACTTAACCAACATGTGGTTTCGTTACCCGAACTACGTTTGGTCTGATTTCACATACTAGATATGGAAACATAGTTTTCTAAACTATGTTGACTTTGGCTTTCCCATTGCACGAGGGAATACGTAGTCCTAGGACGATAAAGTCTTATTGAGTCACATTTTATTTTTTCCCTCTTTCCGTTTCGTTTTTGTTAGCAGTTGGCTTTAGATAACACACCCTTTGATTACATAACAAGCATGGATCCCTTTGAGTACAACGGACGTAAGGGGTGCTAATACCTTCCCCTTGCGTAACCGGCTCCCGAACCCAAGATTTGGTTGCGATGACCTTGTCTTCTCCCTTCGTTTAGGTTTTCTTTGATCATTTCCTTTCCCTTTGTTGGGATAAATAATGTTCGTTGGCGACTCTTCTGTTTGTTTCTACCGGTGGTTTTTCGCAGTTGCAACACTCATAATCAACCTTAGACATTATGTCTTGTTCTTGCATGTCGACGTGATTTATACGCTATTTCTTACTCTTTTCAGCACTGGCCTTCTTGACTTGTTTGACTCTATCAGCTAATTGGGTCATATCCCTTAGATATTGAGTGTCTAACTTCTTCCTGATGGAATAGTCTAACCCTCCAGCAGCCATTTCGACCAGCTCATGTTCAGAAACCTGGGTGAAGTACCTTATTTTTAACAATCAGAATTTGTGTAAGTAGTCGTCAATTAATTCAGCAATATTTCGTTTCACGCTCGACAATTCTCAAACTAATCTTAGATTGTCCCATGTAAAATTGCTCATGGAACAACCAATATAAACGCTCCTAATCATGGATTAAGCGAGGAGATATGGTCGTAAACCATGTTAAGCTTTGTTTTTTAGAGAACTAGGGAAATATCGCATTCTCAAGTTCTCATTGTTTGCAATGTAACCTGCTTCAATAAGGTAACGAGCAATATGTTCGATAGCAGATTCGTTGGTATCACTAGTAACTCTTGTAAACTTAGTGACTTCCATCCCCTTGGCAATTCTGTCTGTAACACATATTCGAATAGAGGTGATGTATAATTTGGTATTTGCAAGCCCATATTAACTCCATTTTGAGCCATTATTATTTCGAAAATGGTTGTGAAATTATTTTCTCCTAACAAATTCCCTTGCCAAACCTAGTGAACCACTTGGTCAGTGTCCTAGTTTCGATAAACCACTATCACAGGTGGATTACCTTCCCCGATATGTACTTCATGTTCGACCCACAGGGGATTTCCTTGTTGTCCTTGATTCATAGTTTCTTCTAAGACTAATCATTCATTTCGAACCTGTACAACAACTTGGGGCTCTACAACTGGTCGAACTTGCATTGGTGGAGCGCCAAAAAGTCAGTAATCCTCGTTATTTGAGTCGCCAATTATTAGTAACTCTGATTTGTGTTTGGGATCAATGGGTTAAATATTCTGCCTATTTGTTGTGTTAGAGTGTTTACCATATCATGGTTACTCTCATCCATCTAATGTCTTATTTCCAAAACCCATCCACGTGTGGGGTGGTACATTTCGGCCATGACTGCCTATGGGTGAATCAGACGCCATAATTGGTTATTCTATAAACATGCCATGATTGTTGTTTGCATCACAAATGGTTGTTCATGCTCTAGAATTGACATTGTGAAATTTGTGGTAAAAGGTCTAAAATCCGTTGCCATATTTGGTTTAGGAGTAACTTGATGACTCTGGGGAATTGGGGACACAAATGTCCCCTTAAGCGAAATTGTTGATGCTATTGGTGTGGATGGCATCACCTTCACGCTAATGGTTGAAGGGATAGGTTCAATAACCATTGTTGCATTATTAGAAGGTTGATCTCCATTATTATTTCTAGGATTCACCATTCTTCTAACTGATATTCTACTAGGTTTCCTCACTTCTCTCTTTGTTATCTTACCATACATTAATCTCATGCACTTGCATATAGGATGAAAAATTGAAGAAAACACATGTAAAGAAATGCATGGATTTTAAACACGAATACTAAAAAAACACAAACCTGTCCCACTTGGCGTGCCAATTTGTTTACTGTGAAGTTTGATAAACAAATACACGTTTCTATTAATACTTAAGGGATCAAACTCTAAAATCTCCTAAACATGTTTGTGTGTGTGCGTGTGTGTTATTCGTGAGAATACTAAGGCCTGTAGAAGTTCATGTACGCTCCTTGAAAATACTTTTAAAAGATGTTGGTTGATGTTATTTATGGATAAGGACAACGTTTGAAGGACTGAGTAATTATGATCAAACATGCAAGTTGTCGCTAGTGCGAAAATAAGGTGTCGGCAAAGACAGAAGGGTCGCCACCTTTCGTTATTTATCCCACAGGAAGGGAAAGGAAACGATCGGAACAAACCTAGCGAAAAGGTATAAGACGAGGTCATCGCAACCAAGTCTGGGTTCGGGAGTCGGTTACGCAAGGGTAAGGTATTCGCACCCCTCACGTCCATTGTACTCAACGGGGTCCACGCTTGTATTGTTTATCTGACGGGTTGGTTTAACTATCTACCTATCAAGGCTGGCTCAAAAGAAAAGAAAAATTGACTCGACAAAGCATCACGCTTCGTGCCTACGTATTCTCATCAGAGAACGAGAAATCAGAGTCCACGTAGTTCGGCTAACTACGGGTAAAGGGGGAAGGTTGCTCGCCAAGATATCACATCTTGTGCCTACGTATTCTCATCAGAGAAATCAGAGCGAACGTAGTTCGGGTAAACGAAACACAGGTTGATTCATCTGTTTTTCCCGAGTAAAGTTAAACAACAGTTCCAGCAGTTAGGGACAATGCCTGTTTGTGATACAACGAAATTTTAACAACACTCTTTTCATCAGAAAAGGTTTTCCTTGAATTACGGGCCCACGGGGCAAAAAGAGGTTTGAAGTTTGTTTTTGAGTCTTTTACGAAAGAAGTGTTTTTATGGATGTTTGTAGTTCGTACTGCACTAGAGACTATGACTTAGGAGTGAATGCGTCGCATGCCACCCTAAGGGTGCCAGGATAAACATCCTGACTGTTGAAGAGTGACCCTTCAACAATCATTTCCTAAGTGGCTTAAGGCTCGTAACGTACTGTACTAACTTGCCTTTGTTACGTATTTTATTGTTGTTTTGGAGATGAGAAAGAGAGAGAACTCTACAGGGGAAACTATCAAGCATCCTACTGTTGTCATGCAATGGATTCATCCTATTGTTGAGTTTGAAATAGGGAACTCCTAGATGTTATCATGCAAAGGTTTCAACCTAAAGTCTATCATCAATTCCTTAAACAAGGGAGTGAGAGTCCTAAGGGAACATGTGAGAGGTAAACACCAGCAAAAATCATTAAGCAGATGAGTACAAAGCTATCAAGCTACTGAGATAAAGACATATAAATATGTTATGCATCAACACAAGCAGAAGGAGGAAGCCTCAACTTCTAATGCTAACAAGCAAGGAAACAAACAAAAACAATCAAGCAAAGGGAGGGTCACCTCAACCTCTAATAAAAACAAGCAAAGGGAGATCAACTCAACCTTTCAATGCAATCATGCACCTAAGCCTATAATACTCTACACATGAGACTATCCTAATGCATCAAGCAACAGGCAAACAAACAACCACACCACAATCCATCAAGAAAGAAGAGGTGAACTGGAAGAGCAACAAGGAAGTCATCCCAAGGTTACATCTAGTTGATGTGTGTCAACACATGAGTCCATCAGAGGCTCAACCTCTTGAGGAATGCACAGAGCACTTCCTAAGGAAGGCCAGGCTCTCCCAAGAGGGATCCCATGTCAATAGGACAGATAAAGGAATTGGGGTAGATCCTAGATGTCAATATAAGGTGTTAGCTCAATGTGCATCAACACAAGAGTCCATCAGAGGCTCCACCTCTTGAGGAATGCACAGAGCACTTCCTAAGGAAGGCCAGGCTCTCCCAAGAGGGATCCTATGTCAATAGGACAAAGAAAAGATTTATGGAATGAACCTAGATGTCAATCTAAAACACTTGCTTAATGTGCATCAGCACAGAAGTCCATCAGAGGCTTCACCTCTTGAGGAATACACAGAGCACTTCATAAGGAAGGCCAGGCTCTCCCAAGGGGGATCCTATGTCAATAGGACAGAGAGTTTAGGTGAGGAACCTAGATGTGAATCTAAGATTTCAAACTTAATGTGCATCAGCACGGGAGTCCATCACAGGCTCCACCTCTTGAGGAATGCACAGAGCACTTCCTAAGGAAGGCCGAGCTCTCCCAAGAGGGATCCTATGTTAATAGGACAAAGAAATATTTTAGATGATGGGAGGCATGGTGAAAACCTAAGGAATTCACCAAGGCACTCAACCAATCAAGGAAGAATTGAATCATGTGAATCATGATGTATACCAAAGGTATCCCTCATGACACTCAACCAATCATGGATGATTATGAGCAATGCAAACCAAAGCTAGAAGGGGAATCATCTTCCTAAAGGTTTTAATGGAAACCCTAATGATTAGTTACAAGGATCACCTAACCAAATGGATTTAGAAGCTCTATCAAGGCTTAACAATTGTTCTAGATAGGTGTCGACCTATGCTCTATTCTATCAAGAAGGAATTAGAAGGCTAAAGTTTGCTAAGGTTCACCTTAGAAGCTAAACTATGAGGTAAGCTAAGTTAGAATCACCCTAAACACAATCAACTTGTAAATTCTAAGAAAAATACTAAAATCAATCCTAAAAGGCTAGAAAAAATTCTAAGGCTTCCTAAGTGTGTTAAGGAATCATGGTACAAAATCCAGAGCCAAGATCTAAGTCTAAAGGTCCTAAACAAATTCTACACTTAAAGGTATGCTTAAGGGAATTCACAAGGGAATGGTCCTAGAAATCTATCTCAAACCTATACCTAAAAGTATCTAAAAAATGCAACAAAAATGCTACAATATTCTAAAATGTATCAACATTCACCACACAAAAAATCAGACATTTCTATGGATTATTGAAAGAGAAAGAAAATCACAAAGATAGGCATGTCATTTTGCAACCATTAAAAACATATTAAAAGAGGAAATATGAAATTAATTGAAAAAATAATTAAAATTGCAATTATAAAATGTGAAAAATTAAAGAACATGTTAAACTACACTCATGATTTTTTAAGATTTATTGAGTCAATTTAATATTTTTTCTGAATTAATATGGAGTAACTATCAAATAGAAAACAAAAGAAAATGAAATTAAAAAAGGTAAATAAAGGGGTGCAAGAAGTAACTTCACGCGTGTTATTGTTTGGGCCAGGCGCAGGAGGGGTGTGGTTAGCAAAACGGGCCTCAAGCCCAGCTGTGTTTCTTTTAATGAAACTCAGCATTTTGAACTAAGGGAAAAGTCAATTTCCTGAAAACAAAACGTGGTCGTGCGATGGAAGATGGAGTCAAGCCAACAAACGAGATCTAACGGCTGGTACCTAACCTGGATGTTTAAATGAAAACGGAGGGAAAGAAGCACACGGTGGTGAGGCAACACACAGACGGTGGCCGGCGTAGCGCCGGTCATCTTCAACCTTGGGTTGCTACAGTAACCTCATTTCTAAACTTAACCAAATCTAAAATTGCTTACACCAATCTCTTCCTCTCTCTCCTTAGATCATTAATCTACATTCCATTTTCATTATTAACCAATAAATAAGGAGAATAGCAAGCTACAAGCTAAGGTGTTCTGTCAAGAAGTTCCACGAAACTTAACCAATCTAATCCTAAAACGTTCTACACACTCTAAGGATCATAATTATGTGAAAATAGCATAACAATTCACCAAGAACAGAGAGTATGGATGAAAGATAGGAACCTATTAATAAGCTTCGACAAAGGCTTGAATTGTGGATGAAACTTCAAAAAAATCGTCCAGAATCCATCAATGATCCTCACTGAAGCTTTTTGCAATGGTAATTTGGACTGAAAATGGCTCTATCTTCAAAATCCAATTCTCACTTTTCTCCCCTTTTTCTTAACTGAATTTCTGTTATTTTCCACCAAAAGTTGGTTATGGCAGTTGTAAATCATCAAGGAGATTATATGCAATGGATATTGAGTGATTAGAAGCCCAATTGAAGCCCATGGCAGCCCAACTCAAAATCCACTTTTTCCATGTTTGAAGCTTTTATGTTATGGTGAGAACAGAGCCAAACAGCTTGCAAATTGATCCAATTGCCTTGCTTGTGATGTAAGGAATATGTGTGGATAGGATTGAGGCCTTGAAATTGAATTTATGGTAGATTTGCATTGTGTTGCTTAAGGATGAAGAAATCTTGGATTTGGCATAGCAAATGAATTCAAACTTGATTTCTGATTTTTACAATGTTCTTAAAGCATCAATTGGACTCAAAACAAGCACAAAATATGACATGAATTGGTTCCAAAATGAATTGATTTGAATTAGCCCTTTTCAAGCTTCCTTTCATGAATTTTTCTTCACACTCTTCTCATTCTAATCCATATCAATGGATTCTTGGTGCATTGTTGGACAAATAACATCATTTTGGACAACTTTCAAGTTGAACAAAATTCCATTTGAGGTGTGTAAGATGGTGAAATTGACCCATAAAAAATGGCCTATAATCTCAACTTCCCAAAATGCCCTTGTCTTGTAAGCAATGTATCTTGAGTTCTACAAATCCAATCATGGACTTCTAGTACTTTTTGGAAAGCTGAGAAGATAAGGAATAACATTCATGTTGACCAAAAGGTCATATGAAACTTCCTTCTAGGGAAAAAGTGTCATGCAAGTTGGTTGACTTTCAAGCTCCAAAATCACATTCATCTGATGACCTGTAACTGGTCTGACTCATAACTTGAGTTCTGTAAACCCTATCAAGGACTTCTAGTACTCAAATCAAAGCTATGATCATGATCTACAACAATTATGTTGGGGTCAAGGTGAGATGAAAATCACATCTTGAGTTATGTGGTCTTGAAGTTAGGCACTAAACCAGGGGATTTTACACTATCAAGCTTAGAAACTCTAGCCTAGGACCTCCTCACACTCTTGAATCATGATGAGTTGACCTTGGAATCATCCCTTGGGCATCCTGATACATCAATCCATGATCACATGGCCTTGGAATTAGGTCTCAACCTTCTTCAAATCATCTGTTGACCTAGGGTTGACCAGATGAAACCCTAGTTGCACCCATCTTGGTTGTAGCTTCATATCCTTCACATGATGACCTGTCTAGGCTTTAAAATGACTTTCAATACCTCTCATGAGCTCTATCAAGGCTTCAAGTCCAACTTCATGGATTTAGAATCATCTGATGGCCTCCCACAACCTTCAAGTTAGGAGATGTGCACATTTGGCTTCAACCACTTTTCTGAGGATCTTTGGCTTCTTTGATGAGGATATCAACCCTTGGATACTTGATAATATCGGTAGCCTTTTGTTGGTAGTCATACCTCTTGATCTCCTGCATACATGTCAATGCAATGCAGATGATAATGCTAAAATAAATGCAATGAAACCAAGCTAGGTAAAGAAAGGGTTAGGCAAATTTTGGGGTGCAACACAAGTAACATAAAGAAAAGATAAAAAATGACTTTGAAATCGAAAGAGGTAAAAACACAGAAAAATTTTAAGCTCAAAGTGCACAGAATTTAAAATAACATGTAAGATAACGAAAATCAAAGCATAAAAGAAAGGCTCTTAAAGTAAAATTATTGAAATTGTGTAAAGTGGTGGAACGAATAGGTACATCTTTCTTCACCCGTTTTTCACAGCGTTGTCGCAACTGCGAAAAAGCGAGCAAAAAAACAGAAGAGTCGCCACCAGAAGTTATTTATCCCAACACAAGGAAAGGAAACGATCGAAGAAAACATGAAGAATGGGAAAAGACAAGGTCATGCAACCAAATCTTGGGTTCGGCAGTCGATTACGCGCGGGGAATGTATGAGCACCCCTCGCGTATGTTGTACTCAACAAGATCCACGCTTATTGTCTAATTAAAGGATGTGTCATCTAAAGGATATTTCTAAACTGAAATGGGAAACAAAGGAAAAGAAAAGTACTCATCACCGCCCTATGCCTACGTATTCCCTCGTGCAATGGGAAAGTCAAAGTCAATGTATTCAGGAAAACTATGGGTGAAGAAGGAAGGTTGCTCGCCAAGACATTGTCGTCTTGTGTCTACGTATCCTCATCCTGTATGAGAAATCATAGCAAACATAGTTCGGGCAATGCAACCACAGGTTGGTTAAGTTTTTTTTATGAGCAGCGTTAAGTTCGCGTTCCAGCAGTTAGGGTTGATGCATGTTTACGATAGAACGGAAAAGTAACGCACTCTTTTCTGAAAATGAGTTTGAAACACAAATCCCGAAGGATAAAAAGATTCAAATTTTGTTTTTGAGTTTTAGTGAAGTGAACTAATTTGATTTGAGATTCATGTTGCACTAAAGACTATGATATAGGAACGAATGTGTCGCATATCCCCTCCAAAAGGGACGTACGCTAAATACTTTAGACTAGCGAGAGGAGACCCCTCACTCATCATTTCCTATATGCTTAAAGCTTATGTCGTACAACGTCTATCGTCTTTATTAAGTGTGTTAGAATTGTTTTGATACGAGAAAAGATAAATACGCACGAAAGGTCTAAGGGAAACTTAGTCCTAAACTGTCATGCAAAGTGGTCCTAAGGTCGGGATGCGAGAGGAAATTATATCCTAATGTTAGCATGCAAAAGATGGACCTAAGGTTGAGATTAAAAGGGACTAACCTACTTGTTATCATGCATAGGTTGGGTTAGGAGTCCTAAGGGAGCATGCAAAACCAAGGCAAAAAGGAAGAAAACAAAGCAAAAAACAATAACTACAATAGCGCTTCCTGCATAAAACAACAATGAAGTCCAACAACGCAGCACAACAACATTTAATAGCTACTAATTCAGCATAAAACCAGGTGTAAAAAGCTGGCAGCAAGCAAGCATAGCATAGATAACATGTAAATTCAGAATAAGATAGTTGTAAAATGCAGGGAAGCAAGCATGTTTTAATGCAATCAACACGAGCAAGCCTCAAACATGAACAAGTATCATGCAAAGATAAACAACCATCAACAATCAAACACAAATGTTCAACAAGATTTTCTAATTAAGAATCATCAAGAATAACATGCTTTTCATATCAATTAAACGAATCAAAAGATCATGTGACGAACGGAATCAGAAGCGAATACAAACATGCCTCACAAGTCCAACAAGATAATAATCAACAATTAATCATTAACATGATACAAACAAGCAAAGCATATGATCATCACATCAATCAAGCAACATGAACATGTTAATCATTCAAATAGAAACCAAAAGTCATGCGTCAAAAAATCCAAATCAAATAATCAAGCATGATGAAACAAGTCAAAAACAGTCCACACAAATGCATCACATCAATTCATGAAGGTTAGAGGTGGAAAGAAATTAGAACATGCTTGAAAACAACTAAAAATCACATTTTGGTCTAGTGTTAATCGATTAACCACTTGAAATGTCCAAAATTGCACTTGTTAATCAATTAACCAGTTTTGTACTGCAACTGGTTAATTGATTAACACTGCACCAGAAGCAGAAAAACAACAATTCAGAAGCACTTTCAGCAATTAATTCAATGTGCAATCATCTGAATGATCATGTAATCAATTATGCACGAATTTAACACCAAAAATCAGTGATCAAACATCAATCAAACTTAATCAAACATTGAGATTACAAATCACATAGATCAAAATCACCAAAATTAAAGAAAATTGAAGATCTACATTGTGATTATCCAAATAAAGCTCAAAACAGAAATGGATCTAGAATTAACCAACCTTCAAAGCTGAGATTTGCTTTGGTAATTATTGATTTACTACAAATTGATAGATCCAAGCTAGAAACCCAAGAAGTCTTCAAGATCCAAGAGTTTTCTTGCAAGAGAAGTGAAGAACAAGCCAAAATAAGCCAAAATTGATCCAAGAATCACTTAAAAGTTTGCTTCCAAAATCAGATCCAAATCTAAATGAAAATCAAATGATGAATTGAAGATGATGGAGGTTTAGCTCTAGAGTTCAAGGATTCCAATGAAGAATCAATGAACTCAAGTTAAAGAGATTTAATAGAGTTTTGGAGTGTAGAAAAGTTAAGAGAATTTGAGAGAAAATTCTTGAGAATGAGTGAGTTTGAAAATTGAAAATTGGAATTATAATGAGGTTTGAAGCAAATTGACTTAAATAAGGTATTGGTTAGGAGTAGAATTATGGTTTGAAGGGAAATTAAATGTTAATCAAAATTTAGAGTGACTCTAGATCCTTCTTTTGGTGTAAAATTCAATTCACAAGTGATAAAAGTGGACTCCAAAAGTGGCAGCATTGAAAATGCACGTATCTATGCAAATTTTCCTTTGGTTAATCGATTAACCATTTGCTAGTGTGCCATTTGGAGGGAAACTTGCACATCTGTCCGTTTTCCCCCGTTTTGAGCCCTGTTAAGTCGTTGAAACTTGCCCTTCGATATTATAACTATGAAAATGCCTCAGATAACCTGTGACATGTCTCCTGTTCTAAAAATAACCTGCTGAATAAAATAAAATCAGCCACTCGGTTGCCGAGCAAAATGAATGTCGAAGCCTCTGACGCTCGCTGTTTAAACTCTTGCAATGAAAGAGAACCCCGAGCCATAGAAAAACCTTGATCCCATGTCTCGAGAGCGAATGCCATGATATGAAAAAAAAATGCAAAGATGCAGAGAAACACAAGCCAGTAAATCAAGAAACGATGAGGCAAATTTTAGGGTGCTACAAGCGCATGTATTTTGAGTGTTACAGAAATGTCTGAAATTTGTGAACCCCATTACAAAATGACCTTAAGTGTTATTTATACTAATCTAAGTTAACTGTCTAAGTATGATTAACTACCTTCATGGTGACACGTCCCCAGTCACATAGCGGTTTTGCCTGACGTGTCCCGTAGTTTCTAAGAAATCATCGACGTTGACGTAGTTTCCACCTTGTTCTATTATTTTAATTTCTCAACTGCTTTGCTGGCGCCAAGAGTTAGCTATCCCCGTCGAGGCCTTCGACGTCGACCCTATCAACTAGCATGCTCCAATGGATTGTCCATTATAGTGATTTACCCCACATATAGCATATAAGTCAACATTATTTCCATTATCGTAATGAACTCCATGTCTAGTGGTTGATTCGACGTTACTTCCATTATAATGACCTTAGCCAACATAACATAGTAATCAATTTCGCTAAGTAACCATGCCCTTTACTACACCTTTCGACCTTGTCACTTTCGACCAGTATCCCTTTACATGACTTCCGACATTGAGCCATCTTGATCATGTAGACTTACTTATCTGTGGCGTATCTATAGATATTCTCACGAATACTTGCTATTTATAGCCTAATAAAATATTATGTAACATAGTGCTACAATGCATAACTTTTAGCACTCCATTCTTGCTTCTCCCATGCAGTATTGGGTCCTTGGAAAGTGATATTTAGTCTCTATATGCTTGCTTCTCCCATGCAGTATTGGGTTCTTAGAAAGATTGATTGTAGACTTCTTATCAATCACCAGCTTTAGAGGCTTCTTTACTTTGATCTTTAAATCTTGTAGTAAATTCAAAAGCCAAACAACTTGACATGCAACCACAACACCTGCAATGTATTCAGCTTCACAAGTTGATAAAACAACAACTGGTTTCTTCTTGGAACACCTAGAAATAAGACCTCGCAGATGCTTAAAAAAATATCCAGAAGTACTTCTTATGTCAACTCTGTCTCCACAGAAATTAAATTTTGAGTAACACATCAGCTCTGAATTAGCCTTTTCATTAGAAGGGAAAAAAAGTTCATACTTCAAAGTCCCCTTAATATACCTCAGAATCCTGACAATAGCTTGGTAATAAGACCACTTTGGTTTGTTCGTAAACCTACTCACCATTCCCAACCCCCAAGGACAAGCAGAAACACTATCAGAACCTAATGTCAGAGGTTTTCACTATATATTCGTTTGAAGCTGACATTAGTGCGGGATTCAAAAGAAAGAGTGATCTGGCTCTGCCGGTTATTATTTCTTTTGAAGAAGCATTTGAATCATGGAATAAAAATCAAGTATTGAAGAGAAATAGATTATGCCAAATATATCTTGCTTCAATATTTAATAATAAGGAGTCTGTTCTTTGAAGTGATATCTTAAGTGACTCCATTGCTCCTTGAGAGAGGGTCATCATGGAATTTGTGTTAAAGGACAATTCTTTGAGAAAACTTCAATTCTTCTTCGTGCTCTGCCATTAATTATATGACAGTTCTTTATTTTGTTTTAAGCCAATCTCTAATAGCTAACACAATCTGGTTATATGCTTGTAAAAGATTTCAAAGTCTCTGTTAGATTCTTAGAGAAGTTCTTTTGATAAAAGAATCTTCACAGATCTTTAAGAAGAAACTATGTTATATTTGTCTATATTGAATATATCATTAGCTAGATGATGGTCATATTTATGGAAACAGTTTCCTCACTTTTTGTGATGATACTGATGTTTGTTAGATGTTAAAGAAACCAATTAATATTCATTAATCACTCATGACTTTTATTTCAAGAGAAAATGTTTGGTTGTGAAAAGAATCTTGAAGAATGATGACTGACAGAAGATGTCTCACTCTAAGTCTAGATCCCATAAACTCTTATGGATGATAGTTTCTAAAAAATGTCAGCTCTGAGATTCATAAAAGAATTCTTTACTTCTAATAAAGCAGTTTAAGTAAAAGTTTTTTCAAAAAGTTTTATATTACTTAATTAAATATTCATCAAGGTGAAAGTCATCTAGTGGATTTAGGAAATTTATTGGATAAGAACATTTGTGCAATGATGTTTTTTTATATATATTATTTTTATCTCTATCCCCTTTCTTTTGAAACATCATTTTGTGTCCTTTTTTTCTGACCAAACTCTTATTCCTTTAGAGTCTTGTTCAGTTCTTTTCTTTTCTTTTTATTTTCTTTGGTTGTGTGCTGATCAAACCAAACTTGAAATGAATTCGCTAGTCAATTCTCCTTTGAATCAACTAGTTGTCATCAATGAAAAGTTTGTGGATTTTTATGAGTTGCTTAAGCTAGGTTTTAACTTCTAGAAGACTGTGTCTGAACAAAGTTGGAATGGATACTTTGAGATGCTCTGTGGTTTAACTTATCCGAGTCTAGTCAAAGTGTTTTAGATTAATGCTTCCATTGTTGAGTTGAATTCTGAGTGTGCTATTGTTTCTAACGTGACTGGTGTTTCTATAACAATAATCTCTAAATCAATTGCTAATGTGATCAATTGTGAGTGATTGTAGAAATCCCAGGAACTCTTGTTTGGGAACACTATCTTCCAACTTGGTGTATCTTTATAGATCCATATAACACATATTTGGTCTCAAATGTTTGTCCTGATGCAGTGGTTTCGAATCAGATTCTGAACTCAAATTTGCTTCATAAGGATAAGGATCTAGACCTCGTAGACTCTATTGAAAAGGATTTGCTACCACTTCTCAATTCAAACATGCATATTGATCTTCCTCAAGTTAAGTTTGATTATTTGAAAAGGAATTTTTCTTCCTGTCACAAGGGAAAGACTTTCTTCATTCCTTTTTGACGAGTTCTTTCTGATCTGCTGGTCCAGCAAGGAGTTATCATAAGTTCATAGGTAATTCTTCTAAAATTTGGAGAGACAAGTTTGAAGCTATCTTTGAGAGATTCTGATGTTAGACTTCTGCAAATTTATGTCTTGTAATTGTTAAGACTTTTTATGTTAAGCAATCTTATTGTTAATCCATGTTTGTTCATGTTTTTGTGCATCTTAGCTGTTATAAATATTCATTTATATTGTTTTTCAAGAGGATAAAACAAATAGGATTAAAAACTCTAAATATGCAATATTCTTATTAACTGGAAGCTATTACAAATTGTTAAGACTTTCTAGGAATTTGAATTTTTCCTAAGGTATTCCCTAGGATCATTTGACATATCTAGGTTATCTAAATAATCTTGCCATTCATCCTTTGGAAACTCTACAACCTCCTTTCTCAATTGATTTATGCGTTTTGGCCTAGAAGTTCTTCTTCTTCTGTGTGTCTCAACGAAGGTTGATAAGACAACAACTGGTTGCTTCTTGAAACACCTAGAAATAAGACCTCTCAGATGCTTAAAAAAATATTTAGAAGTACTTCTTATGTCAACTCTGTCTCCACAGAAATTAAATTTTGAATAACACATCAGCAATGAATTAGCCTTTTCATTAGAAGGGAACGGAAGTTCATACTTCAAAGTCCGTTTAATATACCTCAGAATCCTGACAGCAGCTTCGTAATAAGACCACTTTGGTTTGTTCGTAAACCTACTCACCATTCCCAAACCAAGAACAAGCAGAAACACTACCAGAACCTAATGTTAGAGGTTTTCACTAGCTTTTCATTTGAAGCTGACATTAGTGCGGGATTCAGAAGAGTGATCTGGATCTGCCGGTCATTATTTCATTTGAAGAAGCATTTGAATCTTGGAATAAAAATCAAGTATTGTAGAGATATAGATTATGCCAAATCTATCTTGCTTAAATATTTAATTATAAGGAGTCTTTTCTTTGAAGTGATATCTTAAGTGGCTCCATTGCTCGTTCATTGAGGGTCGTCATGTAATTTGTGTTAAAGGACAATTCTATGAGAAACCTTCAATTCTTGTTCGTGTTCTGCCATTAATTATATGACAGTTCTTTATTTTGTTTTAATCCAATCTCTAATAGCTAACACTATCTGGTTATATGCTCGTCAAAGATTACAAAGTAAAAAGATTTCGAAGTCTATGTTAGATTTCTAGAGAAGTTCTTTTGATAAAAGAATCTTCACAGATCCTTAAGAAGAACTGTGTTATATTTGTCTATATTGAATATATCATTAGCTAGATGATGGTCATATTTATGGAAACAGTTTCCTCACTTTTTGTGATGATACTGATGTTTGTTAGATGTTAAAGAAACCAATTAATATTCATTAATCACTCATGACTATTATTTCAAGAGAAAATGTTTGGTTGTGAATAGAATCTTGAAGAATGATGACTGACAGAAGATATCTCACTCTAAGTCTAGATCCCATAGACTCTGATGGATGATAGCTTCTAAAAACGTCAGACTCTGAGATTCATTAAAGAATTCTTTACTTCTAATAAACTAGTTTAAGTAAAAGTTTTTTCAAAAACTTTTATATTACTTAAATATTCATAAGGGTGAAAGTCATCTAGTGAATTTAGAAATTTTTTTGGATAAGAACCTTTGTGCAATGATGTTTTTCTATATATATTTTTCTTATCTCTGTCCCCTTTCTTTTGAAACATCATTTTGTGTCCTTTTTTTTTCTGACAATACTATTATTCCTTTAGAGTCTTGTTCAGTTCTTTTCTTTTCTTTTTATTTTCTTTGGTTGTGTGCTGATCAAACCAAACTTGAAATGAATTCGCTAGTTAATTCTCCTTTGAATCAACTAGTTGTCATCAATGAAAAGTTTATGGATTTTTATGAGTTGCTTAAGCTAGATTTTAACTTCTAGGAGACTGTGTCTGAACGAAGTTGGAATGGATACTTTGAGATGCTCTATGGTTTCACTTATCCGAGTCTACTCAAAGTGTTTTAGATTAATGCTTCCATTGTTGAGTTGAATTCTGAGTGTGCTATTGTTTCTAAAGTGATCGGTGTTTCTATAATAATAATCTCTAAATCAATTGCTAATGTGATCAATTGTGAGGAGATTGGAGAAATCCCAAGAACTCTTGTTTGGGAATACTATCTTCCGACTTGGCGTATCTTTGTAGATCCATATAACACATATTTGGTCTCCAATATTTGTCCTGATTCAATGATTTGGAATCAGATTCTGAACTCAAATTTGCTTCATAAGGATAAGGATGTAGACCTCATAGACCCTATTGAAAAGGATTTGCTACTACTTCTCAATTCAGACTTGCATATTGATCTTCCTCAAGTTATGTTTGATTATTTGAAGAGGAATTTTTCTTCCTTTCACAAGGGAAAGACTTTCTTCATTCCTTATTGACGAGTTCTTTCTGATCTATTGGTCCAGCAGGGAGTTATCATAAGTTCATAGGTAATTCATCTAAATTTTGGAGAGACAAGTTTGAAGCTATCTTTGAGAGATTCTGATGTTAGACTTCTACAAATTTATGTCTTGTAATTGTTAAGACTTTTTATGTTAAGCAATCTTATTGTTAATCCATGTTTGTTCATGTTTTTGTGCATCTTAAATGTTATAAATATTCATTTATATTGTTGTTCAATAGGATAAAACAAATAGGATTAAAAACTTTAAATATGCAATATTCTCATTAACTGGAAGCTATTAAAAATTTTAAGACTTTCTAGGCATTCGAATTTATCTAAGCTATTCCCTAGGATCATATGACATATCTAGATTATCTAAATAATCTTGCCATTCTTCCTTTGGAAACTCTACAACCTCATTTCTCAATTGATTTATGTGTTTTGGCCTAGAAGTTCTTCTTCTTCTGTGTGTCTCAATGAAGGTTGATAAAATAACAACTGGTTGCTTCTTGAAACACCTAGAAATAAGACCTCGCATATGCTTAAAAAAATATCTAGAAGTACTTCTTATGTCGACTCTGTCTCCACAGAAATTAAATTTTGAGTAACACATCAGCTCTAAATTAGCCTTTTCATTAGAAGGGAACAAAAGTTCATACTTCAAAGTCCCCTTAATATACATCAGACTCCTGACAACAGCTTGGTAATAAGACCACTTTGGTTTGTTCGTAAACCTACTCACCATTCCCAAACCAAGAACAAGCAGAAACACTACCAGAACCTAATGTCAGAGGTTTTCACTAGCTTTTCATTTGAAGCTGACATTAGTGCGGGATTCAGAAGAGTGATCTGGATCTGCCGGTCATTATTTCATTTGAAGAAGCATTTGAATCTTGGAATAAAAATCAAGTATTGTAGAGAAATAGATTATGCCAAATCTATCTTGCTTCAATATTTAATAATAAGGAGTCTTTTCTTTGATGTGATATCTTAAGTGGCTCCATTGCTCGTTCATTGAGGGCCGTCATGTAATTTATGTTAAAGGACAATTCTATGAGAAACCTTCAATTCTTGTTCGTGTTCTGCCATTAATTATATGACAGTTCTTTATTTTGTTTTAATCCAATCTCTAATAGCTAACACTATCTGGTTATATGCTCGTCAAAGATTACAAAGTCAAAAGATTTCGAAGTCTCTGTTAGATTTCTAGAGAAGTTCTTTTGATAAAAGAATCTTCACAGATCCTTAAGAAGAAACTGTGTTATATTTGTCTATATTGAATATATCATTAGCTAGATGATGGTCATATTTATGGAAACAGTTTCCTCACTTTTTGTGATGATACTGATGTTTGTTAGATGTTAAAGAAACCAATTAATATTCATTAATCACTCATGACTATTATTTCAAGAGAAAATGTTTGGTTGTGAATAGAATCTTGAAGAATGATGACTGACAGAAGATGTCTCACTCTAAGTCTAGATCCCATAGACTCTGATGGATGATAGCTTCTAAAAACGTCAGACTCTGAGATTCATTAAAGAATTCTTTACTTCTAATAAACTAGTTTAAGTAAAAGTTTTTTCAAAAACTTTTAATTACTTAAATATTCATAAGGGTGAAAGTCATCTAGTGAATTTAGAAATTTTTTTGGATAAGAACCTTTGTGCAATGATGTTTTTCTATATATATTTTTCTTATCTCTATCCCCTTTCTTTTGAAACATCATTTTGTGTCCTTTTTTTTTCTGACAAGACTCTTATTCCTTTAGAGTCTTGTTCAGTTCTTTTCTTTTCTTTTTATTTTCTTTGGTTGTGTGCTGATCAAACCAAACTTGAAATGAATTCGCTAGTTAATTCTCCTTTGAATCAACTAGTTGTCATCAATGAAAAGTTTGTGGATTTTTATGAGTTGCTTAAGCTAGGTTTTAACTTCTAGGAGACTGTGTCTGAACGAAGTTGGAATGGATACTTTGAGATGCTCTGTGGTTTCACTTATCCGAGTCTAGTCAAAGTGTTTTAGATTAATGCTTCCATTGTTGAGTTGAATTCTGAGTGTGCTATTGTTTCTAAAGTGATCGGTGTTTCTATAATAATAATCTCTAAATCAATTGCTAATGTGATCAATTGTGAGGAGATTGGAGAAATCCCAAGAACTCTTGTTTGGGAATACTATCTTCCAACTTGGCGTATCTTTGTAGATCCATATAACACATATTTGGTCTCAAATATTTGTCCTGATTCAATGGTTTGGAATCAAATTCTAAACTCAAATTTGCTTCAAAAGGATAAGGATGTAGACCTCATAGACCCTATTGAAAAGGATTTGCTACTACTTCTCAATTCAGACTTTCATATTGATCTTCCTCAAGTTATGTTTGATTATTTGAAGAGGAATTTTTCTTCCTTTCACAAGGGAAAGACTTTCTTCATTCCTTATTGACGAGTTCTTTCTGATCTATTGGTCCAGCAGGGAGTTATCATAAGTTCATAGGTAATTCATCTAAATTTTGGAGAGACAAGTTTGAAGCTATCTTTGAGAGATTGTGATGTTAGACTTCTACAAATTTATGTCTTGTAATTGTTAAGACTTTTTATGTTAAGCAATCTTATTGTTAATCCATGTTTGTTCATGTTTTTGTGCATCTTAAATGTTATAAATATTCAATTATATTGTTGTTCAATAGGATAAAACAAATAGAATTAAAAACTTTAAATATGCAATATTCTCATTAACTGGAAGCTATTAAAAATTGTTAAGACTTTCTAGGCATTAGAATTTATCTAAGCTATTCCCTAGGATCATATGACATATCTAGATTATCTAAATAATCTTGCCATTCTTCCTTTGGAAACTCTACAACCTCATTTCTCAATTGATTTATGTGTTTTGGCCTAGAAGTTCTTCTTCTTCTGTGTGTCTCAATGAAGGTTGATAAAATAACAACTGGTTGCTTCTTGAAACACCTAGAAATAAGACCTCGCATATGCTTAAAAAAATATCTAGAAGTACTTCTTATGTCGACTCTGTCTCCACAGAAATTAAATTTTGAGTAACACATCAGCTCTAAATTAGCCTTTTCATTAGAAGGGAACAAAAGTTCATACTTCAAAGTCCCCTTAATATACATCAGAATCCTGACAGCAGCTTGGTAATAAGACCACTTTGGTTTGTTCGTAAACCTACACACCATTCCCAAACCAAGAACAAGCAGAAACACTACCAGAACCTAATGTCAGAGGTTTTCACTAGCTTTTCATTTGAAGCTGACATTAGTGCGGGATTCAGAAGAGTGATCTGGATCTGCCGGTCATTATTTCATTTGAAGAAGCATTTGAATCTTGGAATAAAAATCAAGTATTGTAGAGAAATAGATTATGCCAAATCTATCTTGCTTCAATATTTAATAATAAGGAGTCTTTTCTTTGATGTGATATCTTAAGTGGCTCCATTGCTCGTTCATTGAGGGCCGTCATGTAATTTGTGTTAAAGGACAATTCTATGAGAAACCTTCAATTCTTGTTCGTGTTCTGCCATTAATTATATGACAGTTCTTTATTTTGTTTTAATCCAATCTCTAATAGCTAACACTATCTGGTTATATGCTCGTCAAAGATTACAAAGTAAAAAGATTTCGAAGTCTCTGTTAGATTTCTAGAGAAGTTCTTTTGATAAAAGAATCTTCACAGATCCTTAAGAAGAAACTGTGTTATATTTGTCTATATTGAATATATCATTAGCTAGATGATGGTCATATTTATGGAAACAGTTTCCTCACTTTTTGTGATGATACTGATGTTTGTTAGATGTTAAAGAAACCAATTAATATTCATTAATCACTCATGACTATTATTTCAAGAGAAAATGTTTGGTTGTGAATAGAATCTTGAAGAATGATGACTGACAGAAGATGTCTCACTCTAAGTCTAGATCCCATAGACTCTAATGGATGATAGCTTCTAAAAACGTCAGACTCTGAGATTCATTAGAGAATTCTTTACTTCTAATAAACTACTTTAAGTAAAAGTTTTTTCAAAAACTTTTAATTACTTAAATATTCATAAGGGTGAAAGTCATCTAGTGAATTTAGAAATTTTTTTGGATAAGAACCTTTGCGCAATGATGATTTTCTATATATATTTTTCTTATCTCTATCCCCTTTCTTTTGAAACATCATTTTGTGTCCTTTTTTTTTCTGACAAGACTCTTATTCCTTTAGAGTCTTGTTCAGTTCTTTTCTTTTCTTTTTATTTTCTTTGGTTGTGTGTTGATCAAACCAAACTTGAAATGAATTCGCTAGTTAATTCTCCTTTGAATCAACTAGTTGTCATCAATGAAAAGTTTGTGGATTTTTATGAGTTGCTTAAGCTAGGTTTTAACTTCTAGGAGACTGTGTCTGAACGAAGTTGGAATGGATACTTTGAGATACTCTGTGGTTTCACTTATCCGAGTCTAGTCAAAGTGTTTTAGATTAATGCTTCCATTGTTGAGTTGAATTCTGAGTGTGCTATTGTTTCTAAAGTGATCGGTGTTTCTATAATAATAATATCTAAATACATTGCTAATGTGATCAATTGTGAGGAGATTGGAGAAATCCCAAGAACTCTTGTTTGGGAGTACTATCTTCCAACTTGGCGTATCTTTGTAGATCCATATAACACATATTTGGTCTCAAATATTTGTCCTGATTCAATGGTTTGGAATCAAATTCTAAACTCAAATTTGCTTCAAAAGGATAAGGATGTAGACCTCATAGACCCTATTGAAAAGGATTTGCTACTACTTCTCAATTCAGACTTGCATATTGATCTTCCTCAAGTTATGTTTGATTATTTGAAGAGGAATTTTTCTTCCTTTCACAAGGGAAAGACTTTCTTCATTCCTTATTGACGAGTTCTTTCTGATCTATTGGTCCAGCAGGGAGTTATCATAAGTTCATAGGTGATTCATCTAAATTTTGGAGAGACAAGTTTGAAGCTATCTTTGAGAGATTCTAATGTTAGACTTCTACAAATTTATGTCTTGTAATTGTTAAGACTTTTTATGTTAAGCAATCTTATTGTTAATCCATGTTTGTTCATGTTTTTGTGCATCTTAAATGTTATAAATATTCATTTACATTGTTGTTCAATAGGATAAAACAAATAGGATTAAAAACTTTAAATATGCAATATTCTCATTAACTGGAAGCTATTAAAAATTGTTAAGACTTTCTAGGCATTCGAATTTATCTAAGCTATTCCCTAGGATCATATGACATATCTAGATTATCTAAATAATCTTGCCATTCTTCCTTTGGAAACTCTACAACCTCATTTCTCAATTGATTTATGTGTTTTGGCCTAGAAGTTCTTCTTCTTCTGTGTGTCTCAATGAAGGTTGATAAAATAACAACTGGTTGCTTCTTGAAACACCTAGAAATAAGACCTCGCATATGCTTAAAAAAGTATCTAGAAGTACTTCTTATGTCGACTCTGTCTCCACAGAAATTAAATTTTGAGTAACACATCAGCTCTAAATTAGCCTTTTCATTAGAAGGGAACAAAAGTTCATACTTCAAAGTCCCCTTAATATACATCAGAATCCTGACAGCAGCTTGGTAATAAGACCACTTTGGTTTGTTCGTAAACCTACACACCATTCCCAAACCAAGAACAAGCAGAAACACTACCAGAACCTAATGTCAGAGGTTTTCACTAGCTTTTCATTTGAAGCTGACATTAGTGCGGGATTCAGAAGAGTGATCTGGATCTGCCGGTCATTATTTCATTTGAAGAAGCATTTGAATCTTGGAATAAAAATCAAGTATTGTAGAGAAATAGATTATGCCAAATCTATCTTGCTTCAATATTTAATAATAAGGAGTCTTTTCTTTGATGTGATATCTTAAGTGGCTCCATTGCTCGTTCATTGAGGGCCGTCATGTAATTTGTGTTAAAGGACAATTCTATGAGAAACCTTCAATTCTTGTTCGTGTTCTGCCATTAATTATATGACAGTTCTTTATTTTGTTTTAATCCAATCTCTAATAGCTAACACTATCTGGTTATATGCTCGTCAAAGATTACAAAGTAAAAAGATTTCGAAGTCTCTGTTAGATTTCTAGAGAAGTTCTTTTGATAAAAGAATCTTCACAGATCCTTAAGAAGAAACTGTGTTATATTTGTCTATATTGAATATATCATTAGCTAGATGATGGTCATATTTATGGAAACAGTTTCCTCACTTTTTGTGATGATACTGATGTTTGTTAGATGTTAAAGAAACCAATTAATATTCATTAATCACTCATGACTATTATTTCAAGAGAAAATGTTTGGTTGTGAATAGAATCTTGAAGAATGATGACTGACAGAAGATGTCTCACTCTAAGTCTAGATCCCATAGACTCTAATGGATGATAGCTTCTAAAAACGTCAGACTCTGAGATTCATTAGAGAATTCTTTACTTCTAATAAACTACTTTAAGTAAAAGTTTTTTCAAAAACTTTTAATTACTTAAATATTCATAAGGGTGAAAGTCATCTAGTGAATTTAGAAATTT
Organism: Lathyrus sativus; assembly: GCA_963859935.3. Classification (NCBI taxonomy): domain Eukaryota; kingdom Viridiplantae; phylum Streptophyta; class Magnoliopsida; order Fabales; family Fabaceae; genus Lathyrus; species Lathyrus sativus. The sequence continues at coordinate 281,432,494 of OZ012736.1, forward strand.
TTTTGGATAAGAACCTTTGCGCAATGATGATTTTCTATATATATTTTTCTTATCTCTATCCCCTTTCTTTTGAAACATCATTTTGTGTCCTTTTTTTTTCTGACAACACTCTTATTCCTTTAGAGTCTTGTTCAGTTCTTTTCTTTTCTTTTTATTTTCTTTGGTTGTGTGTTGATCAAACCAAACTTGAAATGAATTCGCTAGTTAATTCTCCTTTGAATCAACTAGTTGTCATCAATGAAAAGTTTGTGGATTTTTATGAGTTGCTTAAGCTAGGTTTTAACTTCTAGGAGACTGTGTCTGAACGAAGTTGGAATGGATACTTTGAGATACTCTGTGGTTTCACTTATCCGAGTCTAGTCAAAGTGTTTTAGATTAATGCTTCCATTGTTGAGTTGAATTCTGAGTGTGCTATTGTTTCTAAAGTGATCGGTGTTTCTATAATAATAATATCTAAATACATTGCTAATGTGATCAATTGTGAGGAGATTGGAGAAATCCCAAGAACTCTTGTTTGGGAGTACTATCTTCCAACTTGGCGTATCTTTGTAGATCCATATAACACATATTTGGTCTCAAATATTTGTCCTGATTCAATGGTTTGGAATCAAATTCTAAACTCAAATTTGCTTCAAAAGGATAAGGATGTAGACCTCATAGACCCTATTGAAAAGGATTTGCTACTACTTCTCAATTCAGACTTGCATATTGATCTTCCTCAAGTTATGTTTGATTATTTGAAGAGGAATTTTTCTTCCTTTCACAAGGGAAAGACTTTCTTCATTCCTTATTGACGAGTTCTTTCTGATCTATTGGTCCAGCAGGGAGTTATCATAAGTTCATAGGTGATTCATCTAAATTTTGGAGAGACAAGTTTGAAGCTATCTTTGAGAGATTCTAATGTTAGACTTCTACAAATTTATGTCTTGTAATTGTTAAGACTTTTTATGTTAAGCAATCTTATTGTTAATCCATGTTTGTTCATGTTTTTGTGCATCTTAAATGTTATAAATATTCATTTACATTGTTGTTCAATAGGATAAAACAAATAGGATTAAAAACTTTAAATATGCAATATTCTCATTAACTGGAAGCTATTAAAAATTGTTAAGACTTTCTAGGCATTCGAATTTATCTAAGCTATTCCCTAGGATCATATGACATATCTAGATTATCTAAATAATCTTGCCATTCTTCCTTTGGAAACTCTACAACCTCATTTCTCAATTGATTTATGTGTTTTGGCCTAGAAGTTCTTCTTCTTCTGTGTGTCTCAATGAAGGTTGATAAAATAACAACTGGTTGCTTCTTGAAACACCTAGAAATAAGACCTCGCATATGCTTAAAAAAATATCTAGAAGTACTTCTTATGTCGACTCTGTCTCCACAGAAATTAAATTTTGAGTAACACATCAGCTCTAAATTAGCCTTTTCATTAGAAGGGAACAAAAGTTCATACTTCAAAGTCCCCTTAATATACATCAGAATCCTGACAGCAGCTTGGTAATAAGACCACTTTGGTTTGTTCGTAAACCTACACACCATTCCCAAACCAAGAACAAGCAGAAACACTACCAGAACCTAATGTCAGAGGTTTTCACTAGCTTTTCATTTGAAGCTGACATTAGTGCGGGATTCAGAAGAGTGATCTGGATCTGCCGGTCATTATTTCATTTGAAGAAGCATTTGAATCTTGGAATAAAAATCAAGTATTGTAGAGAAATAGATTATGCCAAATCTATCTTGCTTCAATATTTAATAATAAGGAGTCTTTTATTTGATGTGATATCTTAAGTGGCTCCATTGCTCGTTCATTGAGGGTCGTCATGTAATTTGTGTTAAAGGACAATTCTATGAGAAACCTTCAATTCTTGTTCGTGTTCTGCCATTAATTATATGACAGTTCTTTATTTTGTTTTAATCCAATCTCTAATAGCTAACACTATCTGGTTATATGCTCGTCAAAGATTACAAAGTAAAAAGATTTCGAAGTCTCTGTTAGATTTCTAGAGAAGTTCTTTTGATAAAAGAATCTTCACAGATCCTTAAGAAGAAACTGTGTTATATTTGTCTATATTGAATATATCATTAGCTAGATGATGGTCATATTTATGGAAACAGTTTCCTCACTTTTTGTGATGATACTGATGTTTGTTAGATGTTAAAGAAACCAATTAATATTCATTAATCACTCATGACTATTATTTCAAGAGAAAATGTTTGGTTGTGAATAGAATCTTGAAGAATGATGACTGACAGAAGATGTCTCCCTCTAAGTGTAGATCCCATAGACTCTGATGGATGATAGCTTCTAAAAACGTCAGACTCTGAGATTCATTAAAGAATTCTTTACTTCTAATAAACTAGTTTAAGTAAAAGTTTTTTCAAAAACTTTTAATTACTTAAATATTCATAAGGGTGAAAGTCATCTAGGGAATTTAGAAATTTTTTTGGATAAGAACCTTTGTGCAATGATGTTTTTCTATATATATTTTTCTTATCTCTATCCCCTTTCTTTTGAAACATCATTTTGTGTCCTTTTTTTTTCTTACAAGACTCTTATTCCTTTAGAGTCTTGTTCAGTTCTTTTCTTTTCTTTTTATTTTCTTTGGTTGTGTGCTGATCAAACCAAACTTGAAATGAATTCGCTAGTTAATTCTCCTTTGAATCAACTAGTTGTCATCAATGAAAAGTTTGTGGATTTTTATGAGTTGCTTAAGCTAGGTTTTAACTTCTAGGAGACTGTGTCTGAACGAAGTTGGAATGGATACTTTGAGATGCTCTGTGGTTTCACTTATCCGAGTCTAGTCAAAGTGTTTTAGATTAATGCTTCCATTGTTGAGTTGAATTCTGAGTGTGCTATTGTTTCTAAAGTGATCGGTGTTTCTATAATAATAATCTCTAAATCAATTGCTAATGTGATCAATTGTGTGGAGATTGGAGAAATCCCAAGAACTCTTGTTTGGGAATACAATCTTCCAACTTGGCGTATCTTTGTAGATCCATATAACACATATTTGGTCTCAAATATTTGTCCTGATTCAATGGTTTGGAATCAAATTCTAAACTCAAATTTGCTTCAAAAGGATAAGGATGTAGACCTCATAGACCCTATTGAAAAGGATTTGCTACTACTTCTCAATTCAGACTTGCATATTGATCTTCCTCAAGTTATGTTTGATTATTTGAAGAGGAATTTTTCTTCCTTTCACAAGGGAAAGACTTTCTTCATTCCTTATTGACGAGTTCTTTCTGATCTATTGGTCCAGCAGGGAGTTATCATAAGTTCATAGGTAATTCATCTAAATTTTGGAGAGACAAGTTTGAAGCTATCTTTGAGAGATTGTGATGTTAGACTTCTACAAATTTATGTCTTGTAATTGTTAAGACTTTTTATGTTAAGCAATCTTATTGTTAATCCATGTTTGTTCATGTTTTTGTGCATCTTAAATGTTATAAATATTCATTTATATTGTTGTTCAATAGGATAAAACAAATAGGATTAAAAACTTTAAATATGCAATATTCTCATTAACTGGAAGCTATTAAAAATTGTTAAGACTTTCTAGGCATTCGAATTTATCTAAGCTATTCCCTAGGATCATATGACATATCTAGATTATCTAAATAATCTTGCCATTCTTCCTTTGGAAACTCTACAACCTCATTTCTCAATTGATTTATGTGTTTTGGCCTAGAAGTTCTTCTTCTTCTGTGTGTCTCAATGAAGGTTGATAAAATAAAACCTGGTTGCTTCTTGAAACACCTAGAAATAAGACCTCGCATATGCTTAAAAAAATATCTAGAAGTACTTCTTATGTCGACTCTGTCTCCACAAAAATTAAATTTTGAGTAACACATCAGCTCTAAATTAGCCTTTTCATTAGAAGGGAACAAAAGTTCATACTTCAAAGTCCCATTAATATACATCAGAATCCTGACAGCAGCTTGGTAATAAGACCACTTTGGTTTGTTCGTAAACCTACTCACCATTCCCAAACCAAGAACAAGCAGAAACACTACCAGAACCTAATGTAAGAGGTTTTCACTAGCTTTTCATTTGAAACTGACATTAGTGCGGGATTCAGAAGAGTGATCTAGATCTGCCGGTCATTATTTCATTTGAAGAAGCATTTGAATCTTGGAATAAAAGTCAAGTATTGTAGAGAAATAGATTATGCCAAATCTATCTTGCTTCAATATTTAATAATAAGGAGTCTTTTCTTTGATGTGATATCTTAAGTGGCTCCACTGCTCGTTCATTGAGGGCCGTCATGTAATTTGTGTTAAAGGACAATTCTATGAGAAACCTTCAATTCTTGTTCGTGTTCTGCCATTAATTATATGACAGTTCTTTATTTTGTTTTAATCCAATCTCTAATAGCTAACACTATCTGGTTATATGCTCGTCAAAGATTACAAAGTCAAAAGATTTCGAAGTCTCTGTTAGATTTCTAGAGAATTTCTTTTGATAAAAGAATCTTCACAGATCCTTAAGAAGAAACTGTGTTATATTTGTCTATATTGAATATATCATTAGCTAGATGATGGTCATATTTATGGAAACAGTTTCCTCACTTTTTGTGATGATACTGATGTTTGTTAGATGTTAAAGAAACCAATTAATATTCATTAATCACTCATGACTATTATTTCAAGAGAAAATGTTTGGTTGTGAATAGAATCTTGAAGAATGATGACTGACAGAAGATGTCTCACTCTAAGTCTAGATCCCATAGACTCTGATGGATGATAGCTTCTAAAAAACGTCAGACTCTGAGATTCATTAAAGAATTCTTTACTTCTAATAAACTAGTTTAAGTAAAAGTTTTTTCAAAAACTTTTATATTACTTAAATATTCATAAGGGTGAAAGTCATCTAGGGAATTTAGAAATTTTTTTGGATAAGAACCTTTGTGCAATGATGTTTTTCTATATATATTTTTCTTATCTCTATCCCCTTTCTTTTGAAACATCATTTTGTGTCCTTTTTTTTTCTTACAAGACTCTTATTCCTTTAGAGTCTTGTTCAGTTCTTTTCTTTTCTTTTTATTTTCTTTGGTTGTGTGCTGATCAAACCAAACTTGAAATGAATTCGCTAGTTAATTCTCCTTTGAATCAACTAGTTGTCATCAATGAAAAGTTTGTGGATTTTTATGAGTTGCTTAAGCTAGGTTTTAACTTCTAGGAGACTGTGTCTGAACGAAGTTGGAATGGATACTTTGAGATGCTCTGTGGTTTCACTTATCCGAGTCTAGTCAAAGTGTTTTAGATTAATGCTTCCATTGTTGAGTTGAATTCTGAGTGTGCTATTGTTTCTAAAGTGATCGGTGTTTCTATAATAATAATCTCTAAATCAATTGCTAATGTGATCAATTGTGTGGAGATTGGAGAAATCCCAAGAACTCTTGTTTGGGAATACAATCTTCCAACTTGGCGTATCTTTGTAGATCCATATAACACATATTTGGTCTCAAATATTTGTCCTGATTCAATGGTTTGGAATCAAATTCTAAACTCAAATTTGCTTCAAAAGGATAAGGATGTAGACCTCATAGACCCTATTGAAAAGGATTTGCTACTACTTCTCAATTCAGACTTGCATATTGATCTTCCTCAAGTTATGTTTGATTATTTGAAGAGGAATTTTTCTTCCTTTCACAAGGGAAAGACTTTCTTCATTCCTTATTGACGAGTTCTTTCTGATCTATTGGTCCAGCAGGGAGTTATCATAAGTTCATAGGTAATTCATCTAAATTTTGGAGAGACAAGTTTGAAGCTATCTTTGAGAGATTGTGATGTTAGACTTCTACAAATTTATGTCTTGTAATTGTTAAGACTTTTTATGTTAAGCAATCTTATTGTTAATCCATGTTTGTTCATGTTTTTGTGCATCTTAAATGTTATAAATATTCATTTATATTGTTGTTCAATAGGATAAAACAAATAGGATTAAAAACTTTAAATATGCAATATTCTCATTAACTGGAAGCTATTAAAAATTGTTAAGACTTTCTAGGCATTCGAATTTATCTAAGCTATTCCCTAGGATCATATGACATATCTAGATTATCTAAATAATCTTGCCATTCTTCCTTTGGAAACTCTACAACCTCATTTCTCAATTGATTTATGTGTTTTGGCCTAGAAGTTCTTCTTCTTCTGTGTGTCTCAATGAAGGTTGATAAAATAAAACCTGGTTGCTTCTTGAAACACCTAGAAATAAGACCTCGCATATGCTTAAAAAAATATCTAGAAGTACTTCTTATGTCGACTCTGTCTCCACAAAAATTAAATTTTGAGTAACACATCAGCTCTAAATTAGCCTTTTCATTAGAAGGGAACAAAAGTTCATACTTCAAAGTCCCATTAATATACATCAGAATCCTGACAGCAGCTTGGTAATAAGACCACTTTGGTTTGTTCGTAAACCTACTCACCATTCCCAAACCAAGAACAAGCAGAAACACTACCAGAACCTAATGTAAGAGGTTTTCACTAGCTTTTCATTTGAAGCTGACATTAGTGCGGGATTCAGAAGAGTGATCTAGATCTGCCGGTCATTATTTCATTTGAAGAAGCATTTGAATCTTGGAATAAAAGTCAAGTATTGTAGAGAAATAGATTATGCCAAATCTATCTTGCTTCAATATTTAATAATAAGGAGTCTTTTCTTTGATGTGATATCTTAAGTGGCTCCACTGCTCGTTCATTGAGGGCCGTCATGTAATTTGTGTTAAAGGACAATTCTATGAGAAACCTTCAATTCTTGTTCGTGTTCTGCCATTAATTATATGACAGTTCTTTATTTTGTTTTAATCCAATCTCTAATAGCTAACACTATCTGGTTATATGCTCGTCAAAGATTACAAAGTCAAAAGATTTCGAAGTCTCTGTTAGATTTCTAGAGAATTTCTTTTGATAAAAGAATCTTCACAGATCCTTAAGAAGAAACTGTGTTATATTTGTCTATATTGAATATATCATTAGCTAGATGATGGTCATATTTATGGAAACAGTTTCCTCACTTTTTGTGATGATACTGATGTTTGTTAGATGTTAAAGAAACCAATTAATATTCATTAATCACTCATGACTATTATTTCAAGAGAAAATGTTTGGTTGTGAATAGAATCTTGAAGAATGATGACTGACAGAAGATGTCTCACTCTAAGTCTAGATCCCATAGACTCTGATGGATGATAGCTTCTAAAAAACGTCAGACTCTGAGATTCATTAAAGAATTCTTTACTTCTAATAAACTAGTTTAAGTAAAAGTTTTTTCAAAAACTTTTATATTACTTAAATATTCATAAGGGTGAAAGTCATCTAGTGAATTTAGAAATTTTTTTGGATAAGAACCTTTGCGCAATGATGATTTTCTATATATATTTTTCTTATCTCTATCCCCTTTCTTTTGAAACATCATTTTGTGTCCTTTTTTTTTCTGACAAGACTCTTATTCCTTTAGAGTCTTGTTCAGTTCTTTTCTTTTCTTTTTATTTTCTTTGGTTGTGTGTTGATCAAACCAAACTTGAAATGAATTCGCTAGTTAATTCTCCTTTGAATCAACTAGTTGTCATCAATGAAAAGTTTGTGGATTTTTATGAGTTGCTTAAGCTAGGTTTTAACTTCTAGAAGACTGTGTCTGAACGAAGTTGGAATGGATACTTTGAGATGCTCTGTGGTTTCACTTATCCGAGTCTAGTCAAAGTGTTTAAGATTAATGCTTCCATTGTTGAGTTGAATTCCAAGTGTGTTGTTGTTTCTAAAGTGATCGGTGTTTCTATAATCATAATCTCTAAATCAATTGCTAATGTGATCAATTGTGAGGAGATTGGAGAAATCCCAAGAACTCTTGTTTGGGAATACTATCTTCCAACTTGGCGTATCTTTGTAGATCCATATAACACATATTTTGTCTCAAATATTTGTCCTGATTCAATGGTTTGGAATCAGATTCTGAACTCAAATTTGCTTCATAAGGATAAGGATGTAGACCTCATAGACCCTATTGAAAAGGATTTGCTACTACTTCTCAATTCAGACTTGCATATTGATCTTCCTCAAGTTATGTTTGATTATTTGAAGAGGAATTTTTCTTCCTTTCACAAGGGAAAGACTTTCTTCATTCCTTATTGACGAGTTCTTTCTGATCTATTGGTCCAGCAGGGAGTTATCATAAGTTCATAGGTAATTCTTCTAAATTTTGGAGAGACAAGTTTGAAGCTATCTTTGAGAGATTCTGATGTTAGACTTCTGCAAATTTATGTCTTGTAATTGTTAAGACTTTTTATGTTAAGCAATCTTATTGTTAATCCATGTTTGTTCATGTTTTTGTGCATCTTAAATGTTATAAATATTCATTTATATTGTTGTTCAATAGGATAAAACAAATAGGATTAAAAACTTTAAATATGCAATATTCTCATTAACTGGAAGCTATTAAAAATTGTTAAGACTTTCTAGGCATTCGAATTTATCTAAGCTATTCCCTAGGATCATATGACATATCTAGATTATCTAAATAATCTTGCCATTCTTCCTTTGGAAACTCTACAACCTCATTTCTCAATTGATTTATGTGTTTTGGCCTAGAAGTTCTTCTTCTTCTGTGTGTCTCAATGAAGGTTGATAAAATAACAACTGGTTGCTTCTTGAAACACCTAGAAATAAGACCTCGCATATGCTTAAACAAATATCTAGAAGTACTTCTTATGTCGACTCTGTCTCCACAGAAATTAAATTTTGAGTAACACACCAGCTCTAAATTAGCCTTTTCATTAGAAGGGAACAAAAGTTCATACTTCAAAGTCCCCTTAATATACATCAGAATCCTGACAGCAGCTTGGTAATAAGACCACTTTGGTTTGTTCGTAAACCTACTCACCATTCCCAAACCAAGAACAAGCAGAAACACTACCAGAACCTAATGTCAGAGGTTTTCACTAGCTTTTCATTTGAAGCTGACATTAGTGCGGGATTCAGAAGATTGATCTGGATCTGCCGGTCATTATTTCATTTGAAGAAGCATTTGAATCTTGGAATAAAAATCAAGTATTGTAGAGAAATAGATTATGCCAAATCTATCTTGCTTCAATATTTAATAATTAGGAGTCTTTTCTTTGATGTGATATCTTAATTGGCTCCATTGCTCCTTCATTGAGAGTCGTCATGTAATTTGTGTTAAAGGACAATTCTATGAGAAACCTTCAATTCTTGTTCGTGTTCTGCCATTAATTATATGACAGTTCTTTATTTTGTTTTAATCCAATCTCTAATAGCTAACACTATCTGGTTATATGCTCGTCAAAGATTACAAAGTCAAAAGATTTCGAAGTCTCTGTTAGATTTCTAGAGAATTTCTTTTGATAAAAGAATCTTCACAGATCCTTAAGAAGAAACTGTGTTATATTTGTCTATATTGAATATATCATTAGCTAGATGATGGTCATATTTATGGAAACAGTTTCCTCACTTTTTGTGATGATACTGATGTTTGTTAGATGTTAAAGAAAGCAATTAATATTCATTAATCACTCATGACTATTATTTCAAGAGAAAATTTTTGGTTGTGAATAGAATCTTGAAGAATGATGACTGACAGAAGATGTCTCACTCTAAGTCTAGATCCCATAGACTCTGATGGATGATAGCTTCTAAAAAACGTCAGACTCTGAGATTCATTAAAGAATTCTTTACTTCTAATAAACTAGTTTAAGTAAAAGTTTTTTCAAAAACTTTTATATTACTTAAATATTCATAAGGGTGAAAGTCATCTAGTGAATTTAGAAATTTTTTTGGATAAGAACCTTTCTGCAATGATGTTTTTCTATATATATTTTTCTTATCTCTATCCCCTTTCTTTTGAAACATCATTTTGTGTCCTTTTTTTTCCTGACATGACTCTTATTCCTTTAGAGTCTTGTTCAGTTCTTTTCTTTTCTTTTTATTTTCTTTGGTTGTGTGCTGATCAAACCAAACTTGAAATGAATTCGCTAGTTAATTCTCCTTTGAATCAACTAGTTGTCATCAATGAAAAGTTTGTGGATTTTTATGAGTTGCTTAAGCTAGGTTTTAACTTCTAGAAGACTGTGTCTGAACGAAGTTGGAATGGATACTTTGAGATGCTCTGTGGTTTCACTTATTCGAGTCTAGTCAAAGTGTTTAAGATTAATGCTTCCATTGTTGAGTTGAATTCCAAGTGTGTTGTTGTTTCTAAAGTGATCGGTGTTTCTATAATCATAATCTCTAAATCAATTGCTAATGTGATCAATTGTGAGGAGATTGGAGAAATCCCAAGAACTCTTGTTTGGGAATACTATCTTCCAACTTGGCGTATCTTTGTAGATCCATATAACACATATTTTGTCTCAAATATTTGTCCTGATTCAATGGTTTGGAATCAGATTCTGAACTCAAATTTGCTTCATAAGGATAAGGATGTAGACCTCATAGACCCTATTGAAAAGGATTTGCTACTACTTCTCAATTCAGACTTGCATATTGATCTTCCTCAAGTTATGTTTGATTATTTGAAGAGGAATTTTTCTTCCTTTCACAAGGGAAAGACTTTCTTCATTCCTTATTGACGAGTTCTTTCTGATCTATTGGTCCAGCAGGGAGTTATCATAAGTTCATAGGTAATTCTTCTAAATTTTGGAGAGACAAGTTTGAAGCTATCTTTGAGAGATTCTGATGTTAGACTTCTGCAAATTTATGTCTTGTAATTGTTAAGACTTTTTATGTTAAGCAATCTTATTGTTAATCCATGTTTGTTCATGTTTTTGTGCATCTTAAATGTTATAAATATTCATTTATATTGTTGTTCAATAGGATAAAACAAATAGGATTAAAAACTTTAAATATGCAATATTCTCATTAACTGGAAGCTATTAAAAATTGTTAAGACTTTCTAGGCATTCGAATTTATCTAAGCTATTCCCTAGGATCATATGACATATCTAGATTATCTAAATAATTTTGCCATTCTTCCTTTGGAAACTCTACAACCTCATTTCTCAATTGATTTATGTGTTTTGGCCTAGAAGTTCTTCTTCTTCTGTGTGTCTCAATGAAGGTTGATAAAATAAAACCTGGTTGCTTCTTGAAACACCTAGAAATAAGACCTCGCATATGCTTAAAAAAATATCTAGAAGTACTTCTTATGTCGACTCTGTCTCCACAAAAATTAAATTTTGAGTAACACATCAGCTCTAAATTAGCCTTTTCATTAGAAGGGAACAAAAGTTCATACTTCAAAGTCCCATTAATATACATCAGAATCCTGACAGCAGCTTGGTAATAAGACCACTTTGGTTTGTTCGTAAACCTACTCACCATTCCCAAACCAAGAACAAGCAGAAACACTACCAGAACATAATGTCAGAGGTTTTCACTAGCTTTTCATTTGAAGCTGACATTAGTGCGGGATTCAGAAGAGTGATCTGGATCTGCCGGTCATTATTTCATTTGAAGAAGCATTTGAATCTTGGAATAAAAGTCAAGTATTGTAGAGAAATAGATTATGCCAAATCTATCTTGCTTCAATATTTAATAATAAGGAGTCTTTTCTTTGATGTGATATCTTAAGTGGCTCCACTGCTCGTTCATTGAGGGCCGTCATGTAATTTGTGTTAAAGGACAATTCTATGAGAAACCTTCAATTCTTGTTCGTGTTCTGCCATTAATTATATGGCAGTTCTTTATTTTGTTTTAATCCAATCTCTAATAGCTAACACTATCTGGTTATATGCTCGTCAAAGATTACAAAGTCAAAAGATTTCGAAGTCTCTGTTAGATTTCTAGAGAAGTTCTTTTGATAAAAGAATCTTCACAGATCCTTAAGAAGAAACTGTGTTATATTTGTCTATATTGAATATATCATTAGCTAGATGATGGTCATATTTATGGAAACAGTTTCCTCACTTTTTGTGATGATACTGATGTTTGTTAGATGTTAAAGAAACCAATTAATATTCATTAATCACTCATGACTATTATTTCAAGAGAAAATGTTTGGTTGTGAATAGAATCTTGAAGAATGATGACTGACAGAAGATGTCTCACTCTAAGTCTAGATCCCATAGACTCTAATGGATGATAGCTTCTAAAAACGTCAGACTCTGAGATTCATTAGAGAATTCTTTACTTCTAATAAACTACTTTAAGTAAAAGTTTTTTCAAAAACTTTTAATTACTTAAATATTCATAAGGGTGAAAGTCATCTAGTGAATTTAGAAATTTTTTTGGATAAGAACCTTTGCGCAATGATGATTTTCTATATATATTTTTCTTATCTCTATCCCCTTTCTTTTGAAACATCATTTTGTGTCCTTTTTTTTTCTGACAAGACTCTTATTCCTTTAGAGTCTTGTTCAGTTCTTTTCTTTTCTTTTTATTTTCTTTGGTTGTGTGTTGATCAAACCAAACTTGAAATGAATTCGCTAGTTAATTCTCCTTTGAATCAACTAGTTGTCATCAATGAAAAGTTTGTGGATTTTTATGAGTTGCTTAAGCTAGGTTTTAACTTCTAGGAGACTGTGTCTGAACGAAGTTGGAATGGATACTTTGAGATACTCTGTGGTTTCACTTATCCGAGTCTAGTCAAAGTGTTTTAGATTAATGCTTCCATTGTTGAGTTGAATTCTGAGTGTGCTATTGTTTCTAAAGTGATCGGTGTTTCTATAATAATAATATCTAAATACATTGCTAATGTGATCAATTGTGAGGAGATTGGAGAAATCCCAAGAACTCTTGTTTGGGAGTACTATCTTCCAACTTGGCGTATCTTTGTAGATCCATATAACACATATTTGGTCTCAAATATTTGTCCTGATTCAATGGTTTGGAATCAAATTCTAAACTCAAATTTGCTTCAAAAGGATAAGGATGTAGACCTCATAGACCCTATTGAAAAGGATTTGCTACTACTTCTCAATTCAGACTTGCATATTGATCTTCCTCAAGTTATGTTTGATTATTTGAAGAGGAATTTTTCTTCCTTTCACAAGGGAAAGACTTTCTTCATTCCTTATTGACGAGTTCTTTCTGATCTATTGGTCCAGCAGGGAGTTATCATAAGTTCATAGGTGATTCATCTAAATTTTGGAGAGACAAGTTTGAAGCTATCTTTGAGAGATTCTAATGTTAGACTTCTACAAATTTATGTCTTGTAATTGTTAAGACTTTTTATGTTAAGCAATCTTATTGTTAATCCATGTTTGTTCATGTTTTTGTGCATCTTAAATGTTATAAATATTCATTTACATTGTTGTTCAATAGGATAAAACAAATAGGATTAAAAACTTTAAATATGCAATATTCTCATTAACTGGAAGCTATTAAAAATTGTTAAGACTTTCTAGGCATTCGAATTTATCTAAGCTATTCCCTAGGATCATATGACATATCTAGATTATCTAAATAATCTTGCCATTCTTCCTTTGGAAACTCTACAACCTCATTTCTCAATTGATTTATGTGTTTTGGCCTAGAAGTTCTTCTTCTTCTGTGTGTCTCAATGAAGGTTGATAAAATAACAACTGGTTGCTTCTTGAAACACCTAGAAATAAGACCTCGCATATGCTTAAAAAAATATCTAGAAGTACTTCTTATGTCGACTCTGTCTCCACAGAAATTAAATTTTGAGTAACACATCAGCTCTAAATTAGCCTTTTCATTAGAAGGGAACAAAAGTTCATACTTCAAAGTCCCCTTAATATACATCAGAATCCTGACAGCAGCTTGGTAATAAGACCACTTTGGTTTGTTCGTAAACCTACTCACCATTCCCAAACCAAGAACAAGCAGAAACACTACCAGAACCTAATGTCAGAGGTTTTCACTAGCTTTTCATTTGAAGCTGACATTAGTGCGGGATTCAGAAGATTGATCTGGATCTGCCGGTCATTATTTCATTTGAAGAAGCATTTGAATCTTGGAATAAAAATCAAGTATTGTAGAGAAATAGATTATGCCAAATCTATCTTGCTTCAATATTTAATAATTAGGAGTCTTTTCTTTGATGTGATATCTTAATTTTCTCCATTGCTCCTTCATTGAGAGTCGTCATGTAATTTGTGTTAAAGGACAATTCTATGAGAAACCTTCAATTCTTGTTCGTGTTCTGCCATTAATTATATGACAGTTCTTTATTTTGTTTTAATCCAATCTCTAATAGCTAACACTATCTGGTTATATGCTCGTCAAAGATTACAAAGTCAAAAGATTTCGAAGTCTCTGTTAGATTTCTAGAGAAGTTCTTTTGATAAAAGAATCTTAACAGATCCTTAAGAAGAAACTGTGTTATATTTGTCTATATTGAATATATCATTAGCTAGATGATGGTCATATTTATGGAAACAGTTTCCTCACTTTTTGTGATGATACTGATGTTTGTTAGATGTTAAAGAAACCAATTAATATTCATTAATCACTCATGACTATTATTTCAAGAGAAAATTTTTGGTTGTGAATAGAATCTTGAAGAATGATGACTGACAGAAGATGTCTCACTCTAAGTCTAGATCCCATAGACTCTGATGGATGATAGCTTCTAAAAAACGTCAGACTCTGAGATTCATTAAAGAATTCTTTACTTCTAATAAACTAGTTTAAGTAAAAGTTTTTTCAAAAACTTTTATATTACTTAAATATTCATAAGGGTGAAAGTCATCTAGTGAATTTAGAAATTTTTTTGGATAAGAACCTTTCTGCAATGATGTTTTTCTATATATATTTTTCTTATCTCTATCCCCTTTCTTTTGAAACATCATTTTGTGTCCTTTTTTTTCCTGACATGACTCTTATTCCTTTAGAGTCTTGTTCAGTTCTTTTCTTTTCTTTTTATTTTCTTTGGTTGTGTGCTGATCAAACCAAACTTGAAATGAATTCGCTAGTTAATTCTCCTTTGAATCAACTAGTTGTCATCAATGAAAAGTTTGTGGATTTTTATGAGTTGCTTAAGCTAGGTTTTAACTTCTAGAAGACTGTGTCTGAACGAAGTTGGAATGGATACTTTGAGATGCTCTGTGGTTTCACTTATCCGAGTCTAGTCAAAGTGTTTAAGATTAATGCTTCCATTGTTGAGTTGAATTCCAAGTGTGTTGTTGTTTCTAAAGTGATCGGTGTTTCTATAATCATAATCTCTAAATCAATTGCTAATGTGATCAATTGTGAGGAGATTGGAGAAATCCCAAGAACTCTTGTTTGGGAATACTATCTTCCAACTTGGCGTATCTTTGTAGATCCATATAACACATATTTTGTCTCAAATATTTGTCCTGATTCAATGGTTTGGAATCAGATTCTGAACTCAAATTTGCTTCATAAGGATAAGGATGTAGACCTCATAGACCCTATTGAAAAGGATTTGCTACTACTTCTCAATTCAGACTTGCATATTGATCTTCCTCAAGTTATGTTTGATTATTTGAAGAGGAATTTTTCTTCCTTTCACAAGGGAAAGACTTTCTTCATTCCTTATTGACGAGTTCTTTCTGATCTATTGGTCCAGCAGGGAGTTATCATAAGTTCATAGGTAATTCTTCTAAATTTTGGAGAGACAAGTTTGAAGCTATCTTTGAGAGATTCTGATGTTAGACTTCTGCAAATTTATGTCTTGTAATTGTTAAGACTTTTTATGTTAAGCAATCTTATTGTTAATCCATGTTTGTTCATGTTTTTGTGCATCTTAAATGTTATAAATATTCATTTACATTGTTGTTCAATAGGATAAAACAAATAGGATTAAAAACTTTAAATATGCAATATTCTCATTAACTGGAAGCTATTAAAAATTGTTAAGACTTTCTAGGCATTCGAATTTATCTAAGCTATTCCCTAGGATCATATGACATATCTAGATTATCTAAATAATCTTGCCATTCTTCCTTTGGAAACTCTACAACCTCATTTCTCAATTGATTTATGTGTTTTGGCCTAGAAGTTCTTCTTCTTCTGTGTGTCTCAATGAAGGTTGATAAAATAACAACTGGTTGCTTCTTGAAACACCTAGAAATAAGACCTCGCATATGCTTAAAAAAATATCTAGAAGTACTTCTTATGTCGACTCTGTCTCCACAGAAATTAAATTTTGAGTAACACATCAGCTCTAAATTAGCCTTTTCATTAGAAGGGAACAAAAGTTCATACTTCAAAGTCCCCTTAATATACATCAGAATCCTGACAGCAGCTTGGTAATAAGACCACTTTGGTTTGTTCGTAAACCTACTCACCATTCCCAAACCAAGAACAAGCAGAAACACTACCAGAACCTAATGTCAGAGGTTTTCACTAGCTTTTCATTTGAAGCTGACATTAGTGCGGGATTCAGAAGATTGATCTGGATCTGCCGGTCATTATTTCATTTGAAGAAGCATTTGAATCTTGGAATAAAAATCAAGTATTGTAGAGAAATAGATTATGCCAAATCTATCTTGCTTCAATATTTAATAATTAGGAGTCTTTTCTTTGATGTGATATCTTAATTTTCTCCATTGCTCCTTCATTGAGAGTCGTCATGTAATTTGTGTTAAAGGACAATTCTATGAGAAACCTTCAATTCTTGTTCGTGTTCTGCCATTAATTATATGACAGTTCTTTATTTTGTTTTAATCCAATCTCTAATAGCTAACACTATCTGGTTATATGCTCGTCAAAGATTACAAAGTCAAAAGATTTCGAAGTCTCTGTTAGATTTCTAGAGAAGTTCTTTTGATAAAAGAATCTTAACAGATCCTTAAGAAGAAACTGTGTTATATTTGTCTATATTGAATATATCATTAGCTAGATGATGGTCATATTTATGGAAACAGTTTCCTCACTTTTTGTGATGATACTGATGTTTGTTAGATGTTAAAGAAACCAATTAATATTCATTAATCACTCATGACTATTATTTCAAGAGAAAATTTTTGGTTGTGAATAGAATCTTGAAGAATGATGACTGACAGAAGATGTCTCACTCTAAGTCTAGATCCCATAGACTCTGATGGATGATAGCTTCTAAAAAACGTCAGACTCTGAGATTCATTAAAGAATTCTTTACTTCTAATAAACTAGTTTAAGTAAAAGTTTTTTCAAAAACTTTTATATTACTTAAATATTCATAAGGGTGAAAGTCATCTAGTGAATTTAGAAATTTTTTTGGATAAGAACCTTTCTGCAATGATGTTTTTCTATATATATTTTTCTTATCTCTATCCCCTTTCTTTTGAAACATCATTTTGTGTCCTTTTTTTTCCTGACATGACTCTTATTCCTTTAGAGTCTTGTTCAGTTCTTTTCTTTTCTTTTTATTTTCTTTGGTTGTGTGCTGATCAAACCAAACTTGAAATGAATTCGCTAGTTAATTCTCCTTTGAATCAACTAGTTGTCATCAATGAAAAGTTTGTGGATTTTTATGAGTTGCTTAAGCTAGGTTTTAACTTCTAGAAGACTGTGTCTGAACGAAG
This sequence comes from Lathyrus sativus, assembly GCA_963859935.3. Classification (NCBI taxonomy): domain Eukaryota; kingdom Viridiplantae; phylum Streptophyta; class Magnoliopsida; order Fabales; family Fabaceae; genus Lathyrus; species Lathyrus sativus. Next base: position 281,449,950 of record OZ012736.1, read on the forward strand.
TTGGAATGGATACTTTGAGATGCTCTGTGGTTTCACTTATCCGAGTCTAGTCAAAGTGTTTAAGATTAATGCTTCCATTGTTGAGTTGAATTCCAAGTGTGTTGTTGTTTCTAAAGTGATCGGTGTTTCTATAATCATAATCTCTAAATCAATTGCTAATGTGATCAATTGTGAGGAGATTGGAGAAATCCCAAGAACTCTTGTTTGGGAATACTATCTTCCAACTTGGCGTATCTTTGTAGATCCATATAACACATATTTTGTCTCAAATATTTGTCCTGATTCAATGGTTTGGAATCAGATTCTGAACTCAAATTTGCTTCATAAGGATAAGGATGTAGACCTCATAGACCCTATTGAAAAGGATTTGCTACTACTTCTCAATTCAGACTTGCATATTGATCTTCCTCAAGTTATGTTTGATTATTTGAAGAGGAATTTTTCTTCCTTTCACAAGGGAAAGACTTTCTTCATTCCTTATTGACGAGTTCTTTCTGATCTATTGGTCCAGCAGGGAGTTATCATAAGTTCATAGGTAATTCTTCTAAATTTTGGAGAGACAAGTTTGAAGCTATCTTTGAGAGATTCTGATGTTAGACTTCTGCAAATTTATGTCTTGTAATTGTTAAGACTTTTTATGTTAAGCAATCTTATTGTTAATCCATGTTTGTTCATGTTTTTGTGCATCTTAAATGTTATAAATATTCATTTACATTGTTGTTCAATAGGATAAAACAAATAGGATTAAAAACTTTAAATATGCAATATTCTCATTAACTGGAAGCTATTAAAAATTGTTAAGACTTTCTAGGCATTCGAATTTATCTAAGCTATTCCCTAGGATCATATGACATATCTAGATTATCTAAATAATCTTGCCATTCTTCCTTTGGAAACTCTACAACCTCATTTCTCAATTGATTTATGTGTTTTGGCCTAGAAGTTCTTCTTCTTCTGTGTGTCTCAATGAAGGTTGATAAAATAACAACTGGTTGCTTCTTGAAACACCTAGAAATAAGACCTCGCATATGCTTAAAAAAATATCTAGAAGTACTTCTTATGTCGACTCTGTCTCCACAGAAATTAAATTTTGAGTAACACATCAGCTCTAAATTAGCCTTTTCATTAGAAGGGAACAAAAGTTCATACTTCAAAGTCCCCTTAATATACATCAGAATCCTGACAGCAGCTTGGTAATAAGACCACTTTGGTTTGTTCGTAAACCTACTCACCATTCCCAAACCAAGAACAAGCAGAAACACTACCAGAACCTAATGTCAGAGGTTTTCACTAGCTTTTCATTTGAAGCTGACATTAGTGCGGGATTCAGAAGATTGATCTGGATCTGCCGGTCATTATTTCATTTGAAGAAGCATTTGAATCTTGGAATAAAAATCAAGTATTGTAGAGAAATAGATTATGCCAAATCTATCTTGCTTCAATATTTAATAATTAGGAGTCTTTTCTTTGATGTGATATCTTAATTTTCTCCATTGCTCCTTCATTGAGAGTCGTCATGTAATTTGTGTTAAAGGACAATTCTATGAGAAACCTTCAATTCTTGTTCGTGTTCTGCCATTAATTATATGACAGTTCTTTATTTTGTTTTAATCCAATCTCTAATAGCTAACACTATCTGGTTATATGCTCGTCAAAGATTACAAAGTCAAAAGATTTCGAAGTCTCTGTTAGATTTCTAGAGAAGTTCTTTTGATAAAAGAATCTTAACAGATCCTTAAGAAGAAACTGTGTTATATTTGTCTATATTGAATATATCATTAGCTAGATGATGGTCATATTTATGGAAACAGTTTCCTCACTTTTTGTGATGATACTGATGTTTGTTAGATGTTAAAGAAACCAATTAATATTCATTAATCACTCATGACTATTATTTCAAGAGAAAATTTTTGGTTGTGAATAGAATCTTGAAGAATGATGACTGACAGAAGATGTCTCACTCTAAGTCTAGATCCCATAGACTCTGATGGATGATAGCTTCTAAAAAACGTCAGACTCTGAGATTCATTAAAGAATTCTTTACTTCTAATAAACTAGTTTAAGTAAAAGTTTTTTCAAAAACTTTTATATTACTTAAATATTCATAAGGGTGAAAGTCATCTAGTGAATTTAGAAATTTTTTTGGATAAGAACCTTTCTGCAATGATGTTTTTCTATATATATTTTTCTTATCTCTATCCCCTTTCTTTTGAAACATCATTTTGTGTCCTTTTTTTTCCTGACATGACTCTTATTCCTTTAGAGTCTTGTTCAGTTCTTTTCTTTTCTTTTTATTTTCTTTGGTTGTGTGCTGATCAAACCAAACTTGAAATGAATTCGCTAGTTAATTCTCCTTTGAATCAACTAGTTGTCATCAATGAAAAGTTTGTGGATTTTTATGAGTTGCTTAAGCTAGGTTTTAACTTCTAGAAGACTGTGTCTGAACGAAGTTGGAATGGATACTTTGAGATGCTCTGTGGTTTCACTTATCCGAGTCTAGTCAAAGTGTTTTAGATTAATGCTTCCATTGTTGAGTTGAATTCCAAGTGTGTTGTTGTTTCTAAAGTGATCGGTGTTTCTATAATCATAATCTCTAAATCAATTGCTAATGTGATCAATTGTGAGGAGATTGGAGAAATCCCAAGAACTCTTGTTTGGGAATACTATCTTCCAACTTGGCGTATCTTTGTAGATCCATATAACACATATTTGGTCTCAAATATTTGTCCTGATTCAATGGTTTGGAATCAAATTCTAAACTCAAATTTGCTTTAAAAGGATAAGGATGTAGACCTCATAGACCCTATTGAAAAGGATTTGCTACTACTTCTCAATTCAGACTTGCATATTGATCTTCCTCAAGTTATGTTTGATTATTTGAAGAGGAATTTTTCTTCCTTTCACAAGGGAAAGACTTTCTTCATTCCTTATTGACGAGTTCTTTCTGATCTATTGGTCCAGCAGGGAGTTATCATAAGTTCATAGGTGATTCATCTAAATTTTGGAGAGACAAGTTTGAAGCTATCTTTGAGAGATTCTAATGTTAGACTTCTACAAATTTATGTCTTGTAATTGTTAAGACTTTTTATGTTAAGCAATCTTATTGTTAATCCATGTTTGTTCATGTTTTTGTGCATCTTAAATGTTATAAATATTCATTTATATTGTTGTTCAATAGGATAAAACAAATAGGATTAAAAACTTTAAATATGCAATATTCTCATTAACTGGAAGCTATTAAAAATTGTTAAGACTTTCTAGGCATTCGAATTTATCTAAGCTATTCCCTAGGATCATATGACATATCTAGATTATCTAAATAATCTTGCCATTCTTCCTTTGGAAACTCTACAACCTCATTTCTCAATTGATTTATGTGTTTTGGCCTAGAAGTTCTTCTTCTTCTGTGTGTCTCAATGAAGGTTGATAAAATAACAACTGGTTGCTTCTTGAAACACCTAGAAATAAGACCTCGCATATGCTTAAACAAATATCTAGAAGTACTTCTTATGTCGACTCTGTCTCCACAGAAATTAAATTTTGAGTAACACACCAGCTCTAAATTAGCCTTTTCATTAGAAGGGAACAAAAGTTCATACTTCAAAGTCCCCTTAATATACATCAGAATCCTGACAGCAGCTTGGTAATAAGACCACTTTGGTTTGTTCGTAAACCTACTCACCATTCCCAAACCAAGAACAAGCAGAAACACTACCAGAACCTAATGTCAGAGGTTTTCACTAGCTTTTCATTTGAAGCTGACATTAGTGCGGGATTCAGAAGATTGATCTGGATCTGCCGGTCATTATTTCATTTGAAGAAGCATTTGAATCTTGGAATAAAAATCAAGTATTGTAGAGAAATAGATTATGCCAAATCTATCTTGCTTCAATATTTAATAATTAGGAGTCTTTTCTTTGATGTGATATCTTAATTGGCTCCATTGCTCCTTCATTGAGAGTCGTCATGTAATTTGTGTTAAAGGACAATTCTATGAGAAACCTTCAATTCTTGTTTGTGTTCTGCCATTAATTATATGACAGTTCTTTATTTTGTTTTAATCCAATCTCTAATAGCTAACACTATCTGGTTATATGCTCGTCAAAGATTACAAAGTCAAAAGATTTCGAAGTCTCTGTTAGATTTCTAGAGAATTTCTTTTGATAAAAGAATCTTCACAGATCCTTAAGAAGAAACTGTGTTATATTTGTCTATATTGAATATATCATTAGCTAGATGATGGTCATATTTATGGAAACAGTTTCCTCACTTTTTGTGATGATACTGATGTTTGTTAGATGTTAAAGAAACCAATTAATATTCATTAATCACTCATGACTATTATTTCAAGAGAAAATTTTTGGTTGTGAATAGAATCTTGAAGAATGATGACTGACAGAAGATGTCTCACTCTAAGTCTAGATCCCATAGACTTTGATGGATGATAGCTTCTAAAAAACGTCAGACTCTGAGATTCATTAAAGAATTCTTTACTTCTAATAAACTAGTTTAAGTAAAAGTTTTTTCAAAAACTTTTATATTACTTAAATATTCATAAGGGTGAAAGTCATCTAGTGAATTTAGAAATTTTTTTGGATAAGAACCTTTCTGCAATGATGTTTTTCTATATATATTTTTCTTATCTCTATCCCCTTTCTTTTGAAGCATCATTTTGTGTCCTTTTTTTTCCTGACAAGACTCTTATTCCTTTAGAGTCTTGTTCAGTTCTTTTCTTTTCTTTTTATTTTCTTTGGTTGTGTGCTGATCAAACCAAACTTGAAATGAATTCGCTAGTTAATTCTCCTTTGAATCAACTAGTTGTCATCAATGAAAAGTTTGTGGATTTTTATGAGTTGCTTAAGCTAGGTTTTAACTTCTAGAAGACTGTGTCTGAACGAAGTTGGAATGGATACTTTGAGATGCTCTGTGGTTTCACTTATCCGAGTCTAGTCAAAGTGTTTAAGATTAATGCTTCCATTGTTGAGTTGAATTCCAAGTGTGGTGATCAAACCAAACTTGAAATGAATTCGCTAGTTAATTCTCCTTTGAATCAACTAGTTGTCATCAATGAAAAGTTTGTGGATTTTTATGAGTTGCTTAAGCTAGGTTTTAACTTCTAGGAGACTGTGTCTGAACGAAGTTGGAATGGATACTTTGAGATACTCTGTGGTTTCACTTATCCGAGTCTAGTCAAAGTGTTTTAGATTAATGCTTCCATTGTTGAGTTGAATTCTGAGTGTGCTGTTGTTTCTAAAGTGATCGGTGTTTCTATAATAATAATATCTAAATCAATTGCTAATGTGATCAATTGTGAGGAGATTGGAGAAATCCCAAGAACTCTTGTTTGGGAGTACTATCTTCCAACTTGGCGTATCTTTGTAGATCCATATAACACATATTTGGTCTCAAATATTTGTCCTGATTCAATGGTTTGGAATCAAATTCTAAACTCAAATTTGCTTCAAAAGGATAAGGATGTAGACCTCATAGACCCTATTGAAAAGGATTTGCTACTACTTCTCAATTCAGACTTGCATATTGATCTTCCTCAAGTTATGTTTGATTATTTGAAGAGGAATTTTTCTTCCTTTCACAAGGGAAAGACTTTCTTCATTCCTTATTGACGAGTTCTTTCTGATCTATTGGTCCAGCAGGGAGTTATCATAAGTTCATAGGTGATTCATCTAAATTTTGGAGAGACAAGTTTGAAGCTATCTTTGAGAGATTCTGATGTTAGACTTCTACAAATTTATGTCTTGTAATTGTTAAGACTTTTTATGTTAAGCAATCTTGTTGTTAATCCATGTTTGTTCATGTTTTTGTGCATCTTAAATGTTATAAATATTCATTTACATTGTTGTTCAATAGGATAAAACAAATAGGATTAAAAACTTTAAATATGCAATATTCTCATTAACTGGAAGCTATTAAAAATTGTTAAGACTTTCTAGGCATTCGAATTTATCTAAGCTATTCCCTAGGAACATATGACATATCTAGATTATCTAAATAATCTTGCCATTCTTCCTTTGGAAACTCTACAACCTCATTTCTCAATTGATTTATGTGTTTTGGCCTAGAAGTTCTTCTTCTTCTGTGTGTCTCAATGAAGGTTGATAAAATAACAACTGGTTGCTTCTTGAAACACCTAGAAATAAGACCTCGCATATGCTTAAAAAAATATCTAGAAGTACTTCTTATGTCGACTCTGTCTCCACAGAAATTAAATTTTGAGTAACACATCAGCTTTAAATTAGCCTTTTCATTAGAAGGGAACAAAAGTTCATACTTCAAAGTCCCCTTAATATACATCAGAATCCTGACAGCAGCTTGGTAATAAGACCACTTTGGTTTGTTCGTAAACCTACTCACCATTCCCAAACCAAGAACAAGCAGAAACACTACCAGAACCTAATGTCAGAGGTTTTCACTAGCTTTTCATTTGAAGCTGACATTAGTGCGGGATTCAGAAGATTGATCTGGATCTGCCGGTCATTATTTCATTTGAAGAAGCATTTGAATCTTGGAATAAAAATCAAGTATTGTAGAGAAATAGATTATGCCAAATCTATCTTGCTTCAATATTTAATAATAAGGAGTCTTTTCTTTGAAGTGATATCTTAAATGGCTCCATTGCTCCTTCATTGAGGGTCGTCATGTAATTTGTGTTAAAGGACAATTCTTTGAGAAACCTTCAATTCTTGTTCGTGTTCTGCCATTAATTATATGACAGTTCTTTATTTTGTTTTAATCCAATCTCTAATAGCTAACACTATCTGGTTATATGCTCGTCAAAGATTACAAAGTCAAAAGATTTCGAAGTCTCTGTTAGATTTCTAGAGAAGTTCTTTTGATAAAAGAATCTTCACAGATCCTTCAGTAGAAACTATGTTATATTTGTCTATATTGAATATATCATTAGCTAGATGATGGTCATATTTATGGAAACAGTTTCCTCACTTTTTGTGATGATACTGATGTTTGTTAGATGTTAAAGAAACCAATTAATATTCATTAATCACTCATGACTATTATTTCAAGAGAAAATGTTTGGTTGTGAATAGAATCTTGAAGAATGATGACTGACAGAAGATGTCTCACTCTAAGTCTAGATCCTATAGACTCTGATGGATGATAGCTTCTAAAAAACACTAGACTCTGAGATTCATTAAAGAATTCTTTACTTCTAATAAACTAGTTTAAGTAAAAAAAATTTCAAAAACTTTTATATTACTTAAATATTCATAAGGGTGAAAGTCATCTAGTGAATTTAGAATTTTTTTTGGATAAGAACCTTTGTGCAATGATGTTTTTCTATATATATTTTTCTTATCTCTATCCCCTTTCTTTTGAAACATCATTTTGTGTCCTTTTTTTTCTGACAAGACTCTTATTCCTTTAGAGTCTTGTTCAGTTCTTTTCTTTTCTTTTCTTTGGTGTTGTACCCCAAAGTTTGCCCAACCTTTTCTTTACCTGGTTTATGTTTCATTTCATTGTTCTAGCATATTTCATTGCATAGCGTTTTTGCATTTTACATGGGATCAAGAGATGTGTGTGTAACAAGAGTAATTTGCCAAGGGTTCTAAGCCTAATCAAGAGGTTGTATTCAAGTCAACAAGGGGATTGTGATCATCAGAGACAAGTCAAAGCCCTTTGGATAAGCAGATAAGTGTGTGTGGTTCATCTCCTGTCTAGGAGGTCACTTGAAGGTCATCTGAGGATCATAAAGCCATGGTTATGGAGGGAGATTATCATTTAAGCTCATTGGAGGCCTTGAGGGTCATTGTGGATTTCATTCAAGTGTTTATACCAAGTGTGAAGAGCCACAGTTGAAGATGGTGCAATTAGGGTTTTCATTTGGGCAATCCTAAGTTAACTGTGAAATTGAAGGAGATTAAGACTCAACTCCAAGTATTTATGGTCATGGAATGTTGTGTTAAGATATATGGGATATCATTTCAAGATCAATTCATCAAGAATCAAGAGTGTGAGGAGTATCTGAATTAGGGTTCTCAGTGTAAAATCCCCTATTCAGTGCCTAACTTCAAGACCACCTATCTCAAGATACAAGTCTCATCTCATCTTGATAACCACATGAAACTTGTAGAGAATGGTCTTAGCTTTCTTTTGAGTACTATAAGTCCTTGATTGGATTTATAGAACTCATGTTATGAAGCAGACAAGTTACAGGTCCTCAGATGAATGTGATTTTGGTTAACAAAAGTCAACCAACATCCATGCCATTTTTGACCTAGAAGGATGTTTCTCCTCAAATTTTGATGAACATGAAAGTTGTTCCTCATGACCTTATCTTTCCAAAGAGCACTAGAAGTCCTTCATCTGATTTGTAGAACTCAAGTTATGAGGCTTGCAAGACAGGGGTATTTTGGGAAAGCAGGATTACATGTCATTTTCATTATAGGTCCATTTCACCACTTTGCACACTTCAAATGGAAATCTTTCCAACTTAAAACTTTCTCCAAATGGGGCCATTTGCTCAACCAAACATTAACGCATCAAAGGTTTGGCTTGGATTGAAGAATCCCTAATGAAATTTCCATGAAAAAGGGCTTAAAAAGGAAAAATCAAATTAAAATCATTTGGAATCATTTTGTTCCAACCTTGTGCATTTTTTGAGTGCCAAACACATTTCAAATACAATGCCATCTTTGGATTAGATATTTGAGTTTATCTTGGTGGCCATTTTCAAGCTTTCTTCAAGATTAAGTAACATATCAAAAACATGCCATAAGACTAAATCAAGGGACCATTCTCAGCCCTTTAATCAACCTACCTCAGATGCAAGCTAAAGGAGCCATTTTTACAGCTGAGCAAGGTGAATTTCATGCACTATTCAAATGGCCATGAAGTGAAAAAGTGAAAATCCAATTGGGCCCAAGGAGAACAGAATTGGGCTTCCTTTCAATCAGAATCCATCATATTTAATCCCAGGATTGTGTACATGCCTTCAGAACTGGTTTTGGTGAGCATTTGAGTGAGAACAGATTGAGAAAAAGAGAGGAAAAAGTCAAAGTCGGTTTCCAAGTTTCACTGAGTTTCAATCAAAACAAAACATTTTAAAACATTCCCTGAGCCTCATTGAATGTTTTTGGGTGATTTATTCCAAGTTTTGCTAACACACCGAGCTCTGTGGAAGCTTGTTTTTTAGGTTTCATTCTTTCAAAATATCTCTCTGTTCAAGCATTTTTATCACGCCATTTTCATGTCTTTTTAATCCTTACATATCATAGATGGATTCTGAAATGATTTCATGGCTGTTTGTGAACTTTTTTCATTTGAGCTCATTTTTATTTCCTTTCGTTTTGTGTGATTTAAGCCTGATCAATGAAAATGGCTAGTGGATTCATGATCCACGTAACCTGGAGATCAATTTTGGCTATTCATTTGTCCATTTTGGTTAAGTTTTAAAGAACCTGGGTTTTTGGCCGTGAATGGTGTGTGGAGCTTCGCCGGAGAAGACGGCCGAAACAGTGGTTCCGGCGTCTGGTTCTCCCTCCACTTTTTAAACTTGCCTGGGCCAGGTGGATATGTTCACAGCCTCTTGGTTTGCTTACTTTTCATTTCAACACCCCAGATTAAGACCCATGGTACACTTGCATTGACCACACACACCAAATCCAGCTGGGAGTTTCATTTAATGTCATGGCACGCTGTGAAGCCTTAGATTGGATTACTTTATGATCCAACGCGCGTGATTGATCTCCACCATGGACCTTGGTTGACCATACCACACTGAATCCATACGTTTTTATTTATTTTTGTTTTACTGATGGGCTGGGCGTGCTATTGGCACCCCCCCCCCCTTTGTGGGCCCTTTGTTTTCCAACGTTTCTGGGTTGCTTCCTGCACCCCCAGCCATTTGTTTTATTTTTTTCTTTTTCTTTTTCTTTTTATTTTATGCTGTTTGGATTTTAATCATTTTAAAATACCTCTATTGACCCAAAAATTCCACAAAAATATATTTTGGACTCCTTGAGATGTCCTCTGATTTTAGAAATTTTTATTTTATTTTATTTAATTACTTTTTCAATTAAAAATGGAATTTATCATTAGAGTTGTTTTATTTAACCTAAATCTTGACATGTTTTGCTCTTTATTTTGTTTCTCTCATTTCCTTTTGATCCAATGACTAAAATTCAATCCTCATATCAATGATGAGTTGAAGAATTTTTGAGGACCATTTTTCCCCTGTTGGTTGACTTTTGAGTTGACTTTTGATGCCCTTCATTTGACCCTGAACAATCTTCCTTCACAATGGAGCACCCTTGTGAATCAATTTCTATGGTGATGTTGTGAAGTGATTTTGATTGCAACCTTTTGGCCTCTGGTTGCCAACATATTTATGAGCTTCTTGCTTTTTTATTTGATAATATTTGAATCATTTTCCTATTTTTAGAGTAACTTGCAAGTCAAGTTACCCAAAGGAAAGTTCATATATACATCTTGACCTAGTTTGACTTGGATATGACATTTTTGGATCCTTTGAGATCTCAATTCCTATTTATTCATGTTGTTAACATGTTAAGGATGGTGTTTGCTCATTTTTAGGTCATAACACTTGGTTTTGCTTGTTCATTTGGTTGTTTACTTTTGAGTTTCCAATTAGGGTTTCATTGTGAAACATGCTTTCTTCCCTTTGGGAATTTGCTTGCATTTCCTTGTGGTTTAATCCCTTTTTATTTTGAGAACTTTTATTTCATGTCCCTTGTTGTCCAATGACTTTGGAATATCTATTGAGGTAGCTTGGTCCCTCCTTTGGAGGTACTTGAAGCATGCTTAGAAATGATGAATCCATGAGGACTTCTTTGTGCTTTCTTTTGCACCTTTCTTGTGATGCTTATAGTTGAGTGCCATTATGGGTTCGTTGTTGTCCTAATATTGCTTCCCATCCTCACTTTGATTTAGGTTTTCTTTTCCTTTCATTTGTGTTTATGTTTTGGCATTATGGTTGATGTTGTTTGGTTTAGGCCATTTCATCCCATTTTTGATGCTTTTATGTGTTTCCATTGATGCATTTCTTGTTCTTTTCATTTCTTGCATTTATCATATTGTTGCTTGAGGTTGGTATGAGCTTGTGGAGGCTACTTCCCCACACCAATTTCCTCCCTCACTTGCATTTTATGTTTGCATTCTTGCATGTTTATGTTGTTTCCTATTGTTCCTTTGTGTCCTTTCCCTTAGAACCTCTAATCTCTCTTGTTCAAGAGAGATTGTGATAGACATTAAGATATTAACCATGTATGATAACATTAGGTAGCATTCCTTTATCTCAATCTTAGGATCACCATTGCATGACAACTTTAGGTTTGGATTTAGTCCCCCTTTAGTGTCCTTTCTCTTCTCATCTGAAAAAAAATCATAAAACACCTAATAAAGGTTAAGGATTATTGTACGTTACGAGCCTTAAGCACTTGGGAAAGGGTTGTTGAGGGGTTTCCCTTCAATAGCTTGAATGTTTAGAATAGCACCCTTTCGGTGATATGCGACACATTCACTCCTAAGTCATAGTCTCTAGTGCGATATGAATTGCAAACAATTCAAAAACACTTCTTCTCTAAAAGACACAAAAAAAATCATTTAAACTTCTTTTCGCCCTTTGGGGCCTTTAATCTTGGAAAATAATTTTCATAAGGAGAGTTTTGTTAACTCTTGGTTCTATCGCAAACGGTAACGCCTAAGTCTCCAATGGTCGAGCTGCATACACTAAACTGCTAGAACTAATTGTGTACCCTACTCGGTGTCGCTACCGCAAAAATAAGGTGCCGGCAAAACAGAAGAGTCGCCACCTTTCGTTATTTATCCCTCAGAACGGGAAAGGAAACGATCGGAAAAACCAGACGAAAAGGTATAAGACAAGGTCGTCGCAACCATTGTCTGGGTTCGGGAGTCGGTTACGCAAGGGGAAGGTATTAGCACCCCTCACGTCCATCGTACTCGATGGGATCCATGCTTGTTGTGTTTATCTGACGGGTTGGTTTACTATCTACCTATCAAGGCTGGTCTGAAAAGAAAAGAAAATGACTCGGCAAAGCGTCGCACTTTATGCCTACATATTCTCATCAGAGAATGAGAAATCAGAGTCAACGTAGTTCGTCTAACTACGGGTAACGGGGAAGGTGGCTCGCCAATACATCAATATTGTGCCTACGTACTCTCAACAGGTATGAGAGATCAGAGCTTACGTAGTTCGGGATAATACGGATTACGGGAGGTCAGATTCATCTGTTTTATCTAGTAGGGTTAACAAACAGTTCCAGCAGTTTGGCATACGCAGCTCGACCCTTGGAGACTTAGGCGTTACTGTTTGCGGTAGAACTGGGAGTTAACGACACTCTTTTCTTCAGAAAAGCTTCCTTTGAATTATGGGCCCACGGGGCAAAAAGGTTTGAAGTTTGTTTTCTGTCTTTTACGGAAGAACTGTTTTTTAGTTGTCTGTAGTTTGTACAACACTAGAGACTATGACCTGGGAACGAATGCGTCGCATATCGTCCAAAGGACGTATACTAAACATTCTAGACGATTGAGAGGAGGCCGTTCAATTATCATTACCCAAGTAGCTTAAGGCTCGTATCGCACTTATACTAACTAGCCTTTATTACGTTTTTTACTGTTGTTTTGAGATGAGAAGAGAAGAAAGGACTCTACAGGGAGACTATCAAGTATTCTATTGTTGTCATGCAAAGGATTCATCCTATGGTTGAGGTTTGAAACAGGGAACTCCTAGAAGTTATCTTGCATAGGTTTCAACCTAAAGTTCTAATCATCACTTCCTTATCAAAGGAAGTGAGATTCCTATGGGATCATGTCAAGGATAAACAGAAACAGATAAAGCATCAGCTTAAACAGTAAACAGTAAACAACTGTAAAATGCATGCAATGCAAGTGAGGGAGGAAATGTGTGTGGGGCATCATGTAACACCCTTCTAAACCCCACGGATAATATATGAATAATCAGAGTAAATTTCCATGCATTTACAAAAGGGCATTACACATAACTTTCAAAATATCAAAACCACCTGTCATGCTCATTACTATTTCAATATAAAATTATGCTTTACAAAACTTCACTTTGCATGTAGCAGCGGATTCAATTATACCACAATTTTCATAAAAAAAATATTTGTTTTTATCACATAAAACAACATCACTTAGGCACTAAGGCCAACATCATAATATTCCAATGGATATAAACACGTGTATAGAGTACACAATGTATATCTTAAACACAACCGAAGCGATCCCAGTGTTACATGACCAGAGCATGACTCGACCCAACATAATTAAATCACTAAACGGCTACACCAAAAGCGACTACAACTTTCTCAAAATCTCAACGAAAATTCAGATTCTCATCTGACACAATATTCGACGGTAACCCATACTACTCCTTGATACCTGCACGATGTCATATGCTTTGTGAAATATATGATGAGTTATGATGAAGTATGGTGAGAATGGTGGAATACACGTATGTGCATTACTTGTGTAATTGAGAGTTGTGAATATGTGATCATTGTATGAAAGTATGCTTATGAACATGAATTGTTGATTTGAGAATTGTGAATGTGTAATTGTGAATTAGTGAGAAACATTATTATTTGATCAATGTGTATGATTATGTATGAGTTGTGTTGGATTTGTGGGGTTAGTCGGTAATCCTGAAAGCAATATGGGGCGTTACACATCAGCCTCCACAAGCTCGTCTCGACCTCAAGCCAGATATGAATAACTGCAATCATACAGGAAAAATAAAATGCCATCAAGCAAATCACAAACCACATAGGCAAGGGAGCAGGGCTCTACCGAATACCCGCAAGCAAAGCCATATAGTAAAAGTACAAGCAGAGGGAGTAACTCAACCTGTAGTGCAATCATGCTCCTAGCTTAACACAATCTAAACATGAACTTATTCTAATGCATCAAGCAGATCAAACAAGCCATATCAATACAGTTGCACAGAAAGCAAACAGACAGGAAAGAAAGCAAATCAACAGCTTCCATAGCTTCACAACAAAGCAATCCTCTGACAGCAGATCAGTCCTCAGTCTGTAACTATTCTTCAAGGCTTTCATCTTCAATGGAAAATATCAACTTGCTTCTTCAAGCTTTCAATGCATCAAACACAAGTATCAACTTGTTCTTCACCTTCTTCAAGCTTCAGCTTCAATGGTAGTCTTCAAACAAAGAGGAAATGCAACCTCTAGCATCCTCAATCTTCTAGCAAGGAACTCCACCCTCTAGCAAGGGATAAAGATTCATCTAAAAAGATCAAGGTGGGGATAGGGAGAAGCAATGTGAAGACCAAAGGTCACCTCTAAGCACTCCACCATCAAAGAAAGGAACCCTCAAAGGTTCTACCAACTTGTGAAGAGCCACACATCCTACCAAAGGAGGGATGAGGCCTTCTCAAGGGGACCTTACATCATAGGGAGGAATGGAAGTGATCAACACCTTCCATGTTTCATGAAGGAAGAAAATATATTCTAAGAGATCTCCCTAAAAACCCTAATCCTTAACCCTAAACAAACTACACCAAAGGGAGAGCAATCTTCAAGTCCAAGCTCCACCATGCATTCCACAGCAGCCCACACAAGTATTCATCAACATCCAAAAGCAAGAGAAGCAAAACCCTAGTCTAAGAGAACTAATGAGGTCATTCTAGTTGAGTTTGCAAGTTAGGATCACCTAAAACCTAGTACTAAATTTAATTCTAACTAAAATACTAAAATCAATTATAAAATCCTACAAAAATAACTATGGGAACCTATGTCAGTCATGACTCTACCATGTTAATTCCAGAGATCAAATCCTCAAATAAGACCTAGAAATAAATTCTACACTACAAGGTACTAAACTTAAACCCTAAAAGGGAGCACCTAAGGTTTCAACCTAAAAACAACACCTAATTTCATCATAAAAATGTGATAAAAATACTATGGGAGCATACATGTCTAAGCTAATCGCACACAAAAAATCAAGCAAAAACTCATCACCAAATGATCAAACTAAAATCATCAAACAGAGGTATCAACCATGGTAATTTTATTATCAAATAAAATGTAAAAAATGAACATAAAATAAAAATGCATGATTTTCCTAATACTTTTATTCTATAAAATTCTAGATTCAATCATGAATCAGGGGGAAAAAACCTGGAATTAATTGACCTATTTTTCTATTTTTAATGAATTATTATCAAACTAATATGAAATGAAGAAAATAAAAGAAAAACAAATGAAATTAACCAAAGATGCGTTGCAAATAGCCATTGTAATCAGTTCAAATCCTTGGGTTGGGCCAGATGGGAGGTGTGAATATAAATCCAATCACTAAGCCCATTCACTTTAATTATATGAAACGGTGCGTATCAATGAAGAATCCAAGTATGACTTTCAAAACCAATTGTGGCCGTGTGTTTGGGTTACTTGGTTAAGCTTCAAAGATGATCCAACGCTCACAATTCATCTTCCTCATTCAAACATTCAGACATGGAGGGAAACTAGACGGTGGCCTGAGCAGTGGCGCCACCGTCTTCTCCTGTGAAGACAAATACACAGGTCATCAAAAATCACATAACCATACATCATCTTGTCCAGTTTTTAATGCTGATCATGAATCTAACCTTAGAATCATCTAACTCTCTGTGGATTTTCAAACCTGATAGCTATCCCAAAATACACCTCAATCTTGAATCTCATCAGAACTTCAATTAAATACACAGAAATAATCCTCATCTCATGGTGATCATCTTACACTATACAATCTTGATTATCAATCCAAGAATCTCTAGAATTCAGCCTCAACAGAAATTGGTCATCATCCTAACTTGTCTCTATTCCACGAATTAATCACCTCAAATCCATCTACACATTACAAGGATCCTAACCACCTATAGATTTCTATCTATCTCCTCCTAAATTATGCATAGGGATGAAAAGTACCAACCTGAGTTCAGAGGTGTAATAGATGCAGTTCTTGATCACTTAAACCTCCAAGATGATGCAGATACACTCCAAAACACCTTCTAAAGCCAATGCAACCTTCAATTTCTCTTGATTTGGCCTGGAACTCAGAACTCGATTTCTACTTGCAGCCCTGAATTTTCAATGGCTCTCTCTGCTACCAGCTTCAAACTCTTCCAAAAAAATGGCTGAACACACTCAACAACTTATAAAGAACACATTAGAATCATCTAGAACTTTCTCAAAGCTTCAGAATGAGAAATTGGATTTTCAAATTCTCCTCAAAATGTCATTCATGACAGTCACGATTCCCTCTCTGTTTTGGCCTCAGCAAGCTTGCATTCAACTTCTCATGAGATATTGAACATGAATGGTGGTGATTCTCCCCTTGTTTCAATCCAATGGCTCATGTTTGATATGTTACTTCATCATGAAGAAACAAATAAAAAGGGCATGATATTGGACTCCAATCAAAATTATAATTTTGCCAAAGTTTCCAAAATTCCTTTTCCATTCAAAAAATGATATTATGTTGCTTCATTTGCACACAAAATGATTTATTTGAATTTTTGGTCATTTATGCCTTTTTAATTCTTCCTTTTTCACCATTTCTTGAACCAAGTCTCTCCTTGAGCCATTTCAATGCCTCCTTGATACACGGTCAAGGTTAAAACCCCATTTTGAGCAACTTTCGAGTTGAACAAAATCTCATTTGAGATGTCTAAGTTGGTGAAAATGACCTATAACCAAAAATGACCCATAATCATAACTTCCCAAAATACCTTTGACTTGTCAAAGCCATAACTTGAGTTATACAAATCCTATAAAGGACTTATAGTACTCTATAGAAATATAAGAGAATAAGGAACAACATTCATGTTGACCAAAAGTTCATAGGAATCATCCTTCTTGGGCAAAAGTGTCATGCAAGTTGGGTAACTTTCAAGCTCCAAATTCACATTCCTCAGATGACTTGTAACTTGTCTGGCTCATAACTTGAGTTCTATAAACCCTATCAAGGACTTCTAGTACTCAAATTAAAGCTAAGATAATGCTCTACAACAATCATGTTGGGGTCAAGATGAGATGACAGTCATATCTTGAGTTAAATTGCCTTGAAGACAGGGGTCAAACTAGGGGATTTTACACTGTCAAGTCTTAGAAACCCTAGCTTGAAACTTCTCAAACTCTTCAATCATGATGATTTAACCTTGGAATCATCCTTATAACATCTCAATGTATCAATCCATGATCACATGGCTCTTGAATTAAGTCTCAACTTCCTTCAAATCATCAGTTGACTTAAGGTTGACCCAGTCAAACCCTAATTGCACCACTCATGGCTGAGTCTTCTTAATCTTGTACAATGACCTGTCTAGGCCTCAAAGTGATCTTCAACACTTCTCATGATCTCTCTCAAGACCTCAAGTCCCTCTTCATGGCTTCAGAATCATTTGGTGATCTTCCCATAACTCTCAAGTTAGGAGACACACACTCTTGGTTTCAATCACTCTCTCTGAGGGTCTTTCAACTTCTTTGACAAGGATATCAACCCTTGAACACCTGAATAACCTTCTTAGCTAGCTTCATAGTCTTTTATAGCCCATGATTGGTAATCATACCTCTTGATCTCCTGCATACATTTCAATGAAATGCAAATGATAATGCTAATGTGCATGAAATGAAACATAAGTTAGGTAAAGAAATGTTGGGAAAATTTTGGGGTGCAACAGCTGCACCTATTCAAACGGCTTGGACCTGACTGGGTGAGAAGCGAACGACTCTAAAACAATCAAGGTAAAAGACGGTTGAATACCAACAAACCCGGAAATTTGCCAACAGCACAAGTACACGGTACTCTGATGGGAACAAATCTCTTCAGAAACCGAAATAATAGCTGCACGACAATTAGCTGGAGAAATAACTGATCTGAATCCCCGTCAGGATGATTCTCTGATTTATCTGATATCATTGCATCACCAAATCATCAAGGGGTCATCGGTTACACGGTAACTGGCGATCTTCCAACCGCACAGGTAAACAATACTTGGATTGGTAGGAACATCTTCAAAAACTGAGCATGACAATTGCACGACAACTCTACTGGGGAATTGGTCACACGGGAATAGGTGAAGGGTCTAATCTCAAATCTCCATCAGGATGATCATCTGATTTTGCCGTAGATCTTCGTCCTCAAGTCATCAAGGGGTCACCGGTTACACGGTAACTGGTAATGGATGGTTGATCATGCCGTCAAGCATTCTGCGTCATAGCAGAAGAATTCCTTATCGCCGCCTATGGACTCATCATGTCGCTAGGAACGTCGACAACATCTTCGTCGGACTTCATCAGTAAGTTGATAAGGGATCACCGGTTATTCGGTAACTGGTGAATGATGGTTGATTCTGCCGTCAGGAATTCTGCGCCACTGCAGAAGAATTCCTTATCGTCACCTATGGACTCATCGTGTCGCTAGGCACGTCGACAACATCTTTGTCGGACTTCATCAGTAAGTAAATAAGGGATCTCCGGTTACTCGGTAACTGGTGATGGGCTACTCTCAAATCTCCATCGGGATGATTATCAGATTTCGCTGCAGCTTCTTCCTCAAGTCATCAAGGGATCACTGGTCACTCGGTAACCGGTGATACATAGTTGGTATTGCCGTCAGGCCTTCTGCGGCATTGCAGCAGAAGAATTCCTCGGGACTCATCAGGTCATTAGGAGCTTTTTAACAATCAAGTTAATTATGTCGTCGGGCATTCAAAGGAATTTTTGGGCATCAGCCAGACTTCGTCAATAAGTCGGGAACAAAATCCTCGGTCAATCATGAACCCAATAGGGATATGCAAACTTCGGCCATCAGGCACTCCGCATCAGCTGAGATAACTGCTTCAATATCGCAGTTGAACTTCATCAGTAAGTCCGGGGTTTTGGCACTGCTGCCAGACTTCAATCATCAAGTCTTCAAGGGAATTTCAACTTTTCCGTTTAAAACCTGCTGGGGATGACACATCTCCGCTGGGGATTCTGGAGAACTATCAAGTAACTCTGTTTTGGGGGTTCAGAAATCATTCTGGGTGAATCAACTCTGCTGAGGACTTCAAGAATCACCTTGGACAAATAATTCCTCCGGGGACTTCAAGAATCATCCTGAACCAATAACTCTGCTAGAGATTTTAGGAATCATCCCGAGCAAGTACTATGTCGGGGACTTCAGGAATCATCCTGAGCCAACACTCTGCCGGGGAATCTAAGCATCAACTTGCGCACCCCTCTCTGGTGACTTCACCGGGGATTTTAAGAATCATCTTAAACAAACAACTTCGCTGGGGAATTCAAGAATCATCTTGAGCAATCAACCTCTCCCAAAATCTTGAAGTAAATCTAGGATCTCTATCCGACACAATACTCTTAGGAACTCCATGAAGCTTCACAATAGTGCCAACATAAATCTCGGCCAACCTTTCCAAAGAATAAGTAATATCAATCGGAATAAAGTGAGCCGATTTAGTAAGCCTATCAACAATCACCCAAATAGCATTATGTCCTCTTTGCGTATTCGGCAATCCCGTAACAAAATCCATCGATATACTATCCCATTTCCATTCTGGAATATCCAACGGTTGCATCAATCCACTAGGCTTCTGATGCTCTACCTTAGACTTCTGGCAAGTCAAACACGAGTACACAAAACGAGCAACATCGCTTTTCAATCCAGACCACCAAAAGATCTTCTTCAAATCTTGATACATCTTATTCGCTCCCGGATGAATACTTAAGTTACTCCGATGTCCCTCTTCCAATATCATCTTCTTCAAATCCGCATCATCGGGAATACAAATACGACCTCGAAACCTTAAAACTCCTAATTCATCAACTTTGAAATCTTCATTTCCATTCGTCATCAAATCCACAAATTTCAAATCCAACTTTTGCTTTTCACACACCGTAGCAAGGAAATCATTCGTGACATGCAACATACCAAGCTTCACACTACTCGGCGTTAACTCGCAAACCAAACTCAAATCTCTAAAGTTCTCCAAAAGTTCCCACTCTCTAACCATCAAAGTAGACACGTGCAACGACTTCCGACTTAAGGCATCGGCTACCACATTCGCCTTACCCGGATGATAATTTAAACCAAAATCATAGTCTTTCAAAAGTTCTAGCCATCTCCTTTGCCTCATATTCAATTCTTTTTTATCAAACAAATACTTCAAACTCTTGTGATCGCTAAAAACCTCAAATCTTGCACCATAAAGATAGTGCCTCCAAATTTTCAAAACGAACACTACGGCCGCTAACTCCAAATCATGAGTAGGATAATTCTTTTCATGCACTCTCAACTGCCTAGAAGCATACGCCACGACCTTCCCATCTTGCATCAATACACCACCCAATCCTGACAAAGAAGCATCGCAGTAAACCACAAAAGGTTCCGTAGGATTCGGCAAAATTAAAACTGGCGCTGTCGTTAACCTTCTCTTTAATTCCATGAAACTCTCTTCACAATTAACATCCCAAATAAAAGTCTTTCCTTTACAAGTCAATTGCGTTAACGGAAGTGCTAACTTTGAAAATCCTTCGATAAACCTCCGGTAATAACCGGCCAAGCCCAAAAAGCTTCGAATTTCCGTAACCGATCTTGGAGTCTTCCATTGCATTACCGCATCGATCTTGGATGGATCCACACTAATACCATTGCCGGAAATAATATGCCCAAGAAAACTCACCTCCGACAACCAAAACTCACACTTAGACAACTTTGCATACAACTTCTTCTCTTTCAAAATCCGCAACACAATCCTTAAATGTTCTTCGCGTTCCTCTCGAGACTTAGAATAAATCAAAATGTCATCGATAAACACTACCACAAAACGATCCAACTGCTCGTGGAAGATACGGTTCATATATTCCATGAAAACACCCGGCGCGTTAGAAACTCCGAATGGCATCACCGTATACTCATAGTGACCATATCGTGTTCTAAAAGCCGTCTTCGAAATATCTTCTTCCTTAACCCGAATCTGGTGATAACCGGATCTCAAATCAATCTTACTAAAAACACGGGCTCCAACCAATTGATCCATCAAATCATCAATTCTTGGAAGCGGATACTTGTTCTTAATTGTCACCTTATTCAATTGTCGATAATCAATACACAATCGCATACTACCATCCTTCTTCTTTACCAACAATACCGGCGCACCCCAAGGAGAAACACTTGGTCTTACAAATCTCTTATCCAACAAATCATTCAACTGCTTCTTCAATTCCACCAACTCCGATGCCGACATCCGATACGGGGCCATCGAAATCGGTCTAGTACCCGGAACTAGATCAATAGAAAATTCAACCTCTCTCTTTGGCGGCACATCCGTAACATCTTCCGGAAACACTTCAGGAAATTCACAAACCACAGGAAACACGTCGAGCTCAACTTTGCTCTCCACCGACAACGATGCAAACAAACCAAACAACTGAGCTTCGTCCGCTAAAAGTTTCTTCAACTCTTTAGTGGAAAGAAAACTCTCGTTTTCACCATCTTCCAAAGAAGGAAACCTTACTAACTTGTGATAGCAATCCAGATGAACTCTATTAAATTGCAACCAGTTCATACCCAAGATTACGTCCAAACCTTCCAACGGTAAACACACTAAATCCATAACGAAGTCCTTACCATACATGGTCAAAGGACAACTTGCACACACCAAAGAAGTAGTTACCGACCCCGAAGCGGGAGTCCCAATAACCATACCACTACTCAAAGAAACCATACACAAATCCAACCGCTTAGCACACGCAAGAGAAATGAACGAGTGAGTCGCTCCAGTATCAATAATAGCAACTAAAGGCATATCATTAATAAAGCATGTACCTTTAATCAAACGATCCGCCGCATTAGTAGCGTCTGAACCTGCTAATGCGAAAACTTTTCCGCCCGCCTGAGCTTGCTTCGGTTTGGTACAATTCGAGCTAATGTGACCCACCTCGCCACAATTAAAACACTTCACAGCATTCTTTCTACACTCTGCTGCATCATGTCCAAAGAGCCCACAGTTGGAACACTTCGCCTTGAACTTTCCACAATCATAAGACTTGTGGCCCATCACGCCACACTTAAAACATTTGATCGCACCGGAACCTCCTCCGGGTCTCCTATCAAAGTTTCCCCTATGTTTGCCCTTATCAGCAGGCGTCACATAAGGTCCGCTTCGTACTTGCTGCTTCCCTCTCCTCTCGCTCAAACCCTTATAATGAGTAGAACGAGCTCTACTGTCTTCTTCATAAATTCTGCAACACTCGGTCAAATCCGAAAATCTTCGTATCCTTTGATAACCCACCGCTTGCTTTATCTCAGGACGCAAGCCATTCTCATACTTGATACATTTGGAAAATTCCGCCGTAACCGCATCATAGTGAGGGTGAAACTTCACTAACTCAGTAAACTTAGCGGTGTAGTCCACCACCGACATATTACCTTGTTTCAACTCCAGAAATTCCATTTCTCTCTTCCCTTTAACACTTTCGGGATAATACTTCCTTAGAAACTCAGTACGAAATAAATCCCACGTAATCTCCTCATCGTCGACCTCAAGAACTTGCCTCACGCTGACCCACCAGTCATCAGCCTCTTCTCTCAGCATGTGAGTCCCTAGTCTCACCTTGTTCCCTTCAGCACAATCCATCACCCTAAAGATCCTCTCAATTTCCTTTAACCATATCTGAGCACCATCCGGATCAAATCTCCCTTTGAACACCGGTGGTTGGTTCTTCCTAAACTCATCATTCGCATTCACGTTAGGTGCACCCTGCACAGCTCTGGCCATAGCCTCTAACGCCGCTGCCATAGCATTGTCATTACGACCTGCCATATTCTGAGGATTCCCAATAATAACAACAAGGTTAAACAACCGTTCAACCAACACAACAACAAGACAGACACGACTGACTCAACACTGGCTCTGATACCACTTAATGTAACACCCCCTTTCTATACCCCCAAATTAATCAAATAAATCAATTAGGCACTTAGAAAATTTATTTCATCAGAGTTTAATTAAAACATGGTATATAAGAGGCGCATCACATTATCATGAAATTAAACACATACGATACCTGCTCAAAATAGATATGCAACAATGGGTAACCCACATCTCAATATTTAGAATAAAGCGGAAACATCCAAATATTGAATCGATCTCATTCATAAAAGTATATACAACCATCAGTTAATTCATGCTTTACAACATATCCACAGCAGATACATACACATATGTATCACAAAAGAATCAAAACAAATGTAACTCCAAAAGAGTCAAAGGCTTCCTAACTACCCAGATGTTACATATCAGAGCCATTGACCAAAAAGAATGAAGACATCGCTTCACAAAAAGAACCTCTAGCTTCCTACTCTGCAATGCCTCATAGAGCATCATAAAACAGCAGAAGGGTGAGAAACAACATCATAACAGTTAATGCATAAAATTGTATATATACATATACTCACATTTGTACAAGTTATACTCAAATTATGTTCTCACCACATTAAGCATATACAAATAATCATGTCTCTACACATACACATGAACATTCACTATATTTTCCTCCAAACAATCATATATAACATACACAGTTATATTCACACAACTAATGCATCATACACAGATGACTCATGCAACTCATAGAGACCGACACACGACTCTATGCAGATGCAAATGCGGTACCGACTCATTCAACAGATTCTCTAAGGAATCGAGTATTCAGCAGATCCTCCACGGGATCAAGTACTCAGCAGATTCTCCACGGAATCAAATATTCATCAGATTCTCCACGGAATCGAATATTCAGCAGATCCTCCACGGGATCAAGTACTCAGCAGATTCTCCACGGAATCAAATACTCTAGCCAATCCTCCACGGGATTACATGTTATGACCGATTCTCCGAGGAATCACACAATGCAACCGATTCTCCAAGGAATCACACAATGCAACCGATTCTCCAAGGAATCAAATATAACCATCGTATCATACGAGGTTCTGCAAATCCTCCGAGGGATCAATCGACACAAAAATGCATACTATGCTCACGAACATACTCATTGCATTTATCACATACATAGCATATATCTATCATGCATTCACATTATACACCATTCCGCACATGGTTTACACACATATCAGCCTATCAATGCGTTTCTATTCAATTCGAGCAAATACACAAGATTATCAAATATTCAAGATTTATCATTTACTCTACAATCTAGGATTCACGCCTTTCGACCACCCACAGCACGACATGTCAAAACAGTTCACACATCAATCATTCATATAGGCATTAATCATAATTGAATCAACCAAACATCATGCTATGAACAAACAGCAAAACAAAATAACACTGCCAGGTTCGCCAACCTTCGCCTGGCGAACTTGCCAGCGAATACAGAATATTAGCTTCTGACTTGCTTCGCTACAGCTCGCTGGGCTTCGCCTGGCGAAGCTTCGCTGCCATTCGCCTGGCGAACTTGCGAAGACAGAACTTCCATGGCTGTCTCAAAGCCCAAACTCCACACAACCGACCGATTAAATCCAAACCAGTCACAGTAGCACAACCCAACCATCACCCGACTAAACTACATCATCTAATCCGAGTTCTAACCGATTAAAACCTCATTCTACTCACAAAACCAACTTCTAACCTATGTGGAAAAAGAGTAGAAACTCTACAAAATCCACACACATACACATACAATCATATACATTAAAGAGATGATGGAGTTTCACACCCTTACCGATCGATTGCAAGCTTTGGTGATGATCCCTTGATGATTCTAGGTTTTCCTCTCCACTTTCTCTTCTCTTTCTCTTCTCCTCTTTTCTTTCTCTTGTTTTTTTTTTTTCTTATGTTACTATCTTTCTTCCTTTTCCTCTCTTATTCTATTTCTATCTCTATTTCTTTCCTCTCAAATTCTTTCCAACACTTACCAATCAATTCTCACACTAAAGTGCTAAATGTCTAAAATGCCCTTTTTACTCTAATTCCCCGAAAACTCTCCGAATCGGTAAAAATAGATAAAATAAGCAAACACCACATAATAACAATATATAATTTTTCGATTTAAAACAAACATCAATTAAATAAATTAAAAGACTCAACAATTAATGGGAATTCAGAATCGGGGCGTTACAACCTAGCTCATGTTTCATATGCATATGATCGTCAATGGCGTAATGCTCCACACGGTGAAAATTCTACGCATTTTTAG
Source organism: Lathyrus sativus (assembly GCA_963859935.3). Classification (NCBI taxonomy): domain Eukaryota; kingdom Viridiplantae; phylum Streptophyta; class Magnoliopsida; order Fabales; family Fabaceae; genus Lathyrus; species Lathyrus sativus. Next base: position 281,475,203 of record OZ012736.1, read on the forward strand.
GGTAAATGCTATGCAATCATGCAAAATGCTACGACCCCATCAGCAAAATAAATGCTGAAGGGAAGATCCTCCTGTCAAGGAGAAAGAACCACTCTGGTGGAGAGGAGGAATCATCCTGCCGAGGAGAAGAAGTCACACCAATCTCAATTGGATTCCGCCTGGGGAAACGAACTTCATTCGACTGCTGCAGGGGGACAAAGTTCTACAAGAACCTGAACCCGCTCAACCAGGTATACAAACCACAATTGCTGAGGAAAACGATGTCAATCGCAGAAGTAGACTGCAAGGCCTTCGCGGCTAACACTTTCCTGGAGGTAACGACTCCGATGAGGAAATACAGCATCAGCTATTCAACACTCTACTGGGGAAAACCAATTATGGCCTGAACGGCTTCCAAGAACTCGGTTTTCTTGGGGATCTGCCAACTCGGCTGGGGAAGGAGGAATCATCCCTCTTGCTAGGGAGAGTACAACTCTGTGGGGAATTTCAATTCCGCTGGAAGGCTTCAGTCTTGAACCATCGGAAGCTGCACACTTGCGAATAGTCTTCTACGAGAAAACTGCACATTGATCCAGTGCTGGGGATGAGTATACACTTCGACGCATGACTCAGCTGGGGAGATGACGATCCTTCAAGATACATCTGATTGGGTAGAATCTTCTCTGCTTAGGGAGACAAATCAATGCTCACCATCCCATGTCCCGGCTCCGTGGGGAGACGCTGCTGAACTTGCTGAGGTAGAAGGAATCATCCTGCTTGGGGACGCATACGGCATACTGCCTGGAATATGCCATACCTGCAACAACACAAACAAATAGACAAGATAACCTTCTCAAAGGGACCTATCAAGGTTATCATCCTGTGACAATGTTCAAGTAATTCATTGTTTCTTCAATTAGTGGCCTAGGCCAGTAAGTTTATGTATGCGCATTTTATCAAAAACATCGGCGTTCTTTTTCTGCAAACAAAACAGATAAATGCTAAACAGTCAAACAGAATTGCTGAATAGTATATATTACATTGATAACGAACCCCTGAATGGGTCAAAAATGTTTTACAACAGATGCAAGCTCCTGGAATGAGGAAGCTGCGCAGGTATAATAACATAAATATACATCGATATATACATAAATGTCGGCAATATGACGTAGACGAACACCATGAGTTGATCCCTCTATGACCCACTCGACTTCGATACTTCTCCGACGCTTCAGCTTCAAAAGAGATTGATTCAGATAAACGGCCCTCAGGTCTTCCAAACCACTAAACAATGAAAGTCCACATGCGAAACGCAGTCATTTGCTTTTTCAAATCCCTAACTTTTGCCTGAATCGCCCTTTCGGGTTTTCGATTCACCGGGATACCCTTTTTTGCCAAAGTCGCCCTTCCAGGTTTTCGACTTTGCGGGTGTACATTTTTCCATTTATATCCCTAATTTTTGCCCGAACCTTTTTCCTTTTTTATGGTTCGCCGGGATGCCCCATTTTTGCCTGGATATTCTTTTTCTTTCCAGCGGGTCATTTTAAGCAAAGTATTTTTTAACTGCGTCCGCGTTCACCGGGGATGAAAAGTCTTCGCCATCCATTGTGGATAACGACAAGGCTCCTCTCGAGAAGACCTTGATGACGATATACGGGCCTTCGTAATTGGGAGTCCACTTGCCCCGGTGATCGGAGTGTGGAGGAAGAATCTTCTTCAGGACGAGATCACCCGTCTGAAAGCTTCTAGGACGCACCTTCTTGTCATAAGCTTTCTTCATTCGGCTTTGGTACAGACGACCATATGCAATCAATGCTAATCTCTTCTCGTCCATCAGGCTGAGTTGGTTTAGTCGGTTCTTAATCCATTCTGCCTCATCGAGTTTCACGTCAACCAAAACTCGTAAAGAAGGAATCTCAACTTCTAGCAGTAGGACAGCTTCCATACCGTACACCAGTTTGAAAGGAGTTGCCCCGGTTGATGTACGTACCGTCGTACGATAACCGTGCAGTGCAAATGGCAACATCTCGTGCCAGTTTTTATAGGTTACAACCATCTTCTGTACAATCTTCTTAATGTTTTTATTGGCCGCTTCAACGACGCCATTCATCTTCGGCCGATAAGGAGATGAGTTGTGGTGTTCAATCTTGAAACTTTGGCACAACTCCTTCATCATCTTGTTATTCAGATTTGAACCATTATCAGTAATGATCCGCTCGGGAATTCCGTATCGACAGATGAAGTCCCTCTTTATGAATTTAGCCACCACCTGCTTGGTCATGTTAGCATACGAGGCTGCCTCCACCCACTTGGTGAAGTAGTCGATGGGTACTAAAATGAAGCGATGACCGTTAGATGTAGTTGGCTCGATCTTGCCTATCATGTCAATGCCCCACATGGAGAACGGCCACGGGGAGGACATGACATTCAACGGGCACGGTGGAACATGAATTTTATCAGCATAAATCTGGCATTTATGACATCTCTTCGCGAATTTAAAGCAATCTGACTCCATCGTCAGCCAGTAATATCCTGCTCTCAGGATCTTTCTTGTCATAGCATGCCCGCTGGCATGCGTACCAAATGTGCCTTCATGGACTTCTTCCATGAGCATACTCGCCTCTTTCTCATCAACACATCTGAGTAGCACGAGATCGTGGTTTCTTTTATATAGAACTCCATCAGGATTGAGATAGAAATTTCCAGACAGCCTCCTCAGAGTCATCTTATCCTGGGTCGACGCTCCCGCAGGATACTCCTTAGTCATAAGGAAGGTCTGGATATCATGGAACCATGGCTTGCCATCGGAGGCCTCCTCGATCGCAAAGACGAATGCAGGTCTATCAAGACGAGAAAGGACAATTCTTGGAGCTTCATTCCAAAAATTGACTTTATACATTGAAGCCAACGTGGCTAAGGCATCAGCCATCTGATTTTCAGCTCTGGGCACATGATGGAGTTCCACTCGATCAAAGAACGGAAGCAGCCTTCTGGCATAGTTCATGTACGACACCAAATTCGATTGACGAGTCTCCCACTCCCCTTTAATCTGGTTGATCACAAGTGCCGAGTCACCATATACATCTAGGTTCTTGATTCTCAAATCAATTGCTTCTTCTAGACCCATGATGCATGCTTCGTACTCTGCTTCGTTATTGGTGACCAGAAACGTCAGTCTAGCAGTGAACGGGATGTGGGATCCATGGGGAGTTGTGATGATCGCCCCTATGCCACTTCCGTAAGCATTAACCGCCCCGTTAAATATCAATTTCCATTGGGATTTCCTATCTGGACCCTCGACGGGCAACGGTTCATCACAATCTTTCACCTTGAGAAACATGATATCCTTATCAGGGAATTCAAATTTCATCGGCTGATAATCTTCAATCGTATGTTCGACAAGGTATTCAGAGAATACACTTCCCTTGATGGCCTTCTGGGAAACGTACTGAATATCATATTCCGTCAACACCATTTTCCATCTGGCAATCCTGCCCGAAAGCGCCTGCTCTCGAAGACGTACTTGATCGGATCCATCTTCGAAAATAGCATGGTTGTGTGATTGAGCATGTACTGTCGTAAACGTTTGGCAGCCCAGACGAGTGCACAACACGTTTTCTCCAGCATTGAGTAACGGGATTCACAGTCTGTGAACTTTTTACTCAAATAATAAATGGCATGCTCCTTTCTGCCCGTCTCGTCGTGCTGACCGAGAACACACCCTGTAATATTCTCAAGAACTGTCAAGTACATGATTAGGGGTCTTCCGGCCACTGGGGGTATCAAGATCGGAGGTTCCTATAGATATTGTTTTATCTTATCAAATGCCTTCTGGCAATCCTCGTTCCAGATAATCGCCTGATCTTTTTTCAGTAGTTTGAACATCGGTTCACACGTGGCTGTGAGCTGCGAGATAAACCTTGCAATGTAGTTTATTCTGCCCAGGAAACCACGAACTTCTTTTTCGGATTTTGGCGCTGGCATTTCTTGTATTGCTTTTATCTTCGCAGGATCAACCTCAATGCCTCTTTCACTCACGATAAACCCCAGTAGTCTTCCAAACCGTACTCCGAAAGTACACTTGTTAGGATTCAGCCTCAACCTAAATTTCCTAAGCCTCTCAAAAAGCTTCAGCAAATTAACCAGATGTCCCTCCTCCGTTTGGGACTTCGCAATCATGTCATCAACATAGACTTCAATCTCATGATGAATCATATCATGAAACAAAGTAACCATTGCTCGTCGGTAAGTGGCCCCTGCGTTCTTCAGACCGAAAGGCATTACCTTGTAGCAAAATGTTCCCCACGATGTAATAAACGTAGTTTTCTCCATGTCCTCCGGCGCCATCTTGATCTGATTGTAGTCGGAGAAGCCATCCATGAGCGAAAACACGGAGAACTGAGCTGTATTGTCGACCAACACATTAATATGAGGGAGCGGGAAATCATCCTTAGGGCTCGCCCTATTCAAATCCCGATAATCGACGCACATTCGCACCTTATCGTCCTTCTTCGGCACAGGTATTATGTTGGCGACCCACGGAGGGTAAGTAGTGACCGCTAAGAAGCCACCGTCAAGCTGCTTTTGCACTTCTTCTTTGATCTTAACGACCATATCTGGTCGTGTCCTCCTAAGCTTCTACTTAACGGGAGGACAATCTTCTCACAGCGGCAAGTGATGGACTACGATGTCAGTATCAAGTCCGGGCATATCTTCGTATGACCAAGCAAAGATGTGACTATACTCTCGAAGCATCTCGACTAATCTCTGCTTGACATCACTCTGCAATGCAGCCCCTATCCTGACGTTCCTGACCAGCTCTTCAGAACCCAGATTCACAATCTCAATCTCTTCCTCGTGAGGCAGAATAACTTTCTCTTCTTGTTTCAACAAGCGGGCCAACTCTTCGGGAAGGTCTTCGTCTTCATCAATCTCTTCTTCGGCCTGATAGATCGGGCAATCGAAGTCGAAGTGAGTCGTAGAAGGTCCAGAGTTAATGTCATCTGCTATGTGGATCCTGCAATAACAAGGGTTAAGCTTAAGACAAGGATATGCAGGTTAGCACAAACCCTATTTCCATTTTATTGTTTTTCAAAAGAAATATAAAACAGGAATAACAGAGATCACAACATTTGAATGCGAAAAAACGCCTTTTGATTTATTGGTAAAATGCATGTACATAATCAAACAAGGCCCTGACAATAAAACCACTTTGCCCCGGGTAGGACATAGGGTTGTACAATAATTGGAGAGAGTAAATCATTACTCTTTGCCTGTCACTTGGATGGTATCCCTGATGGACCAGTTGTTGAGGCTCTGGCCTGGTTTGCTTGGCTGGATCCAAGAGTCCAGGTTGCAATCGCTGTCTTCTCCGTCTTCAGACACTGCATTGACACTTTCAAATATCACCCCGCCACTTGTAAACTGGATCGGCCCTTTAACTCGCGACGCACTGTGAGAGGAGGAGGCTCCAGCCGTAGGAGAGTATCCTAACCCAAACTTGTCCTATTTGTTAGGTATTTCCAGAACTTGCCCCCAACTTGGGGTAGATCCGGCTTGAACAATGGCCCGGGCTTCCTTGAAGGAAGAGAGATTCATCTCTGGTTTCTCAATCATTACTGGAGTCACGTCTTTGACCTTAACAGCTTCGAATGCCTGACATAGGGTTTTGTGGATCTCCCCATCCATCTCAACATATTTGAAGGACGATAAATGGCTCACCATTATATCTTCCTCGCCACATACAGTTACAATGCTGCCCCCTACAACATACTTGAGCTTCTGGTGCAACGTGGAAGTCACGGCACCAGCAGAATGGATCCATGGTCGGCCTAAGAGACATCTGTAGGCTGGCATGATGTCCATAATGTAAAAGACTGCGTCAAAATTTTCCGGCCCGACTTGGATTGGCAGAGTTACCTCTCCAAAGACATGACGCTTGGTTCCATCGAAAGCCTTCACAACCAGATCACTGGGTGTGCAAATCAATCCTCTCGTGTCTAGATTCATCAATGCCTTCTTCGGAAGAACATTGAGCGATGACCCAGTGTCCACCAACACGTGAGCCATAACTGTTCCCCTACACTTTATTGAGATGTGCAGGGCGCTGTTGTGGTTTCTTCCCTTCGGCGTCAGCTCCAGGTCAGTGAACCCTAACCCGTTTCCAGCATTCACGTGGGCTACTACCGCTTCCAACTGGTTGACCAAGATCTCCTGCGGTACATACGTGGCATTCAAAACCTTTAACAGCACGTTGCGATGTGATTCCGAACACAGCAACAAATTCAGGATGGAAATTTTCGAGGGTGTTTGATGGAGGTGATCCACGATCTTGTAGTCACTCTTCTTGATCAACCTCGTGAACTCTTCAGCGTCCTTTACATGTAAGTCCTTCTCTACCCCACGAGGGGTTTCCTTAACGACTTTACTCTTTCCCTTATCAGTTTCCTCAACTTTGTCTTCTTTGTCCACCACAATCTCAGGTGGAGCAAATACTCTTCCGCTGCGCGTGATTCCGTCAATTCCCACTAGGTTATCCACAGACCGCCCAGATGGTTCAAGTTCCAACTTTTGTCCGTCACAGTAGACGTCTTCCCCATAGTGCCATGGGACAGCGTTGGTGCTTTCAAAAGGTATCGGCCCAGCCTTTGTGATGGTAATTATGGGCGACCTGGGGGCATAAATGGTTATTGTCTGGCGAGGGATGGTGATGGTGGCAACCTCATCATCCTGCTTCAGCATTACCTCTCCAGATCCACATTCGGCCCTTCCGCTAAACTGCAAGATTCCTTCGGTCATCAGACTCTGAATCCCTATTGTCAACTGTTCACATCCATCAGGACGAGTCGCACAACCCATACACAGTTCTCCACAGCCCGGAAAGAAGCCTCTCTTCATCAGCTTGGCTTTAACGAAGCTAAGCAGTGTCTTCAGATCCTTGACTTCAGTCAATAAATCTAAGCTCTCTTCTTCAATAGTGGCATTCACCCCACCTTCCCTATGGTTCGGCATAGGGTTCTTTGTGACATTCGACACATTATTTGAGAAATTGATGATCTTAGCATCCACCATGTCTTGCACCTTGTGCTTGAAGGCTTTGCAGTTTTCTATCATGTGGCCAGGTGCCCCTGAGTGAAAATCACACGTTGCATTCGCGTCATAACCCTGTGGAGGTGCCCCTGTCAAGGGAGCCAGGGTTCTTTTCTGGACTAGCTGTAACTGAAGCAGAGTTTGTAATAGCTGAGCATAAGACATGGGCGGTGTCTCAAGGTGATGACTTGACAGAGGTGCCTTGTTCTGATACCTTCTGTACCTTTGCTGATTTGGCTGCTGCTGTTGCGGCTGGGGTTGTTGGGCTGCGGGGATGGTTATGCTAGCAACCTGCTGGCGCTGGCCTTTACCCTTCCTTTGAGCGTTAGACACGACGCTCGTCTCTCCTTCACGCCTTTTGTTACCGTATGGTTTCTTTCCTCCTCCAGCTGAGGACAGATCAACACCTTGAATTTTCCCCAATTTGATCCCATTTTTAACGTGCTCGCCAGTAATGATGAGATCTGAGAAACTCCCTGACATACCGCTGACCAATTTCTCGTAATAGACCCCCGGGAGAGTGGCTACAAACATCTTAACAAGCTCTCGTTCAACCATCGGCGGTTGAACTCTAGCTGCTAATTCACGCCATCTTTGGGCGTATTCTTTGAACCCCTCATTGTTCCTCTGTGACAAGTTCTGCAGTTGAACCCGGTTCGGAGCCAAGTCACTGTTATACTGATAATGGTGCACAAAGGCCTCAGCCAGTTCCTTCCATGTGCGCACACTGGTGGGTTCCAAACCCATGTACCATTCTAGGGATGGCCCGGACAAGCTATCCTGAAAGAAGTGCATCAGCAGCTTCTCGTCTTCAGAGTAAGCGGACATCTTTCGGTAGTATGACCTTAAGTGGACATGAGGGCAAGTGGTGCCCTTGTATTTCTCAAAGTCGGGTACCTTGAATTTAGGAGGCACCTTGAAATCAGAAATCAATCCCAATTTAGTCATGTCGACACCCATAGTGTTCTGGTTCTCGAAATTCCTCATTTTGTCCTCGAGTGCCTTAAACCTCAGACGTGCTTTAGCAGTCAGTTCTCTTTCAGCACTCCTCTGTGAGAACAAATCTTCTTGACGATCTTCTAGCCATGGCTGAGGCCCATATAAATTTCCAGCACTTGTGTTGCCATTGCCCAATCCAGCGTTGCAATTAGCCTCAAAATTTCCATTACCGACGCCAGTCGTATTACCATTGAGCCCAACGTTAGTGATCACATTGTCATTACCACTTCCATTCCCCCCGGTCACAGGGATGCCACCCTGAGGAGTTTCAACAGGAGGCGGGGCTAGAATGCTCCCTCTGTGCAGCACACCGTTGCTATCAACCCTTGAGATCAGAGGCTGGACCAATGTTCTGAGCTGGTCCTGGCCGTTGGCAACCACTTGCATGCGCTCCATGAAGCGGTCCATCCTCTCTCTGAGTTCCTGGACGTCAGTTTGCACTTGTTCCATTGCTCTAGCTTGATTCGCTCTGGTCGGATAGCGGTGGATCAGTCTTCGGTCAATCCTGGAACAACCTGCATACACAACGGGTTAGAAAAATGACAAGGTGCTCGTCATGCAAATGCTTCATGCTTCATGCAAACGTGTGTCTGTGCCTTGGGGAGATTCCCCCTCGATCCTAGTTTCCGAGACCAATAAAGTCTATGATCCAATCATGGAAAAGAAACCCTCATATATTCATCTGAAAAGCCCGCTCGGGTAGCGTACAATTGTAATCACATACAACTGAAGCAACAAGGCATGACCCCAACCAACAGACCTGGCGGTGATCAGCATATCAATGCATAAAATGTACAAAGAAAATACAAAAAGATCAGGTGCGGCCACGGGCACGAAGATCTTCTAACAACTTCTTTGTAGAGGGATGATCTGACTGAGTAAGCAAACCCTGGGCCAGCAGGTCCCTCTGCCTGATGGACTCTGCGAGGTTCTCGGCAATGCTCCTAGAAACACCTTCTTCAGAATGGTTCTCGTCTCTACTCCTCTTAGCGTCAGCCCGGAGTTGAGAATCTTGCAAATTCGCCTCGGCCTCAGCCAACCTATACTAGACGTCTCGTCGCAGTGAGGCTTCAACCTCTATCTTCTCGTCTTTCACCATAATCTGAGCTTCTAGCTCGGCTACTTGCTGCTTCAGCTTTTCTTCCCGCTCTTTGTACTTGGCTAGGTGTCGCTACTGCGAAAATCGGCGCCGGCTGACAGAAGAGTCGCCACCGTGCGTTATTTATCCCAATGGAGGGAAAGGAAATGCTCGAAGTAAACCTCGCAAAAAACGGGAAAAGGTATGGTCATCGCAACCAAAACCTGGGTTCGGGAGTCGGTTACGCAAGGGGAAGGTATTAGCACCCCTCACGTCCGTCGTACTCGACGGGATCCACGCTTGCTTGGGTTGTCTAAAGGATGCAAAAACAATCTATCTACGGCTGCTAAATCTAAACGGAAGGGAATTGACTCGATAGAGCATCGCACTCTATGCCTACGTATTCTCAAGAGAGAAAGTCAGAGTCAACGTAGTTCGGGACTACAGGGAAAATGGGCTCGCCAAGACCTCGCGTCTTGTGCCTACGTACTTCCATATTGCATGGAAGACCAGAGCTTTACGTAGTTCAGGCTAACTACGGCTAAACAGGGTATTCTCACACAGCAGTGAGAAAAACAACTGGTTTCACAGGGTCGGGAACCTATGGGCAAAACTATGGCTTGGTCTCAAATGCACTCGGGCAAGAGAGAAAAAGGGTAACAATTAGTCGTCAGCGGGAAAGTCTCGATCGCACAGCAGCGAGAGAACAGAAAGTTAGTCGTTAGTGTGCTCGCTAGGATATCGCATCCTATGCCTACATATCCTCGTCTGGTACGAGGAATTAGAGCAGCTGTAGTTCGGCTACTTCGGGATCACAGCTCAAATCTCGTTTTATTAACATTCTGAAAAATGATTACAATGATTGAATACTGAAAAATAATCTCCTAGGAAATACTATTCTATCCTATCCTGAAAAATCGAATGGAAAATAGCCCCCTAACAAGTGGGCTTCTAAACTATCCTAAAATGGTGTAAAAGAAAATCTATGAAAAAAATGTAAGCAAAAAAATATTACATCTAATATTTTTTCTCTTTTCTTTTTTTTCTCACACTATTTTTCCATGTATTTTTCTTTTCTTTCTTTAATACATCTTTTCACTATTTTTTCTTATTTCTTTATTCTTTTTCTCCTTTTTCACTTTTTCTTTCTTTATTTTTTCAAAATATTTTTCTAGATATATTTTTCTCCACTATTTTCTATATTTTTTTTTCACATATTTTTCTCCTTTTCCTTTTTCAAATTCTTCTTCCATATTTTTCACTATTTTTTATTCTTTCTCCCCATATTTTTCACTATTTTTATTTTTTCTTTCCATATTTTCTTTTCCTCTTTATTTTTTCTCAAAGATTTTCTTTTCTTTTCTTTTCCATAATATTTTCTTTATATTTTTTTTCTTATTCTAAAAACTAAACAAAAATAAAATAATAAAAAAAAAGGAAAAGAGAACAGGGGGAGTACATCAGCTATTACAGGGGTGTGGCTAGAGATTCGCTGGGCCCAAGGCCCAGCATCCACCAAAAACGTACAACACAGAGGGAGGTGTTGTGATGGAACGGAGGGGTTGCAATCAGCAATCGCGTTGGCCCAGCCCAATGACAAAAAAACAGAAAGAAACATTGGGCCCAAGAAGCCCAATCCCAACCCAGTCCATCTCCTTCTTCGTAACCCTAGCTTTCTCCTCACACTCACCGCCGCCGCCGTCTTCTCTCTCCTTCTCCTCCTCCAACTCCCTTCTCTCAGATCCTCTTCTGTCTCTCAATATTCTTCACTTCTCGTATCTTCCTTCAACCTTCAGACATTGATGAATCATCCTCTCTCGTATTTCCCTTCAACCTTCAAACATTGATGAAGATTATGGAGGCGCGATGAACTTCCTGAAGAAGTTTGAGGAATACTGATGAACTGAGCGCGGTCTTCTGGAGATTTGAACGGTTGATGAAGATGATCTTCAAAGACTGGTGAAGAACTCATAGGCGTTCAGATGAAGAACATGAAACTTCTTGTGCGTTTCTGGTGAGGAGCGTCGAAGACAAAGATCTGGAAAACTACTGTTGACCTTCTTGAAGATGAGTTGAACACTTGAAGATCTGATAAATATCCATCAATCCTGATGAATGTCTGGAGATTTCTTGCGTGTTCTTGTTGTTGAACAATGAAGATCCATCGCGTTCTGGCGATTTCATGGAGATATGATGAAGAACCTTGAAGGTGTTTGTTGAAGTTTCATTCTGGAAATGTCTGTTGGTGAAGATCAGAAACTGGAGAAATTGTTATCGGTGATATTGATTGGAGGAAAACGAATGTTCTTCGATGAACGAAATGAAGGCAGATCGTCGATGAATCCAGTTCGTTGATGGGGATTGCTCGCTGATGATTATTGTTTGAGGAGATCTGGAAGGTTCTTGAGTGTTCTTCACTGATGATTTTCTGGATGATGATGATTGGAGACTCTGGTTCTGGAAATGCTTTGATCGAAGAGACGACGAAGACGAAGATTGATGGTTGAGGTTGGATGCTTGAAGTTTGTTGAACGGTTGAATCTGGAGGTTGATCGGAAGGGATGATCGGAGATTGGATGAGAAAGATGAAGGTTGATGGTTGATGATGGATGAGTTTGGTGACCGGAGAAGATGAGAGGAAAAGAGATGAATTCTGGAATTTTCTGGGTTGAGTTGGAGGCGTTCTTGCATCTCCGGTGGTAGCTTGAAGCTTCCGGCGGTATCTCCGGCGAGGGTGACGATTGTTGATCGGAGGAGAGATCAAAGGAAAAGAGTGAAAATGATGGATTTGGAAATTTCCGGTGAGGTGGGCGGCCGGAGGTCGTTAGGGTTGTCCGTTACGGTGGCCGCCGGCCATGCATGCCGGCCGGTGAGGAGGACGGTGAGGCCAGGTGGGGGAGACGCGTGGCTGTGGTAGTGGGGAAGGTTAACGCATGCACGCCACGTGGCCTGTGCGTGGCAGAGAGAGAGGGAAAATGGAGTGTGGCGTGGCGTGATGAAGTGTGAAAATGTGGGGTCCTTCCTCCTGCAACACGTGTACTGCTGAGACTATATAGCACTTGCTGGATTTTTCTGGATAATTCTAGATCCTTCTGGACTGAATCTGAAATGAATGGGCCTTGGCACTGATTCTATGGACAAAAAGCCCAAACGAAAATGCTGAACAAAACTTGGTTAATTGCAATTAACAAATGGTTAACGGAATTGGACATGGATAATGATGATTACCAATAGACTAATGGAATAATAAAATGCAAATGGATTAATGACAATGATTAATGGAAAAGATTAAAGCTAAACAAAAGTTAATTAATTCTAATTAACCTAAAAACTAATTAAATCCTATATTAAAATAAAAGCCTATATTAAAACTATTTCTACAAACTATTGTACTCTATTTTAAGAAACTAACTATTTATTTATTTATTAACAAGAAAATCTATCCTCTAAAAAAAATCTATTTACTTATTAAAGCTATTAAAACTATGGAAATTCTATTAAAATTCTATTAAGAGAAAATCTATTTATTAATAAAATAAAAATCTATATTATTTCTTAAAAAAACTATATTCTATATCTAAAAAAATATATCCAAAACTCAATTAATATTCTAAAAGAAAAATCTATTAATTCTATAAAATTCTATATTATCCTAAAATGATTAAAAATCTATTTAAAAAGAATTAAAACTATTAAAAATCCTAAAATGATTTAAAAATATTAAAACTATTTAAAATCTATTTAAATTCTAGAAAATACTAATAATATCCTATATTATTCTAAAAATGAGTTTAAAGCTATAAAATCTAAAAATGGTCAATAAAATCCAGAAAAATCACAACAATTTCCCGAGGGAACAAAAATAGCACCAAACGACACATAAGACCGCGAGAGCGCACCAAAATAGCCGGTAAAAATAAACGGGCACCGAAATATCCCAAAAATACGATTCTACCTATCTGAACTGATTAAAAAAACACCTGAAACACGAGACGAGAGCTGTGATCCCGATAAAATCAAAACAAATGAAAGATGCACTGTATGCGATATGCGGATGCGAATGCGGGAATGCGTCAAAACATAGAGACGGATACGGGACCCGGTTGGTCAAATTTTAGGGTGCAACAGCTGCCCCTATTCAAGCGTCTTGGACCTGAATGGTTGAAGAGCGCTCAACCTTCAAACATTCAAAGGTAGATGACGGTTGAATACAAATGGAACCCTGAAATTTGCCAACCGCAAAATAAACTGCGAAGCTGCTTGAGGAATAGCCTCCAATAAACTGAAGTTTGGTTGTCACGGCAACAACTGGTCAATTTTCTGATAAATTTTCTTCTCCTTGTCAACACCAATCACTTGTGTGACGCCACAAGTATTGGAATAATGCTTCAAAAAAGCAAACACCTTGATTCCCATCTCTCTCATGGGATCAAATCCGGTCAACTCACAGTTCACTGCGAACTTGAGGACAATTCTCCTGGGGAATTCTGAATTGAACTGCCTGGCACCTATTCTGACGAAGGTGGCAGCTTCAGAAGTTCGATATATGTCAATCTTTGTTGTTGTTTTTTTTCCGATGCTGACGTAACAACCAAATGAAGAATCACTCCGTTGGGGAAGACGAGAAGCTTAACCACATAACTCTGCAGGTGAACAAATTCGAAATCCAATAGGTAACCATCCTGGTTCATGTTTCGACATGCGTATGCTTGAGAATGATGCAATGCCCTATATGACATGGAAATGCTATACGTTCTGTTTGAAAATGCGATGCCCAGACGGCATGGATATGTTATATGTTTGTAAATGCAATGACTATATATGCAAATGCTAATGCAGGCTCGAGCTGCCAGAGGACACCAGGTCTGAAAACCACTGGGCAAAATAAATGCCGGAGGGAACATCAACTCTACTGGGGATGAACCAAAGTCACAGAATCATCTCAGCAAAATAAATGTTGGAAAAGGGAAACCAAATCCGCTGGGGATAATCGTTCTGCTGGAGAAATGGAAAAGCAACCCTGCTTGGCGACTTCACTAGGGAAAGAAAACAACTCTGCTTGGGGATGCTCCCTTCGAACCAATGGCAACTGATTGTGCTCTGCGGGGATTGACCCAAACTGGGATTGATTGCGCGCACGGCACACTGCTGGAAATGCCCCTACTATCAAGGATATCAATCTTGATCTGCTGAGGATACTCCCGATCCTACTCTGATACGGGGTAAAAATACAATCTCGACTCTTCTGGGGATAATAAGCAACTTTCATCTGCTAAAGAGTCGCAATTCTGATTTAACAACATCCACGAGGAATTCAAACATGAATCGGAGCACAGGTATCCATCGAGCTTCGTATCGGGAAACATGACAACATGCGAGTCATCGGGAATTACTGTGTCAAATACCTTTAGGTTTTTGTTTTTCTGGTTTAGGATAAACATGGATTATGTACACAGTGGAAGATATGGAAAATACTAGACGAGAACTAGCATTCAAGGTAGACTACCAGACGAGAACTGATAGCAAAATCGATTAAGAAATTGAACGAAAATTGATTTTTGTTTTGAACATCAGACGGGGCTGACTGGATAACAGACTGAGGCATAGACAACCAGGCGAGAACTGGCTGAAAGCTGACGTACACCAGACGAGAACTGGTAAACCACGTAGGTTAAAACACACGATGACCAGACGAGAACTGGTTACGCGACGTCGCGTACCAGACGAGAACTGATACAACACTTGAAGAAACGGTGACCAGACGAGAACTGGTTGCAATAAACTGCACCAGACGAGAACTGATGCTTACGATAAACTGTACCAGACGGGAACTGATGCTTACGGAAGGTGGGCCAGACGAGAGTTGGTTACCGGTTTGCCAGGCGAGAACTGGACTTTGGAAACGACAGGTTACTGACACGCAACAGGTTTAGACTGTAGGATAATGATCCAACGACAGCAAGGCCTTTTCGGAATGCCAGGGTTTTTTTATAAGGGTATTGACATGATTCCCCGATACTCAACTCCGGCTGGGGATAAACAGACTGGTTTGAACAACTTGCCCCAGTACACTCAGCTGGGGATAGAAAGACTGGCTTAAACAACTTGCTCCAGTACAATTCAACTTGCCCCAATTTAACTCTTGGGAATACTTGCTCTGAACAGCTTGCTACGAGCAGACTTCGAGAATACTTGCCCCGGTATCTGTACGACAACAGAATTCAATCTCCATTAACCCCTGTCAACCCAGTTGGTTTCAACACTCTCTGCGGTGACTTGCCCCTGAATGAGCGTTCTAGCGACTTAACCCGATCTGATTATCCACCTGAAGTATCTGCTTTCAAATCTCCACGCTCTGTATAATTGCCCCTGATTGGCTCTCGAGAAGACGTGCTTCTGATCAACTGCTTCTCAAATACACTGCCCCTAATCAACTGAAGCTTCGGGACTTGTCCTTAGACTAACTGATTCTGAACCTACTGGAATATAATGCCCCTGATTCACAGGTCTTCACAACATACACCATTCTGGTTCAAACTGCTGAATTACTCAGTCCTGCTCGATTATTCCCTGATGGAATTTCTCTCATGCCAATTACTAACCTGCAATTAAAAATCGTCTGTTCACGAATGGCAATCTTAATGCAGTGTTTATGCAGATTTTGAAAAAATTTGAGCTGTCACTCATTTATATGCATGATTGAGTGACGAATGAACCAAAGTTCAAACGTAGTGCTTACGTGGTCAGTGAAAAATACAACAAGGATGTGACTAGCAAGTCAAGAAGGAGTCAGGTTACTCAACCTTATCGTAATGCGCTTCAGACTAACCCTACCTCAATTAGGTCTTTTAAGGGTTGTATCATGGTCGGGTTCACGGTTCGTGAAACAAAGGATATTTGGCTCAAATTTTGATTTGTACCCACCCCTTCTACGTGATGATCTCCGATCCTAAGGTTCAGTTAACCTGGCACAAGCGCTCGCCTCTTCGAGAGGTATGCTGAATGGTAAGAACCACAATTAAGGAACTCACAAGAATTTTCGGAGTGATAGTTACTCCTTCTTCGCTTTCGGTGCCTGTATACACGACTTTGTGATTTGCTGGGGAAAAATTTCTATCCCTCTTTTTCATTCTTTTGATTCCCTAACTTTTGCCTGGACTGACTCCTTTTGAGTTCTTTTCGATTTTTTTTTCGATTTCTTTTGAAGTCCAGCGGGATGCCCTGATTTTTGCCTAAGTATTAGCTTTCCAGCTTTTTTGTTCTTTTTACTTAGCGGGCTTTCTTTCTTTCTTCTGGAACAAAGTCGTGTGACACTGGTTGTCTTGATTGCTCCGAAAGGATTGTAACTGTCTCACTCCTGATTGGTGAGGTTTAACCTCTTGAAAGGTATAAACTGATTGGTCCTCGAAAGACAACACTCCTCTGCAAGACTTGAACGCTCGGTCAAGCTAACTAACAACTACCCTGCCCCGGGTTAAGATGTGAGGGTTTATAAGTCCGAAAAAACTTCTACTTCCTGGCTCGAAGTGGTTAACAAGGGACTAACTCCTTATATCTCCAGTGTTTAGGGATTTGAAACAATGCCTTGTACGTCATCGGTACGGTCTTATCTGAAAGCCTACGATCATAGGTTATGAGTTTAGTTCGTCATCCTCCCTCCAATCTTTGCTAGTCACAGTGATAAAGTGGAGTGAGTAAAATGCAAGTGTCAGTGCAATGCAGTAAATGAGCGACAACGACATGATTAATTCAGAAAAATGCACAGTCACTTTATTATTATCACCATTCGAAACATACAATGTTTAAAAGCAAGTAGTAACTAACAGAAAAGAAACTACAAATGCAAATGATATAAAGGCCTGAGGACTGTCAATGCTGAGGCGCCTGCCTGTCTGAACCACTGGCTTTTGCTGGGGAATACTTTCCGAGTCTACGAGCTTAGACAGCTGAGTGGTTAGGGTGAACAAACAGAAATCCTTCTCGAAAGGAAATGCGATCCTGGTCAATCAACTGCTGTACTTTCGCCTGAAATGCTTTACAATCTTCCGTCGAATGCCCCGGAGAGCCACCATGATAACCACACTGAACGTGGGGATTATACCCAGGAGGGTAAGGTTCTGGAACTGGCTTAAGAGCTTTAGGTTCCGCCAAAGACTTCTGGATCAAAGATGGTAGCAACTGGCTATACGGCATAGGCACTGGATGAGAAGGAGCTTTCCTTCGTTCCAAGTTATTGCGAGGTCTACGCTGATTCTGACGCTGATTCTGATAACCTCGACCATGAGTTTGCTGCTTTGCAATGGAAGCGACATAAGGTTCCTGATAGGGTGCCCCAGGTACGGCTGTCTGTTCAGTATAACAAGCCACAGGAGGTACTGATCTATGATAAGATGAAGAACCAACAAAATTCACTGATTCGCTTCGAGGATATTCAACCTTTGGCATGACTGCGTTGATCACAACTTATTCTTCACTCTGATAGTCACAAGGATATTCAGTTTCACCAGCTTGATCATTTGGGGTAATCTGAATCTTCCGAATTCTTATGGAATACTCAAGGCGTTCTCCTAATGCTACCACGTCAGGGAAACTTATTGGAAGTCCGAGCAATCTTTTGAAGTACGGATCTTGTAGGGAATCCACAAACATGCTTGCCAGCTCTTGGTCTAACAGCGGTGGACGCACTCTAGCAGCAAATTCTCTCCATCTCTGAGCATACTTCCTGATAGGTTCATTGCTCTCTTGAGACAATTCTTGCAAATGCATGCGATAGGGAGCAATGTCTAGGTTATAATCGTACTGCTTCAGAAAAGCTCTGGCTAAATCCATCCATGACTGAATCTGATTTCTCTCTAACTGCATATACCACCTCAAAGATGCCCCAGTCAGACTATCTTGAAAGCAATGGATCATCAATTTGTCATCTCGCGCGAACGCAGTCATCCTTCGATAGAACATCATCAAATGCAGCTTCGGACAGCTATCTCCCGTGTACTTCTCAAACTTCGGCACTTTGAACTTGTAAGGCAACACCAGGTCAGGAACCAAACACATGCCTACAGCATCCAGGTTAACAACATCTTTGGCTTTCAAAGCTTTTATTCCTTCTTCCAACGCTCGGAGTCTTCTATCATTTTCAAGATCTCTTGGATCTACCATCCCGGCCATTGGAATATCTCTTCGGTAATTCATCACAGGGAAAACAACACCTTGATTGTTAACAGGAGGAAGATGCTCATTCCGGGCAACAAACTGCTCATGTCGACCTCGGTTCTCAACAAAAGGCTGTACAACTTGGTCTGCAGCAATGTTGTTCACTTGCGGGAAGTCTTCCATGGAATCATACAGAGGGTTGGACGCCATAGTGAACCCTGTCAAGGTATTGGGAGACTGGAAATTGCCTTCAGACATAGCTACTGATAATCTTCAGCTGACTTCAATGCTTGATTCTGCTCAAATCTACTCAACCCCTAGGTCGGTCTTCTGACAATCAACAGTTGCTCAATCCAAACTCCGGGTAATCACCTTCAGGAAACAAAGGCTGGATCAGAACTCTGGCTAACTGGAGGATGATATGCAATATGATGCAACACTAATATGCACATGATATGCAAGATGCAGCAAACAACGAGATCACAACCCCCACGCAATCTGAATACTACTGCGCTGCTGACGGAGAACGGTTGCTCTGAAGAGGAGACCAAAATAACGGGTAGGTTGGAAGTCAAGTTTCCTGCAAAAAAAAAAACCCCCCACTCACAGGTATGGACTTATATCTGACAAGGTACGGCATCCTATGCGGTCGTCAGCGTCACAGACTTTCAAAACTGACGATACGATTCCCAGAAGGAGTGGCATCATCAAGTCCTGAAGAGGCCTCACTTAGCTAACTTCCAAATGATCGGTTCCCAGAGTCGACAATCCAACTAACCAGCAACCCAAGCCACCCAAAGGGTGGGTCAAGAGGCCAACCAGAAGAACCTCGTCTGAGTGTAGATTTCGCGGGACACCAAGGGAAGCAAAGCATGCGGGCGCCAACTAATCTCTACTCTAAGTCTAAGGTGCACTCAAGCCCAAGTCCGGCTTCTCTCAATCGTAGAACACCCGTAATACCCCAACAGCAACAGATAATATCAATAAATAAGCCCCAATAGCCAAGCAAACAAGCGCTAGGATTGACTCTCTCTGAGGGGACGTTGGATCCCACATGCATGGGGAACTATCTGGCTATCCCCAGCAGAGTCGCCAGCTGTCGCTACTGCGAAAATCGGCGCCGGCTGACAGAAGAGTCGCCACCGTGCGTTATTTATCCCAACGGAGGGAAAGGAAATGCTCGAAGTAAACCTCGCAAAAAACGGGAAAAGGTATGGTCATCGCAACCAAAACCTGGGTTCGGGAGTCGGTTACGCAAGGGGAAGGTATTAGCACCCATCACGTCCGTCGTACTCGACGGGATCCACGCTTGCTTGGGTTGTCTAAAGGATGCAAAAACAATCTATCTACGGCTGCTAAATCTAAACGGAAGGGAATTGACTCGATAGAGCGTCGCACTCTATGCCTACGTATTCTCAAGAGAGAAAGTCAGAGTCAACGTAGTTCGGGACTATAGGGAAAATGGGCTCGCCAAGACCTCGCGTCTTGTGCCTACGTACTTCCATACTGCATGGAAGATCAGAGCTTTACGTAGTTCAGGCTAACTACGGCTAAACAGGGTATTCTCACACAGCAGTGAGAAAAACAATTGGTTTCACAGGGTCGGGAACCTATGGGCAAAACTATGGCTTGGTCTCAAATGCACTCGGGCAAGAGAGAAAAAGGGTAACAATTAGTCGTCAGCGGGAAAGTCTCGATCGCACAGCAGCGAGAGAACAGAAAGTTAGTCGTTAGTGTGCTCGCTAGGATATCGCATCCTATGCCTACATATCCTCGTCTGGTACGAGGAATCAGAGCAGCTGTAGTTCGGCTACTTCGGGACCACAGCTCAAATCTCGTTTTATTAACATTCTGAAAAATGATTACAATGATTGAATACTAAAAAATAATCTCCTAGGAAATACTATTCTATCCTATCCTGAAAAATCGAATGGAAAATAGCCCCCAAACAAGTGGGCTTCTAAACTATCCTAAAATGGTGTAAAAGAAAATCTATGAAAAAAATGTAAGCAAAAAAATATTACATCTAATATTTTTTCTCTTCTCTTTTTTTTCTCACACTATTTTTCCATGTATTTTTCTTTTCTTTCTTTAATACATCTTTTCACTATTTTTTCTTATTTCTTTATTCTTTTTCTCCTTTTTCACTTTTTCTTTCTTTATTTTTTCAAAATATTTTTCTAGATATATTTTTCTCCACTATTTTCTATATTTTTTTTTCACATATTTTTCTCCTTTTCCTTTTTCAAATTCTTCTTCCATATTTTTCACTATTTTTTATTCTTTCTCCCCATATTTTTCACTATTTTTATTTTTTCTTTCCATATTTTCTTTTCCTCTTTATTTTTTCTCAAAGATTTTCTTTTCTTTTCTTTTCCATAATATTTTCTTTATATTTTTTTTCTTATTCTAAAAACTAAACAAAAATAAAATAATAAAAAAAAAGGAAAAGAGAACAGGGGGAGTACATCAGCTATTACAGGGGTGTGGCTAGAGATTCGCTGGGCCCAAGGCCCAGCATCCACCAAAAACGTACAACACAGAGGGAGGTGTTGTGATGGAATGGAGGGGTTGCAATCAGCAATCGCGTTGGCCCAGCCCAATGACAAAAAAACAGAAAGAAACATTGGGCCCAAGAAGCCCAATCCCAACCCAGTCCATCTCCTTCTTCGTAACCCTAGCTTTCTCCTCACACTCACCGCCGCCGCCGTCTTCTCTCTCCTTCTCCTCCTCCAACTCCCTTCTCTCAGATCCTCTTCTGTCTCTCAATATTCTTCACTTCTCGTATCTTCCTTCAACCTTCAGACATTGATGAATCATCCTCTCTCGTAGTTCCCTTCAACCTTCAAACATTGATGAAGATTATGGAGGCGCGATGAACTTCCTGAAGAAGTTTGAGGAATACTGATGAACTGAGCGCGGTCTTCTGTAGATTTGAACGGTTGATGAAGATGATCTTCAAAGACTGGTGAAGAACTCATAGGCGTTCAGATGAAGAACATGAAACTTCTTGTGCGTTTCTGGTAAGGAGCGTCGAAGACAAAGATCTGGAAAACTACTGTTGACCTTCTTGAAGATGAGTTGAACACTTGAAGATCTGATTAATATCCATCAATCCTGATGAATGTCTGGAGATTTCTTGCGTGTTCTTGTTGTTGAACAATGAAGATCCATCGCGTTCTGGCGATTTCATGGAGATATGATGAAGAACCTTGAAGGTGTTTGTTGAAGTTTCATTCTGGAAATGTCTGTTGGTGAAGATCAGAAAGTGGAGAAATTGTTATCGGTGATATTGATTGGAGGAAAACGAATGTTCTTCGATGAACGAAATGAAGGCAGATCATGGATGAATCCAGTTCGTTGATGGGGATTGCTCGCTGATGATTATTGTTTGAGGAGATCTGGAAGGTTCTTGAGTGTTCTTCACTGATGATTTTCTGGATGATGATGATTGGAGACTCTGGTTCTGGAAATGCTTTGATCGGAGAGACGACGAAGACGAAGATTGATGGTTGAGGTTGAATGCTTGAAGTTTGTTGAACGGTTGAATCTGGAGGTTGATCGGAAGGGATGATCGGAGATTGGATGAGAAAGATGAAGGTTGATGGTTGATGATGGATGAGTTTGGTGACCGGAGAAGATGAGAGGAAAAGAGATGAATTCTGGAATTTTCTGGGTTGAGTTGGAGGCGTTCTTGCATCTCCGGTGGTAGCTTGAAGCTTCCGGCGGTATCTCCGGCAAGGGTGACGATTGTTGATCGGAGGAGAGATCAAAGGAAAAGAGTGAAAATGATGGATTTGGAAATTTCCGGTGAGGTGGGCGGCCGGAGGTCGTTAGGGTTGTCCGTTACGGTGGCCGCCGGCCATGCATGCCGGCCGGTGAGGAGGACGGTGAGGCCAGGTGGGGGAGACGCGTGACTGTGGTAGTGGGGAAGGTTAACGCATGCACGCCACGTGGCCTGTGCGTGGCAGAGAGAGAGGGAAAATGGAGTGTGGCGTGGCGTGATGAAGTGTGAAAATGTGGGGTCCTTCCTCCTGCAACACGTGTACTGCTGAGACTATATAGCACTTGCTGGATTTTTCTGGATAGTTCTAGATCCTTCTGGACTGAATCTGAAGTGAATGGGCCTTGGCACTGATTCTATGGACAAAAAGCCCAAACGAAAATGCTGAACAAAACTTGGTTAATTGCAATTAACAAATGGTTAACGGAATTGGACATGGATAATGATGATTACCAATAGACTAATGGAATAAAATGCAAATGGATTAATGACAATGATTAATGGAAAAGATTAAAGCTAAACAAAAGTTAATTAATTCTAATTAACCTAAAAACTAATTAAATCCTATATTAAAATAAAAGCCTATATTAAAACTATTTCTACAAACTATTGTACTCTATTTTAAGAAACTAACTATTTATTTATTTATTAACAAGAAAATCTATCCTCTAAAAAAATCTATTTACTTATTAAAGCTATTAAAACTATGGAAATTCTATTAAAATTCTATTAAGAGAAAATCTATTTATTAATAAAAGAAAAATCTATATTATTTCTTAAAAAAAACTATATTCTATATCTAAAAAAATATATCCAAAACTCAATTAATATTCTAAAAGAAAAATCTATTAATTCTATAAAATTCTATATTATCCTAAAATGATTAAAAATCTATTTAAAAAGAATTAAAACTATTAAAAATCCTAAAATGATTTAAAACTATTAAAACTATTTAAAATCTATTTAAATTCTAGAAAATACTAATAATATCCTATATTATTCTAAAAATGAGTTTAAAGCTATAAAATCTAAAAATGGTCAATAAAATCCAGAAAAATCACAACAATTTCCCGAGGGAACAAAAATAGCACCAAACGACACATAAGACCGCGAGAGCGCACCAAAATAGCCGGTAAAAATAAACGGGCACCGAAATATCCCAAAAATACGATTCTACCTATCTGAACTGATTAAAAAAACACCTGAAACACGAGACGAGAGCTGTGATCCCGATAAAATCAAAACAAATGAAAGATGCACTGTATGCGATATGCGGATGCGAATGCGGGAATGCATCGAAACATAGAGACAAATACGGGACCCGGTTGGTCAAATTTTAGGGTGCAACACTAGGGTGCTGCTCCAGACCCTTTCGTATTGGGTTAACTTCCGGTACACTCTGTCGAGATCCTGTTTCTTGGTTGTCAACACGCCATGTACTGACTTCAGGTCCAACCCCAGACGTTCCCGAGCATCAGTTTCTTTGGTCAGGTTGGAGCCTAGACGGTTGATCATCTCAGTCTGCTTCTTGTAGGTATAAACATCTTCACTTTTCTTACTCCGAAGCTGAGCGATCTCTTTCTCCAATTCTTCGTTGGCCTTTCGTAGCTCTTCCTTCTCTTGGAGTACCAGGTTGAATTTCTGAATATCAACTGTGGTAGGCTCTTTGTGCACCGGAGTATACAATGGTTCCACAGCAGGAAAGGGCATTAGAAACTTGGCGGCTCTCTCTCGAACCCAAGTCACATACGGATCAAAGGCCTTGTTGTTGCTTTTTCCTAGTAAGACTTTCCCCTTTTGGTGAATTTTTCTCCAAGTATTCTGTACCTTGACCAAAGTGTCACCTTTAAGCAACCCTGTGAGATACAGAGATTCCTGTATCTCTTCCTCTTCAGGAGGACCTCGTAGTGCATACCCAAATTGTCGTACCAGCAGAGATGGATTGTAGTTGATACATCCATTCCTTCCGACCAGGGGGACGTTAGGAAAGCCGCAACAGCTATACATAATATCTTTGCCCAGCAGATCTCTATCAAACCAGATAATATTGTCAGCAGTCAAACCCATCAAACGTGCAGACCAGGGTGAAGACTCAGCAGAATCAATGAACGGCCCTGACTTAGGAAGATGGCTAGCAAACCACTTATACAGTAAAGGAGCACAATATGCCACGTTCTTTCCCTTTCTGTTTTCATTCTTGCTGTGAACTGAATGGTAGACGTCTCCGAGGAGAGTGGGTACTGGATTCCCGGAGGCAAATATGTGGCAAGCATCCATGCTTATGAAGTCCGGATGACTTGGGAATAGCACGATCCCATAAATGCAAAGGGCTAAGAAGGCATTGAATACATCCCAGCGACCCTTCTCGGCAAACTTTTGGGCTTTTTCCATCAGGAAATGCAAAAGGAAACCATGAACTCCGATCTTTCTGGATACCATCCCTTCTAATTCAGACTCATCTACATGCAGAGCGTCAGTCAACTTACTCAATTTGGGTTCACCCTCAACACGGTAGTAAGGCATTTGATTCATCAAAGGCACCCCCAACAGGTCAGAGTACTCCTCCAGGGTCGGAGCTAGGACATAGTCGGGAAACACAAAGCATCTGAGTTGTGGGTCGTAAAACTGTAGCAGAGCATAGAGGCCATTCAACTCGTACGTAGGAAGCTTATACACAATACTCAGCAGTCTCCCATAATTCTGTCTGAAACTTTCCATCACTATCTTATCAGCCAAAGAAATCAAAGCTCGCAATTCTCGGATGTCAGGTGTTGGTAGCTTGTAAGCCACAGTCTTCTTCAGAGATGCCAAATCTGCCATGAGGATCAAGATCACTAGAACCAGGGGAGAAATATGCACCTGCAACACAGACACACGTTAATGACATGCAAATGAGGATGCAAACAATGCAAAATGCAATCATGCAGCATGAGATCAAGATGATTGTGTTGTCGAGGAGATGAAGGCTCTGTATCAACAAAACCACAATACTGCTCTGTCAAGAACAAACATATCTCTGATGAGAAGAAACCCCTGATACCAGACCATAAATCTGCTCTATCAAGAACACACATATCTGATGATGAGAACCTCTGATACCAACAAAACTGATTCGCTATCAAGAAAACCAGGTAATCTGAAGGTTAAGGTTTCCTACAACAAACCCGACCCTGCTCACAGGTATGGATCTAATCACGAAAAAGGTTCGGCATCCTATGCGGTCATCAGCGTCACAGACTTTCAAGAAACAATGATACGATACCCAGGAGGTGTGGCATCATCATCTCTTGAAGTGGCCTCACTTAGCTGAATCCCAAATGATCGGTTCCCAGAGTCGACAATCCTCAGATCCGACAGCCCCTCGAGTCCAAAGGACCGATAGGAAGTCATCAAAGAGAACCTCTTCTGAGTGTGGATTACATGGGAACTGATGCAAATAAGGCAAGCACGTCCTCCACTAACCCACTCTAATACTATGTAGCTCTCAAGCCTGGGTCTGGCTTCTCACTCATCAGAATTCCCCTCCCACAACAGTACAGATAATCATATCATACTGAAAATAAAGTGCGGGAAATAAAATGCGATAAATAATCACAACCCAATAAGTAATCATACAAGCGCTAGGATTGACTCTCGCAGGGGACGTTGGATCCCCAGATTGACTCGCATAAGGGACGTCGGATCCCAGGAAACTATCATGTCCCCAGCAGAGTCGCCAGCTGTCGCTACCGCAAAAATAAGGTGCCGGCAAAACAGAAGAGTCTCCACCTTTCGTTATTTATCCCTCAGAACGGGAAAGGAAACGATCAGAAAAACCTGACGAAAAGGTATAAGACAAGGTCGTCGCAAGCATTGTCTGGGTTCGGGAGTCGATTACGCAAGGGGAAGGTATTAGCACCCCTCACGTCCATCGTACTCGATGGGATCCATGCTTGTTGTGTTTATCTGACGGGTTGGTTTACTATCTACCTATCAAGGCTGGTCTGAAAAGAAAAGAAAATGACTCGGCAAAGCGTCGCACTTTATGCCTACGTATTCTCATCAGAGAATGAGAAATCAGAGTCAATGTAGTTCGTCTAACTACGGGTAACGGGGAAGGTGGCTCGCCAATACATCATTATTGTGCCTACGTACTCTCAACAGGTATGAGAGATCAGAGCTTACGTGGTTCGAGATAATACGGATTACGGGAGGTCAGATTCATCTGTTTTATCAAGTAGGGTTAACAAGCAGTTCCAGCAGTTTGGCATATGCAGCTCGACCCTTGGAGACTTAGGCGTTACCGTTTGTGGTAGAACTGGGAGTTAACGACACTCTTTTCTTCAGGAAATCTTCCTTTGAATTATGGGCCCACGGGGCAAAAAGGTTTGAAGTTTGTTTTCTGTCTTTTACGGAAGAACTGTTTTTTAGTTGTCTGTAGTTTGTACAGCACTAGAGACTATGACCCGGGAACGAATGCGTCGCATATCGTCCAAAGGACGTATACTAAACATTCTAAACGATTGAGAGGAGGCCACTCAATTATCATTACCCAAGTAGCTTAAGGCTCGTATCACGCTTATACTAACTGGCCTTTATTACGTTTTTTACTGTTGTTTTGAGATGAGAAGAGAAGAAAGGACTCTACAGGGAGACTATCAAGCATCCTACTGTTGTCATGCCAAGGATTCATCCTATGGTTGAGGTTTGAAACAGGGAACTCCTAGAAGTTATCATGCATAGGTTTCAACCTAAAGTTCTAATCATCACTTCCTTATCAAAGGAAGTGAGATTCCTATGAGATCATATCAAGGATAAACCGAAACAGATAAAGCATCAGCTTAAACAGTAAACAGTAAACGACTGTAAAATGCATGCAATGCAAGTGAGGGAGGAAATGTGTGTGGGGCATCAGCCTCCACAAGCTCGTCTCGACCTCAAGCCAGATATGAAAAACTGCAATCATACAGGAAAAATAAAATGCCATCAAGCAAATCCCAAACCACATAGGCAAGGGAGCAGGGCTCTACCGAATACCCGCAAGCAAAGCCATACAGTAAAAGTACAAGCAGAGGGAGTAACTCAACCTCTAGTGCAATCATGCCCCTAGCTTAACACAATCTAAACATGAACTTATTCTAATGCATCAAGCAGATCAAACAAGCCATATCAATACAGTTGCACAGAAAGCAAACAGACAGGAAAGAAAGCAAATCAACAGCTTCCACAACTTCACAGCAAAGCAATCCTCTGACAGCAGATCAGTCCTCAGTCTATAACTGTTCTTCGAGGCTTTCATCTTCAATGGCAAATATCAACTTGCTTCTTCAAGCTTTCAATGCATCAAACACAAGTATCAACTTGTTCTTCACCTTCTTCATGCTTCAGCTTCAATGGTAGTGTTCAAACAAAGGGGAAATGCAACCTCTAGCATCCTCAATCTTCTAGCAAGGAACTCCATCCTCTAACAAGGGAGAAAGATTCATCTAACAAGAGCAAGGTGGGGATAGGGAGAAGCAAAGTGAAGACCAAAGGTCACCTCTAAGCACTCCACCATCAAAGAAAGGAACCCTCAAAGGTTCTACCAACTTGTGAAGAGCCACACATCCTACCAAAGGAGGGATGAGGCCTTCTCAAGGGGACCTTACATCATAGGTAGGAATGGAAGTGATCAACACCTTCCATGTTTCATGAAGGAAGAAAATCTATTCTAAGAGATCTCCCTAAAAACCCTAATCCTTAACCCTAAACAAACTACACCAAAGGGAGAGAAATCTTCAAGTCCAAGCTCCACCATGCATTCCACAGCAGCCCACACAAGTCTTCATCAACATCCAAAAGCAAGAGAAGCAAAACCCTAGTCTAAGGGAACTAATGAAGTCATTCTAGTTGAGTTAGCAAGTTAGGATCACTTAAAACCTAGTACTAAAGTTAATTCTAACTAAAATACTAAAATCAATTATAAAATTCTACAAAAATAACTATGGGAACCTATGTCAGTCATGACTCTACCATGTTAATTCCAGAGATCAAATCCTCAAATAAGACCTAGAAATAAATTCTACACTACAAGGTACTAAACTTAAAACCTAAAAGGGAGCACCTAAGGTTTCAACCTAAAAACAACACCTAATTTCATCACAAAAATGTGAGAAAAATACTATGGGAGAATACATGTCTAAGCTAATAACACACAAAAAATCAAGCAAAAACTCATCACCAAATGATCAAACTAAAATCATCAAACAGAGGTATCAACCATGGTAATTTTATTATCAAATAAAATGTAAAAAATGCACATAAAATAAAAATGCATGATTTTCCTAATACTTTTATTCTATAAAATTTTAGATTCAATCATGAATCAGGGGGAAAAAACCTGGAATTAATTGACCTATGTTTCTATTTTTAATGAATTATTATCAAACTAATATGAAATGAAGAAAATAAAAGAAAAACAAATGAAATTAACCAAAGATGCGTTGCAAATAGCAATTGTAATCAGTTCAAATCCTTGGGTTGGGCCAGATGGGAGGTGTGAATATCAATCCAATCACTAAGCCCATTCACTTTAATTAAATGAAATGGTGCGTATCAATGAAGAAGTCCAAGTCTGACTTTCAAAACCAATTGTGGCCGTGTGTTTGGGTTACTTGGTCAAGCTTCAAAGATGATCCAACGCTCACAGTTCATCTTCCTCATTCAAACATTCAGACATGGAGGGAAACCAGACGGTGGCCTGAGCAGTGGCACCACTGTCTTCTCCAGTGAAGACAAATACACAGGTCATCAAAAATCACATAACCATACATCATCTTGTCCAGTTTTTAATGTTGATCATGAATCTAACCTTAGAATCATCTAACTCTCTATGGATTTTCAAACCCGATAGCTATCCCAAAATACACCTCAATCTTAAATCTCATCAGAACTTCAATTAAATGCACAGAAATAATCCTCATCTCATGGTGATCATCTTACACTATACAATCTTGATTATCAATCCAAGAATCTCTAAAATTCAGCCTCAACAGAAATTGGTCATCATCCTAACTTGTCTCTATTCCATGAATTAATCATCTCAAATCCATCTACACATTGCAAGGATCCTAACCACCTATAGATATCTATCTATCTCCTCCTAAATTATGCATAGGGATGAAAAGTACCAACCTGAGTTCAGAGGTGTAACAAATGTAGTTCTTGATTACTTCAACCTCCAAGATGACGCAAATACACTCCAAAACACCTTCTAAAGCCAATGTAACCTTCAATTTCTCTTGATTTGGCCTGGAACTCAGAACTCGATTTCTAGTTGCAGCTCTGAATTTTCAATGGCTCTCTCTGCTACCAGCTTCAAACTCTTCCAAAAAAATGGCTGAACACACTCAACAACTTATATAGAACTCATTAGAATCATCTAGAACTTTCTCAAAGCTTCAGAATGAGAAATTGGATTTTCAAATTCTCCTTAAAATGTCATTCATGACAGTCACGATTCCCTCTCTGTTTTGGCCTCAGCAAGCTTGCATTCAACTTCTCATGAGATATTGAACATGAATGGTGGTGATTCTCCCCTTGTTTCAATCCAATGGCTCATGTTTGATATGTTACTTCATCATGAAGAAACAAATAAAAAGGGCATGATATTGGACTCAAATCAAAATTCTAATATTGCCAAAGTTTCCAAAATGCCTTTTCCATTCAAAAAATGATATTATGTTGCTTCATTTGCACACAAAATGATTTATTTGAATTTTTGGTCATTTATGCCTTTTTAATTCTTCCTTTTTCACCATTTCTTGAACCAAGTCTCTCCTTGAGCCATTTCAATGCCTCCTTGATACATTGTCAAGGTTAAAACCCCATTTTGAGCAACTTTCAAGTTGAACAAAATCTCATTTGAGATGTCTAAGTTGGTGAAAATGACCTATAACCAAAAATGACCCATAATCACAACTTCCCAAAATACCCTTGACTTGTCAAAGCCATAAATTGAGTTCTACAAATCCTATCAACGACTTATAGTATTATCTAGAAAGCTAAGAGAATAAGGAACAACATTCATGTTGACCAAAAGTTCATAGGAATCATCCTTCTTGGGCAAAAGTGTCATGCAAGTTGGGTAACTTTCACGCTCCAAATTCACATTCCTCAGATGACTTGTAACTTGTTTGGCTCATAACTTGAGTTCTATAAACCCTATCAAGGACTTACAGTACTCAAATTAAAGCTAAGACCATGCTCTAAAACAATCATGTTGGGGTCAAGATGAGATGACAATCATATCTTGAGTTAAATTGCCTTGAAGACAAGGGTCAAACTAGGGGATTTTACACTGTCAAGTCTTAGAAACCCTAGCTTGAAACTTCTCAAACTCTTCAATCATGAGGAGTTAACCTTGGAATCATCTTTATAAAATCTCAATGTATCAATCCATGATCACATGGCTCTTGAATTAAGTCTCAACTTCCTTCAAATCATCAGTTTACTTAAGGTTGACCCAGTCAAACCCTAATTGCACCACTCATGGCTGAGTCTTCTTAATCTTGTACAATGACCTGTCTAGGCCTCAAAGTGATCTTCAACACTTTTTATGAGCTCTCTCAAGACCTCAAGTCCCTCTTCATGGCTTCAGAATCATTTGGTGATCTTCCCATAACTCTCAAGTTAGGAGACACACACTCTTGGTTTCAATCACTCTCTCTGAGGGTCTTTCAACTTCTTTGACAAGGATATCAACCCTTGAGCACCTGAATAACCTTCTTAGCTAGCTTCATAGTCTTGTATAGCCCTTGATTGGTAATCATACCTCTTGGTCTCCTGCATACATGTCAATGAAATGCAAATGATAATGCTAATGTGCATGAAATGAAACATAAGCTAGGTAAAGAAATGTTGGGCAAATTTTGGGGTGCAACACTCGGGTAAAACAGTTGAGCAAACATGTGTTCCCTTTTAGCTCGAACTATGTTTGCCCTGATCTTTCATACCAGATGAAAGTACGTAGGCACAAGACGCGATGTCTTGGCGAGCAACCTTCCCCCCTTTTTCACCCGTAGTTAGTCGAACTACGTTGACTCTGACTTCTCACTCAAGATGAGATACGTAGGCACAAAGCGTCGTTGCTTTGCCGAGTCACTTCTTTTTCTTCTGTCCTTAAGCCTGTAGTTAGATAATTTCAATCACCCTATTAGATAGACAACAAGCATGGATCCCATCGAGTACGACGAACGTGAGGGGTGCTAACACCTTCCCCTTGCGTAACTGACTCCCGAACACGAGATTTGGTTGCGATGACCTATCTTATTCCTCTTTTCGTTAGGTTTTCTCTAAGCGTTTCCTTTCCCTCTCTTGGGATAAATAACGCACGGTGGTGACTCTTCTGTCATTGCCGGCCTCGATTTTCGCAATAGCGACAGCTGGCGACTCTACTGGGGGCAGAAATATTCCCTATGCGAGTCAATCCTAGCGCTTGTTTGTTTATCTTTTTGGGTGTGTACATATGTGCCTTATCTTTACTTTCCCGCATTTATTTTTAGCATCATATATCATATTGTTGTGCTGTGGTGAAGGGATTGTTTCATTGAGAGATAAGCCAGACCCAGGCTTGAGTATAGACTTAGCATTAGAAGTGGAGATTAGTGGTGAGGCTGTATGCTTTGCATGCACCAACTAGCCATGAAATTCGTGCTCAGACGATGTTCTCTTTGACGATTTTCTTTTTGACCCTTTGGGCTCGAAGGAATTTTGGATCTGAGGATTATCGACTATGGGAACCGATCATTTGTGAGTCAGCTAAGTGAGGCCTCTTTAGGAGATAATGATGCCAAACCAGAAATGGTGAACGTATCATCATTTCTAGAAAGTCTGTGACGCTGATGATTGCATAGGATGCCAAACCTTGTCAGTGGATAGGTCCTTACCTGTGAGGGGGATGGGGTTGTGCAGGAAACTCTAGCCTTCAGATTATCCGGTTCTTTGCAGTTTGGATTCTTGATACCAAGGGGTTCTAGTATCAGTGTTTGGTTATGACTAAAGCGAAGCGCCGGTCTTCTCAAACTACAGCACAACAATCTTGATCTCTTGTTTGCATGTGCATTTGAATTTTCATTTGCATTTCATTAACATGTATCTATGTTGCAGGTGCATTTTTCCTCCTCGATTCTAGTGATCTTGTTCTTGTTCTGACATGGAGTCTTTGAAGAAGATAGTTGCCTACAAACTCCCTTCTCCTAACATCAGTTCCCTATGAAGTTTGATTGCTTCATCAGATTAGAAAGTGAGAGGAGAGTTCAAGGAATCTTATGGGAAGTTACTCAGCTTGGTGTGCAAACCTTCAGTGTTCGAGTTGAGTGGCCTATATGCTCTGCTACAGTTTTATGACCCGCAGTTGAGATGTTTTATTTTTCCTGACAATGTCCTGGCACCGACCTTGGAAGAGTATGCTGCATTGCTAGGAGTTCCAGTATTGGATCAGATGACTTTTTACCATGAAGATGCTAAGCCTGATCTAGCTAGGCTTGCTGCAATTCTTCACCTTGATGCCTCAGAGTTCTCAGGAAAATTGACCAAGCTAAATGGAGTGTATGGGTTTCCTCTACCTTTTCTGGTTGACAAGGCTTTACAGTTCACAAAGGACGACTGTTGGATTATATTCAATGCCATTCTCACTCTATGTATATATGGTATCATCTTGTTTCCTATTTTGCCAGACTTTGTGGATACATATGCCTTCTATATCATCGCTTCAGGGAATCCAGTGCCAACGCTGTTAGGAGATGTTTAGCATTCTATCCATTACAAGAACGAAAAGCGGAGGGGTAAAAATGTTTCTTGCTGTGTGCCCATGCTGTATAGGTGGTTCTTCAGTCACCTTCCGAAGACAGGTCCATTTGTTGCTACTGTCGGCACCTCAGATTGGTCTGCTAGGTTAATGGGTTTATCTGCAGAAAACACTGTATGGTTTGATCGAGATATACTTGGCACTGAAATCATATATAGTTGCAGTGGTTTTCCGAATGTCCCGTTGGTCGGAAGGAAGGGTTGTATTAACTATAATCCCTCTTTGTTGATTATACAGTTTGGATATGCTTTGAAGAGTCCTCCTAAGGAAGAAGAGATATAGGAATCTCTGTATCTCACAAGCTTGCTGGAAGCTGAGACTCTGGTAAGAATAGAGTATGCATGGAGTAACATTCACATGCGAGGTAAGACATTTCTAGGAAAGAGAAACAATTGAGCTTATGACCCTTACATGGTTTGGATCAAGGATAGAGCTGCTAAGTCTCTGATGCCATTTTCCTCA
This sequence comes from Lathyrus sativus, assembly GCA_963859935.3. NCBI lineage: Eukaryota > Viridiplantae > Streptophyta > Magnoliopsida > Fabales > Fabaceae > Lathyrus > Lathyrus sativus. Next base: position 281,508,572 of record OZ012736.1, read on the forward strand.
GTTGCGCCTTTGTACCCCATCATGATTGAAGAACCCACTACCGTGGATATTCAGAAGTACAACCAATTGTTGCATGAGAAAGAAGAGTTGAAGAAAGCAAATGAAGAATTAGAGAAAGAAATCACTCAACTCCAAAGCGAGAAGATTGATGTTGTCCATGCCTTCAAGAAGCAGACTGAACTTTTTAACAAGCTAGATACGGACTTGACGAAGGAGACTAGCGCCATAGAACGCTCAGGCCGGGATTTAAACGCTGTCAGTAGTGTGCTTGCTACCAAGAAGAAGGATCTGGACAAGGCTTACTTGGAGATTTCTAAGTTTGAATCACTGTGGAACGCCACGCTCACTAACAACAAAGAGCGCGAGGACAAGCTGAAACAACAGATCGCCAAATTGAAGATTCAGATTAAAGCAAAGGATGAGAAGCTTTCGATGGAAGAATCACTCAGATATAACAGTGAGCACAGATTGAGCAAAGCTATTGCAAACTTGGAGGATTGTCGATTGAGAGCGGACACCAAGAGGTGCAGACTTGAGGCGTGCTTTGGAGAGGGAGCCTTGGAAGACCACATTGATAGTCTCCAGCGCACCATTAGTCGGCGAGAGCTACTCATACAGGGTCTACTTACCAGACCAGATCATCTCGAAACGCGAAAGCTGCTAGAGGATTTTCGGTCTCGACACTCAGCTTGATTGTCTTTCTTTGTATCTTGTTGTTTTGCTTATGTATTGACCATCACCAGGCTTGTTGATTAAGGTCATCTCTATTTGTACTCAGTTGATGTATGTACATTGTCTATTGGCCAGTTATTATATGAGGAGTTATTATTCTGTTCGCTTGTCTGTGGGGTTTTTCATGGTCGTTTCTTCTTCTGGAAACTAGAATCGAGGGGGAAATCTCCCTGTTGCATATATACATGTCTGCATTTAGCATCCTTTTCGCATTGCAGATGCATCGGAACTGTTTTCTTATCTTTTGTCTTCATTTAGTTTGTTTCAGGATTGCTGATAATACAAATCACCGGTACACGACTAGAGGAAGACAGAAGAGGATCATGGAACAGATGTAGGAGCAGATGCAGGAAATGAGAGATAGAATGGCTCAATTTATGGAAGTTATGCCGACTGTAGCTAGTGGACAAGACCAGCTCAGGACCTTGGTGCAACCTCTGATTGCACAGGTTGACAACGACGATGTCTTACATGGAGGGACTGCTGCCAACCAACCTCTTGTTGAGACTCAGCACGCTAACAATATTATCCCCATTGCTGGCAGAAATGGAAATGGCAATGGTGCTGGAAATGGGAATGCAACTGGGAACGGTAATGGTAATGTTGGCGGAGGCAACACTAACACTGGATTTGGTAACATTGGAATTGGTAATGCTGGAATTACTGGTCAAGGCAATGTGTATGGGCCTGAAGCTAACGGTGTTATTCATGGCAACTTGAATCAGCAGTTGTTTTCGGACAGACATGATGACATCTTCTCAGTGAGAGATTTTGGTGGTGAAGTGCCTTTTGAGACTAATAGAAGATTCAAGTGGTTGGAAGACAAGATAAAGAGCTTTGAGAGTCAGAACTCTATGGGCCTTGATATGGCCAACCTTGGGCTTATTCCTGACCTAAGGATACCGCAGAAATTCAAAGTCCCTGACTTTGATAAGTACAAGGGTACTGCATGTCCTAGATTTCACTTGCGCTCGTATTACAGGAAAATATATGCTTCTTCAGACGATGAAAAACTGTTAATACACTTTTTCCAGGACAGTCTGTCCGGTCCTTACCTTGAGTGGTACATGGGATTGGAGCCTACCAATGTCCGTAGCTGGAAGGATTTGGCTGAGGCATTCATGAAACATTACCAATACAATAGTGACCTTGCTCCAAACAGGGTTCAGTTGCAAAATCTTACCCAGGGAAGTAACGAATGCTTTAAAGAGTACGCCCAATGGTGGCGCGAATTGGCTGCAAGAGTTCAACCTCCGATGCTGGAGCGTGAGCTGATCGACATGTTCGTGGCTACTTTATTCGGCATGTATTATGAGAAGCTTATCAACTGTATGTCTGGCAGCTTTTCTGACATGATAATCACCGGGGAACGCATAAAGAATGGTATCAAAATTGGGAAGATTCAAGCAGGCGAAGGATCCTCAGCTGGAGGAGGAGGAAAGAAGGTCTTTGGCAACAAAAGGCACGAGGGCGAAACCAACGCAGTATCTAATTTTCAAGGAAGATGGAGAAGTCAGCCTCATAATCAATATCATCAACAATGGGTCGCTAGCATTACGATCCCTGTACCACAGCAACAACATGTAGCACCCCAAAATTTGCCTAACCTTGCTTAACCTAGCTTGTGTTTCGTTGCATTCATTTTAGCATTTTCATTTGCATTGCATTGACATGTATGCAGGAGATCAAGAGGTATGACTACCAATCAAGGGCTACACAAGGCTGTGAAGCTATCTAAGAGCCTTATTCAAGTGTTGAAGGGTTGATATCCTCGCCAAAGAAGTTAAAGATTCTCAGAGAAAGTGGTTGAGGCCAAGTGTGTATATCTCATAACTTGAAAGTTATGGGAAAGTCATCAGATGATTTTGAATCCATGGAGTTGGACTTGAAGCCTTGAGAGAGCTCATGAGAAGTGTTGAAGATCATTTTGAAGCCTAGACAGGTCATCATGTGAAGGATAAGAAGCTGCTACCAAGATTGATGCAACTAGGGTTTCATCTAGGCAACCCTAGGTTAACTGATGATTTAAAGAAGGTTGAGACCTATTTCCAAGGCCATGTGATCATGGATTGATGTCTTAATATGCCCAAGGGATTATTCCAAAGTCAACTCATCATGAATCAAGAGTGTGAGGAGTTCCTAGGCTAGGGTTGCTAAGCTTGACAGTGTAAAATCCTCTGGTTTGGTGCCTAATTCAAGACCAAATAACTCAAGATGGGATTTTCATCGTGTCGCTTACGCGAAAATAAGGTGCCGGCACAACAGAAGAGTCGCCACCTTTCGTTATTTATCCCTCGGGGCGGGAAAGGAAACGATCGGAAAAACCTGACGAAAAAAGGGTAAGACAAGGTCGTCGCAACCATTGTCTGGGTTCGGGAGTCGGTTACGCAAGGGGAAGGTATTAGAACCCCTCACGTCCGTTGTACTCGACGGGATCCACGCTTGTTGTGTTTACTTGGACGGGTTGGTTTTATCTATCTACCTATCAAGGCTGGCTCCAAACAGAAAAGAAACTGACTCGACAACGTAGTTCGACCTACGACGGGTTATGGGGAAGGTAGCTCGCCAACACATCAGTATTGTGCCTACGTACTCTCAACATGCATGAGAGATTAGAGCTTACGTAGTTTGGGACACTACGCATTATTTCCTGTCTTTTACGGAAGAAGTGTTTTTTATTGTGTTTGCAATCTCAATCGCACTAGAGACGATGAACTGAGAGTGAATGCGTCGCATGTCACCCAGAGGGTACCATACTAAACATCCAGACTGTGGAAAAGAAACTCTCCCACAATCCTTTCTCAGATAGCTTAAGGCTCGTAACGTACGAAAGAAATCATTCATGATTACTGTATCTTAAACTGTTTTGAGATGAGAAGAGAACAGGCCCAACTAGGAGGGAGACTATCAAGTCCTACTGTTGTCATGCCAAGGATTCATCCTATGGTTGAGGTTTGAACAGGGAACTCCTAGAAGTTGTCATGCATAGGTTTCAACCTACAGTTCTATCATCAATTCCTTATCAAAGGAAATGAGAGTCCTAAGGGATCATGTCAATGATACACCAAAACAGACAAAGCATCAGCTTAAACAGTAAAATGCATGCAATGCAAGTGAGGGAGGAAATGTGTGTGGGGCTTCAACCTCCACAAGCTCATCTCAACCTCAAGCCAGAATGAATAACAGTAATCATACTGAAGGTAAACAACATGCTATCAAACAAAATACAGTAAACTGCAATCATACAGAAGAAATAAAGGCATGCTATCAGGCAAAACAAACCACATGGGCAAGGGAGCTGGGCTCTACCGAATACCCGCAAGCAAAGCCACACAGTAACAGTACAAGCAGAGGGAGCAACTCAACCTCTAGTGCAATCATGCTCCTAGATTCTCCTTAGTCTAGATATGGACTTATTCTAATGCATCAAGCAAGTCACACAAAACACATCAATACAGCAAAGAAAAAGATAAAAAAGTAGATCAACTCCTCTCTCAACTTCAAGCTTCAGCTCTTCCAACAGCAACTCAGTCTTCAGACTTCCATCACTCTTGACAAATATCAATTTGCTTTTCCAGGTTTCAACCCTTTAACATAAGTTTCAACTTATCTTCTTCTTCAAGCTTCAGCTCCTTAATCAGCTCCACCTTCAGGCTTCACTGTTAACCACAAGTATCAACTTGATCCCTTCAGGGTCTCCAAGTATCAAAGTAAGTATCAACTTCCTTTGTTCTTCAAGCTTCAGCTCTTCAGAATCTCAAATGAATCCTCTTCCTAAGTATCAACTTAGTCTTCAAGCTCTCTTTGCTTTACCAGTCTCAACTTGGTCTTCTCTTCCTGAAAGCTTCATCTTCTCAGAGTAATCTTTGATCACTTAGAAGTATCAACTTCATCCTTCAGTCTTCAAGCCTCAGCTCTTCATTCAATCTTTACTGGATCTTCATGGGGTCTTCAAGTATCAACTTGCTCTTGTTGCTCTTCAAGCTTCAGCTGGAATGGCAATGCTCAAGGATTCATCCTCTTCCACACTCTTCAATGAAGTCTTCATCTTCACACTCAAGCTCAACATCTCTCAAGATACTCAAACCAGAAGAAATCACTTAACTGGATAAGCTAGGATATTAAACTACTTATTGACCACCAAAGGTGACCTATAAGGGTTCAACATCAAAGGAATGATTCCCTCAAAAGTTCTACTTCCTAGGTACCATCACTTATCCCTCCAAAGGAGAGAGGTGAATACCATGGAAGGACTTGGAATCATGGGGAAGAATGGAGGTGAAAGATACCATCCATGTTTGAGAAAGAAGTTAACTAGGTCTAAACTCTTCCTAATCCCTAACCCTAAAACAACAACAAAACAAACAAGATCAATCTCTCAAGCTCCTCACTCAATCTCCAAGTCTTCTACCATGCTCCTCAATGCTCCTCAAAGCAAAACCAAGCTCTCCAAGCCCACAAAGCAAAGCAAACAAAAATACAAGCCCACAAGGGAAACACAAACAATCATCAACTACAAAAATCATCTAAAAATAGTATACTACTATATTAAAATCTAATATAATTCCTAGGGGATCCTATATACCTACCCTTGATACCCCATATGTCCCAATGTCTAACTTGACCTAGAAACCCAAAATTCTAGTGTTATTGTGGACCTATGTTAAGGATTGACCTAATTCTACACAACCTAAAGTCATCTAAGCAAAACTAATCAAAAATTCATCACAAAATTATGGAATAAATCCATAGGGGAGCTAAAGTCCTAATCTAACTATCCTAAAAAGAATGGCCTAAAAATATGAAGGAAACTAGCAAAACAAAATTCTACAAAACCATGTATCAACATAAAAGAATTAAAATGCTATTAAAAGAGTAAATACACAAAAAATATTAAAAATGCTTGAAATTGAAATATTATGATTTTATAATTTTCTAGACATTATCATGAAATGGGAGAAAAAATCCCCATGCAAAAATCATTAATTTTCTTTTTATTATGATTTTTCAAAGATTGAAATAAAATGGAGAAAAAGAAATTAAAAAATGAAAAGCTTGGTGTGAATAGCAATGCCAGACAGTTCATTTATGCAATGGGCTCAAAATGGGGGTGCAAACAATAATACGTGCTAGGCCCAAAATTCAATCAGAAATTAAATCAAAAATATAAAGAAAATGAAAAAGAAACGGTGCAGAAAGTAACCAAATGCAGTTCAAAAACCAATGGGCCATGAAAGTGGGGTATGAATATCAATCCAGCCCAATCCCCCTTTTAATGAAACGATGCGTTTCATGGTCTTCAGATTTTCCCTGTTCTAGCGAAATTGAATCTCAGCCCTTGGATCTTGGTCTTAGTTAAGGGTCAGCTTATGATCTAACGGCCATCTCCTCATCTTCTTCCTCCAGCTAGGGTTCTAACTGAAACATCCATGGAAGCAGAGTTTCAAACTCCATCTTCATCAAACTCGAACCTCATCAATTCTCCATGAAAAATTGAAATTCAAAACCCTAACCTGTCCAGAATTTCACCCTGAATCTAACCATGGCCTTGAAATCAATTGAAACATCCTAAATCTCCAAACCCGATCCAAGATCAAAGAGATGCTCAGACATCAACTTCAACAATTCTTGCAATTAATTACTTCAGATTGATCACCAACTCACACTGATTGATTCTTGATATCTAATTCATGCTATAGCTCACCATATCTTGAGTTCTTGGCCCAAACAAAAATGGTGCCATCCACTGAAACCTCACCAATTGCTCTCAAACTTCTCAGAATCCATCCCCTATTGGTCTCTAACCGTTCTAACCTAACAAATCTTGCTAATTATGCCTAAATCATGGTGTAGAAGAAAAGTTACTAACCTGTTGAATCTTGATTAACAGATGGTATAAACCTTCACTGCAAGCCTTCAAACTCTTCAGAATCGATCCTTGAATGATGATCTTGCTACTGTTTGCAAAAGTTTTGATGGAGAATGCTTGAATCTCAGAATTCGATGGTGACTTGCAATCTTGAAAATCCAAATGCCAACTCTTCAAATCTCCATGGTTTTGCTCTCAAATTGGTCTACACAGCTTCACTATGATCAGAGGAATGTGTTTAGATTGAAAGAATGAATGGAATTGAATCAGAATGTGGATTTTGCTTTCAACTTGCAATGGAAGCAAGTGAAATGGCTAACTCTCTCTTCTCTCCAATCTTACACCAACCTTGCATCTGAGAAAGTTCTATACATTATATAGAGTGGTTTAGAATCATCTAGAACCATCTGGAACCATCCAATGAGAAATTGGGATTCTCATGTCATGAGTTTATGGTTTCAACTCATCTCATGCCTCATCTCATGCCATAGCCCTTGCAGCCCTTGTAACTGACTTGAAATTATCCTTAAATGAGATATAGGATGTGTTGAGATGCATAGCTAGCTTATTCATCACCTTTCCTTATGTTTTGCATTTGAACCTTAGGATGCAAGCAACCAATTTCCAAAGCAGCCCCATGGTTTAGGCCTCAATTCAAAAAAGTGGCTGAACCATTGTTTTTATAATGTCTTTTAGAGTTAAAATGACCTATTATATGCCATGGTTTGGATGCGTAACTTGGGATTTTCAATTTCCAATTTGAACTTATTTAACTTATACCTCCATTTTAGGTCATTTTTACCATTTTTTGCCACAAGCCTTTTCAACATCTCATGACCTCCCTACTAGCCTTAAAACATCATTCTAAGCAAGTTTGATGTTGAAGAATTTTCCATTTGAAGCTTGGAAATAGGAGATATGGCCTTATGCTTGAAATGACCTATAATATCCAAATGACCAAAATGCCCTTGACTTGTCAAAGCCATAAGTTGAGTTCTACAAATCCTATCAAGGACTTCTAGTACTCTATAGAAAGCTAAGAAGATGAGGAACAACATTCATGTTGACCAAGAATTCATAGGAATCATCCTACTTGGGAAAGAGTTGGATGCAAGTTGGGTGACTTTCCAGGACCCAGATTCACATACCTCAGATGACCTGTAACTTGTCAAAGTCATAACTTGAGCTCTACAAATCCTATAAAGGACTTATAGTAATCAAATTAAAGCTAAGAACAAGCTCTACAACATTCATGTTGGGGGTAAGATGAGATGCCACTCACATCTTGAGCTAAACTGCCTTGAAGATAGGGATCAAATTAGGGGATTTTACACTATCAAGCCTTAGAAACCCTAGCTTGAAACTTCTAAAACTCCTCAATCATGATGAGTTGGTCTAGGAATCATCCTTATAGCATCTCAATGCATCAATCCATGATCACATGGCTCTTGGATTAGGTCTCAATCCTCTCCAAATCATCAGTTGACCTAGGGTTGACCTAGTCAAACCCTAATTCCACCACTCATGGCTGAGTCTTCTGAATTCTTGCACAATGACCTTTATAGGCTTCATGATGGCTTTCAAGACATCTCATAAGCTCTCTCAAAGCTTCAAGTCCATCTTCATAGCCTCAGAATCATCTGAGGGGCTCCCACAACTCTCAAGTTATGAGGCATACACCCTTGGTTTCAACCAATCTCTCTAAGGATCTCTTAAATTCTCTGACAAGGGTATCAACCTTTGAACACTTGAACAACCTTCTTGGCTAGCTTCCAAGTCTTGTATAGCTCTTGATTGGTAATCATATCTATTGAAGTGTTGGTCAAATTTTGGGTTGCAACAGCTGCCCCTATTCAAACGGCTTGAACCTGACTGGGTGAGGAGCGAACGACTCTCAGCCAATCAAGGTGCGAGATGGTTGAATACCGATAAACCCGGAAATTTGCCAACTGCAAAAGTACACGGTACTCTGATGGGAACAAATCTTCGAGAACTGAAATAATAGCTGCACGGCGACTAGCTAGAGAATTGGTCACACGGTAACCGGTAATACATGGTCGATCATGCCATCAGGCATCACGATTCCTCGGGACTCATCAGGTCAACCATCAGGTTGATCATGCCATCAGGCATTCAAAGAAAACTGTCGGGCATCAGCCGGACTTCATCAGGTCAACAATCATGTTGATCATGCCATCAGGCATTCAAAGAAAACTGTTGGGCATCAGCTGGACTTCATCAGGTCAACAATCATGTTGATCATGCCATCAGGCATTCAAAGAAAACTGTCGGGCATCAGCCGGACTTCATCAGCAAGTCGGGAATAGAATTCTTGGTCAATCATGAACCAATTGGGAATATCCAAACCTCTTCCCTCAGGCACTCCGCATCAGCTGAGAGAACTGCTTCGTTAACACGGTCGGACTTCAATCATGAAGTCTTCAGGGGAAGTTTCAACTTCGCCGTTCGGAAACCTGCTGGGGATGACGCATCTCCGCTGGGGATTTTGGAGAACTATCAAGTAACTCCGCTTCGGGGATCCAGAAATCATTCTGGATGAATCAACTCTGCTGAAGACTTCAAGAATCATCTTGGACAAATAACTCCGCCGGGGATTTCAAGAATCATCTTGAACCGATAACCATGCTGGAGCTCTCAAGAATCATCCTGAGCAAACACTCTGCCGGGGACTCTAAGTATCAACTTGAGCAACCACTCTGGCGACTGCACTGGGGATCTTAAGAATCATCTTAAGCAAACAACCCTGCTGGGGAATTCAAGAATCATCTTGAACCGAAGACTTCGCTGGGGACTTCAAGAATCATCTTGAGCAAGCGACTTCGTGGGGAGAACTTCAGGAATCATCATGGGCAATCAATTATGCGGCGGAACACCTGCAAAGCAAGAAGGGTAACAACCTAGATCATGTTTATTATGCATATGCTTCGGCAAAGGCGCAATGCTCCACACGGTGGAAATGCTATGCGTTTATGATAAATGCTATGCAGTCATGCACAATGATGCGATCCCGTCAGCAAAATAAATGTCGAAGGGAGAATCCTCCTGTAACACCCCCCTTATTCCTTCCCCAAAATAATTCAATTAATCATTTAGGCATAAGTCAAAATTTTATCAGAGTACATGTAAGTCATAGCACAAAAGGGGTATGTCACATTATCATAAAAATTCCAATGCAATACAACACCTGCTCTACAGATATGCAACAACGGGTCAACACCCACAAGAAAATATTTAGAACAAGGCGGAAACATCTAAATATTCCATATTTCCAAGACATGTATTCACATATACAATTGTCATCCAACATGTTAACAAAACATAACATCAGCAGATACATACACAGATGTATCACAAAAGAATCAAAATAACTCCTATCTACCCGGTGCTACATATCAGAGCCGACCGACCAAAAAGAATGAAGTCACGCTTCACAAAAATGTCTCCAGCCATCTAATCTGCAATGCCTCATAGAGCATTATCAAACAGCAGAAGGGTGAGAAACAATATCATAATAAATAATGCATAAAGGCATATATAAATATCTCATATCAACAATTATGCATTCTACGCATTCTCACCACAACTCACCTTGTACAATATAATATATCTATATACAACTATATATCACCAAGCATACTCAATATGCATCATCAATGTGTATATCTTTCCATAAACATGCAACCACATATATATATATATATCTATACATATATATATATATATATATATATATATATATATATATATATATATATATATATATATCCTCCAGTATCTACATTATGCCAAAACATACATTTCACGTTAATTCAATAAACATACACAACATGTTTATTTCACTATACATCATATACAGATGACAAATGCAAATCATAGAGGACAACTCGCTACTCTATGTAAATGCAACACAACATCGATCTAGTCGATCGTCAGATCCTCCTAAGGATCAATCTACGCTCACCCCTCATGGGTATTCTATCACTTGTCAGATTCTCCTAGGAATCACAACACTCATCAGACTCTCCTAGGAATCACTCCATTCATCAGATTCTCCGAGGAATCACGCCACTCGTCAGATTCTCCGAGGAATCACACTGTTCATCAGATTCTCCAAGGAATCAGGTTAATCAGCAGACTCTCCAAGGAATCACATATCTCGTCAGATTCTCCGAGGAATCAATTCATTCAGCAGATTCTCCGAGGAATCACACCATCCATCAGATTCTCCGAGGAATCAGGTCATACAGCAGACTCTCCAAGGAATCACACCTCTCATCAGACTCTCCTAAGAGTCATGTCTCTCCTCAGGCTCTCCTAAGAGTCCTATCACTCATCAGATTCTCCTAGGAATCAACAACACAAGAATGTATTCTATACAATTCTTGAAATGCGCACACATACACATAATATGTTCATGCATCTTCACCTCATTCAATTTCATACAATCATCATACATCACAATGTATATTACATGACACATTAGTCATTCACCTCATTATCGTGCATTTTAAATCAATTTAAACAATGCACATATTTGCCCAAACGGCCACAATTCACAATCGAGGATTTACGCACGAAGGCTACCCACAGCACATGTTATCACAATAGATCACATACTTATTCATATCATAGAGGTATTAACCTATGTGAATCAACCAAACAATCACCACATGAGCAACACATCACAAGAAAAATGCTGTCACGTTCGCCTTTATTCGCCTGGCGAACCCCCGCAGCGAACCTTCGCTAGGCTTCGCCTGGCGAACTCGCCAGCGAGCCCAAGTCAGTAGCTACTGACTTCATTCGCCACCATTCGCCAGCACCTTCGCTGGGCGAACCTTCGCTATCCACCTTCGCCTGGCGAACTCACCAGCGAAGTCCACTGGGACTTAAACATAATTACTCGCCAGCATTCGCCGGGCTTCGCCTGGCGAAGCTTCGCCTTCGCTCGCCTGGCGAGAGCCTGCGAACCTGCGCAGAACAGCATTCTGTTCTGTCTCTCCTTCACCAATCCATCATCAACCATCTCTTAAACATCTAAATCAGTACAAATAGCATCAATAAATGTTACCCGACTATTCTACGGCGTTATTACTCAGTTTCAACCGATTAAATCTTCAATCTACCGATTATTCCAACTTTTGCCCTAGAAATGGATAGTGTAGAAAAACTACCAACAAGCCCAAACTAATACATATATGATGCTATACATTATTAAGATGATAAAACTTCTCACCCTTACCTGATTAATCGCAAGCTTTGATCGATTCTTGATGATTCTAGGTTTTCCTCTTTCTCTTCTCTTTCTCCTCCTCTTCTTTCTTTCTCCTTTCTTTCTCTTCTTCTTACTATCCTTTCTTTCCCTTCTATTTCCTTTTTAATATCTTTTCCATTATTTTTCCAAAACATCTATTAATTCAATATCTCACAAATATCTCACTTAATATTAAATAGGAAATGTCCAAAATACCCTTCCAAACTATTTCCTCCGAAACCTCCCAATACCGGTTAAAAATATGATAATATGTAAATATAACATATTTCCACACAAATTCTACATCCAAATATTATTCACCCAATTTAATTAAATTGGGGCCCAATAAAAGTGAAAATCGAAATCGGGGCGTTACAACTCTCCCCCACTTTAGAAATTTTCGTCCTCGAAAATATCACTTGATTCAAAACACACCGGACACGATTTCTGCGTCCTTTCCTGAATTCCCAAGTTACACACAATCGTCCACATGCATACTTCCTTATCACAATCACAGCCATGCCACGTGGCTCATAAAAGACTGTCACCCTCATCAACTCCCATTGGAGATTACGGGTACACCACTCGTACTTTACCAGGAACAACATCTAGGTCATTCTACCCCGGTGATTCTTTCCACTAGGAACGACACATAGCCATTCTACCCTAGCGAATACAACCATGATACTTATACCTCATCAGGAATAACATACTAGTCATTCTACCCCAATGAGCTCAAATCTCAAACACGTACGTTGTCCAACGTCACCATCTTAAAGTCTTCACTCTCAATTACCATCGCATCAACGGAAAATCAAAACCAAACACTAAGCGTACTCAAAAGAAACGAACAATTGAGTCGCTCCGATATCAAACATAACAACTAAAGGTGCAACATAATTAAAGCACATACCTCAAATCAAACGATCCGCATTGGTAGTGTCTGACCCTGCCAATGCAAACACTTTCCCACTTACTGAAGCTTGCTTCGGTTTAGGACACTTCGCACTGATGTGACCCACGTCTCCACAATTGTAGCACTTCACTGCACCCATTCTACAATCCTTAACATCATGTCCAAGAACTCCCCAATTAGAGCATTTGATCTTGGGCTTTCCACACATAAAAGACTTATGACCCATCTCGCCACACTTGTAGCATTTAATGGATCCAGAACTCCCTCCTCCAGATCCCTTAACAAAGTTTCCCTTATGCTTGCCCTTATCAGCTGGCGTCTCATAAGGTTCACTCCTTACTTGTCGCTTTTCTTTCTCCTTCTTCAAACTCTTGTAGTGAGTAGAACGAGCTTTGCGATCTTCTTCAAAAATTCGACAACATTCGGTTAAGTCCGAAAATCTCCTTATCCTCTGATAGCCCACCGCTTGCTTGATCTCGGGACGCAAGCCGTTCTCATACTTAACACACTTAGAAAATTCTGCCGTCACCGCATCATAGTGAGGATGAAATTTTACTAACTCCATAAACTTAGCCGTGTAATCCACCACAGACATATTGCCTTGTTTCAAATCAAGAAATTCCATTTCCTTCCTTCCTTTCACACTCTCAGGATAATACTTCCTCAAGAATTCAGCACGAAATAAATCCCAAGTTATTTCCTCGTCATCTACTTCAAGCACTTGCCTCATGCCGATCCACCAGTCATCGGCTTCTTCCCGCAACATGTGAGATCCAAGCCTCACCTTATTGCCCTCAGCACAGTTCATAACTCTGAAGATCCTCTCGATCTCTTTCAACCAATTTTGGGCACCGTCCGGATTAAACCTTCCTTTGAACACCGGTGGCTTATTCTTTCTAAACTCATCATTTGCGTTCACATTCGGCGCACCCTGCACCGCTCTAGCCATCGCCTCCAATGCCGCAGCCATAGCACTGTCATTACGACCTGCCATAATCTTCTTAATCGCAAAAACAGCAACAAGGTTAAACAACCGCTCAACCAACAAAACAATAAGACAAACACAACTGACTCAACACTGGCTCTGATACCACTTGTAACACCCCCCTTATTCCTTCCCCAAAATAATTCAATTAATCATTTAGGCATAAGTCAAAATTTTATCAGAGTACATGTAAGTCATAGCACAAAAGGGGTATGTCACATTATCATAAAAATTCCAATGCAATACAACACCTGCTCTACAGATATGCAACAACGGGTCAACACCCACAAGAAAATATTTAGAACAAGGCGGAAACATCTAAATATTCCATATTTCTAAGACATGTATTCACATATACAATTGTCATCCAACATGTTAACAAAACATAACATCAGCAGATACATACACAGATGTATCACAAAAGAATCAAAATAACTCCTATCTACCCGGTGCTACATATCAGAGCCGACCGACCAAAAAGAATGAAGTCACGCTTCACAAAAATGTCTCCAGCCATCTAATCTGCAATGCCTCATAGAGCATTATCAAACAGCAGAAGGGTGAGAAACAATATCATAATAAATAATGCATAAAGGCATATATAAATATCTCATATCAACAATTATGCATTCTACGCATTCTCACCACAACTCACCTTGTACAATATAATATATCTATATACAACTATATATCACCAAGCATACTCAATATGCATCATCAATGTGTATATCTTTCCATAAACATGCAACCACATATATATATATCTATACATATATATATATATATCCTCCAGTATCTACATTATGCCAAAACATACATTTCACGTTAATTCAATAAACATACACAACATGTTTATTTCACTATACATCATATACAGATGACAAATGCAAATCATAGAGGACAACTCGCTACTCTATGTAAATGCAACACAACATCGATCTAGTCGATCGTCAGATCCTCCTAAGGATCAATCTACGCTCACCCCTCATGGGTATTCTATCACTTGTCAGATTCTCCTAGGAATCACAACACTCATCAGACTCTCCTAGGAATCACTCCATTCATCAGATTCTCCGAGGAATCACGCCACTCGTCAGATTCTCCGAGGAATCACACTGTTCATCAGATTCTCCAAGGAATCAGGTTAATCAGCAGACTCTCCAAGGAATCACATATCTCGTCAGATTCTCCGAGGAATCAATTCATTCAGCAGATTCTCCGAGGAATCACACCATCCATCAGATTCTCCGAGGAATCAGGTCATACAGCAGACTCTCCAAGGAATCACACCTCTCATCAGACTCTCCTAAGAGTCATGTCTCTCCTCAGGCTCTCCTAAGAGTCCTATCACTCATCAGATTCTCCTAGGAATCAACAACACAAGAATGTATTCTATACAATTCTTGAAATGCGCACACATACACATAATATGTTCATGCATCTTCACCTCATTCAATTTCATACAATCATCATACATCACAATGTATATTACATGACACATTAGTCATTCACCTCATTATCGTGCATTTTAAATCAATTTAAACAATGCACATATTTGCCCAAACGGCCACAATTCACAATCGAGGATTTACGCACGAAGGCTACCCACAGCACATGTTATCACAATAGATCACATACTTATTCATATCATAGAGGTATTAACCTATGTGAATCAACCAAACAATCACCACATGAGCAACACAGCACAAGAAAAATGCTGTCACGTTCGCCTTTATTCGCCTGGCGAACCCCCGCAGCGAACCTTCGCTAGGCTTCGCCTGGCGAACTCGCCAGCGAGCCCAAGTCAGTAGCTACTGACTTCATTCGCCACCATTCGCCAGCACCTTCGCTGGGCGAACCTTCGCTATCCACCTTCGCCTGGCGAACTCACCAGCGAAGTCCACTGGGACTTAAACATAATTACTCGCCAGCATTCGCCGGGCTTCGCCTGGCGAAGCTTCGCCTTCGCTCGCCTGGCGAGAGCCTGCGAACCTGCGCAGAACAGCATTCTGTTCTGTCTCTCCTTCACCAATCCATCATCAACCATCTCTTAAACATCTAAATCAGTACAAATAGCATCAATAAATGTTACCCGACTATTCTACGGCGTTATTACTCAGTTTCAACCGATTAAATCTTCAATCTACCGATTATTCCAACTTTTGCCCTAGAAATGGATAGTGTAGAAAAACTACCAACAAGCCCAAACTAATACATATATGATGCTATACATTATTAAGATGATAAAACTTCTCACCCTTACCTGATTAATCGCAAGCTTTGATCGATTCTTGATGATTCTAGGTTTTCCTCTTTCTCTTCTCTTTCTCCTCCTCTTCTTTCTTTCTCCTTTCTTTCTCTTCTTCTTACTATCCTTTCTTTCCCTTCTATTTCCTTTTTAATATCTTTTCCATTATTTTTCCAAAACATCTATTAATTCAATATCTCACAAATATCTCACTTAATATTAAATAGGAAATGTCCAAAATACCCTTCCAAACTATTTCCTCCGAAACCTCCCAATACCGGTTAAAAATATGATAATATGTAAATATAACATATTTCCACACAAATTCTACATCCAAATATTATTCACCCAATTTAATTAAATTGGGGCCCAATAAAAGTGAAAATCGAAATCGGGGCGTTACACCTCCTGTCAAGGAGAAAGAAATACTCAGATAGAGGAATCATCCTGGTGAGGAGCACAAGGTCACGTCAATCTCAATTGGACTCCGCAGGGGACACAACTTCAGTTGACTGCCGCAGGGGGACGAAGCTCTACGAGAACCTGGACCTGCTGAGGGAAAGCGATATCAATCGCGGGAATAGACTACACGGCCTTCACGGCTACTTCCCTGGGAACAACGACTCCGGTGGGGAAATGCAGCATCAGCTATTCAACACTCCACTGGGGAAAACCAAACATGGTCTGAGCAGCTTCCAAGGATTCGGCTCTCTTGGGGATTTGCAAACTCGACCGAGGAAGGAGAAATCATTCTGCTTGCTGGAGAGAGTACGACTCTGTGGGGAATCTCAATTCCGCTGGGGAAGAAGGAATCATCCGGCTTCAGGGGAGAGTACGACTCTGGTGGGGAATTCCAATTCTGCTGGAGACTTCAGTCTTGCACCATCAGTTGCTGCACACTTTAGTGAACGAATAGTTTCCTACGAGACCTGCACTTGTGACCCAGTGCTGGGGGATGAACACACGCTTCGGCGCCTGACTCAGCTGAGGAGATGACGTTCCTTCAGGATGCATCTGATTGGGGGAGAGAATCCTCTCTGCCTGGGGAGACATATCAATGCTCACGATCTCGGGTTCAGACTCTGCGGGGCGAGGCTGCTGAACTTTGCTGAAGAAGGAGGAATCATCCTTCTTCGGGATGCGCACGGCGCACTGTCTAGAATATGCTACACTTGTAACAACACAAACAAACAGACAAGATACCCTTCTCAAAGGGACCTATCAAGGTTATTATCTCGTGACAATATTCAAGTAATTCATTGTTTCAACAATCAGTGGCCTAGGCCAGTAAGTTTATGTATGTGCATTTTATCAAAAACATCGGCGTTCTTTTTCGCAAACAAAACAGATAAATGCTAAACAGGCAAACAGAATTGCTGAATAGTGTGCATTTTATTAATAACGAACCCCTGAATGGTTAAAAATGTTTTACAACAGATGCAAGCTCTTGGAATGAGGAAGTCGCGCAAAAATAAAACATAAATATACATCAGTATATACAAATGTCGGCAACGAGGCGTAGACGAACACCATGAGTTGATCCCTCTATGACCCACTCGACTTCGATACTTCTCCGATGCTTCAGCTTCAGAAGAGATTGATTCAGATAAACGGCCCTCAGGTCTTCCAAACCACTAAACAAATAAAGTCCACACGCGGAACGCAGTCATTTGCTTTTTCAAATCCCTAACTTTTGCGTGAACCGCCCTTTGCGGGTTTTCAGTTCACCGGGATACCCTTTTTTGCCAAAGTCACCCATCCAGGTTTTCGACTTTGCGGGTGTACATTTTTTCAATTTATATCCCTAATTTTTTCCCGAACCTTTTTCCTTTTTTATGGTTCGCCGGGATGACCCATTTTCGCCTGGACTCTCTTTTTACTGTCCAGCGGGTCGCTTTCAAGCAAAGTATTTTTTAACTGCGTCCGTGTTCACCGGGGATGCAAAATATTCACCATCCATCATGGATAACAACAAAGCTCCTCCTGAGAAGACCTTGCTGACGATGTACGGACCTTCATAATTGGGAGTCCACTTGCCCCGGTGATCGGAGTGTGGAGGAAGAATCTTCTTCAGGACGAGATCACTTGTCTGAAAGCTTCTAGGACGCACCTTATTATCATAAGCTTTCTTTATTCGGCTTTGGTACAGACGACCAAATGCAATCGATGCTAACCTCTTCTCGTCCATCAGGCTGAGTTGGTTCAGCCGGTTCGTAATCCATTCTGCCTCGTCGAGTTTCACATTAACCAAAACTCGCAAAGAAGGGATCTCCACTTCTAACGGTAGGACGGCTTCCATACCATACACCAAGGAGAAAGGAGTTGCGCCGGTTGAAGTACGTACCGTCGTACGATAACCGTGCAGTGCAAATGGCAGCATCTCGTGCCAATCTTTGTAGGTCACAACCATCTTCTGAACAATCTTCTTTATGTTCTTATTGTCCGCTTCAATGGCGCTATTCATCTTCGACCGGTAAGGAGACGAGTTGTGGTGTTCAATCTTGAAACTCTGGCACAACTCCTTCATCATCTTGTTATTCAGATTCAAACCATTATCAGTAATGATCCGCTCGGGAATTCCGTAACGACAGATGATGTCCCTCTTTATGAATTTAGCCACCACCTGCTTGGTCACATTAGCGTATGAGGCTGCCTCCACCCACTTGGTGAAGTAGTCGATAGCTACTAGAATGAAGCGATGACCGTTAGATGCAGTGGGCTCGATCTTGCCTATCATGTCGATGCCCCACATGGAGAACGGCCACGGGGAGGACATGACATTCAATGGGCATGGCGGCACATGAACTTCATCAGCATAAATCTGGCATTTATGACATCTCCTCGCGAATTTAAAGAAATCTGATTCCATCGTCAGCCAGTAGTATCCTGCTCTCAGGATCTTTCTCGCCATAGTATGCCCGCCGGCGTGCGTACCAAACGTGCCTTCATGGACTTCTTCCATGAGCATACTCGCCTCTTTCTCATCTACACATCTGAGTAGCACGAGATCGTGGTTTCTCTTATACAACACTCCATCAGGATTGAGATACAAATTTCCAGACAGCCTCCTCAGAGTCTTCTTATCCTAGGTTGACGCACCCGCAGGATACTCCTTAGTCATAAGGAAAGTCTGGATGTCATGGAACCATGGCTTGCCGTCAGCGGCTTCCTTGATTGCAAAGACAAATGCGGGTCTATCAAGACGAGATAGAACAATTCTTGGAGCCTCATTCCAAATATTGACTTTATACATTGAAGCCAACGTGGCTAGGGCATCAGCCATCTGATTTTCTGCTCTGGGTACATGATGGAGTTCCACTCGATCAAAGAACGGCAGCAGCCTTCTGGCATAGTTCATGTACGGCACCAAATTCGATTGACGAGTCTCGCACTCCCCTTTGATTTGGTTGATCACAAGAGCAGAGTCACCATATACGTCTAGATTCTTGATTCTCAAATCAATTGCCTCTTTTAGACCCATGATGCATGCTTCGTACTCTGCTTCATTATTGGTGACCGGAAACATCAGTCTCGTAGTGAACGGGATGTGGGATCCGTGGGAAGTCGTGATGATCGCCCCACTGCCACTTCCATAGGAATTAACCGCCCCATCGAATATCAATTTCCACTGGGATTTCCTATCTGGCCCCTCATCGGGCAACGGCTTATCGCAATCCTTCGCTTTGAGAAACATAATATCCTCATCAGGGAATTCAAATTTCATCGGCTGGTAATCCTCGATCGGTTGTTCGGCAAGGTAATCAGACAATACGCTTGATGGCCTTCTGGGACACGTACTGAATATCATATTCCGTCAACACCATTTGCCATCTGGCAATCCTGCCCGAAAGAGCCTGCTTCTCGAAGACGTACTTGATTGGATCCATCTTCGAAATTAGCATGGTGGTGTGATTGAGCATGTACTATCGTAAACGTTTGGCAGCCCAGGCTAGTGCACAACACGTCTTCTCCAGCATTGAGTAGCGAGATTCACAGTCTGTGAACTTTTTACTCAAGTAGTAAATGGCATGCTCCTTTCTGCCCGTCACGTCGTGCTAACCGAGAACACACCCCATACTATTCTCAAGAACTGTCAAGTACATGATTAAAGGCCGTCCAGCCACTGGGGGTATCAAGATTGGAGGTTCCTGAAGATACTGCTTTATCTTGTCGAATGCCTTCTGGCAATCCTTATTCCAGGTAATCGCCTGATCTTTCTTTAAAAGCTTGAACATCGGTTCACACGTGGCCGTGAGCTGAGAGATAAACCTTGCAATGTAGTTTATTCGGCCCAAGAAACCACAAACTTCTTTTTCTGTTTTTGGCACTGGAATTTCTTGTATGGCTTTTATTTTCGCAGGATCAACCTCGATGCCTCGTTCGCTCACGATAAACCCCAGTAAATTTCCGGACCGTACTCCGAAAGTACATTTGTTAGGATTCAGCCTCAACCTGAACTTCCTAAGCCTCTCAAAAAGCTTCAGCAAATTGACCAGATGTCCCTCCTTCATTTGGGACTTCGCAATCATGTCATCAACATAGACTTCAATCTCATGATGAATCATGTCATGGAACAAAGTTACCATTGCTCGTTGGTAAGTGGCCCCTGTGTTCTTCAGACCGAAAGGCATTACCTTATAGCAAAATGTTCCCCAGGGAGTGATAAACGTCATTTCTCCATGTCCTCCGGCGCCATCTTAATCTGGTTGTAACCGGAGAAGCCATCCATGAACGAAAACACGGAGAACTGGGATGTGTTATCGACCAACACATCGATATGAGGCAGCGGGAAATCATCTTTAGGGCTCGCCCTATTCAAATCCCGATAATCGACGCACATGCGTACCTTACCGTCCTTCTTCGGTACAGGCACTATGTTGGCGACCCACGGAGGGTAAGTAGTGACCGCTAAGAAGCCAGCATCAAGCTGTTTCTGCACTTCTTCTTTGATCTTAACGGCCATATCTGGTCTCGTCCTCCTAAGCTTCTGCTTAACGGGAGGGCAATCTTCTCGCAGCGGCAAGTGGTGGACCACGATGTCCGTGTCAAGTCCGGGCATATCTTCGTATGACCAAGCAAAGACGTCACTATACTCTCTTAGCATCTCGACCAATCTCTGCTTGACATCATTCTGCAATGCAGCCCCTATCCTGACGTTTTTGACAAGTTCTTCAGAACCCAGATTCACGATCTCAATCTCCTCCTCATGAGGCAGAATAACTTTCTCCTCTTGTTTCAACAAGCGGGCCAACTCTTCAAGAAGGTCTTCGTCTTCCTCAATCTCTTCTTTGGCTAGATAGATCGGGCAATCGAAGTCGAAGTGAGCCGTAGAAGGTCCAGAGTCGATGTCATCTGTTATGTGGATCCTGCAATAACAAGGGTTAAGTTTAAAACAAGGATGTGCAGGTTAGCACAAACCCCATTGCCATTTTACTGTTTTTCAAAACAAATATAAAACAGGAATAACAGAGATCACAATATTTGAATACGAAGAAAACGCTTTTGATTTATTAACAAAATGCATGTACATAATCCCATAAGGCCCTGACAATAAAACCACTATGCCCCGGGTAGGACATAGGGTTGTACAATGATTGGAAAAAAGTAAATCATTACTCTTCGCTTGTCATCTGGATGATATCCTTGACGGACCAGTTGGTGAGTCTCTCGCCTGGCTTGCTTGGCTGGATCCAAGAGTCGAGGTCACAGTCGCTATCCCCGCTGTCTTCAGACACCGTGTTGATGCTTTTGAATATTACTCCGCCACGGGTAAACTGGATCAGCCCTTTACCTCGGGACGCACTGCTAGAAGAAGAAGAAGCTTCAGCTCCAAGAGAATATCCCAACCCAAACTTGTCCTGCTTGTTGGGTATCTCCAAAATTCGCCCCCAACCTGGGGTAGATCCGGCTTGGACAACGGCCCGAGCTTCCTTGAACAAGGAGAGGGTCATCTCTGGCTTTTCAGTGACCACAGGAGCTACGTCTTTCACCTTGACAGCTTCGAACGCTTGGCAAAGAGTCTCATGGATTTCGCCATCCATTTCAACATACTTAAAGGACGACAAATGGCTCACCATTATGTCTTCCTCGCCACAAACGGTTACGATGCTTCCTCCGACAGCATATTTGAGCTTTTGGTGCAACGTAGAGGTCACGGCACCAGCAGCATGGATCCACGGCCGGCCCAAGAGACAACTGTAGGCAGGCATGATGTCCATAATAAAAAAGACCGCGTCGAACGTTTCCGGCCCGACTTGGATCGGCAGGGTCACCTCCCCGAAAACGTGGCGTTTAGTTTCGTCGAACGCCTTCACAACCAGATCACGGGGTGTGCAGATCACTCCACGAGTATCCAACTTCATTAATGCCTTCTTCGGAAGAACATTAAGTGACGAACCCGTGTCCACCAACACGTGCGACATAATCGTGCCCCTACACTCTATCGAGATGTGCAGGGCGCTATTGTGATTCCTCCCTTTGGGCGTTAGCTCTAGGTCTGTGAACCCTAGCCCATTTCCAGCATTTATGTGGGCTACGAGCTCTCTAAGCTGATTTACCGATATTTCTTGCGGTACATAGGCGGCGTTCAACACCTTCAGCAGCGTGTTGCGGTGTGCTTCAGAACACAGCAACAAGTTTAGAATGGAAATCTTCGAGGGCGTCTGATGGAGATGATCTATGATCTTGTAGTCACTCTTTTTAATCAACCGCATAAACTCCTCGGCATCTTTAACAAGCAAGTCTTTTTCTACCCCATGCAGGACCTCTTCAACGACTTTACTTTTCCCTTTATCAGCCGCGTCAGCTCTGACCGCTTTATCCGCCACGACCTCTGGTGGTGCAAACACTCTTCCGCTGCGAGTAATACCACTAATTCCCGCAAGGTTCTCCACAGTCGACCCATACGGTTCCAGCTCCAACCTCTGTCCGTTGCAGTAGACTTCAGCCCCATAATGCCACGGAACGACGTTAGTGCTCTTGAAGGGTATTGGCCCAGCTTTGGTAATAGTGATTGTGGGCGGTCTGGGCGAGAAATGGTTATCGGCCGGTGAGGGATGGTGATGGTGGTGACTTCATCAGCCTGTTTCAACACTACCTCTCCTGATCCACTTTCAGCCCTCCGGCTAAACTGCAGAATCCCTTCAGTCATCAGACTTTGAATTCCTTCTACCAACTGCTCACATCCATCAGAACGTGTGGCACAGTACATACATAGCTCTCCGCAACCTGGAAAGAACCCTCTTTTTAGCAACTTAACTTTAACGAAGCTAAGCGGCGTCTTCAGATCTCTGACGCCAGTCAACAAATCTGCACTCTCTTCTTCATTAATGGCGTTCACTTCGCCTCCCCTATGATTCGGCATAGGATTCTTCGTGACATTAGGCACATTATCGGAGAAGTTAATGATCTTGGCATCCACCATGTCCTGCACCTTATGCTTGAAGGCTTTGCAGTTCTCTATTGTGTGGCCTGGTGCCCCTGAGTGAAACTCACAAGTGGCATTGGCGTCGTACCCTGGCGGAGGTGCCCCTGTCAAGGGAGCCATCGCCCTCTTCCGGATCAACTGTAGCTGAAGCAAAGTCTGCAAGAGTTGCGCGTACGACATGGGCGGTGCCTCGAAGTGACGGTTTGCCAAAGATGCCCGATTCTGATACTTTCTATATCCCTGTTGATTCGGTTGCTGCTGCTGCTGCGGAGCTGCCGGGATATTTATACTGGCCACTTGCTGGTGAGGGCCTTTACCCTTCCTTCGAGCGTTGGTCACAGCGCTCGCCTCTCCTTCTCGCCTTTTGCCAGCATAAGGTTTCTTTCCGCCTCCTCCAGCTGAGGATGACTCACCTTGAATTTTCCCGATCTTGATCCCATTCTCGACGTGCTCACCCATGATAATAAGATCTGAGAACTTCCCAGACATACCGCTGACTAACTTTTCATAGTAAACCCCTGGGAGGGTGGCTA
Source organism: Lathyrus sativus (assembly GCA_963859935.3). Classification (NCBI taxonomy): domain Eukaryota; kingdom Viridiplantae; phylum Streptophyta; class Magnoliopsida; order Fabales; family Fabaceae; genus Lathyrus; species Lathyrus sativus. The sequence continues at coordinate 281,532,556 of OZ012736.1, forward strand.
CAAACATCTGCTCGAGCTCTCGTTCAACCATCGGCGACTGAACCCTGGCTGCCAACTCACGCCACCGCTGGGCGTATTCCTTAAACCCTTCATTGTTCCTCTGCGACAGGTTCTGCAGCTGGACTCGGTTCGGGGCCAAGTCGCTATTGTATTGGTAATGGTGCACAAATGCTTCAGCAAGATCCTTCCATGTGCGCACACTGGTGGGCTCCAGACCCATGTACCACTCGAGGGATTGCCCGGAAAGACTGTCTTGAAAGAAGTGCATCAGCAACTTCTTGTCTTCGGAATGAGCAGACATCTTTCTGTAATATGATCTCAGGTGGACACGAGGGCAAGTGGTGCCCTTATATTTTTCAAAGTCGGGTACCTTGAACTTAGGAGGCACCTTGAAATCAGTAATTAATCCCAGCTTGGACATATCAACGCCCAAAGTATTCTGATTCTCGATATCTCTCATCTTATCTTCCAGTGCCTTGAATCTAAGCCGCGCTTCAGCATTCAGCTCCCCTTCAGCACCTCTCTGAGAGAACACATCATCCTGACGATCCTCTAGCCATGGCTGAGGCACAAACAGATTCCCGACTGCATTGCCGTTACCCGGCCCGATATTGACGTTAGCTCCCAGACTCCCATTACCGACGCCCGTCGTATTGAGTCCGATGTTGGCCATCACATTGCCATTTGCACTGCCGTTACCTCCGGTCACGGGAACACCATTCTGCGGAGTTTCAACTGGTGGAGGAGTAGGCACAGTCCCACCATGGAGTACGCCGTTGCTATCAACCCTGGAAATCAAAGGCTGAACCAAAATTCTGAGCTGATCCTGGCCATTGGCGACCACTTGCATGAGCTCCATGAAGCGATCCATCCTTTCGCGGAGTTCCTGAACATCAGTTTGCACTTGCTCCATGATCCTGGTCTGATTAGCTCTAGTCGGATAGCGGTGAATTGGTCTCTGATCAATCCTGGAACCACCAGAAACAACCTGGGACAACCTGTAAAAACCTGTGACAACCTGTTAAACACAGAAGGGTTAGGAAAAACAACAAAATGCTCGTCATGCAGATGCTTCATGCAAATGCATGCGTGTGTCTGTGTGTTAGGGAGATTCCCCCGATCCTAGTGCCTGAGTGCCAGTGCTGATAATAATAAGAAGAAGTCCGAGTCCAATCATGGAAATAACAATCTCATATATACAGAAAGCCTATCAAGGCAGTACATAGCATCAGCGAGTACAAGGTGAATCAACAGCGTGACCTCAGCCAACAAGCCTGGTGATGGTCAGCATACAACAATGATAAAAAAAAAGGAATACAAATAGTCAAGTACGGCCACGGGCGTGATACTCTTCCAACAACTCCTTCGTTTCTGGATGATCTGGCAGAGTGAGTAACCCCTCGACGAGTAACTCCCTTTGCACAATGGTATACTGAAGACCTTCGACCGAACCTTCCCATTCTCCTTCGCCGAAGCAATCTTCTAACTTCCGTTTCTTGGACTCAAACGTCAGCTTGCCCTCCTTCAGGTTAGCCTTCGGCGGCGTATCTGCGAGCGGTTTCTTCATCAAACCTCTTCTCACTGTCCTTCACCTGGGCTTCCAGCTTGGAGATCTGTAGCATCAGCTTATCCTCCCGCTCTTTCCTGGTGGCCAGGGAAGCCTTCCAGTGCTGGTTGAACTTGGATATCCTCCGATATGCCTCGTCCAAGTGCTGATTCTTCGTAGCCAGTACGTCGTTGACAGCTTTGAAGTCTTGACCCATGCGCTCACGCTCGGCTATCTGCTTAGTCAGGTCTGTCCCCAGCCAGTTCACCAGCTCTGTCTGCCTTTTGAAAGAATGAACGACTTCGTTCCTCTCGCTTCGAAGCTGAGCCAATTCCTTCTCCAGTGGCTCATTTGCCCGCTTCAATTCATCTCGCTCAGCCAACACCTGATTGTGCTGCTGAATGGGCACAGTAATAGGCTCTTCAATCATTGGAGGGCTTTCTAGCTTGGCATGAGAAAACAACATCCCTATAGCATCTACTCTGGCTCTAATCCAAGTCAAATACGGAGGGTAGGCTTGACTGTTGCTTTTTCCCAGCAAAGGTTTTCCTCGCTTACTGATACCATTCCATGCGCGCTGAAGCTTGGACAACAGATCCCCCTCTAGAAGACCAGTGAGGTACATAGATTCCTATACCTCTTCATCCTTCGGCGGAGTTCTCAAAGCATATGCGAACTGTCGGACCAACAACGACAGATTGTAGTTTATACAGCCCTTCCTGCCTATCAAAGGCACGTTTAGAAACCCGTTGCAACTGAAGATCACCTCAGTACCCAACCTATCTCTGTCAAACCAGTCAATATCCTCTGCAGATAAACTCATCAGACGCTCGGGCCACTCAGCTGTGGCTGCAAACGAGACAAAAGGACCCCTCTTGGGCAAATGACTATCAAGCCATTTATAAAGCAAGGGTACGCAGCACGAGACATTCTTTCCCCTCCTGTTCTCGTTTTTGTAGTGGATAGAATGGTAGATATCTCCGATCAGGGTAGTGACTGGATTCCCTGATGCGAAGATGTGAAATGCATCAAAGTCTACAAAATCGGGCATGTTGGGGAACAAAATGATGCCATATATGCACAGAGCGAAGATGGCATTGAATGCAACCCAACATCCGTCCTTGGCGCACTGCTGAGCCTTTCCTACTAGAAACTGCAAGGAGAACCCGGAAACCTTATTCCAACTAGTCAATACCAACTCGGAGGCATCCAGATGAAGTGAAGGGGCTAAACCAGCCAGATCAGGCTCAACATCCATATGAACAAAAGGCATCTGCCTCTTGATAGGCAGACCTAGCAAATCAGCATACTCTTCCAGCGTGGGTGCGAGAACAAAATCCTGGAAAGTGAAACATCTCAACGGAGGGTCGTAGAACTGCAGCAGAGTGTGCAACCCATTCACCTCGAACGCAGAAGGTTTATGAACCAAACTGAGCAACCTGCCGTAAGATTTTCTGAACTCATCCCTCACAGAATCATCTGCTAAAGCTATCAAACCAGTCAGCTTAACCACATCAGGGGCAGGGAACGTGTAAGCCACGGTCTTCCTCAAAGAGCCCATAACAATACAATAGGAGGCAAGAAATCCTGGATCGGGGAAAACGGTACCTGTAACACAGACACACGTTAATGAAATGCAAATGAGTATGCAAACTAATGCAAAATGCAATCATACAATAGGAGACCAAGGCAACTGCTGTGGAGATTTTGTATCAACAAAACCATAATCTTGCTCTATCAAGAACAACCACTGCATCTGATAAGAAGAAAACCCTGGTATCGGACCACAAATCTGCTCTGCCAAGAACCACCATCTGATAGGGCCATATAAATAGGATCATAATTCTGCTCTGTCAAGAACAAATGTCTGATAATAAGGACCACTGATGTCGGACCAAGAAATCTGCTCTGTCAAGAACAAACATACATCTGCTGATGAGATCTTCAGACCCCAATCACAAATCTGCTCTATCAAGAACAAACAACTGATGACGAAAACTCTGCTCCATCAAGAACAAATACACATCTGATGATAAGATCCTCTGATCAAAACCTGTTCTATCAAGAACAAACATGCATTTGATAATAAGGTCCTCTGATCAAAACCTGTTCTATCAAGAACAAACATATCTGCAAATGAGAAACTCCGGTACCAACAAAACTGATTCACTGTCAAGAAAACCAGGTGGTCTGAAGGTCAAAGTTTCCTGCAATGAACCCAACCCTGCTCATAGGTATGGACCTAAACTGACTCAAGTTCGGCATCCTATGCGTTCATCAGCGTCACGGACATTCAAGAGGGGTGATACGATACCTAAAAGGTGTGGCATCACCAGCTCATGAAGCGGCCTCACTCGGCTGAATCACAAATGATCGGTCCCCAGAGTCGACAATCCACCAAACCAGCAACCGTCTCAACCCAAAGGGTTGAAAGAGAAGCCAACCGGGAGAACCTCGTCTGAGCGTTGATTTCATGAGACACTAGTGCTTGCAAAGCAAGCACGCGCCCACTAATTTCCACAACTAATTCTATGGTACACTCAAGCCTGGGTCTGGCTTCTCACTCATCAGAATGCTCCTTCCCACAACAACACAGATAATCATATCATACTGAAAATAAAATACGGGAAATAAAGTGCGAGATGTAAAATGTGATAAATAAACGCAACCCAACAAGTAATCATACAAGCGCTAGGATTGAGTCTCGCAGGGGAACCGGAGAACCAGAGATTCTGGGTTCGGTCCCCAGCAGAGTCGCCAACTGTCGCTTACGCGAAAATAAGGTGCCGGCACAACAGAAGAGTCGCCACCTTTCGTTATTTATCCCTCGGGGCGGGAAAGGAAACGATCGGAAAAACCTGACAAAAAAAGGGTAAGACAAGGTCGTCGCAACCATTGTCTAGGTTCGGGAGTCGGTTACGCAAGGGGAAGGTATTAGCACCCCTCACGTCCGTCGTACTCGACGGGATCCACGCTTGTTGTGTTTACTTGGACGGGTTGGTTTTATCTATCTACCTATCAAGGCTGGCTCAAAACAGAAAAGAAACTGACTCGGCAAAGCGTCGCGCTTTATGCCTACGTATCCTCATCAGAGAATGAGAAATCAGAGTCAACGTAGTTCGACCTACGACGGGTTATGGGGAAGGTAGCTCGCCAACACATCAGTATTGTGCCTACGTACTCTCAACAGGCATGATAGATCAGAGCTTACGTAGTTCGGGACACTACGCATTATTTCCTGTCTTTTACGGAAGAAGTGTTTTTTATTGTGTTTGCAATCTCAATCGCACTAGAGACTATGACCTGAGAGTGAATGTGTCGCATGTCACCCAAAGGGTACCATACTAAACATCCAGACTGTGGAAAAGAAACTCTCCCACAATCCTTTCTCAGATAGCTTAAGGCTCGTAACGTACGAAAGAAATCATTCATGATTACTGTATCTTAAACTGTTTTAAGATGAGAAGAGAACAGGCCCAACTAGGGGGGAGACTATCAAGTCCTACTGTTGTCATGCCAAGGATTCATCCTATGGTTGAGGTTTGAACAGGGAACTCCTAGAAGTTGTCATGCATAGGTTTCAATCTACAGTTCTATCATCAATTCCTTATCAAAGGAAATGAGAGTCCTAAGGGATCATGTCAATGATACACCAAAATAGACAAAGCATCAGCTTAAACAGTAAAATGCATGCAATGCAAGTGAGGGAGGAAATGTGTGTGGGGCTTCAACCTCCACAAGCTCATCTCAACCTCAAGCCAGAATGAATAATAGTAATCATACTGAAGGTAAACAACATTCTATCAAGTAAAATACAGTAAACTGCAATCATACAGAAGAAATAAAGGCATGCTATCAGGCAAAACAAACCACATGGGCAAGGGAGTTGGGCTCTACCGAATACCCGCAAGCAAAGCCACACAGTAACAGTACAAGCAGAGGGAGCAACTCAACCTCTAGTGCAATCATGCTCCTAGATTCTCCTTAGTCTAGATATGGACTTATTCTAATGCATCAAGCAAGTCACACAAAACACATCAATACAGCAAAGAAAAAGATAAAAAAGCAGATCAACTCCTCTCTCAACTTCAAGCTTCAGCTCTTCTAACAGCAACTCAGTCTTCAGACTTCCATCACTCTTGACAAATATCAATTTGCTTTTCCAGGTTTCAACCCTTTAACATAAGTTTCAACTTATCTTCTTCTTCAAGCTTCAGCTCCTTAATCAGCTCCACCTTCAGGCTTCACTGTTAACCACAAGTATCAACTTGATCCCTTCAGGGTCTCCAAGTATCAAAGTAAGTATCAACTTCCTTTTTTCTTCAAGCTTCAGCTCTTCAGAATCTCAAATGAATCCTCTTCCTAAGTATCAACTTAGTCTTCAAGCTCTCTTTGCTTTACCAGTCTCAACTTGGTCTTCTCTTCCTGCAAGCTTCAGCTACTCAGAGTAATCTTTGATCACTTTGAAGTATCAACTTCATCCTTCAGTCTTCAAGCCTCAGCTCTTCATTCAATCTTTACTGGATCTTCATGGGGTCTTCAAGTATCAACTTGCTCTTGTTACTCTTCAAGCTTCAGCTGGAATGGCAATGCTCAAGGATTCATCCTCTTCCATACTCTTCAATGAATTCTTCATCTTCACACTCAAGCTCAACATCTCTCAAGATACTCAAACCAGAAGAAATCACTTAACTGGATAAGCTAGGATATTAAACTGCTTATTGACCACCAAAGGTGACCTATAAGGGTTCAACATCAAAGGAATGGTTCCCTCAAAAGTTCTACTTCCTAGGTACCATCACTTATCCCTCCAAAGGAGAGAGGTGAATACCATGGAAGGACTTGGAATCATGGGGAAGAATGGAGGTGAAAGATACCATCCATGTTTGAGAAAGAAGTTAACTAGGTCTAAACTCTTCCTAATCCCTAACCCTAAAACAACAACAAAACAAAAAAGATCAAGCTCTCAAGCTCCTCACTCAATCTCCAAGTCTTCTACCATGCTCCTCAATGCTCCTCAAAGCAAAACCAAGCTCTCCAAGCCCACAAAGCAAAGCAAACAAAAATACAAGCCCACAAGGGAAACACAAACAATCATCAACTACAAAAATCATCTAAAAATAGTATACTACTATATTAAAATCTAATATAATTCCTAGGGGATCCTATATACCTACCCTTGATACCCCATATGTCCCAATGTCTAACTTGACCTAGAAACCCAAAATTCTAGTGTTATTGTGGACCTATGTTAAGGATTGACCTAACTCTACCCAACCTAAAGTCATCTAAGAAAAACTAATCAAAAATTCATCACAAAATTATGGAATAAATCCAGAGGAGAGCTAAAGTCCTAATCTAACTATCCTAAAAAGAATGGCCTAAAAATATTAAGGAAACTAGCTAAACAAAATTCTACAAAACCATGTATCAACATAAAAGAATTAAAATGCTATTAAAAGAGAAAATACACAAAAAATATTAAAAATGCATGAAATGCAAATATTATGATTTTATAATTTTCTAGAAATTATCATGAAATGGGAGAAAAAATCCCCATGCAAAAATCATTAATTTTCTATATATTATGATTTTTCAAAGATTGAAATAAAATGGAGAAAAAGAAACTAAAATATGAAAACCTTGGTGTGAATAGCAATGCCAGACAGTTCATTTATGCAATGGGCTCAAAATGGGGGTGCAAACAATAATACGTGCTAGGCCCAAAATTCAATCAGAAATTAAATCAAAAATATAAAGAAAATGAAAAAGAAACGGTGCAGAAAGTAACCAAATGCAGTTCAAAAACCAATGGGCCATGAAAGTGGGGTATGAATATCAATCCAGCCCAATCCCCCTTTTAATGAAACGATGCGTTTCATGGTATTCATATTTTCCCTCTTCTAGCGAAATTGAATCTCAGCCCTTGGATCTTGGTCTTAGTCAAGGGTCAGCTTATGATCTAACGGCCATCTCCTCATCTTCTTCCTCCAGCTAGGGTTCTAACTAAAACATCCATGGAAGCAGAGCTTCAAGCTCCATCTTCATCAAACTCGAACCTCATCAATTCTCCATGAAAAATTGAAATTCAAAACCCTAACTTGTCCAGAATTTCACCCTGAATCTAACCATGGCCTTGAAATCAATTGAAACATCCTAAATCTCCAAACCCGATCCAAGATCAAAGAGATGCTCAGACATCAACTTCAACAATTCTTGCAATTAATTACTTCAGATTGATCACCAACTCACACTGATTGATTCTTGATATCTAATTCATGCTATAGCTCACCATATCTTGAGTTCTTGGCCCAAACAAAAATGGTGCCATCCACTGAAACCTCACCAATTGCTCTCAAACTTCTCAGAATCCATCCTCTATTGGTCTCTAACCGTTCTAACCTAACAAATCTTGCTAATTATGCCTAAATCATGGTGTAGAAGAAAAGTTACTAACCTATTGAATCTTGATTAACAGATGGTATAAACCTTCACTGCAAGCCTTCAAACTCTTCAGAATCGATCCTTGAATGATGATCTTGCTACTGTTTGCAAAAGTTTTGATGGAGAATGCTTGAATCTCAGAATTCGATGGTGACTTGCAATCTTGAAAATCCAAATGCCAACTCTTCAAATCTCCATGGTTTTGCTCTCAGATTGGTCTGCGCAGCTTCACTATGATCAGAGGAATGTGTTTAGATTGAAAGAATGAATGGAATTGAATCAGAATGTGGATTTTGCTTTCAACTTGCAATGGAAGCAAGTGAAATGGATAACTCTCCCATCTCTCCAATCTTACACCAACCTTGCATCTGAGCAAGTTCTATACATTATATAGAGTGGTTTAGAATCATCTAGAACCATCTGGAACCATCCAATGAGAAATTGGGGTTCTCATGTCATGAGTTTATGGTTTCAACTCATCTCATGCCTCATCTCATGCCATAGCCCTTGCAGCCCTTGTAACTGACTTGAAATTATCCTTAAATGAGATATAGGATGTGTTGAGATGCATAGCTAGCTTGTTCATCACCTTTCCTTATGTTTTGCATTTGAACCTTAGGATGCAAGCAACCAATTTCCAAAGCAGCCCCATGGTTTAGGCCTCAATTCAAAAAAGTGGTTGAACCATTGTTTTTAGAATGTCTTTTAGAGTCAAAATGACCTATTATATGCCATGGTTTGGATGTGTAACTTGGGATTTCCAATTTCCAATTTGAACTTATTTAACTTATACCTCCATTTTAGGTCATTTTTACCACTTTTTGCCACAAGCCTTTTCAACATCTCATGACCTCCCTACTAGCCTTAAAACATCATTCTAAGCAAGTTTGATGTTGAAGATTTTTCCATTTGAAGCTTGGAATTAGGAGATATGGCCTTATGCTTGATATGACCTATAATATCCAAATGACCAAAATGCCCTTGACTTGTCAAAGCCATAAGTTGAGTTCTACAAATCCTATCAAGTACTTCTAGTACTCTCTAGAAAGCTAAGAAGATTAGGAACAACATTCATGTTTACCAAGAATTCATAGGAATCATCCTACTTGGGAAAAACTTGGATGCAAGTTGGGTGACTTTCCAAGACCCAGATTCACATACCTCAGATGACCTGTAACTTGTCAAAGTCATAACTTTAGCTCTACAAATCCTATCAAGGACTTATAGTACTCAAATTAAAGCTACAAACAAGCTCTAAAACATTCATGTTGGGGGTAAGATGAGATGACACTCACATCTTGAGCTAATCTGCCTTGAAGATAGGGATCAAACTAGGGGATTTTACACTATCAAGCCTTAGAAACCCTAGCTTGAAACTTCTCAAACTCCTCAATCATGATGATTTGGTATAGGAATCATCCTTATAGCATCTCAATGCATCAATCCATGATCACATGGCTCTTGGATTAGGTCTCAACCCTCTCCAAATCATCAGTTGACCTAGGGTTGACCTAGTCAAACCCTAATTCCACCACTCATGGCTGAGTCTTCTGAATTCTTGCACAATGACCTTTCTAGGCTTCATGATGGCTTTCAAGACATCTCATAAGCTCTCTCAAAGCTTCAAGTCCATCCTCATAGCCTCAGAATCATCTGAGGGGCTCCCACAACTCTCAAGTTATGAGGCATACACCCTTGGTTTCAACCAATCTCTCTGAGGATCTCTTAAATTCTCTGACAAGGGTATCAACCTTTGAACACTTGAACAACCTTCTTGGCTAGCTTCCAAGTCTTGTATAGCTCTTGATTGGTAATCATACCTCTTGAAGTGTTGGTCAAATTTTGGGGTGCAACACATCTCACCTTGACCCCAGCATGATTGTCGTAGAGCATGATCATAGCTTTAATTTGAGTACTAGAAGTCCTTGATAGGGTTTATAGAACTCAAGTTATGAGCTAGACAAGTTACAGGTCATCAGAGGAATGTGAATTTGGAACTTGAAAGTCACCCAACTTGCATGACACTTTTGCCCTAGAAATATGATTCTCATGAAATTTTGGCCAACATGATTGTTGTTCCTTATCTTCTTAGCTTTCTAGAAAGTACTAGAAGTCCATGATTGGATTTGTAGAACTCAAGTTATGAGCTTTGTAAGACAAGGGTATTTTGGGAATTTGGAATTATAGGCCATTTATGATTATAGGTCAATTTCATCAACTTAGACACCTCAAATGGACTTTTAATAAACTTGAAAGTTGTTCAAAATGGTGTTATGTGTCCAACCATAACCCCAAACATTCATTGATATGGATTAAATATGGAAGTGTATGAAGTAAATACCACGGAGGGTAATTAAAAGGCATAAAAAAGAGAAAATTCTAAAACAATTCACTTTTGTGCAAAACTTTACAAGTTTGTGCTTTTTTTGAAAGTAGAAGGCATTTATAGCACTTTGGCATTGTTACATTTTTAAATTGGAATTGGTTTCATGGCATAATTCCAAGTTGCTTAAAGATGAAGTAACATAATCAATGTACACCATAGGATTGAATTGAGGATTCAATCTGGTCCATTCATATCCATGAGGTGGGTGTTATGCAAGCTATTGGAGCAAAAAGGGAAGCTTCTACAAGCCTGAATCGTGACTGTCATGAAGGAGTTTGGAAGAAAAATTGAAAAATGGAATTGGACGAATTGGGCCATAACTGGGCCAGATAAGGATCCAAAATAATTCTATATATTGCATAGATGGATTTCAGAACAAGCTTGGTGATTGGAAAAGCTTGAATGAGGTAAGAAGCACTTGAAAAAGTTTGTTACAAAGTGTGTCATACCCCAAATTTTGACCCCTTAGATCTTCATCATCATTTTAAGAGCCTGTTCATAATTTATCTAACCTTAACCCTTTTCAAGTGGTCTTTGTCAAGTTACAGGAGGATCAGGGTTTTGTACGGCCGAAATTGAGATTTCGAGAGTTGACCAGTCAATGTTTTGGAGTGGTTTTCTTTGAGATTGGGTCTCCACATCATCAAGAATATTCTATTGGATCAAGCATGAATCCAATTTGAGGTTGTTACCCAGGAGTCAAAAGCAGTGAAGTTCAGGATACCCGATTAGGTTTTTTTTCGAGCAGGAAAAGTCAACTGTCGTTGAATTTTGATTTAAAAGGTGTTATAATGGTGGGATTGTGGTCCATAATGTTCATATGGCTTGGTAAAGTCCATTTGTGAAGTTTCAAAGCCTTAGGAGGTCCAGAGCATCAACAGTCGACTCGGTAGCCACCGATCGATCGTTCGGTTGATCGAAAAGTCAACTCTTCAACAATAAGGAATCTGACCTCAAGATGAGAATCAAAAATGTTCCTAATGACATATTTCATCTACCCATAAAATTTCATGGCAATTGGATCAAGGGTTGAGGAGTAATCGCAAAAGTCGGGGATTAGGGTTTCGAAAGGGGCAAGACCATAACTCCTTAACCACACATCCAATTGAGTTGGTTCAAAGCTAATTGGAAATCTCTTAACAAGCCCTACAAAAGTCCCAAAGTGGTCCATGGTCATAAAATGCATAGATTTGGAGTTATGATCAAATTCATTTCAAGAAGGGAAAAGGACTTAGAGAAATTTCACTTTTAAGCTTGTTTTTTAGCAACTTTGAGAGGCTTTTTGGCCAAGTTCCTTTGGGAATTTGAAACTCATGAATGCATGAATGTTTTATAACTATTTAAGGGCTTTCTAAAAAGTACTAGAACATCTCATTAGCATTTGTGAGCTGAGAGTTATGGATTTTGCAAGATGGTGTTTTCATACTTGAGTCCCACATTGGTAATTTTCCATAGGTTCATCCTTTGGTCACTTGGACCATTTCTCAGCCTTTGGATCTTATTGTTTTTGATATTTAGATGTTTTGAAGCATTGAATGGTGAGAGTTATGCAGAGGAAGTGGAAATTTGAAGTTTGGCAAGTTGGCTTGTAAGTTGTAAATGCAACTTGCATTAAAATAATGAAAAATGAAAAAGGTGGAAAAGGAAGCTCTGCACCAGCCATGTTCCTACTTTCTCTAGCCTCACTTTAGCCACTCTAAACTCATCATTTCACTTGACTTTCAGCTTACCTCCAAGCCAAGAAAACACTTTTGAGAGATTTGATCCAAAATTGCAAACCTTTCTTTCTTAGGAAGGAAACCTCCAATCTGACCTTTCCCTCTCATTTCCCTATAAATAGAAGGCATCTCTACCTCATTCCACACATCGGAAATCTCTCAAAAACCAGAGAAACAAAAAGCTCTTGCTCTTTCCTTCTTTCACTTCAAATTCACAAAATCTCCAAAATCACAAAAAATACCAAAATCTGTCTTGACAGCCCAGCCCCCTAAACTCATTTCCATACATTAAAATTCTCCAAAAACCTTCCACACAATCCACAAATATGGTATAGAAGGTGTTCCAACCATTAAAACATTCAAAAACATCATTTTGCAAAAAGTCAACTTTCATACCAAGCAACTTTGACCACAATGCATAAAATCAGCCAAAACATGGTCTAAGCATTTTCTTGATGTTCTAATCATTCAAACACCTCATATAGATCATATCTCAACTGTCCAAAGCATTGAGGATCATTGGTAAAGCTTATTTCTCAAAATGTCAAAGTTTGCATATTGCTTCAAAAAGAAGAAAAGTTTCAAAGCTAGGAGGTGATTGAAGTTCTTTGGTTTTCTTGGCTCTTTTGCTTGTTCAAAGTTTGTCTACAAGAGGTATGTAACTTCTTACTTTATCTCATTCATTACCATGCCATAAAAATAACATTGATGTGTTTTGTCACAAAACTTGTTTTACCACTGTTTTGTATCCATATGCCAAAATGCAGTTTGGATGTCACCTTGCACCACAGTCTGTTTGCAATCAATTTTCTTGTCTAAAATCATTTGCTGTCATGTATGTAACATGTGTATGTGATCTACTTGACTCAAATGTGCCTTGAAACTGTTTCGGACCTTGTACATATGCATCAAAGTACCATGTAGCAGCATGAATCTCATTTGTCATAACAGTTTATCTGGCAACCATTTTGGTATTTGAACTCATTTGATATCATATTTGGAAGGTGTGTGCATAGTTGGTTTGGCTTGAATATGATTAAAACTGATTTTGAACTTTTCATGCTTTGTCAAAATATCAAATGCAGTTTGGTTGTCATTTTCTGCCATAGACTGTTTTGGATTGGTTTTTGTGCTTGAAATCATTTATCAACATATATGTGGTATGTGTATGTGGTTCACTTGACATAACTTTACATTGAAACTGATTTGGCATTTTTCATGAACACATCAATACCAAAATGCAACTTGAGTATCATTTTTCATGCCAAACTGTTTTGAAACATTTCTCTTGCTTGAGCTCACTTGACTACATGTATGAAGGGTGTGTATGTCATCTACTTGGCTCAAGTGTGCATAGAAACTGTTTTGCATTTCTTCATGTTTTACCAAAATGTCAAAATGCAGCTTGCATATCATTTCACATAACAGCCAGTTTTGAATCATTCCTCATGATTGATCTCACTTGATAATATGTATGTAGTATGTGTAAGAGGTTTACTTGCCATATCTTTGCATTCAAACTGAACGGATCATCCAACTGCATCACCACAATGCCAATTTGCATCTTGAACTTCACTTTGCATTTCAAACTGTTCCTGATTTGTTTCTTTGCTTGAATTCATTTAACAACTCATATGTGGTATATATATATGACTTGCTTGATGTAAATGTGCTTTAAACCTGAACTGAGACCTTTCACACCTTCCATCAATGACATTTTGCAACTTGAATACCATTTCTCATGACAGTCTGTTTTTAGCCTCAATCTTTGTTTGAATTCACTCAATAACATGTATGTAGTGTGTATGTATGATTGCCTTGATCTGAAACTGGCTGGAATTGGATCTTCATTTAAAAATGCACTTCAAATGTCTACTTTGCACACTATCGGGTATTGAAATAGAGACATGATCTTGCAAAACTAATGCCACCACTGTGATCCTCATGCAATTATATGTAATTTATACTAAAATTTTGTTGAAATCCATGAAAAATTGATAAAGTTATGATATGAAATGCAAATCTGAGTTTGTGTGGTCTTGCCTTGCCCATTTGCCATGAAAACGTGCCCTATATGTTATTTGGGGTGGCTATATCAACGGATGTATAGCCACCCCAGTGGTAAGAACCTTGCCATAAAGCGCGCCTTGTACCCATTGAACCCAGGTTCGATCCCTGAGGAGGATCAACCTTTTGCTTTTTTTGCTTTTTCCACACGCGTGCCTGATCTGGCCAAAGGGTGTGGGTTCAATTCCCACCCCTTGCTTTTTTCATTTTTATTTTCACTTGTTGGCATATTTTGTACATTTTTTACATAAACTTCAAAAAATCATATCTCTCTCATTTTTCATCATTTTAAGTTCATTATTTTTGGAACATGCTTGGTTTGATGTCTACTTTCATGTGTTAATTTGAAATTCCATGTTGTTTGTATTTTTAATACCCCTTTATCACTTGTAAGTTGTTTACGTTTTGAGATCGTTATCACACGTCTTGATGAATTTCTTTCTCGCCATGCTTGTTTATTTTTGTTCATCTGCTTATATGTCATTCCCTTTGTGTTAGTCAACATGATAGGATTATTTTCTTTGGGTTGTTACCATGAGTTATTTTGTTTCCTCTGAGAAATTATTTTAAGCTTGATCTGTCGTTACATTTCTTGCTTGATTATTTGCTTTGATCGTCATCAATGCATATTTTGTAGTTACATTTGATACCTTTAATATGTTTGCCTTATATGGTTGTCACCATGCTTTTATCTTCATCATGTTTATTACTTTGTTAAAGTAGTTTCTTTTCCCCAAGTGATGGAACTCGTTAGTTCTCGTCCAAGTTGCCTCCGTCCTCTCCTTCCGAAGGAAAAGTTTATCCATTGACCCTTGTGTCATGGATAGTTCATAACCATTCTGTTGACTTTGTTAAGTCATCCTTAAACCTTAGTTTAGAAGCCATTAGATTTTGCTTTAAGTCTAAGAAACCTACCTGTACTAGGAGTGTTCTTCAACTAGAACCCTAGGATAGAGTTTGTCAACTCTATGTAAGAATCATTGTGATGAATTCTTACTTCCCCTCTTGAGTGTTCAACGTAGATTAGGGAGTTTTGTTAAAACTCCACACAAACATTGTGATGTTTGTTCCCCTCTGAACCTTGATCACAATCAAGTGTTCTTCAAACTTAGTAAGGTGAACTACGATTGCTCTGACTCTATCCTAGTTAGGATACGTAGGCAGAAGATGCGATATCTTTGCGAGCAAACTTAGTGTATATATCTTTAGGTTTTAACCTACACCTTTTTTCCCAATCCTTAACAAATCCATAGCAAACATTTAACAAACTTAGCACGCAAACAAACAAAAGGTTCCTGTAGAGTACTACAGATGCTTAGGGTGTTGACACCTTCCCTAGGTATAGCCAACCCCCGATCCCCGAGTCTCTTAGCATTGTTGTTACATCGCAAAAAGGGGTTTTTTCTTTCTTTACACCTTTGCTTTGGATAAATTAAAGTTCGGTTGTAAAAGAATCAAGATTCAAGTTAATTCAATAGCTTGATATCCGATTTTCACCGCAACAGAAATGGCGACTTCACTGGGGATGTTTAAAACTTGAGGGTTTAACCTATTTTGTTTGTTTATGTTCTATATTTGTGAATATTTGCTTTACATGTATATTTGTGTATATTTGTTCGAGTGTTGGATTTTGGGACCTTTTGAGTGGTGAGACGGTCTTATACCCGGACTTGAGTGCAATTATGATAGGATGGTGGTATATTCAAGGAGGCTTATAGGGAGTTGATTCTCGAGCAAGCTAACTTGAGAAACCACCGCTCAGTGTAGGCCCTCTTGAGAGTTTAGTATTGTTGATCAAGTATTCGTGAAAACAATGCTACTTTCAACGAAGGAGCCCATGACATTGTGGACTTTTAGATTACATTCTACCCCACTTTGGCCTTACTAGGACGTAGTGCGATGGCTATAAGGAAGTATTTCCGAAATAGTTGATACGCGATACTACACTTAGACGAGACTCTCTTGAGAATATTATCGATTACCAAGTAATTTGGGAAATTGATAATATCCGAAAGATGGGTTGATGACTCTGAGAACCATTTAGAACCCTGCTCTACAGGTTTGAAATCCCTATTACACACCTTTTTGGGGATGGGTAGACCTTGGATCCACGCTCGTCCTTTAAACCTAGGCTTGTGTTTGCGCATATGTGATCTTTGCATTTGCCTGTGTTTGTGCATTTTTGCATTCATAAACATCATATCATAAAGTTTCATGGAACTCAGACTTTTGTTTGTAAACATCAAGGTTGTTATGAACAGTAAAAGAAAGAACCTTTGAAGTACACTTACAAGAGTTTTAACTAGGATGACCTAAAGAGGTTGGGTACCTTGGTGACAGATCCAGAGGGATTCAAAAATATATGGGAAATTGTTGTTATTGTTGAAGATAAAGGTGGATAATGGACTCCTCTCCATGCTTCTCCAGTTCTATGATCCAGTCTATCATCGTTTCACTTTTCCGACTATCAACTAATACCCACTAAAGGAAAACTCTTATTTGGTTAGATTGCTCATTCTTGACGAATCTCCTTTTCCAATCATGGGGAAAGACCACATGGAGAAAGATATTGTTAAGGCTACACGTTTGGGATTCGCTTTGAGCAAAGCACAACAAACAGAGAAGCATGGGAGCACAAGCATCAAGTGGTTGTCGAAAAAATGCAGAATTTCAGAAACAACTACGGTTGAAGAATAAAGAAGTTCTCTCTTGTAAGAAGAGAAAAGTATCAGATGATTTATCTTCACTTAGTCCTCAGTTGACTCCGTAGAAGCTAATTGTGGAGAAGCTTATCCTCGAGAAAGCCCAGATGGAAAAGGATATTGAGAAGCTCAACTCGAAGCTGTCCAGAGAACCTCTTTAGGACTTTTGTTAGCTTTTATTTAGCTCTCTGTTTAAGACTCTTGTAAGAAGTACTGACATGTTGCAATTCAAATTGATGGTTAATGAAAGAAATTTTTGGTTTATCTTGATGTTTGTAAATATTTTGAGTTCCATGAAACTTTTTTCATTGCATGAGCATGTTGTCACATTTGCATTTGCATTTGCATTTCTCAGCCTTGAGTCTCATGTTCCTTTTCCTGTCTCTAGAGGGATACCTAGCACGCATCCTGGACCAATGGAAACGATGAAAGGGCTTTTGAAAGGGCTAGAGGCCTTGAAGGAGGAAATCAGGGTCCTCAAAGATCAGATGAATTAGGTTTTGGAGACTTTGCAAAATTTGATGAAAAATGAAGGGTATTCTCCCACTATTGCGCCTAGAGAGGTCGTAAGTCCATCACTTTCGGTGACTCGTCTAGCTCAAGGACCTCCTAAGCTTCAACGGTCATACCATCGTCAACCAGCATTTGGGCCTGCGCCAAAACGTCATCCTTGTCAGGTGGTTGCCAAAAGAGCATCTCAGCATTCATTGGTTGTTTCCCCTCAAGGTTCTCGAAGCCAGAACATGAAAAAAATCTTGTCAAGAGGAACAAGGCATGCTACAAGATAGTTCTTGTGCCGCTAAGTAAGCTTTATCCGCTACTAATTCAGAATTCGTTGGTGACTCCACGAGCTCTTAACCTTGTGCCAGGACCATGGCATAATGCAAACTTGACTTGTGAGTTTCACAAAGGGGCTGAAGGACATGAACTAGACACTTGTTTGGCGTTAGGATTTGTGGTGCAAGAGCTAGTCTATGACAGAAAACTGATCTTTGAAGAAGATCACCTAGAAGTTGAATGCAAGTACCATACTGGGACAATGGGGCATTTGGTAGAAGAGTGCAAAGGTTTTGGGTGGAAGGTGCAAAGCTTGTTGGAGCTGTTAAAACCTCAAGAAGGTAAACCAAGTATAAGTGTCTCAACTCTCAAAGCAAAAGACAAAGGACCTACGAGGCCTCTCAAGGTTCTATACCACAAGGAGCAAGTAATCAGTGATAGAGGTGTTCCCCCATTTGGGCCTGAAAACTGAAGTTGTTAAGTCAATTCTCCTAAGCTGGCTGTATTCTGTTTGTTTCAGTATTTTCAGTTGTATTTCCCTTGTTATTTAATTTGAATTGCTTGTAAGCTGTTGTTCATTTTGAATTGGCAATATTAATGAAATGTTTGTGCATCTTTTGATTAAGTCCATTCGTTTCACTCTTTCTTTTTCTTTTCATTGTTATGAAATACAAAAATGAAGAAATTTCTTTACTAAACTGTTGTTTAAAGCAAAGATTGGGGAGGATGATGAGAACTATATCCATAACTGTTGTTGATATGCTTTCAATTTAACTTTGCCGATGATGTAAGGCATTGTTTCAATCCCTAAACACTGGAGAAATAAGGAAGATAATCCCTCGTTAACCCCTTCGAGCCTAGGAGTAGGAGTTTTCTTTCTCTACAAAAACAAACCTTAAATCTCAAACCTGGGGCGGGTAGTTCTCAGTTAACTCGGAGATATATGCATACAAGACACTTTAAAAGTCGTGCATTCAGGTTTTCTTTCACACACAACAAACAAGTGTCGAAGTTCAAAAGATGATGATGGTCCGCCGTAGCCATTAAACTAGGTAGTCACCTCCTTTCTCAAAAAAGAAAAAGAAGAAGAAGAAAACAAAATAGAGAAAATTGAAAAGCCCGCTAAGTCAAAACTTGTGAAGGAGACTTAGGCAAAAATGGGGCATCCCGCTGACTGTATATCCAAAAGAAACAGTTCAGGAAAAAGTAAGGCATAATAAAAGAGGAAATTCTTAAAGCTTCACTTTCAAAAATCCTCAAATAGCAAAAGCTATCAAATACTGTAAGGGATTTGTGACTACCTTAGATTTGTGAATCATCACCAACTATCAGCCTGTAGGAACCTGAATGTATAGTTTGAGTTAACTGAGCGTAGGATTGGAGTTCATCATGAAGATGGGTGGGACAAATAACTTTGAGCCTTTATCCTTTGTTTCATGAGCCGTGAACCAAACCACGTTACAACCCTTAAAAGACCTAATTGAGGGAAGGTTGTTTTGAAAGCATATTACAACAAGGTTGGATAACCTGACTCCTAAATGATCTTTGATGTTTGTGTGTGTTCATCACTTTATCCATCATCCATAAAATGAGTGGATCGCTTTCACTTTGATCGTTTGATCACTCCGCCGCGTGCGTTTCATCAAAATTGTTTTCAAAAGATTGCATGAATTTTACATTGAAAATTGCCAATTTTTAATGAACAATATTGTTTGCCAGACGATCCAATGTCAAAAGGAATCCCAACAAATGCTGTCAGCTAGGGAGTTGGATTTGATAAAGGAAGCTCGACCTGAGGCAACTAATTTGAAGGATTGGTTAATCATTTGTCACAATGTTCAGTTAATCAAAGCCGGCCAAGTCGAGATTAGATTAATCTCTCAAAGACAGTTAAACTGGGGAAGTTATGCCGAGATTCGTGAATCTCCAAGAGTTTGAAGAGATTGAGGCATCTTGTATGTCAATTCTTCTGTAAAACCCTCTTGGTGATTTCTTCTTGCAGACCAAGTGTTCTGGGGAACATCGTTTGTGGTCTTATAAGCAAGTTGCTTCTTAGCTCTTTTCAAGGCCAGCTACTCTAGACCAGTTAATCAGAAGCAATCAAGTCAAGATGAGATTAATCTCTCGAAGGAAGTTGAACTGGGGCAGTTATGTCGAGATTCATGAATCTCTCCAAGAGTTTGAAGATATTGAGGCATCTTGGTATGTCAATTCTTTTGTAAAATCCTCTTGATTCCTTCTTGTGGACCATGTAATCTGGGGCAGAAAAGTTGGAAGACTGTTTGTCGCAAGATCCATTGCTCACTTGCAGAGGTTGGTTATGCTATCGAGGGGCAGAAGTATTTGGTTCTCATGATACCCTTTAGTCAGCTCTCTGATTAAGTTGTTACTCCAGTTGATCTTAGAATTTCCTTTGGTGATTTTTCCTTCGACAAAGAATTCAAGCTCATGATGGCAATCCGAGTGCAATCATGATGTTGTGGATTACTCTCTCCCAGAGAAGGTTATAACTTTGAAGTGGAATTGTCAATCTTTATGATCATCCCTAGTGATGGTCCATCTGGTAAAGTTGGCTAGGTATCCGTGTCGAGATGTTTATTTCATCTCATGTTTTGTTTTGTCTGTTTTGTCAGCATAAACACAAGCATGGCATAAAGCATACGCATAACATCCATGCATTTTTTTGCTATCTCTGGTTATTACCTATTACGGGTTCACTTTGGTGTTTTTCACCAAATGATTGGGTTTGTCTCTTCTCTCCAATAGAGTTGTCAGCCCTTAGGCATAAAATGCCCGCCAATTCTAATTTCCCCACCGAGTTCAATCCTTGTGGATGATGGTTGTTTCAGTTATCTTGTCACGCCTGGATAAGATAAATTCCCATTTGAGTTCAAATCCTCAATGGTTGGAGTCTTGCTTGACTGTTTCTTTCTAGCTCGTTCCTAGATTGAACTTTGGTCCCTGGAAAGTGGCTTCTAAATCTATGTTGGGCGTACACTTATCGCGCGCTGTACCCACAGGAAGAATCTCTTACAGATCCTATTCGAAGAAAAATCCTTCTCCAGTAGTGTTGTGGTAACAACCTATCTTTGGATTAAATGGCATATCCTTGAGGAATTGAGGAATTTCTTTTGGTTATTTCTCTTTGTTTGAGAAAGTTTGGCTTGTAAAGCAATTGTCCCACATCTTTTGGTGAGGTCCCCAATAAGTCCAGTGGTGACTGGAATTTCTTGTTAAAGTCCAGTGGTGACTGGCATTTCTTGTTAAAGTCCAATGGTGACTGGCATTTCTTGTTAAAGTCCAGTGGTGACTGGCATTTCTTGTTAAGGTCCAGTGGTGACTGGCATTTCTTGTTAAAATCCAGTGGTGACTGACATTTCTTGTTAAAGTCAAGTGGTGACTGGCATTTCATTTAAAGTCCAGTGGTGACTGACATTTCTTGTTAAAGTCCAGTGGTAACTGGCAGCTTTCATTTAAAAGTCCAGTGGTGACTGGCATTTCTTGTTAAAGTTCAGTGGTAACTGCCAGCTTTCTTTTAAATGTCCGGTGGTAATTGGCAGCTTTCTTTTAAAAGTCCAGTGGTGACTGGCGTTTTCTTTTAAAAGTCCAGTGGTGACTGGCGTTTTCTGTTAAAGTCCAGTGGTAACTGGAAGCTTTCTTTTAAAAGTCCAGTGGTGACTGGCATTTTCTTTTAAAAGTCCAGTGGTGACTGGCGTTTTCTGTTAAAGTCTAGTGGTGACTGACAGCATTCATTTAAAGTCCAGTGGTAACTGGCAGCTTTCTTTTAAAAGTCCAGTGGTGACTGGCATTTTCTGTTAAAGTCCAGTGGTGACTGGCATTGCTTGAAAGTCCAATTGTCTTTGGCGATCTTGTCCCATTTTGCTATCACTATGCAAAGTTTGTTTTTCTGTTTTTACTGAAGATCCCGTTCGAACTCTTTGTTATAGGAAATGCCTCATTTGATTATCTCCAGTGAGGTTTGCGTCTCTTTTCTTTCATTTCCCCGGTGGAGAGTTGCCTTTTTTCCCAGCGGAGTGTCACCTCCTTTTCCCCATTGAAGTTTTGTCTTTTCTATTGAAGTTGGTGTCCCCTGTGTAGAAGATTCCCCTGAGCAGCGTCTTTGGTCGTTTGAACTATTTTTGTTTGCTTTTCCTTGGATATTTCCCCAGTGTGCGAGTCCCCCATGAGTAGTTACTCGTTGTATTGTCGTTCTTTTATCTTTGCTCGCGTGTCTACATCTGTCTTACATTTAAACATCATAAAGCATCATCTAGATTCATAGCATATCCGCATTTGTCCTTTTGCATACCAATGGATCTAAGAGACAAAATTTTTGGTTCGCTATATTTAAATACCTTTCACTACGATTTCGCGAGGATTGTCATCTTTCGCCGCCATCCAGTGAAAGATATTTAAATAGGGGCAACTGTCATACCCCAAATTTTGACCCCTTAGATTTTCATCAACATTTTAAGAGCTTATTCACATGTTTATCTAACCTTAACCCTTTTCAAGTGGTCTTTGTCAAGTTACAGGAGGATCAGGGTTTTGTACAACCGAAATCGAGATTTCGAGAGTTGACCAGTCAATGTTTTGGATTCATTTTCTTTGAGATAGGGTCTCCACATCATCAAGAATATTCTATTGGATCAAGCATGAATCCAATTTGAGGTTGTTACCCAGGAGTCAAAAGCAGTGAAGTTCAGGATACCCGATTAGGTTTTTTTTCGAGCAGGAAAAGTCAACTATGGTTGACTTTTGATTTAAAAGGTGTTATAATGGTGGGATTGCGGTCCATAATGTTCATATGGCTTGGTAAAGTCCATTTGAGA
This sequence comes from Lathyrus sativus, assembly GCA_963859935.3. Lineage (NCBI taxonomy): Eukaryota > Viridiplantae > Streptophyta > Magnoliopsida > Fabales > Fabaceae > Lathyrus > Lathyrus sativus. The sequence continues at coordinate 281,555,028 of OZ012736.1, forward strand.
AGTTTCAAAGCCTTAGGAGGTCTAGAGCATCAACAGTCGACTCGGTAGCCACCGATCAATCGTTAGGTTGACCGAAATGTCAACTCTTCAACAATAAGGAATCTGACCTCAAGATTAGAATAAAAAATGTTCCTAATGACATATTGCATCTACCCATAAAATTTCATGGCAATTGGATCAAGGGTTGAGGAGTAATCGCAAAAGTCGGGAATTAGGGTTTTGAAAGGGGCAAGACGATAACTCCTTAACCACACATCCAATTGAGTTGGTTCAAAGCTCATTGGAAAGCTCTTAACAAGCCCTACAAAAGTCCCAAAGTGGTCCATGGTCATAAAATGCATAGATTTGGAGTTATGATCAAATTCATTTCAAGAAGGGAAAAGGACTTAGAGAAATTTCACTTTTAAGCTTGTTTTTTAGCAACTTTGAGAGGCTTTTTGGCCAAGTTCCTTTGGGAATATGAAACTCATGAAAGCATGAATGTTTTAGAACTATTTAAGGGCTTTCTAAAAAGTACTAGAACATCTCATTAGCATTTGTGAGCTGAATGTTATGTATTTGGCAAGATGGTGTTTTCATACTTGAGTCCCACATTGGTAATTTTCCATAAGTTCATCCATTGGTCACTTGGACCATTTCTCAGCCTTTGAATCTTATTGTTTCTGATATTTAGATGTTTTGAAGCATTGAATGGTGAGAGTTATGCAGAGGAAGTGGAAATTTGAAGTTTGGCAACTTGGCTTGCAAGTTGTAAATTTAACTTGCATTAAAATAATGAAAAATGAAAAAGGTGGAAAAGGAAGCTCTGCACCAGCCATGTTCCTACTCTCTCTAGCCTCACTTTAGCCACTCTAAACTCATCATTTCACTTGACTTTCAGCTTACCTCCAAGCCAAGAAAACACTTTTGAGAGATTTGATCCAAAATTGCAAACCTTTCCCTCTTAGGAAGGAAACCTCCAATCTGACCTTTCCCTCTCATTTACCTATAAATAGAAGGCATCTCTACCTCATTCCACACATCATAAATCTCTAAAAAACCAGAGAAACAAAAAGCTCTTGCTCTTTCCTTCTTTCACTTCAAATTCACAAAATCTCCAAAATCACAAAAAATACCAAAATCTGTCTTGACAGCCCAGCCCCCTAAACTCATTTCCATACATTCAAATTCTCCAAAAACCTTCCACACAATCCACAAATATGGTATAGAAGGTGTTCCAACCAATAAAACATTAAAAAACATCATTTTGCAAAAAGTCAACTTTCATACCAAGCAACTTTGACCACAATGCATAAAATCAGCCAAAACATGGTCTAAGCATTTTCTTGATGTTCTAATCATTCAAACACCTCATATACATCATATCTCAACTTTCCAAAGCATTGAGGATCATTGGTAAAGCTTATTTCTCAAACTGTCAAAGTTTGCATATTGCTTCAAAAAGAAGAAAATTTTCAAAGCTAGGAGGTGATTAAAGTTCTATGGTTTTCTTGGCTCTTTTGCTTGTTCAAAGTTTGTCTACAAGAGGTATGTAACTTCTTACTTTATCTCATTCATTACCATGCCATAAAAATAACATTGATGTGTTTTGTCACAAAACTTGTTTTACCACTGTTTTGTATCCATATGCCAAAATGCAGTTTAGATGTCACCTTGCACCACAGTCTGTTTGCAATCAATTTTCTTTTCTAAACTCATTTGATGTCATGTATTTAACATGTGTATGTGATCTACTTGACTCAAGTGTGCCTTGAAACTGTTTTGGACCTTGTACATATGCATCAAAGTACCATGTAGCAGCTTGAATCTCATTTGTCATAACAGTTTATTTGGTAACCATTTTGGTGTTTGAACTCATTTGATATCATATTTGGAAGGTGTGTGCATAGTTGGTTTAGCTTGAATATGATTAAAACTGATTTTGAACTTTTCATGCTTTATAAAAATATCAAATGCAGTTTGGTTGTCATTTTCTGCCATAGACTGTTTTGGATTGGTTTTTGTGCTTGAAATCATTTATCAACATATATGTGGTATGTGTATGTGGTTCACTTGACATAACTTTGCATTGAAACTGATTTGGCACTTTTCATGAACACATCAATACCAAAATGCAACTTGAGTATCATTTTTCATGCCAAACTGTTTTGAATCATTTTTCTTGCTTGAACTCACTTGACTACATGTATGAAGGGTGTGTATGTGATCTACTTGGCTCAAGTGTGCATAGAAACTGTTTTGCATTTCTTCATGATTTACCAAAATGTCAAAATGCAACTTGCATATCACTTCACATAACAGCCAGTTTTTAATCATTCCTCATGATTGATCTCACATGATAATATGTATGTAGTATGTGTAAGAGGTTTACTTGCCATATATTTGCATTCAAACTGAACTGATTATCCAACTGCATCACCACAATGCCAGTTTGCATCTTGAACTTCACTTTGCATTTCAAAATGTTCTTGATTTGTTTATTTGCTTGAATTCATTTAACTCATGTGTGGTATGTGTATATGACTTGCTTGATGTAAATGTGCTTTAAACCTGAACTGAGACCTTTCACGCCTTCCATCAATGACATTGTGCAACTTGAATACCATTTCTCATGACAATCTGTTTTTAGCCTCAATCTTTGTTTGAATTCACTCAATAACATGTATGTAGTGTGTATATGATTGCCTTGATCTGAAACTGGCTGGAATTGGATCTTCATTTCAAAATGCACTTCAAATGTCTACTTTGCACACACTATCTGGTTTTGAAATAGAGACATGATCTTGCAAAACTAATGCCACCACTGTGATCCTCATGCAATTCTATGCAATTTACACTAAAATTTTGTTGAAATCCATGAAGAATTGATAAAGTTATGATATGAAATGCAAATCTGAGTTTGTGTGGTCTTGCCTTGCCCATTTTCCATGAAAACTTGCCCTATATGTTATTTGGGGTGGCTATATCAACGGATGTATAGCCACCCCAGTGGTATGAACCTCGCCATAAAGCGCGCCTTGTACCTATTGAACCTAGGTTCGATCCCTGAGGAGGATCAACCTTTTTCTTTTTTTTTCCTTTTTCCACACGCGTGCCTGATCAGGCCAAAGGGCGTGGGTTCAATTCCCACCCCTTGCTTTTTACATTTTTATTTTCACTTGTTGGCATATTTTGTACATTTTTTACATAAACTTCAAAAAATCATATCTCTCTCATTTTTCATCATTTTAAGTTCATTCTTTTTGTAACATGATTGGTTTGATGCCTACTTTCATGTGTTAATTTGAAATTCCATGTTTTTTGTATTTTTAATACCCCTTTATCACTTGCAAGTTGTTTACGTTTTGAGATCGTTATCGCACGTCTTGATGAATTTCTTTCTCGCCATGCTTATTTATGTTTGTTCATCTGCTTATCTGTCATTCCCTTTGTGTTAGTCAACATGATAGGATTATTTTCTTTGGGTTGTTACCATGAGTTATTTTGTTTCCTCTGAGAAATTATTTTAAGCTTGATCTGTCGTCACATTTCTTGCTTGATTATTTTGCTTTGATCGTCATCAATGCATATTTTGTAGTTACATTTGATACCTTTAATATGTTTGCCTTATATGGTTGTCACCATGCTTTTATCTTCATCATGTTTATTACTTTGTTAAAGTAGTTTCTTTTCCCCAAGTGATGGAACTCGTTAGTTCTCGTCCAAGTTGCCTCCCTCCTCTCCTTCCAAAGGAAAAGTCTCTCCATTGACCCTTGTGTCATGGATAGTTCATAACCATTCTATTGACTTTGTTAAGTCATCCTTAAACCTTAGTTTAGAAGCCATTAGACTTTGCTTTAAGTCTAAGAAACCCACCTGTACTAGGAGTGTTCTTCAACTAGAACCCTAGGATAGAGTTTGTCAACTCTATGTAAGAATCATTGTGATGAATTCTTACTTCCCCTCTTGAATGTTCAACGTAGATTAAGGAGTTTTGTTAAAACTCCACACAAACATTGTGATGTTTGTTCCCCTCTGAACCTTGATCACAATCAATTGTTCTTCAAACTTAGTGAGGTGAACTACGATTGCTCTGATTCTATCCTAGTTAGGATACGTAGGCAGAATATGCGATATCTTTGCGAGCAAACTTAGTGTATATATCTTTAGGTTTTAACCTACACCTTTTTTCCCAATCCATAACAAATCCATAGCAAACATTTAACAAACTTAGCACGCAAACAAACAAAAGGTTCATGTAGAGTACTACAGATGCTTAGGGTGCTGACACCTTCCCTAGGCATAACCAACCCCCGATCCTCGAATCTCTTAGCGTTGTTGTTACATCGCAAAAAGGGGTTTTTCTTTCTTTAGACCTTTCCTTTGGATAAATTAAAGTTTGGTTGTAAAAGAATCAAGATTCAAGTTAATTCAATAGCTTGATATCCGATTTTCACCGCAACAAAGTGAAAATCGTTTTTCATCTTAGAGGCAATTTATGAGGGAATTGGAGTTTCAAGATTCTTCAGCAAGCATCACTGAACATGTATGAGCAAGTTTGATCAAGGATTGGAGGCTGTAGCATTCTCTATGAAAGCTTAAACCAAGTTTTCATCTTTTCATTATTATGCTCTGATGAGATTGATTTAGAATAGAAATTGCATGTGGTTAGGTAGAGTATGAACCATAGATGGATTTAGGAAAGGTTTGGTAGACATTCGTGAGAGTTCTTGATCATGGATGAAATGTTTAGAGGTTCGGTTAGGGCTGTATCTTGAGGGATTTCGAAGATTGAACATAGATTCTTGATCAATGATGAGTGTAGAGTAGATTGATGGAAAGAATTTGGCATTTGGTGATGACTTTCCAAAACGCGTATTTTTTGTTCATGGTTGTATCGGTGTACTCTTTGAGAAGATGAAAAAATGAAGGTTGTCATGATGTTCCTTGTGAGGAAACGAGTGGATCTGGAGATTTTAGTGAAGTTTGGTGCCTTCTGATGGCTTGGCCACCGTGAGCCCGCCGGAGAAGACGACCAGAGTCTTCTCTGGCCACCTTGGATTTCCCCCCCTCTAATCTTTAGTTCAAAAGGTAGGAGACGAAGTGTGAGACGTTGGATACGTTTGAAGCCATGGACTTGGTAAGCAGATCTAACGCATGTGATTGAATTTGGAGAGTTGCTGACTTTGACCGCTGATGTGGTACGTTACCAGGCTTTGGATTGTCATACTTTTAGGATAGACGCTCCTAATTAGAACGTAGGGTGAACCCTAGTCAACCAGCCACACCTGAGCATTCCATGAAACGATTCATTTCATTAAAGGCCTCTGTGCTACGTGACACGCGCCTCTCCCTTGGATGAGTGGACTAGTATTGTGATCTGATGGTCACGTTTTATTCCTGGGTTTTTTAATTCATTTTAATTTATTTTATTCATTTTATGATTTTCTTTTAATGCTTTCTTCATTTTTAATTCATTAAAAATATAAATAATTGTCAGAAAAATGTGACAAAAATCATGTGTTTTCCTTGGATTATTTCTGATTTTTGTATGCCATTTATTTGGAATTTTAGTTAATTTTCCATTTTTGTGCTATTTTTCCATTTTTATTACATGTTTAAAAATGTAAAAATGAGTGATCTACTTTCTGATTTTAGTACTATTTCTTCGATTGGAATTTGGTGCTGAAATTTTGCATGCTTGTTATAGACTCCTTGATAGGTTTATGTGATTTTTATTGTATTTTTTAGATGATTCTAAGTTGGAGTTTGAGATAGGTTTTTAGGACATCCCCCTTATGGATTCCTTTTAGCACACATTGAGATGTAGAAATTGTTTAGACCCCTTAGATGTAGGTTTTGACCTTGAATTTTCTACTATGATTCCCTAACCCATTTAGGATCATCTAGGATTTTCCTTAGAATTTATAGAAGTGATCTTCTATTATTCCCCCATTTTGCAAGTTGATTATGGTTTAGGTGACTCTAACTAGGCTTACTTCATAGATTAGTCTTTTAAGTGGACATTAGTTAACTCTAAGTTTCAAATCCTTTCTTGATAGAATAGAACTTAGGTAGATACCTCTCTAGAACCTTGATTAAGCCTTGATAGAGCTTTTGAATCCCCCTAGTTTAGGTGATCCTTGTAGCTAGTCATTAGGTTTTCTTAGAAGTTATTGTAATGCCTTCTTTCCCCTATGTGATTTCTTCCCTGGACTTCGCCCTATCCTCTTTCTCCAAGTCTTGAAGAGGATCCCTCCTGGGAGAGCCTAATCCTTCCCTTGGTTGGATTCTCTGCATTCCTCAGGAGGTTGAGCCTTGGATTGACATTCATCAGTATAGTACATTCCTTTGGTTTGTACTATCTTTCTCCTTCAAGTCTTGATGAGGAGCCCTCTTGGGAGAGCCTAATCCTTCCTTTGGTTGGATTCTGTGCATTCCTCAGGAGGTTGAGCCTTGGATTGACATTCTTGGCATGGTACATTCCCTTGGTTTATATAATGTCATCCATCTCCAAGTCCTTTTCTTAGGATCCCTCTTGGGAGAGCCTAATCCTTCCTTTGGTTGGATTCTGTGCATTCCTCAGGAGATTGAGCCTTGGATTGACATTCTTGGCATGGTATATTCCCTTGGTTTATATATTGTCATCCATCTCCAAGTCCTTTTCTTAGGATCCCTCTTGGCAGAGCCTAATCCTTCCTTTGGTTGGATTATGTGCATTCCTCAACAGGTTGAGCCTGAGATGGACATTCTGTGTTGATACACTTTAACCAGATACCTTAGATTGATATCTAGGACCAATACCCAGTCTTTTCTGTCCTATTGACATAGGATCCCTCTTGGGAGAGCCTAATCCTTCCGTTGGTTGGATTCTGTGCATTCCTCAAGAGGTTGAGCCCATGATGGACTCTTGTGTTGACACACATCCAACCTGATGTAGCCTGGGATGACTTCCCTATTGCTCATTTTGGTTTCATTTCTCTTCCATGTTTGACATTGCTTGATGCATTAGAATAGGTTCATATATAGAATATTTTAGGCTAGGTGCATGACTGCATTAAGAGGTTGAGTGGGTCTCCCTCTGCTTGTTTGCTTTAAGGGTTGAGGTGATCCTCCCTTTGCTTGTGTGTTGTTTTTCTTTTTACCTGATGTGTTTGCATTGAAAGGTTGAGCTGAGCTCCCTTTGCTTGTCTATTTTGATTGTTTTCTTTACTTGATTGCTAAGAGGTTGAGTGGGTCTCCCTCTGCTTGTATTGCTGCATTCCATTTGCATCTTTACTGTTTGGCTTTGTTGTTTATCTACTTTAATGATTTTTGCGGTTATTTTATGTATCCCATTAACATGACCCCCTAGGAGTCTCACTTCCTTTGATAAGGAAGTGATGATAGAACTTTAGGTTGAAACCTTTGCATGATAACATCTAGGAGTGCCCTGTTTAAAAACTTAACCACAGGATGAATCCTTGGCATGAAAACATTAGGGCTTGACAGTTTCCCTGTAGAGTTCGTTCTCTTCTCATCTCCAAAACCACAGTAAAAAATGTAATAAAGGCAAGTTGGTACAAGCACGTTACGAGCCTTAAGCCACTTGGGAAATGATAATTTAGAGGTCTCCTCTCAATCGTCTAGAGTGTTTAGTATACGTCCTTTGGACGATATGCGATACATTCGCTCCCAAGTCATAGTCTCTAGAGCTGTATGAACTACAGACATCCATAAAAAACACTTCTTCCATAAAAGACAGAAAACAAACTTCAAACCTCTTTTGCCCCGTGGGCCCTTAATCAGGAAAACGTTTTCAGAAAAAGAGTGTCGTTAACTCTCAGTTCTACCGCAAACGGTAACGCACAAGTCTCTGACGAGCAAGCTGCATACACCAAACAGCTGGAACTGTTTGTTAACCCTACTCGAAAAAATAGATGAATCTGAACCCGTAATTCGTATCTTCCCGAACTACGTAAGCTCTGATCTCTCATACCTGTTGAGAGTACGTAGGCACAATACTAACGTATTGGCGAGCCACCTTCCCCCATCCTTTTCGCCCGTTGTTAGCCAAACTATGTAGACTCTGATTTCTCGTTCTCTGACGAGAATACGTAGGCACGAAGCGAGATGCTTTGCCGAGTCAATTTTCTTTTCTTTTCAGACCAACCTTAATAGGTAGATAGTTAAACCAACCCGTCAGATAAACACAACAAGCGTGGATCTCATTAAGTACAACGGACGTGAGGGGTGCTAATACCTTCCCCTTGCGTAACCGACTCTCGAACCCAGACATGGTTGCGATGACCTTGTCTTATACCTTTTCGTCAGGTTTTTCCGATCGTTTCCTTTCCCTTTCTGTGGGATAAATAACGAAAGGTGGTGACTCTTCTGTTTTGCCGGCACCTTATTTTTACGGTAGCGACAGTTGGCGACTCTGCTGGGGACTTATAGCTGCTGGGGAATTTCCCATCCCCGATGCTGGGACCGTTTCCCATCCCCTATGCGAGTCAATCCTAACGCTTGCGTGTTTATCTGTTGGGTTTGCATTTATTTATCTTTCCTGCACTTTACTTTTAGTATTATATGATTATTTGATGTGCTGTTGTGGGAGGGACTGATTCTGACGAGTGAGAAGCCAGACCCAGGCTTGAGAGAAAACATAGTATTAGAGTGGATTAGTGGTGGACGTGCTTGCTTTGCTTGCATCAGTTCCCATGTAATCCACACTCAGACGAGGTTCTCTTTGATGACTTCCTATCGGTCCTTTGGACTCGAGTGGATTTTGGATCTGAGGATCGTCGACTCTGGGGACCGATCATTTGTGACTCAGCTAAGTGAGGCCTCTTCAGGGAGTAATGATGCCAAACCAGAAATGGTGAACGTAACATCATTTCGTGAAAGTTTGTGACGCTGGGAAACGCATAGGATGCCGAACCTTGTCCGTGATTAGGTCCATACCTACGAGCAGGGTCGGGTTATTGCAGGAAACCTTAACTTTCAGACTACATGGTTTTCTTGATAGTGAATCAATATTGTTGGTATCAGGGGGTTCTTATGATCAAAGATGTGTTTGGTCTTGACAGAGCAGAGTTTTGGTCCTTCTCAACCAACAACATAGTCATATTTATCTCCTGCAGCATGGTTGCATTTTGCATTTTTGCATCCTCATTTGCATATCATTAATGTGTGTCTGTGTTGCAGGTGGATACTTCTCCCCTGGTTCTAGTGATCTTGATCCTCATGGCTGACATGGCATCTCTGAAAAAAATTGTGGCTTACAAGCTACTAACACCTGACATCCGAGAGTTACGAGCTTTGATTTCTTTGGCTGATAAGAAAGTAATGGAGGATTTCAGAAAGAGTTATGGGAGACTTCTGGGTATTGTGTGTATGCTTTATACGTACGAGTTGAACGACCTCTACGCTCTTCTGCAGTTTTATGACCCGCAGCTCAAATGCTTCGTTTTTCCAGACTATGTCCTAGCTCTGACCTTAGAAGAGTATTCTGACTTGCTGGGGGTACCTTTGTTGAATCAGATGCCTTATTACCGTGTTGATGGTGAACCTGACTTGGGTAAGTTGGCTACTGCTCTTCATGTGGATGACTGTCACTTCCGCGAAAATAAGGTGCCGGCAAAACAGAAGAGTCGCCACCTTTCGTTATTTATCCCTCGGAACGGGAAAGGAAACGATCGGAAAAACCTGACGAAAAAGGTAAGACAAGGTCATCGCAACCATTGTCTGGGTTCAGGATTCGGTTACGCAAGGGGAAGGTATTAGCACCCCTCACGTCCGTCGTACTCGACGGGATCCACGCTTGTTGTGTTTACTGGACGAGTTAGTTTATCTATCTACCTATCAAGGCTGGCTTAAATAGGAAAGAAAATGACTCGGCAAAGCGTCGCACTTTATGCCTACGTATTCTCATCAGAGAATGAGAAATCAGAGTCAACGTAGTTCGACCTACGACGGGTTACGGGGAAGGTGGCTCGCCAATACGTCAGTATTGTGCCTACGTACTCTCAACAGGTATGAGAGATCAGAGCTTGCGTAGTTCGGGATAATACGGATTACGGGAATTCAGATTCATCTGTTTTATCGAGTAGGGTTAAACAGCAGTTCCAGCAGTTAGGGCCAAAGCCTGTTTGCGGTGGCGCTGAAGTTTAACGACACTCTTTTCTTCAGAAAAGCTTTCCTTTGAATTATGGGCCCACGGGGCAAAAGGTTTGAAGTTTGTTTTCTGTCTTTTACGAAAGAAGTGTTTTTTTTATTGTGTTTGCAATTTCAATCGCACTAAAGACTATGACCTGAGAGTGAATGCGTCGCATGTCACCCAAAGGGTGCCATACTAAACATCCAGACTGTTGGAAAGAAGCTCTCCAACAATCCTTTCTCAAATAGCTTAAGGCTCGTAACGTACGAAAGAAATCATTCATGATTACTGTATCTTAAACTGTTTTGAGATGAGAAGAGAACAGGCCCAACTAAAGGGGAGACTATCAAGTCCTACTGTTGTCATGCCAAGGATTCATCCTATAGTTGAAGTTTGAAACAGGGAACTCCTAGAAGTTATCATGCATAGGTTTCAACCTAAAGTTCTATCATCACTTCCTTATCAAAGGAAGTGAGAGTCCTAAGGGATCATGTCAATGATAAACAGAAACAGGTAAAGCATCAGCTTAAACAGTAAACAGTAAAATGCATGCAATGCAAGTGAGGGAGGAAATGTGTGTGGGGTGTCAGCCTCCACAAGCTCATCTCAACTTCAAGCCAGAATGAATAACAGTAATCATACTGAGGAAATAACAACATGCTATCAAGCAAAATACAGTAAACTGCAATCATACAGAAGAAAATAACATGCTATCAAGCAGAATAAACCACATGGGCAAGGGAGCTGGGCTCTACCGAATACCCGCAAGCAAAGCCATACAGTAACAATACAAGCAGAGGGAGCAACTCAACCTCTAGTGCAATCATGCTCCTAGATTAAAGTTAGTCTAGATATGGACTTATTCTAATGCATCAAGCAAGTCAAACAAGGCACATCAACACAGAAAAGAAAACAGATAGGAGAGAAAGCAGATCAACCCTTCTCTTGCTACTCCAAGCTTCAACTCTTCTAATATCAATCCAGTCTTCAGACTTCAACCACCCTTCAAGGCTATCACCCTCCACTGGCAAGCATCAACTTGCTTCTCCAAGGTTTCAACCCATCAACATAAGTTTCAACTTATCTTCACTTCTCCAAGCTTCAGCTTTACAGTCAATTCCACTCTCAGGCTTTGCTCTTAACCAGAAGTATCAACTTGATTCCTTCAGGCTCTCAAGTCTCAGTGTAAGTATCAACTCAACCTTTATTCCTCAAGCCTCAGCTCCACACTCAATCTCAATTGAATCCTCTTCATGAGTATCAACTTAGTCTTCAAGCTTCAGCTCTCTTTGCTTTACCAGTCTCAACTAGCTGTCCTCTTCATCTTCAAGCTTCAGCTTCTCAGGGTAGTATTCAATCACATGGAAGTGTCAACTTCATCTTTCAATTCTTTTTCAAGCCTCAGCTCCTCATTCAGTCTTCATTGAATCTTCAAGTATCAACCTGCTCTTCTTGCTCTTCAAGCTTCAGCTGTAATGGCAATGCTCAAGGGATCATCCTCTTCCACACTCTTCAGTGAAGTCTTCATCTTCAAACTCAAGTCCAACATCTTTCAAGATACTCAAACCAGAAGATGATTGATTTAATAGGATGAGGGAAAATGATAAACAAGCTTATTGACAACCAAAGGAAGCCTGTAAGGGTTCATCATCATGAGAGACTGGTTCCCTCAAAGTTCTACTTCCCAGATAAAGTCACTCATCCTTCCAAAGGAGGGATGTGAATATCTGAGAAGGACTTTTAGTCATTGGGAGGAATGGAAGCACAAGATGCTTTCCATGTTTGTGGAAGAAATCATTCTAACTACAAGGCTCTCCCTATGCCCTATCTCCTAATCTTCATCAGACACCTTCAGGCTCAAACAAATCCAAATCTCCAAGCAACTTCAAGCATCCTCCTCTTGTCTTCAACTTGTCTTCAATCTCAACCAAAGGCAAACCAAGCACAAACCCTAATCTAAGGGAACTAGGGAAGTTAAACTAGTTGAATTAGTAAATTAGGATCACCTAAAACCTAGCACTAAAGTTAGTCCTAACTAAAATACTAAAATCAATTTTAAAATCCTACAAAAATTACTATGGGAACCTAGGTCAATCATGACTCTACCACATTAATTTCAAAGATCAAACCATCAATTTGGACCTAGAACTAAATCCTACATTCTAAGGTATCAACCTAAAACCCTAAAAAGGAAGCACTTAAATATCAATCTAGAAAGCACACCTATTTTCATCACAAAAATGTGAGAAAAATTCTATGGGATCATACATGTCTAACCTAATCACACAAAAAATTAGGCTTAAAATCATCATCATGAGACCAAACAAAATTCCACAAAAATATGCATCAAACATAATCATTTTAATATCAATTAAAATGCAAAACTCCAATTAAATCAGAAATTACATGAAATGAAAATATTTTTTCTCGAAAAAATAATAGACTCAATCATGAGTAATATGCAAAAAGAATGGGTTTAATTGGATTAATATTCAATTAATTATGATTTTTGCAAGAACCATAAACAAAATGAAAAAATAAGAAAATCCAATTAAAATGAATAAGCGCGCGGCGTGGATAGTAATCATTTTCAGTTCAAAATCTGGGTTGGGCCATCAGGGGGGTGCGAATAGCGCTTAGTTCACTAAGCCCAAAACACTGAATAAATGAAACGCATCGTTTCATCATCAGAAATCCTTCACAATTCAATTTCAAAATGCAGCCGTTGGATCCTCTCCCAGTCAAAGGTCAAGCTCTCATCCAATGATGAAAACTTCATCTCCTACCTCTGGCCATGGAAATGGAGGGAAGAACCAGAGTTCAAACATGGATCCTTCTCAATTCGAACTTCACCATATCTCCATCAAAACACATGGTTTAAAGCACTAACATACTCTAAATTCCACACTAAACACAACCATGGTCTTAGAAACAATTGAAATATCCTCTAACCCTAAACACGATCGGGGATCAAAATTCTGACCAAGAATCAATTGTCTCCAATCTTGAAATTGCTTGGTCTAAAATGCTCATCATATTACACTGATCAGTTTCCCCTATAGAATTCATATTATTGCTCACTATACACCAAGTTCTTGATCCAAACTGAAATGGTGTCATCAGCTTGAACATAACCAAATGCTCTCAAACTCTCCAGAATCCATCCCCTAGTTGTCTCTAACCATTCTAACCTAACAATTAGACTTAACAATGCTTAAATTAAGGTGTATGGTGAAAGTTACAAACCTGGGATTTTTTGAATAACAGATGCACCAAATCTTCACTTCAACACTTCAATCCTTCCAGAATCGTTCCTTGTATCAAGATATAGCTTCTGTTTGCAAAAGAATTGATGGAAGATGCTTGCAACTCCAAACCCGATAGTGACTTGCAGCAGGTGGAACTCAAAAGCTCATGCACGATTCAGCCATGTTCTTGCTCTCAATTTGCTATGGAATCACTCAGTAACTCATAAGGAAGATATTGCAATAGAAAGAATCGATTGAAATGGTGTAGAAATGAAGAATGGATTTCAATTTGCAATGAACAAATTCTGAATCCCAACTCTCTCTCCTCCCTCAAATCTCACCAACCTCTTCCATGGACCTCTTCTAAACCATATATAGAATGATTCAGAACCCTCTAGCACCTTCTGGAACCATCTAAGGAGATTTTGAAAATCTCATGTCATGGTTTCTCATTTCAAGCCATACTCACACCAGTCCATGTTTCCCTTGTTTTCAGCTCCAATTCTGAATTGAAAATCTCCTTAGATGAGATGTATGAGATGTTAGGATGCTTGGATAGCTTGTACATTGATCTCTCTTATGTTTTGCAAGTGTAACTTAGATTACAAGTAACTTATGATAAGTCCCTTAATTTGACCTCAAATCAAAATTGTAATAATTCCATTGTTTCTAAAATGAGTTTTCCATTCAATTTGGTAGGTCACTTGCATTGTTTTGGTTATGTATTGAAAATTCCCAAAAATAGGTCACTTTAATACATTAAATCCTCCTTTATTTTGACCATTTTGACAAGTATGAGCTAAAAGCATTTCCAACATCTCATGACCTCCTTACTAGCCTTAAAACATCATTTTGAACAAGTTTGATGTTGAATATTTTTCCATTTGAAGCATGGAAATAGGAGTTATGGCCTTATGCTTGAAATGACCTGTAATCTCCAAATGACCAAAATGCCCTTGACTTGTCAAAGCCATAACTTGAGTTCTACAAATCCTATCAAGGACTTCTAGTACTCTATAGAAAGCTAAGAAGATAAGGAACAACATTCACGTTGACCAAAAGTTCATAGGAATCATCCTTCTTGGGCAAAAGTTTGATGTAAGTTGGGTGACTTTCAAGGCCCCAGATTCACATACCTCAGATGACCTGTAACTTGTCAAAGTCATAACTTGAGCTCTACAAATCCTATCAAGGACTTCTAGTACTCCAATTAAAGATAAGAACAAGCTCTAAAACATTCATGTTGGGGGAAAGATGAGATGACAATCACATCTTGAGATAAACTGCCTTGAAGATAGGGGTCAAACTAGGAGATTTTACACTGTCAAGCCTTAGAAACCCTAGCTTGAAACTTCTCAAACTCTTCAATCATGATGAGTTGACCTTGGAATCATCCTTATATAATATCAATGCATCAATCCATGATCACATGGCTCTTGGTTTAGGTCTCAACCCTCTCCAAATCATCAGTTGACCTAGGGTTGACCCAGTCAAACCCTAATTACACCACTCATGGTTGAGTTCTCTTAAACTTGCACAATGACCTATCTAGGCTTCATGATGGCTTTCAAGAGACCTCATAAGCTCTCTCAAGGCTTAAAGTCTTTCTTCATAGCTTCAGAATCATCTGAGGAGCTTCCCACAACTCTCAAGTTAGGAGGCACACAACTTTGGTTTCAACCACTCTCTCTGAGGATCTTCTAACTTCTCTGACAAAGATATCTACCCTTGAATACTTGAATAACCTTCTTGGCTAGCTTCATATTCTTGTATAGCTCTTGATTGGTACTCATACCTCTTGATCTCCTGCATACATGTCAATGAAATGCAAATGATAATGCTAATGTGAATGAAATGAAACATAAGCTAGGTAAAGAGAAGTTGGTCAAATTTTGGGGTGCAACAATGACTCAGAGTTGAAAGGGATGTTGTTCAGAAAGATTGGAGTCTCTGGTTTCTCTTTGCCTTTCCTGGTGGAGAAAGCCCAAAAGTTTGCCAAAAAGAGCTGTTGGGTTGTATTCAATGCCATCTTGGCTCTTTGCATTTATGGGATCGTGCTATTCCCAAGTCATCCAGACTTCATAGGTATGGATGCCTGCCACATATTTGCTTCCAGGAATCCAGTGCCCACTCTCCTCGGAGACGTCTATCATTCAGTTCACAGCAAGAATGAAAACAAAAAGGGGAAGAATGTGGCATGTTGTGCTCCTTTACTGGATAAGTGGTTTTCCAGCCATCTTCTTAAGACGGGTCCGTTCATTGATTCTGCTGAGTCTTCACCCTGGTCCGCACGTTTGATGGGTTTGTCTGCTGACAATATCATCAGGTTTGATAGATATCTACTGGGCAAAGAGATTGCGCATAGTTGTTGTGACTTTCCTAACGTCCCCCTGGTCGGAAGGAATGGATGTATCAATTACAATCCCTCTTTGCTGGTTCGACAATTTGGGTATGCACTAAGAGGTCCTCTTGAAGAGGAAGAGATACAGGAATCACTGTATCTCACAGGGTTTCTTGAAGGTGGCACTTTGGCTAAGGTAGAGAATGCTTGGAGCAAAATTCATAGAAAGGGAAAAGTTTTTCTAGGAAAAAGCAACAACAAGGCCTTTGATCCCTATGTGGCCTGGATATGAGAAAGAGCCACCAAGTTTCTGATGCCATTTCCTGCAGTGGAACCATTATATCCTCCCGTGGTCAAAGAACCCACCACAGTTGATATTCAGAAGTTCAACCGGGTTCTCCGAGAGAAAGAAGAGCTACGAAAAGCTAACGAAGAGTTGGAGAAAGAGATTGCTCAACTCCGGAGTGAGAAGAGCGAAATCATATACACCTGCAAGAAGCAGACGAAATTGATAAACCACTTAGGCGCTAATTTGACCAAGGAGACTGATTCTAGAGAACGTCTTGGGTTAGACCTGAAGGCAGTGCATAGTGTGTTGACCACCAAGAAGCAAGACCTGGATAGGGTGTATCTGAAGTTATCCAAATACGAGACATTGTGGAGCAACACCCTAACCAAGTACAAAGAGCGAGAGGAAAAGCTGAAGCAGCGAATAGCCAAGCTAGAGCTCCAGATTGAGATCAAGGACATGAAGATTGAGGACAAGGCATCACTTCGACGCGACGCTCAATACCGGTTAGTTTAAACTACGGCAAACCTGAAGGATTGTCTAATCAGAGCTGATGCTAAGAGGTGTAGAATGGAAAACCGTTATGGAGAAGGTATTTGTGGGGATGTCACTGAGGATCTCCAGGATACTATCAAGCAGAGCGATTTGCTGATCCAGGGTCTGCTCACCCAGCCTGACCATCCCACTACGAAGAAGTTATTAGAAGATTTCCGTGCCCTTAGCTGCACTTGGTTTCTTTGTATTTCCTTGTACCTTTTATGCTTTGATGTGCTGATCACCACCAGGCTTGTTGGTTGGGGTCACACCTTTTGCTTCAGTTGTATGTGATTACAGTTGTACGCTGCCCGCGCGGGTTTTTCAGATATATATGAGGATTTCTTTCCATGATTGGATGTTGGACTTTATTTGTCTTGGAAACTAGGATCGGGGGGGGGGGGATCTCTCCCAAGGCACAGACACACGTTTGCATTTGCATGAATCATTTGCATAACAGGTACCACGAGCTGTTTTCCTAACCCTTTGTGCTTGCAAGTTATTTCAGGATTGAACGAAGGCAGATTCACATGTATTCCACAAGAGCAAATCAAGTCAGAGTAATGGAACAGGTTCAGACTGGCATTCAAGAGCTCAGGGAGAGGATGGATTGTTTTATGGATCTCATGCAAGTGGTCGCAAATGGCCAGGACCAGCTCAGAACTCTGGTGCAACCTCTAATTGCACGCGTCGACAGCAACAGCGTGCTACATGGTTGGAATGTGGTGAACCCTCCGCTTGTTGAGACCCCTCATGCTGGGATCCCTGTTACTGGAGGGAATGGAAGTGGCAATGGTAATGTTGTTACTAATGTTGGAGCTAATGGGAATACGACAGGAGCCGAAAATGGTAACTTTGAGGCCAATGGTAATGTTGGTATAGGCAATGGCAATACTGGAGGAACGGGTAATGCTGGGAATGCTGGTGTTGGTAATCTGTATGGTCTTAATGCTGCTGAGTTTGCTCAGGGTAATGGCCATCAACCATGGCAAGAGGAACATCAAGAGGACTTATTCTCAATGAAAGGAGCTGATGGCAAATTGAATTCTGAAGCCCGCTTAAGGTTCAAAGCGCTCGAAGACAAGATGAAGAGTTTTGAGAACTTGAATACCATGGGCGTTGACATGACCAAGCTGGGACTGATCTCAGACTTCAAGGTGTCTCCCAAGTTTAAAGTACCTGACTTCGAGAAGTATAAGGACACCACTTGCCCCCGCGTCCATCTGAGGTCGTACTATCGAAAGATGTCTGCACATTCTGAAGATGAGAAGTTGCTGATGCACTTCTTCCAGGACAGCCTGTCAGGCCCCTCGTTGGAGTGGTATATGGGTTTGGAACCCACAAGTGTATGTACGTGGAAAGACCTTGCTGAAGCATTCGTACGCCACTATCAGTACAACAACGACCTGGCTCTAAACCGGGTTCAACTACAAAATTTGTCTCAGAAGAACAACGAAGGATTTAAAGAGTACGCCCAGAGGTGGCGTGAACTGGCAGCAAGGGTCCAGCCACCGATGGTTGAGCGAGAACTTGTCGAGATGTTCGTAGCTACTCTTCCAGGAGTTTATTAGGAGAAGCTTGTCAGTGGTATGTCGGGAAACTTCTCTGAACTCATAATCACTGGAGAACATGTAGAGAATGGCATTAAACTCGGAAAGATTCAGGGTGTAGATGTATCCTCAGCTGGAGGGGGAAAGAAGCCTTACAGTGGTAAGAGACACGAAGGTGAGACGAGCTCAGTGTCTAATGCTTGGGGAAAAGGAAAAGGCCAGCGCCAGTAGGTCGCTAGCATTACTATTCCTGCTGTCCATCAATAGCAGCAGCAGCAACAGAACCAGCAAGGGTACCGGAGGTATCAGAATAAAGCACGATTGTCAAGTCATCATCTTGAAACCCCACCTATGTCGTATGCTCAGCTTTTGCAGACTTTGCTTCAGTTACAGCTAGTTCAGAAGAGAACTTTGGCTCCCTTGACAGGGACACCTCCACCGGGCTACGATGCGAATGCAAGATGTGAGATTCATTCGGGGGCGCCTGGCCACTCGATTGACAACTATAAGGCATTCAAGCACAAAGTGCAAGACATGGTTGACGCCAAGATAATCAACTTTTCTAATAATGCTCCGAATGTTACAAAGAACCCTATGCCCAACCATGGGGGATGTAACACCTGAGGTGAAAGAGGACGGTGGTTACATGTAACACCCGTGGGCGAGGGGAGGCGAAGGGAGGCGAGAGTTCGCCTGGCGAGCTGAGGCGAAGGGGCAGCGAATAATTCAGAAATTAAGTCCCAGACTAAAAACACAAGAACTTCGCCTGACGAATGCCAGTGAACATTCGCCACGGGGGTTCGCCTGGCGAATGCCAGCGAACGTAGCAAAACCAAATGAATTTTTGTGATGTTTTGGATTCGAGTGTGAGTCTCGTGTGATCCTTTTAGCCTTGTTGCAGTGTGAAAATGATGAGTGTGGGATTTAACTTGTGTACTTGGTGATGGCACGCGTTTCCCTTAATATTGTTGGTGAGCAATTAGTTGATGTATATGTGTGTAGTAATCAGTAGGATCGTGTATTTCCCGAGCAGTGAGATGTGTTTATATTTGGTGTTAGAAAGTGAGACTACTCAGTGTTTGATTGAATTATATGATGTTGGTGTATGTTATATCTATACATATGCATTGATGTATGATGATATGATCAGGAGGATCGTGTGCACTTACTGTGCCAGAATGTAATAGTTATGCATTGGTGTCTTGCATATCATGGTGTTTTGGTGGGATGAATCATGTCTCCGGAAGAGCGTAAGTGATTCATCCGTACTCCTTTGTGGAGAATGGTGGGGGATAGATCATGTCTCAGGAGGAGCATAAGTGATCTATCCAGGTTCGGTTGAATGAACCAATGAGTCGGTACCGCATGCATGGTGTTGTGTTGCATAATTGCATTATAATATGTTATATTGTAACTTGAACAGTAGGTTCGTTATATGGTATTGTTGGGGTGAATAATTGATGTGTTGGCGTGTTTTACTGCCTTATTTACATGTATTACATTACCATTATATTTTTGATCATGATTTCTCACCCCTTGGTTGTTGTTGTGGTCTGTGCTTCTTCAGAAGTACAGATAATCCAGGTACTTAGCTAGCTTGGATTATGGTGTGACAGTCGAGTCTAGGATGCTCTGATACGTAGCACGGGACTTGGGCATTTTTATTTATTTTATGAGGAACTTATATTTTATTTTCCTTTGAAACACATCAAACCTTTATTGGATTTTATTATTTAATATTCCGTTGTATTGGAGAAAACCCTTTTTATAAGGAAACGTTGTTTTCATGTGATATCCCACTTGGGAAATTGGAACTCTGATTTTGTTTATTTATAATATTTATTAATTTAATTGATTTTGGGAAGTGGGGTGTTACAGGGGAGACTGGGTTAGCGCCATCATCGAAGAGGAAGATTCGGACTTATTGATTGATGTCAAGGACCTGAAAACACCACTTGGTTTCGTTAAAGCCAAGTTGATGAAGAAAGGTGTTTTCCCGGGCTGTGGGAAGTTGTGTATCGATTGTGCGAATCATTCAGACGGCTGTGATCAGCTGGTAGCAGGGATTCAGAGTTTGATGAACGAAGGAATTCTGCAGTTTAGTCGGAGGGCTGAGAACATATCAGGGGAAGTGATGCTGAAGCAGAAGGATGAGGTTGCCACTATCACCATCCCTCGTAAAACAATTACAATTTTTGCAGCAACAGACGTTTGGCAGCCCAAGCAAGTGCACAACACGTCTTTTCGAGCATTGAGTAACGGGACTCACAATCTGTGAACTTTTTATTCAAGTAATATATCACATGCTCTTTTCGTCAAGTCTCGTCATGTTGACCGAGAACACAACCCATATTGTTCTCAAGAACCGTCAATTACATGATCATCGGTCTTCCGGCTACTGGCGGCATCAATACCGGAGGTTCCTGCAAGTATTCTTTTATTCTTTCAAACGCCTTTTGACAATCCTCGTTCCAGACGATCGCCTGATCTTTTTTCAATAGTTTAAACATCGGCTCACACGTGGCTGTAAGGTGAGATATGAACCGGGCAATGTAGTTCAACCTCCCCAAAAAGCCACGAACCTCTTTCTCCATTTTTAGCGCTGGCATTTCTTGTATCGCTTTTATTTTTGCAGGATCAACCTCAATTCCTTTTTCACTAACAATGAACCCCAGTAGCTTTCCAGATCTCACCCCGAAGGTGCACTTATTAGGATTCAGCCTCAGCCTGAATTTCCTGAGCCTCTCAAACAATTTTAGAAGATTCACCAGATGCTCTTCCTCCGTCTGGGATTTGGCAATCATATCGTCAACATAGACCTCAATCTCTTTATGCATCATGTCATGAAAGAGTGTCGTCATAGCACGCTGATATATTGCCCCAACGTTCTTCAAACCAAAGGGCATCACTTTGTAGCAGAACGTTCCCCATGGGGTAATAAAAGTTGTTTTCTCCATATTCTCCAGCGCCATCTTAATCTGATTGTAGCCCGAAAAGCCGTCCATGAAGGAAAACACAGAGAATTGAGCAGTATTTCGACCAATACGTCAATACGAGGAAGCGGGAAGTCATCCTTAGGGCTCGCCTTGTTCAGATCCCGATAGTCAACGCATATACGCACCTTACCATCTTTCTTTGGTACAGGTACTATATTGGCGACCCAAGGAGGGTAAGTTGTAACAGCTAGAAAACCAGCGTCCCATTGTTTCTTCACTTCCTCTTTAATCTTTACGGCCATATCTGGTTTCGTTCTCCTAAGGTTCTGCTTGACCAACGGACATTCCTCACGCAATGGCAAGCGGTGGACCACAATATCAGTGTCTAACCCAGGCATATCTTCATAAGACCAAGCAAAGATGTCACTATACTCTCGCAGCATCTCGACAAGTCTCTGCTTGATATCGCTTTGCAGCGCAACCCCTATCCGGACATTCCTGACAACTTCTTCGGAACCCAAATTAACGACCTCGATATCCTCCTGATGAGGCAGAATGATTCTCTCTTCTTGTTTCACAAGTCGAGTCAGCTGTTCTGGTAAGTCTTCGTCCTCAACAATCTCTTCCTCGGCTTGAAATATCGAATGCTCAAAGTCGAAGCGAGTCAGAGGGAGTTCTTGATCGGTGTCATCTGAAATATGGATCCTGCAAGAGAAAGGGTTAAATACTTCAAATGATATGCAAACGAAGCACACAACCACATTGCCATTTTATTATTAAAAATAAAAAATAGAAAAACAAGGATCACAAAATTTGCATGAGAAAAATGCCTTTATTTGATGATTAAAACAAAGCATACACATAAACAAGTAGGCCCTGAAATAAAATCACTATGCCCCGGGGAGGACATAGGATTGTACAATAATCGAAAAACAAGGCATTATTGTTTCGTCGTCACTTGAATAAAGTTCTGGATAAACTAGTTGCATAGGCTTTGTCCTGGCTTGCTGGGCTTGATGCATGAATCCATGTCATAGTCTCTATCTCCATCTTCACTGTCAGACACAGCATTAACCGTTTCAAAACTGACTCCTCCTAGAGTAAACACAATTGGCCCTTTGAATTTTGGCGCGCTCTGTGATGAAGATGACGACGACGGGCGATACCCTAAGCCAAACTTGTCCTGCTCAACAGGAATCTCTAGAACTTGACCCCAACCTTTGGTCTCCCCGGCCTGAACTATCGCTTGGGCTTCTCTGTACGAAGACATAGCCACCTCTGGCCCACTGCTTATGACAAGAGATTTGTCTCTGATCTGCACCCCTTCAAAAGCTTGGCACAATGTCTCATGGATCTCCCCATCCACTTTGACATATTTGAACGACGACAGGTGACTTACCAGGATATCTTCCTCCCCACACACGGTGACAATGCTACCACCGACCATATATTTAAGCTTTTGGTGCAGCGTGGACGTTACAGCCCCTGTAGAGTGAATCTAAGGTCGTCCGAGCAAGCAGCTATAAGATGGTTGTATGTCCATGATGTAAAACACAGTGTCGAACACCTCTGGACCGACCTGGATTGGTAAAGTCAATTCCCCAAATACGGACCTTCTAGTCCCGTCAAAAGCTCTCACTACCAGGTTGCTTGGCGTGCATATTTTTCCTCGGGTGTCCAGCTTTAACAGTGCCTTCTTGGACAAAACATTCAAGGACAAACCAGTGTCAACGAGGACATGAGACATGACAGTGCCTCTACACTCAACTGAAATATGCAACCCACTGTTGTGGTTGCGGCCCCTGGGTGTTAAATCAAAATCTGTAAAGCCAAGGCCATGCCCCACATTCACGTGCGCAATCACTCCTTCGAGCTGATTGACAGATAACTCCTGGGGTACATAGGCAGCGTCAAGAGCTTTCAGCAAAGCGTTCTGATGGGCCTCAGAACAAAGCAACAATGACAAAATCGAGATTTTGGAAGGCGTCTGCTACAGATGATCGACAATTTTATAATCACTCTTCCGGATTAATCTCATAAATTCTTCCACATCTTTGGTCAAAGCCTCTTTCTCCTTCTCTTGAGAGGGTCCTTCTTCATTGACTTTACCTTTCCCTTTGGCAATTCTCTCAGCTTCTACCTCTGGTGACGCAAAAAATCTACCACTGCGGGTTATGCCTCCTGCCCCCACAAGGTTATCAACTGACCCAACTGGCGGGCTTTCCAGGTTAATCTTTTCTCCGTTGCAGTAAACTTCTGCCTCATAGTTCCAAGGGATGGATTTAGTACTTTCATATGGAATGGGTCCAGCTTTGGTTATTGTAATGGTCGGCCTCTTGGGAGGCACCGATATCGTGACAGTCTTAAATGGGATCGTAATCGTTGCAACTTCGCCCTGCTCTTCAGCTATTGCCCCAACAGGCTTCTCTTCAGTAGTACGGCCGAATTGAAGCGTACCCTCATCAATCAGCCCTTGAATACCTCTTCTCAAGTTATCACAACCCTTAGGCCGGGCCAAACAGTCAACACAATTTGTATCACAACCAGGGAACACTCCTCCTTTCAGCAACCTGCTCTTGACATAACCCAGAGGCATCCTCAATTCATCCACATTCATAACTAAATTCAGACTGGTATCTCCCAAGATTGCATCCACCTGCGCAGATCCGTGAGACGGCATCGGATTTTTCTCAATATTGGGTGCCTCGTTACCAAAGTTTATAGCCTTTCTATCTATCAAATCCTGTACCTTGTGCTTGAATGCATGACATTTCTCGATGCTATGACCGGGCGCCCCGGAGTGGAATTCACAATGTGCATTGGCGTCATAACCAAAAGGAGGCGTGCCCTTCGACGGAGCTAACGTCCTTTTCTCGACAAGATACAGTTGTAATTAAGTTGGAAGAAGCTGAGCATACGGTAGTGGAGGTACATCAAATACTCTTCTTATGAACCTTTCTCTATCCTGAATTCTTCGTTGAGCAGGATGCTGCTGGCTCTGCTGTTGCTGCTACTGTTGTTGCGGTACGGGAATTGTCACACTAGCAATCTGCTGCTGGAGATATTGGTTTCGACCTCTACCTCTTCCTCGGGAGTTGTATACTGAATTAGTATCCCCCTGCCTCTTGTTCCCAAAAACCTTTTTACCACCTCCAGCTGAGGTTGATTCTCCTGCTTGAATCTTACCGATCTTAATGCCGTTCTCTATACGTTCACCCAAGAGTATCAACTCAGAAAAATTAGCCGTCATACAATTGATAAGCCTGTCATAATACAACCCAGAGAAAGTGCCCACAAACATATCCACCAACTCACGCTCTACCATGGGTGGGTGCACCCTAGCTGCAAGCTCACGCCACCTCTGGGCGTACTCTTTGAAACTCTCGCCATTCTTCTGAGAGAGATTTTGGAGTTGGACCCTGTTCGGCGCAAGGTCACTGTTATATTGGTAATGCTTGAAAAATGCCTCCGCCAACTCTTTCCAGCTACCAATCTGAGTGGGCTCTAACCCCATATACCACTCCAATGACGGTCCAGACAAGCTGTCCTGGAAAAAATGCATCAGCATCTTTTCGTCATCAGAATAGGCGGACATTCTCCGATAGTAAGACCGCACGTGAACTCTTGGGCAAGTATCCCCCTTATACTTATCGAAAGTGGGCGCTTTGAACTTGAGTGGCACCCTCAAGCCAGGAACCAACCCCATATTAGCCACGTCCAACCCCGTGGAATTCTGATTAGCAAGATTTTTCATTTGTTCCTCCAACAGCTTGAACCTTCGGTCATTGTCAGTGGGCATCTCAAGATCCCTGCCTGGTGGAGGGAAAGCATCTTCTTGATGATCTTCGCCCCAGTGAGAATCCCCATTATCATACCCAGCATAAGCAGCATTATGACCAAAGCCAATCTGATTGAACCTGGGACCATACCCCACATTACCAAAACGCTGATTAGCAGCACCTGGCCCAAAACCAGCGTTGTAAGCACCCATTCCAACACCGTTGTTGCTTGCGTTGCCAAAACCTACGTTACCGAAGCCCTGATTGCCATATCCTTGATTGGCATAGCCCTGATTGGCACCAATGAAACCAGCATTCCCAACACCAACACCTACCCCAGTGTTCCCAGCACCAAAACCAACATTCCCAGTTCCAACATTGAAACCAGCATTTCCAGCACCAATATTATCGTTGGTTTCCACATGCCCATTACCATTACCAGTCACATTCCCATTCCCAGCTCTGTTACCGTTCTCAGTCGTATTGAGGACAACCACCAGAACAGCATCACCAGCTTGGAGAGTCTCGCCATGAGGAGGATCAGTAGCAACTCCGCCATGTAGCACTCCCTGACTGTCAACCCTGGCAATCAGAGGCTGCACTAGAGTTTGAAGCTACTCTTGGCCCTTGGCCACAGTTTCCATCACTTGCATGAACTGCGCCATCCGGTCGCGCATCTCCTGCATCTCAGTTTGCATTTGATCCATAGCTTTCTTGCAGTTGCTTCTCGTAGAGTAGCGATGAATTTGCTGATCGACAATCCTGAAACCTGCATCGACAGAGGTTAGGAAACAACTCAATGTACCTACTATGCAAATGATTTATGCAAATGCAAACTTGTGTCTGTGTGTTAGGGAGATTTCTCCCCCGATTCTAGTGCCAGAGTGCTAGTGCTAGTAACAAGAAGTCCGGATCCAGCCATTGAAATAACATCTCATATATATATGGCCCAATAAGGCAGCAGTACAATGTCACTGAATACATGGAGAATCAATAGCATGACCTCGACCAACAAGCCTGGTGATGGTCAGCTTACAACAAAGATAAAAAACAAAGGGTTATAAAGATAATCAAGTGCGACAACGGGCACAAAACTCTTCTAGCAACTCTTTTGTCTTAGGATGATCAGGCCGAGTGAGTAACCCTTCAACAAGCAACTCCCTCTGCATGATAGAGCACTGGAGACCTTCAACCGAGTCTTCCCATGCTCCCTGGCCAAAACAGTCTTCTAACCTTTGCTTCTTAGATCCGAACATCTGCTTGTGATCTTTCAGGTTAGCGATAGTTTTGTTTAGCATGTCTTCGGTGGCATATTTGCGAGCAGTTTCCTCATCAAACCTCTTCTCACTGGCCTTCACCTGAGCCTTCAATTTGGAGATCTGCTATTTCAGTTTGTCCTCCCTCTCCTTGTTGCTGGCTATAGTGGCACTCCACTGCTGATTGAATTTGGAGATTCTCCGGTACACTTCATCCAAGTTCTTCTTCTTGGTGGCCAGCACATCGTTGACAGATTTGAAGTCCAAACCCAAACATTCCCGGTCAGCTATTTGTTTGGTCAAGTTCAGGCCCAACCTGTTCACCAATTCTGTCTGCTTCTTGAAGGAGTGGACGACTTCGTTTCTCTCGCTTCTAATCTGTGCCAGCTCTTTCTCCAACTCTTCATTGGCCTTTTTCAGCTCTTCCTTCTCAGCTAACACATGATTATACTGCTGAATAGACACGGTAGTAGGCTCTTCAACCACTGGAGGGCACTCTGGCTTGGCAGGTGGAAAAGGCATCCCTATGGTCTCTGCTCTGGTCTTAATCCAGGTCACGTACGGAGCGTAAGCTTGGCTACTGCTCTTACCCAACAATGATTTCCCCCGTCTACTGATATCATTCCAGGCATGCTGAAGTTTAGCTAACATATCCCCCTCTAGGAGCCCTGTGAGGTACAGAGATTCCTGCACCTCTTCGTCTTTTGGCGGACCTCTCAAAGCATATGCAAACTGTCTGACAAGTAGAGAGGGGTTGTAGTTGATACAGCCCTTTCTTCCAATCAAAGGCACATTTGGAAACCCACTGCAGCTGAATATGATTTCAGTACCCAACATATCCCTATCAAACCACACAATGCTTTCTGCTGATAAACCCATCAAGCACTCAGACCACTCAGTTGTGGCTGCAGATGAAGCAAAGAGACCCCTCTTGGGCAGGTGACTATCAAACCATTTGTAGAGTAAGGGTAGACAACATGATACATTCTTACCCCTTCTATTTTCGTGCTTGTAATGGACGGAATGATATACATCTCCAATTAAGGTAGGAACTGGATTCCCTGATGCAAAGATATGGAAGGCATCCAAGTCTACAAAATCAGGCATGTTGGGAAACAAAATGATGCCATAAATGCAAAGGGCAAGAATGGCGTTGAATACGATCCAACAACCGTCTTTGGCACACTGTTGAGCTTTCCCAACCAGGAACTGCAGAGAAAATCTAGGAACCCCATTCCAACTAGATAGGATCCACTTAGAGGCATCCAGATGAAGAGCAAGATCTAGATTAGCCAGATTAGGCTTAGCGTCCCTGTGAACAAACATCATCTGATTCTTAATAGGTACACCCAACAACTCAGCATACTTCTCCAATGTGGGTGCAAGAATGAAGTCCGGAAAAGTGAAGCACCTCAATGGAGGTACATAGAACTGTAGCAAGGCATACAACCCATTCAACTCATATACCGAAGGCTTACGAACCAGACTGAGCAGCTTCCTATAAGATTTTCTGAATTCCCCTCTCACTGCATCATCTGCCAAGGCAATCAAACTAGACAGTAGAACAACATCTGGGGTAGGGAGCTTGTAGGCCACATTCTTCTTCAGAGATCCCATGCTAACACAACAGAAGGCAAGAATACCGGAACCGAGGGATAATGTATGCACCTGCAACATAGACACATGTTAATGATATGCAAATGAGTATGCAAAATGCAAAATGCAATCATGCAACAGGGGATCAAGATTGTGTTGTCGAGGAGACCGAGGCTCTGTTCCAACACAATCACAACACTGCTCTGATAATACAACCCTGAAGAGGACCAATAATTATGCACTATCGAGAACAACCATATCTCAGATGATAAGAACCCTCTGAACCCAACAACACTAATTCACTGCCAAGAAAACCAGGTAGTCTGAAGGTTAAGGTTTCCTACAATAACCCGACCCCGCTCACAGGTATGGACCTATTCACTGATAAGGTATGGCATCCTATGCGTTTCCCAGCGTCACATACTTTCAAGAAACGATGATACGATACCTAGAAGGTGTGGCATCATCATCTCTTGAAGTGGCCTCACTCGGCTGAGTCACAAATGATCGGTCCCCAGAGTCGACAATCGTCCAAACCAACAACCCCTCAAGCCCAAAGGGCTGGAAAAGAAGTCAACCGGGAGAATCTCGTCTGAGCGTGGATTTCATGAGACACTAGTACCTGCAAAGCAAGCACGCGCCCACTACTTTCCACAACTAATGCTAAGTACACTCATGCTTGGGTCTGACTTCTCACTCATCAGAGCCCCTTCCCACAACAACACAATAATGATATCATACTGAAAATAAAATGCGAAAAGTAAAATGCGATAAATAAAACCCAACAGGTAAACACACAAGCGCTAGGATTGACTCGCATAGAGGATGGGAAACGGTCCCAGCATAGGTGATGGGAAAAGTCCCCAGCAGCTATGTTCCCCAGCAGAGTCGCCAGCTGTCACTACTGCGAATATAAGGTGCTGGCAAAACAGAAGAGTCGCCACCTTTCGTTATTTATCCCTCAGAACGGGAAAGGAAACGATCGAAAAAACCTGATGAAAAGGTATAAGACAAGGTCATCGCAACCATTGTCTGGATTCGGGAGTCGGTTACGCAAGGGAAAGGTATTAGCACCCCACACGTCCATCGTACTCGATGGGATCCATGCTTGTTGTGTTTATCTGACGGGTTGATTACATCTATCTACGCTAAAAGTCCGGTATCAAAAGAAAATAAAATAACTCGGCAGAACATAGTCGTTCTATGCCTACATATTCCCGCCTGGAACGAGAAATCAGAGTCAACGTATTTCGCCTAACTACGGGCTACGGGGGAAGGTTGCTCGCCGAGATATCGCATCTCGTGCCTATGTCCTTTCACACGGCGCGAAAGATCAGAGCAAACGTAGTTCGGGACAACAAGAGACACAGGTTTGTCTTTTTTATCCGAGTAGGGTTAACAGACGGTTCCAGGAGTTTGGTGTATGCAGCTCGCTCGTTGGAGACTTAGGCGTTTACATTTGCAGTAGAACCGGGAGTTAATAAAACTCTCCTTCTGAAAAGGGTTTCCAAGGATTAAAGGTCCAAGAGGAAAAAAAGATGTTTGATCTTTGTTTTCTGCTTTTTAAAAGAAGTGTCTTTTTATGGATGTTTGCAACTGATATCGCACTAGAGACTATGACCTGAGAGTGAATGTGTCGCATGTCACTCAAAGGGTACCATACTAAACATCCAAGCTGTTGAAAAGAAACTCTCCAACAACCATTTCTCAAGTAGCTTAAGGCTCGTAGCGTACGACGTCAATTAACCTTTATTACTGTATCTTGATTTGTTTGAAGATGAGAAGAGAAAGGACGCACTAAAGGGTAACTGATCTAATCCTAAGGTTGTCATGCAAAGTTGATCCTATGATTGAGGTTAGCAGGGAACTACCTAATGTTATCATGCATGGTTAGAACCCTAATGTCTGTCATAACTTCACTTGAACAAGAGAAGTCAGAGTTCCTAGGGGAACATGGTAAAGGAAAGCAACAACAAAAGAAATCAACCGTAAAGAAATAACTGTAAATAAAATGCATGCAATGCAACAAACAAGCAGAAGGAGCCAAACTCAACTTCTAGAGCAAGCAAGCCCAAAGGCAACACACAACACAGGCAAGGGAGACAGACTCAACCTTAAGCCAGCAAGCAAAGCCAGATAATAACAGTCAAGCAGAGGATGACAGACTCAACCTCTAATGCAGACAAGCAAAGGGAGCAAGCTCAACCTTTAGGATGCTCTTAGGCCTAGAATCATCTACATGAAGCCTAGTCTAATGCAACACACCAAGCAGTCACACAAGCAACAGTCAAGTGATCAGAAAACATAGCAGAAAAAACAGCAGACAAACAGCTCAACAGCAAAGCAGATAAACAGCAAAGCAAATCAACAATCTGCAGCCAACTCCAAGTCCAAGCCATCTTCAAGAGAAGGAAATGAAAGCTCCAACTTCAAGCTCCAACAAGAGAGAAGAGAGTTAACTTTAAGATTATTGATTGATGATGGGAAGCATGAGGGAAACCAATGGAATCCATCATGGCACTCAACCATACATCTGAGATAGGCATCCTCAAAGGTTCTACCTCTTGTGAAATGCCACACATCCTTCCAAAGGAAAGATGAGGCTTCCACATAGGGACCTTGAATCCTTGGATGAGAATGGAAAACAAGCAAAGGAATCCATGTTTATTTGAAGAAAGAGGAATCAAACTAAGCTCTTCCTAAACCCTAATTGATCAAGCTACAAGAAAGCCATTAAAAGGAGGAAAAACAACAACTTAAGCCTAGGTATTCAAGCTAAAGAAACCTCAAGATGTCTAATGAACCACCACAAGAGACTTAGAAGCTTATTTGCACTAAAATCCACCTTTGAGATTCAACTAAGGGAAAAGCTACACTAGAAGCACCCTAATCAACACCTTAAATGTTAAATCTACTTAAAATCCTAAAACACCTTCTAAAATTCTACCAAATTTTCTAAGGGATCCTAAGCACGTTATTGATCTGTGGGCAAAGGATCAGAGCCTTAATCTAAAGGGAAGGCACCTAAAGAAGTCCTAAAACCTAAAGAGGTCAAAAGAAACCCTACAAATGGGAGGTCAAGGGAACTAGTCCTAAACAGAACCTAATGTTATCTAAAAAATCTGAATTAAAACCTAGGGGATCATGCATCTCTAATTTACCAGCAAGCCAAAATTCAGCCCTAAATTCTATACCAAACAGCCAATCAAAATTCAGCAAAAACATGAAGAATTAAGCCAAAATTAAGGAATAAATGAAAATGAAAAAAATCAAATTAAATTGAAAATTGCATGAAAATAAAATGTAAACATGTCAAAAAATCAGAAGTTAAATCTAAATTATCCATATATTTTTATCACATTTTTCTGATCAATATTGAATTTACTATGAATTTAAAAAGAATAAAGCAATTAAAATAAAAAGAAAATGAATTATAAAACAATTAAGAAAATAAAATGCCATAATTAAATCAGGATGGTTGGATCCGAGACTTAGTATGCTAATCCAAGGGACCACACGCTGCCACCTAATAAATGAAACGCAATGTTTGGAAGGTCAAAGTTCAAAGTTCAGATTAGATCTCACACGTTGGATGAGTGGACAAAGTATTCAAATTAAGCAGATCCAAGGGCCACAGAGTTGTCTTCCTCGTTTGAACTGGACTTGGAGGGAAGAACCTCAGGTGAACCAGACGGTGGCTCCGGTGGCTGAGCCACCGTCTTCTTCGGCGAACCATTAGTTATAGGTCAAGGAACCTTAACAAAATCTACATCATTCCACTCCAATTCTCATGCTGAATCCAAATATCAACTCCGTTTCTCCTAAATCTCACTAGATTCTCAAAGACGAACGCAAACAGAAAATACTCCAAGTTCTTGATCATCACCAAACCTCAATCCAAAGCCATAGATCTATTCCTCATGCTTCATAGATTATCATAAGCTATCTAGATCATGTTAAAACCTCAAGAATAGGCCAATTTGAATCCAAACAGAAATCATGTTGCATCTTAATTTGTCACTAAACCTCCAAATTTTGATCCAGAATCCATCTAATCATCTTCCTAAACCTTAACCTCATGCTAACACATGCTAGATCATCATGAATCTACAGCAATTTTGAAAGTTGCATACTTGAATTGAAGCTTCAAATTGGAGCAGTTAGGGCACGATCCTTGGCTTCAAACTATGCAGATACACTCTATGATTGATGCTGAAGATGATTGGATCCTAAATTTGCCTTGAATCACACTAGAATTCAAATCACGATTTGAACTTGGAGCTTGAAAATTCAACTTGCACTCTCTGGTTCTAGCATCAAATCAACACCAACCTTGATCTGAACCTTCCTCTAAACTTATATAGAATGAGTTTGGGTGATTGGGAGGCCCAATGGAGGCCCAAACAGTGAGATCCAATTTCCACTTTTCCTTCAAAATTTCACCCATGGCTATGCACGATTCTGAGCTCAAAAATCCTCCAAGAAGCCTCAATTCCATTGCTTATGGACTATGGAGAGAGTATGGATCAATTTGAGTCCTTAATTCCATCATAAGGCCAACCTTTGATGTGTTACTTATTTAAGAAGTAACAAGTTGAAATGTCATGAATTATGCTTCCAAATGACTTTCCAATATTGCAAATGTACTCAAAATGATTTTTCTGATTAAAATGAGCACTCATTTGCATTGGTTTGAACACATATGAATTAATTTTGAATTTTTCACTTAAATGCCTTTAAATTCCCCTTTTGTCAATTTCCTTCAAACCAAGTCTCACCCTAAGCCAAATCAATGCATCATGAGTACATGGTTGACCTAAAAACATCATTTTGAACAAGTTTTGTGTTGGAAAAAACTTCATTTGAAGCTTGCAAGATAATTAAAATGGCCTATAATGCCATATGACCTATAATCTCACTTTCCTAAAATACCCCTAACTTGTAAACCTCATAACTTGAGTTCTACAAATCAGATGGAAGACTTATAGTACAATTTGGAAAGCTAAGATCACGACCTACAACTTTCATGTTGGCCAAAAGTTTAGGAGAAACACCCTTCTAGGTCAAAAGTTCCATGGAAGTTGGTTGACTTTTGCAGACAAATTTCATATTCATCTGATGACCTGTAACCTTTCTGGATCATAACTTGAGTTCTATAAATCCAATGGAGGACTTCTAGTACTCAAATTGAAGCGGAGAGCATGCTCTACAAGTTTCATGTTGGCCAAAAATGGAGATAAAAATTTTATCTTGAGATAAGTGATCTTGAAGTTAGTCACTAAATAGGGGATCTTACCCTGAGAACCCTAGTTTAACAACTCCTCACACTTTGAACATTTCTTGGATTGATCTTGGAATATCACCTCATGTATCTCAACAAAACTCTCCATTATCACAAAGACTTAGAAGTAGGTTTTGATCCTCTTCAATTACACAGTTGACATAGGGTTACTCAGATGAAAACCCTAATTGCAACACCCTCAACTGTGGCTCTTCACACTTGTCACAATGATTTGACTGAGCTCTACCATGACCCTCAAGGCACTCCATGAGCTCTATCCATATACCCTATCCATGATCAAGGCTCCACAATCCACTGATGGTCTTCAATTGGTCCTCAGGTTAGGAGATTAACCACATACAAACAACCAACTTCTCAAGAACACAACCCTTTTCCTGATGACTTTGGTGACTTCTCAAGCTTGAATGAGACCTCTAGATAGGCTCCTCTTGATATAAACCAACTTGATCCCCTGATAAATGAGTAATGCTATGCTATGTAAATGCTAGAATAATGTAATGCTAATGCAATGAAACATAAACCAAGTGAGAAAAAGGTTAGGCAAAATTTGGGGTGCAACACATAGTTACCATGATGGTTTTCATTTTTGATTGATTTGCTGCATTTTGATTCATATGATATGTGTTGGTGCTGTTTAGATTTGTATACATGCTATTTGAATCATGGTTTTCTGGTTTAATTTCGTGATTAAGTGATTATGCGATCATCCGGTTGATCAGATAAGTGCTTATTTGCTGCACATGCTGTTCTGTTACTGATTTTCTGCTGTTGGCACAGTGTTAACCGGTTAACGCATATGGTTAACCGATTAACCATTATAAATTTCCAGATTTTTTAAAGCTTTCACAGTGTTAATCGGTTAACACATATGGTTAACCGATTAACCTGTTCAAATTTTCAAAATTTTTAAACGTTAACAGTGTGTTAACCGATTAACCTTGGGGGTTAACCGATTAACATTGTGCCAGTGGGTCTGTTTTGCTGATTTTCTTACATGTTTGAATACCGTTTCACTTTGAATCATTGTAATTTGATATGATGCATTAAAAGTGAAATGTTTTAGGATATATGTCGCTGTTTTGGTTTTTTAATCGTGATTTCTCCGACATTCGTGTTCTTTTCCACTTGAATGCATGCTTATGGATGTGGTTCAAGATGATGATCTTTTGCATGTTCGTTCTCTTTCATATTTTGCGCTTTCCTTCATGTTTGCGTCATTGTTGCATCGCTGTTGAGGTCGAGATGCGCTTGTGGCAGCTGCTGCCCCACACATTTTTCCTCCCTCCCTCCATTCTAAGTGTGCATTTTCATGTTTGCATATTGCATTTTGTTATGCTCTCTCTTTTTGTCTTCCCTTGCTATGTTCCCCTTAGGATCTAACCTTCTTTGTTTAAGGATGGTTATAGACATTAGGATTTGAACTATGCATGCTAACATTAGGGTAGATGTTGCCCCTTTTAATCCCAACTCTAGGTCCACTTTGCATGACAACTTTTAGGTTTGAGTTAGTCTCCCTTTAGTGTGTCCCTTCTCTCCTCATCTTCAAACACTTTCAAGACACATAATAAAGAATAACAAGTGTTCTACGCTACGAGCCTTAAGCTACTTGGGAAATGGTGATTGGGGGGCTTCCTCTCAATGGCCTAGAGTGTTTAGTGTAAACCCTTTGGGTGATATGCAACACATTCGCTCCTAGGTCATAGTCTTTAGTACAACATGAGTTACAAATCAAACTCAAAACACTTCTTCTCTAAAAAACACAAAAACACTTCAAATCTTTTTTCCTCCTTCGGGGTCTTAATAACAGAAAACCATTTTCATAAACAAGAGTGTTGTTAACTTTTAGTTCTACCGCAAACAGGCGTCGTCCCTAACTGCTGGAACTACTTGTTTACCTTACTCGGGTAAAAACAGACGAACAAACTGGTGTTCTTGTTAGCCCGAACTATGTTTGCTCTGATCTCTCATACCTGTTGAGAGTACGTAGGGACGAGACAGCGATGTCTCGGCGAGCAACCTTTCCCTTTCACCGTAGTTAGCCAAACTACGTTGACTCTAACTTTCCCATTGCACGAGGGAATACATAGGCACAAAGCGGCGATGCTCTGCCGAGTCTCTTTTCTTTTCTTTTATCCCTGAGCCTTTAGCTAGATATTTTAAACACACCCTTAGATAGACAACATGTAACACCCATTTTATTTATTTAGTCATTTTATTATTATTTTAATTATTATATGTTGGTGTGCCCTTTTTGTGGGGATGTGTTGGATGATGTTTGGTGAGTGTCCCTAATATGGGAGGATTATTGGTGGTGAATTGGTGCGGATATAATAATATAATAGATAATAATAATATTGGTGGTATTATTATTATTATTATTATTAGTAGTAATAGTAATATTATTGGTAGAATATTATTACTAATATTATTAACGTTATGATTTTGGTGAACTAATATTATTATTAATAATATTATGTATATTATAATACTATTTATTTTATTAGTATTATTAGTGATATTATTTTATTATTATTATTTGGGATTAGAAATTAAAAAGGAAATAGGAGGTGAGAGGTTATTAGGGAGTTAGAAAGAGGGAAGTGAGAAGACACGATAGAACGGGAGAAGAGAGAATTGGGAGAAGAGCGAAGAACGAAGGAGAAGAGAGAAGGTCAAGGCTATCCAATCTTAGGAGGACTCTTCACTGATCAGAACAACTATCCAGGTAAGGGAGGAGAAACTGATTGGGATTGGTATAATGCATGAAATTGGGTAGAGGGGATTCCTTAACCCCGTAGGAATTTGATGATTATGATTGATATATGATATTATGTTTGTGTTTATGAATGTTGTCATGATTGGAGAGTTTTGTGCATACATTTTATGATGATTGTGGGATTCTGTGTAATTCCTGTAATATTAGTGATGAACACGAATTTATGACATTATGCCTGTTGCTGTTGTTGTTGATGGTGATGAAATTCGTACATTGTTACGATGTTGGTGAGTTCCTGTATAACCTCTGTGGTTTGGATAATGACCATGAGTATTGGTGAGATTTTGTGTAACCTCTGTGGCTTGGGTAATGACCATGATATAGGTTCTGAGATATAATTTAAGGAACAATTGATTAGAGTAGAGTGTGATGATTGTTGTTGATACTGATAGAATGGTGTATTTGCTATTATGAGATTGGTGAAATCCGGTATAATTTCCGTAGTAATAGCGATGAGTATGAAATAGGTTCCGAGAGGACAAGAGATAGAAGTGGAGAAATAGACTTGAATTTGAGCAAGATAATAGTTCCGGGCAGTAAGGGTGGGTTTTCGTATGATCATGGGGATTGTGTGATAGTGTGTGATGGGTAGGATCACATTTAGGATAGAAACCCCTAAATTCCATGGTGTTGAAAAGTATGGTTATATGATATATGATGATATGATCTTTAAAAATATGTTGTTGGCTGTTATAATTTTCATATTATGGTAGGATTTCGAATTCTGAAACCGGGTCTTTTTACGGAATTGAAATCGGAGGTCCGAAAGGCCTCCAACGGTGGAAAACACAGAATTTTCTGCATTCTGCGCTGTTTGCATCGACTCAAAGCTGTATATTGGTGAATTTTCTGTTTTGACGGTTTTGGCCATAACTTTTGATCTATAAGTCGAATTAAGTCCCCGTTCGAAGCGTTGGAAAGCTATTTAATAGATCTATAACATGGTATAATTAATATAGTTATTTGCCAAATATTTTTATATCCAATATTTTTGGGGAGTCATTGTTTAATTAAATAGTAACTAAACCATGGATCGATTGAAATGATTTATTGATTATTTACTTGAGTTTAATTGTTGTGCACTTAGTGTGCTTGTGTTTATTAGTGGTGTAATATATATATATATATTGTGTGGTGATGTGATCAGGGGGATCGTGTGTACTTAGTGTGCTTGAGTTTGTTTGTCGTGCATTATTGTCGTGCATTGGTGTCGTACATATCATGGTGTTTGGTGGGATGAATCATTACTCAGGAGGAGTGTATGTGATTCATCCATACTCCTTTGTGGAGAATGGTGGGGATAAATCATATCTCAGTAGGAGCGTAAGTGATCTGTCGGGGATAGATCATATCTCAGTAGGAGCGTAAGTGATCTGTCGGGGATAGATCATATCTCAGTAGGAGCGTAAGTGATCTGTCCAGGGTTCGATTGACTGAACCAATGAGTCGGTACTGCATGCTTGGTGTTGAGTTGCATATTTGCATTATAATATGTTATATTGTAATTTGAACAGTAGGTTCGATGATTGGTGTTGTGGGGTGAATATTGGTGTGTTTTACTACCTTATTTGCATGTATTAAATTACCAATATATTTAAATCATGTTTTCTCACCCCTTTGTTGTTGTTGTGGTCTGTGCTTCCTCGAAAGTACAGATAATCCAGGTACTTAGCTAACTTGGATTATGGTGTGCCAGTCGAGTCTAGGATGCTCTGATACGTAGCACGGGACTTGGGTGTTTTTAGTTGCCTTCTGTTGAGCTTGTATTTTATTTCCGTTGAACGTATCAAAAACTTTGTTGGATTTTACTATTTTGTTATTTTCCGCTGTATTTTGCAGAAAAACTTTTTATAAGGAAATGTTGGTTTTGCTATGTGATATCTCACTTGGGAAGAAATACTCTGATGTATATTTATAATGTTTATTATTTTAATTGTTTTGGGAAGTGGGGTGTTACAATTGGTATCAGAGCAGGTCGGCCCGTCCGGCCAGTGTAGCTGAGTTGAGTCTGTTCTTTAGGATAGAGTTGAGTATCTTTTAACCTGGTATTGTTATTTTTGAGCAGTATGGCAGGAAGGAACGATGTTGCGTTGGTTGCTGCTATGCAAGCAATGGCGCAGGCGGTTGCTAATCAGAACAAAACTGCAGATGCCCAATTCAGGAGTTTGGTGCAGTTTCGGAGCAACAAGCCGCCGATGTTTGAAGGAGGAATTCTGGATCCTGAAGCTGCACAGAAGTGGCTGAAGGCAATCGAGAAAATCTTCAGGACTATAGATTGTAGTGATGAGCAAAAGGTGAGGTTTGGTACTCACATGCTGGAGGGCGAAGCTGAAGCTTGGTGGGACAACAGTCGCCAAAGATTGGAAGCTGCTGGAACTGCCATTACTTGGGAGGTGGTTCGGAAAGGTTTTCTGGAAAAGTATTTTCTGGAAGATATTCGAAGTGCTAAGGAGATTGAATTCTTAGAGTTGGAGCAGGGTAGTATGACGGTAGCAGAGTATGATGCTAAGTTTGAAGAGCCGGTGCAGT
This sequence comes from Lathyrus sativus, assembly GCA_963859935.3. NCBI lineage: Eukaryota > Viridiplantae > Streptophyta > Magnoliopsida > Fabales > Fabaceae > Lathyrus > Lathyrus sativus. The sequence goes on from OZ012736.1 coordinate 281,593,281, forward strand.
ATTGTCCTCATTATAATATTGACGGGGCAATGACTTCTAAGTGTTTAAAATTTGAGAATGGATTGCGTCCAGAGATTAAGTTGGGGATTGCTTGTCAGAAGATGAGTTATCCCGAGCTGGTAAGCAGGAGCAGAATTTATGATAATGACAACCGGGCAAGGATTGCACACTACAAAGCTGTTAATGACCGTAAGGGTAAGCAGAGGTTCAGTGGTACTCCTTATAGTGTTATTGCTGATAAGGGAAAGCGTAAAGATGTTGTTGATAAGAAGCCCAGAGAGGGAAAAACATTTGCTGATGGGAAATGTTTCCGATGCGGTGGCATGGGACACCGTGCTAATGATTGTCCTAATGAAGTAAAGAAGTGTTTTAAGTGTGGGAATCCAGGTCATGTGATAGCTGATTGCAGAGCTACTATGCCGACCTGTTATAACTGTGGTGAGAAGGGTCACATCAGTACCCATTGTGAGAAGCCGAAGAAGCCTCAGACATCTCCGGCTGGTGGTAAAGTGTTTGCTTTGGCAGGAACTCAAGATGTCAGTGATGAGCGAGTTATCAAAGATAATTGTATTATCAATAATATTCCTTTGACTGCTATTATTGATACGGGTGCAACCCACTCGTTTATTTCTGTTGACTGTGTGAAGAGGATAGGATTGGTGCCATATACTCTTGAGAGACGAATGACTATTGAGACACCCTCTATTGGTTCAATGACTACTTCTTTAGTATGTTTGAAGTGTCGGCTGACTATTTTCGGTAGAGACTTTGGAGTGGATCTGATTTGTCTACCACTTGGTAATTTGGAGGTTATTCTGGGTATGAATTGGTTAGAGTTCAACCGAGTCTACATCGACTGTTTTCGAAAGGAATTATTGTTCCTTACTTCTGAAGAGGAAGCGGTGGCGAGTTCTTTATCTAATAAAGAATTGAGGATCTTGTTGGAAGACGAAGCCAAAGTGTTTGCTTTATTTGCATCATTATCGGTGGGTAACAAAGCGTCGATGGAGGAATTGGCAGTGGTGAATGAATTTCCGGAAGTGTTTCCTGATGACATTACGGAATTGCCTCCGACGAGAGAAGTTGAATTTAGTATTGATCTTGTTCCTGGTACGAGACCTATTTCTATGGCGCCGTATAGGATGTCTGCAGTAGAGTTGTCCGAGTTGAAGTCTCAGATTGGAGAACTATTGGATAGAAAGTTTATTAGACCGAGTGTGTCCCCGTGGGGAGCTCCAGTGTTATTGGTGAAGAAGAAGGATGGTAGTATGCGTCTGTGCATCGATTACCGTCAGTTGAATAAAGTGACTATTAAGAATAAGTATCCTCTACCTAGGATTGATGATTTGATGGATCAGCTGGTGGGAGCTCGAGTGTTCAGTAAGATCGACTTGAGATCGAGTTATCATCAGATCAGAGTAAAAGAAGGTGATATTCAGAAGACAGCTTTTAGGACTCGATATGGACATTATGAATATGTTGTAATGCCATTTGGAGTGACTAATGCGCCGGGAGTATTTATGGAGTATATGAACAGAATTTTCCATTCTTCCTTGGATCAATTCATTGTGGTATTTATTGACGATATACTAATTTATTCTAAATCCGATGAAGAACATGCAGGACACCTGAGAATTGCCTTGCAGGTGTTAAAGGAAAATAAGTTGTTTGCTAAACTGTCGAAGTGTGACTTCTGGATGAAGACGGTGAGTTTCTTGGGGCATGTAATATCTGGTGATGGTATAGCAGTGGACCCGTCAAAAGTGAGTGCAGTATTGCAGTGGGAACCACCGAAGACAGCGACGGAGATTAGAAGCTTTTTGGGTTTGGCTGGTTACTACCGCAGGTTTATTGAAGGGTTCTCTAATTTGGCGTTGCATTGACTCAGTTGACGAGAAAGAACCAAGTGTTTGTATGGGATGCTGCTTGTGAAGAAAGCTTTGAAGAGTTGAAAAAGAAATTAACTACGGCACCGGTGTTAGTGTTGCCGACTCTAAGTGAACCGTTTGTGGTGTACTATGATGTGTTTAAGATGGGATTAGGCGGAGTTCTTATGCAGAATGGTAAGGTAGTAGCATATGCTTCACAGCAACTGAGAGTGCATGAGAGAAATTATCCTACTCATGATCTCGAATTGGCTGCGGTTGTTTTTGTGTTGAAAATTTGGAGGCATTATTTGTATGGTTCGAGATTTGAAGTGTTCAGTGATCACAAGAGTCTGAGATATCTGTTTGATCAGAAAGAGTTAAATATGAGGCAGAGGAGATGGTTGGAATTTTTGAAGGATTATGACTTCAGTTTAAATTATCATCCAAGAAAGGCCAATGTAGTGGCAGATGCTTTGAGTAGGAAAGCAATTCATATGTCGGCTATGATGGTGAAAGAAATTGAGTTAATTGAACAGTTCAGAGATTTGAGTATGGTTTGTGAGACTACTGCAGATAGTGTAATGTTGGGTATGTTGTAGGTGAATAATGACTTCTTGGATACGATTAGAGAGAATCAGAAGTTGGATGTGAAATTAGTGGATTTGATACCTGGAGTAGAGAGTAACTCCGATAGTGACTTTAAATTGGATAGTATAGGTGTGTTGAGATTTAGAGGCAGGATTTGTGTACCAGATGATGAAGAATTGAAAAAGTCAATTTTAAGTGAAGGACATCGTAGTAGTTTGAGTATCCATCCAGGAGCTACGAACATGTATCATGATTTGAAGAAATTATTTTGGTTGTCTGGTATGAAAAGAGACATTGCTCAATTTGTGTATGCCTGTTTGACGTGTCAGAAGTCGAAAGTAGAACACCAGAGACTGTCTGGATTTATGCAACCATTAGAGATTCCAGTTTGGAAATGGGATTGCATTACTATGGATTTTGTTACAGGTTTGCCGAATACGGCGAGAGGTTTTGATGCTATATGGGTGATTGTGGATCGATTGACGAAGTCTGCACACTTTGTTCCGATCAATATTAGTTTCCTGTTGACGAAGCTGGCGGAGATTTATATTCGAGTAATTGTAAAGTTACATGGTTTTCCGTCCAGTATTGTGTCGGATAGAGACCCGAGGTTTACTTCAGAATTTTGGAAGAGCTTACAGGAAGCGTTGGGAACTAAGTTGAAGTTGAGTTCAGCTTATCATCTGCAAACTGATGGTTAGTCAGAGAGGACTATTCAGTCGCTTGAGGATTTGCTGAGAGCTTGTGTGTTGGAAAAGGGTGGTGCGTGGGATACTCATTTACCATTGATTGAGTTCATGTATAATAACAGTTACCATTCGAGTATCGGAATGGCACCGTTTGAAGCTTTGTATGGGAGAAGGTGTATGACTCCTCTATGTTGGTATGAGACTGGTGAGAATGTGGTGCTTGGACCAGAAATTGTACAGCAGACTACTGAGACAATTCAGATGATTCGTGAGAAAATGAAAGTGTCTCAGAGTAGACAGAAAAGTTATCATGATAACCGGAGGAAAGAGTTGGAATTCAGTGTAGGTGATCACGTACTCCTAAGAGTTAACCCGATGACTGGTGTGGGTCGTGCATTGAAGTCCAAGAAGCTGGATTCTAAATTTATTGAACCTTATGAGATTTTGCAGAGAATTGGTGTTGTGGCTTATAGGGTGGCATTGCCACCTGAATTGTCGAACTTACATGATGTGTTTCATGTGTCGCAATTGCGAAAGTATGTTTTTGATCCATCTCATGTGATTCAGAGAGATGATGTTCAGGTACGGGAGAATCTTACTATTGAGACGATGCCGTTGAGGATCGAGGATCGTAAGATGAAACAGCTCCGAGGGAAGGAGATACCTTTGGTGAAGGTAGCTTGAGGAGGTGCTGCAGGAGGCAGTGTGACCTGGGAGTTGGAAAGTAGGATGCGAGAAGCGTATCCGGAACTATTTCCATCAGGTAATTTTCGAGGACGAAAATAATTAAAGTGAGGGAGAGTTGTAACATCCATTTTAATTATTTAGTCATTTTATTATTATTTTAATTATTATATGTTAGTGTGCCCTTTTTGTGGGGATGTGTTAGATGATGTTTGGTGAGTGTCCCTAATATGGGAGGATTATTGGTGGTGAATTGGTGTGGATATAATAATATAATAGATAATAATAATATTGGTGGTATTATTATTATTATTATTATTATTATTATTAGTATTAATATTATTGGTGGTATTATTATTATTATTATTAGTATTAATATTATTGGTGGAATATTATTACTAATATTATTAACGTTATGATTTTGGTGAACTAATATTATTATTAATAATATTATGTATATTATAATACTATTTATTTTATTAGTATTATTAGTGATATTATTTTATTATTATTATTTGGGATTAGAAATTAAAAAGGAAATAGGAGGTGAGAGGTTATTAGGGAGTTAGAAAGAGGGAAGTGAGAAGACACGATAGAACGGGAGAAGAGGGAATTGGGAGAAGAGCGAAGAACGGAGGAGAAGAGAGAAGGTCAAGGCTATCCAATCTTGGGAGGACTCTTCACCGATCAGAACAACTATCCAGGTAAGGGGGGAGAAACTGATTGGGATTGGTATAATACATGAAATTGGGTAGAGGGGATTCCTTAACCCCGTAGGAATTTGATGATTATGATTGATATATGATATCATGTCTGTGTTTATGAATGTTGTTGTGATTGAAGAGTTTTGTGCATACATTTTATGATGATTGTGGGATTCTGTGTAATTCCTGTAATATTAGTGATGAACACGAATTTATGATATTATGCCTGTTGCTGTTGTTGTTGATGGTGATGAAATTCGTACATTGTTACAATGTTGGTGAGTTCCTGTATAACCTCTGTGGTTTGGATAATGACCATGAGTATTGGTGAGATTTTGTGTAACCTCTGTGGCTTGGGTAATGACCATGATATAGGTTCTGAGATATAGTTTAAGGAACAATTGATTAGAGTAGAGTGTGATGATTGCTGCTGATACTGATAGAGTGGTGTATTTGCTGTTATGAGATTGCTGAAATCCGGTATAATTTCCGTAGTAATAGCGATGAGTATGAAATAGGTTCCGAGAGGACAAGAGATAGAAGTGGAGAAATATGTTTGGATTTGAGCAAGATAACAGTTTCGGGCAGTAAGGGTGGGTTTTCGTATGATCATAGGGATTGTGTGATAGTGTATGATGGGTAGGATCACATTTAGGATAGAAACCCCTAAATTCCATGGTGTTGAAAAGTATGGTTATATGATATATGATGATATGATCTTTAAAAATATGTTGTTGGCTGTTATAATTGTCATATTATGGTAGGATTTCGAATTCTGAAACTGGGGCTTTTTACGGAATTGAAATCGGAGGTCCGGAAGGCCTCCAACGGTGGAAAACACAGAATTTTCTGCATTCTGCGCTGTTTGCGTCGAGTCAAAGCTGTATATTGGTGAATTTTCTGTTTTGACGATTTTGGCCATAACTTTTGATCTGTAAGTCGGATTAAGTCCCCGTTCGAAGCGTTGGAAAGCTCTTGAATAGATCTATAACATGGTATAAATAATATAATTATTTGACAAATATTTTTATATCCAATATTTTTGGGGAGTCATTGTTTAATTAAATAGTAACTAAACCATGGATCGAGTGAAATGATTTATTGATTATTTACTTGAGTTTAATTATTGTGCAATTAGTGTGCTTGTGTTTATTGGTGGTGTAATATATATAATGTATGGTGATGTGATCAGGAGGATCGTGTGCACTTAGTGTGCTTGAGTTTGTTTGTCGTGCATTGTTGTCGTGCATTGATGTCGTACATATCATGGTGTTTGGTGGGATGAATCATTTCTCAGGAGGAGTGTATGTGATTCATCCGTACTCCTTTATGGAGAATGGTGGGGATAGATCATATCTCAGTAGGAGCGTAAGTGATCTGTCGGGGATATATCATATCTCAGAAGGAGCGTAAGTGATCTGTCGGGGTTAGATCATATCTAAGTAGGAGTGTAAGTGATCTGTCCAGGGTTCGATTGAATGAACCAATGAGTCGGTACCGCATGCTTGGTGTTGAGTTGCATATTTGCATTATAATATGTTATATTGTAATTTGAACAGTAGGTTCGATGATTGGTGTTGTGAGGTGAATATTGGTGTGTTTTACTACCTTATTTGCATGTATTAAATTATTAATATATTTTAATCATGTTTTCTCACCCCTTTGTTGTTGTTGTGGTCTGTGCTTCTCTGGAAGTACAGATAATCCAGGTACTTAGCTAACTTGGATTATGGTGTGCCAGTCGAGTCTAGGATGCTCTGATACGTAGCACGGGACTTGGGTGTTTTTAGTTGCCTTCTGTTGAACTTGTATTTTATTTCCTATGAACGTATCAAAAACTTTGTTGGATTTTACTATTTTGTTATTTTCCGCTGTATTTTGGAGAAAACCTTTTTATAAGGAAATGTTGGTTTTGCTATGTGATATCCCACTTGGGAAGAAATACTCTGATGTATATTTATAATGTTTATTATTTTAATTGTTTTGGGAAGTGGGGTGTTACACAACATGCATGGATCCCATCGAGTACGACGGACGTGAGGGGTGCTAATACCTTCCCCTTGCGTAACCGACTCCCGAATCCAGGACTTGGTTGCGATGACCTCGTCTTTCCCTTTTTTCATTAGGTTTTTCCAATCATTTCCTTTCCCTCTCTTTGGGATAAATAACGAAAGGTGGCGACTCTTCTATTTTTCGCCGGGTGTTTTTTGCAGTAGCGGCAGTGAGGACTAATGCACACTAAACGTACAGGTCCATCACTACTTTCCACACTAATGCTATGTATATCCTCAAGCCTGGGTATCGGGCTTATCTCTCAATGGAACAATCCCACCCAACAGCATAACAATAACATGATAATAAAGTGCGGAAAATAAAATGTAAATGCAATACTGTACTGATACAATACATATGCACACAAATACACACCCACAGACATAAACACACAAGCGCTAGGATTGACTCGCATAGGGGATGGGAAAAGTCCCTAGCAGAGTCGCCTACTGCGAAAAAGTGGACGACAAACTAGACAGAAGAGTCGGCACCGAACGTTATTTATTCCAAAGAGAGGTAAAGGAAACGATTGAAGAAAACCTGACGAAAGGAGAAAAGACAAGGTCATCGCAACCAAATCTAGGGTTCGGGAGTCGGTTACGCAAGAGGAAGGTATGAGCACCCCTCACGTCCATTGTACTCGACGGGATCCACGCTTGTTGTCTAATATATGGGTGAAAACTATCTAATCTAAAGGCTGGAGAACGGGGGTGGAAGAAAAGAAAAGAGACTCGATAGGACATCGCTGCCCTATGCCTACGTATTCCCTCGTGCAATGGGAAAGTCAGAGTCAATGTAGTTCGGGAAACTACGGGTGAAGGGGGAAAGGTTGCTTGCCAAGACATCGCCGTCTTGTGCCTACGTATCTTCATCTAGTATGAGAAATTAGAGCCAACGTAGTTCGGGATGACACGACCAATGGTTGGTTCAAGTGTTTTACTGAGTATGGTTAAATATCCGTTCTAGCTGTTAGGGATGATGCCTGTTTGCGGTAGAACAAAAACTTAACACAACTCTTTCTCAAGATTAGGTTTGAAATAGTCCTGAAGGATGAAAAGGTTTGGTCTTTTGTTTGTGTTTTTTATGAGAAGAAGTGAATTGAGTTAGTTTGTAACTCATGTTGCAATAAAGACTATGACTTGAGAGCGAATGCGTCGCATATTGCCCAAAGGGCACACGCTAAACACTCTAGACAGTGTGAGAGGAGGCCCTCCACCTATCATTCCTCATGTACTTAAGGCTCGTAGCGTACAACAATTGTTTTCCTTTATTAAGTGTCTTAAGAAACTTATGAGATGAGAAGAGAAGACACAAGACTCTAAGGGGAACTGATAAACCCTAATGTTAGCATGCAATGTGATCCTAAAGTTGGGATTGAAAAGGGAACTACCTAATATTATCATGCAAAGGATTGAAAGCCTAATGTCTCTCCTACTCCCATCTTAAACAAAGGGACTAGGAATCTTAAGGGATCATGGCAAAAAGCACAAGTAAACACATTGCAATTCAATCACAGATGAAAAGAGATAAAGAAGACTTAAACAAGTCAATGCATGATAAAATGCAATCACAAATGCAAGCACAAATGCAAGTATGAAAATATGCAACAAGACTCAAAGACTAAGGAGACTCAAACACAAGATATGACTTAAACAAGTCAAAAAGGATGGATGAAATGGGAGAAGTAAATTCCTACAACCAATTACCATCAGTCATCAAGAGAGAATGGTGCTATTCTAAGAAGTACGCACAAATAAAAGTGGGTGGAAAGAATGTGGGGCAGCAACCACATCATACACATCTCAACCAAACAATTCTCAAAGATGAAGTAAAGCAAATCAAGACAACAATGTAAAACAAGCTCAAATGCTCATGACAAACTCAAAGTATAAACATTAACACCAAATCATCATGAACAAATGGTAAACCCACTAGGGCAGAAGTGAAACACAAGGGGAATGATCCAAATTCAAGTTTAAAACAAGAGGAAATCACAAGAATGATCAAATTAAGTTGAAGAACCAAATTTCAAACAACTATCACACACTTAAAACAAGTGGAAAGACATGATTCAAAGATAACTTGTGGCAAAAGTTACACATTCAAATGACCTCAAAAAAAAACAAGGCAGCACCTCAAGCATTTTATAAATATGTAACAAATCTCAAGAGGTACTTAAGGGATCATCTATCATCATATCCCAAAGATTAGGTCAAGACTAGTATGTGTAAACATGGCAAAAGATGACTTAAATTTGCAAGATTCACCAAAAATAGAAGAAGACCTTAATAAATCTCAAATAAAATACTCAAGGCAAGCTTGATCAAGTGCAAAATAGAATGCAAAACCTCATGATCAAATTCAACTCAAAGCACCACCAAATAGGTCCAAGAAGGCATGGTGTTTTACTTTATCGAGTGTGTGTCGAGGGTCAACAAAAAGTCAAAGGAAAACTATTTAAAATGATCATTGACAACTCAAATCAACCCTCAAAAATGCCTCAATCCATCACCTAAGTGAGTGAGAAGAATTGCTCATAGGGGATATTTAATGGATTTCCAAATGATTAATTCAAAACTAGGTAAGAACCATAAAACTCATTGAATCTTAAAATCAATTAAAAATATTAAAATTAAAGGGAAAATAAAATAAAAATATTGAAAAAATAAATAACATATTGAAATGTCAGAAAGTGATTTTTAGGGATTTTTATGAGATGAAAAACTATTTTTAAAAGACTTAATTTGAAAATTGAAATAAAAGAAATAAAAAAAAATAGCAATGAAGGAGGGGGTGTATTAAGCAAAGCCAGGATGAACTGAGTTATGTGTTGCACGCAACTGGGCCTCCCAAAAGGGAGTGTAAATAGAAATCTTCCAAGGCCCAATATCCTCAGAATTCAACCATAAGTGAAACGCAGCATTCCACTTATACAACTCAGCTGCCAACTCATTTTCAAAGGCCACGCGTGCAAGTCAAAGGGACACCTCAGCTTACACCTGAAATCAAACCAGACGCCGAAGCTAGGGCTCCGGTCGTCTTCTCCGGGAAGGGGTCACCGTAGTTGAATGAAAACGGCCATAAAAATGTCAATCCAATACACTATTCAAAAGGAAATCTCATGAGGGTTATGGATATGGTATTTATTTTGCAAAAAGGTCCTTCTAAACAAGTGAAAACATGCCACGATTTTGTGATGCACATTCTGAAATCAGTTCAAACAGCCACGAAAACTATACAAACATTGCCTACGTGAAGTAGGACTTCAGATGCAAACCAAATGAGACCTAATGCAAGGCTAAAATGAGAGTTTGGAATCAAAGAAGATTACCTAGCAGAGCTGCTCCGTTGGCTCTTCAAAATGGTTGCTAGCTTTGTTCTGATGATGCTAAACCAATCCTTACACTTTGATGATGATGATTTGAACCAAAAATAAATATCCAAGGAAATGTGAGATTCGAAGAATGGAAAATTTGTTAAGTTTTATAATGATTTCGTCTTTTCTCACGTAGCCAGCTTCTTCTAATGATTAGGGCAACTTTTTAAACTTATCTATGCGGGCTTTCTTGGACTCATGCAGGTCCATGATGCCTCATTCAGTTGATTTCAAAATTTTGGCCAAAACTTCCACTTTACCACACACACGGGTTCAAAAATTTTCTTACTCTTTTTGGTCAGCAAATAGGTAAGTGAGGTGTGTAGAAATGAAGGATATTAATTTGAGTCATTTAGAATAATGTTGTACCAAGTTTTGGTTCATGACTTTTATGGTATAAAACTTGAAAAAAGTGGCATGACATGTGTACTCTTGTTTGCAAAAATGAGGTAAAAATGATATGACCAATATTTTATGATGTTAAGGTGTGGAAAAAGTTCAAAATGAGTTCAAATGATGACTTGTAATGAAAGGTGTTCAAATTATGTCCAAAAATCAAATTTCCAAGCTCATCATGGCCTAAATGATCATGAAAACTATCAAACCTCATGGATTTTAAGTTCATTGTGAATTTAAGGCCATTGGACACAAGTTGCATGTTGGACGAAATTGGATTAGAGGCCTTGAAGTTCATGGAAATGACCATTGAAAATAATGACTTATATTGATGTTTCCAAAAATACCCTTTCCTTGTGAAGACCATAACATGAGCTCCACACATGAGAAAGACGACTTCTAGGACTTATTGGAAAGCTAAGACAATGAGGAACAACTTTCATGTTCACTTGAAAGTGAGGAGAAGCTTGATTCTATGTAAAAAATGCCTTGGAAGTGAGTTGACTTTGAGTACCTCAAAAATCCATTCATCTGATGACACCAACTTGTTGACACAATAACATGAGATGTACAAACTCAATTTATGAGTTCTTATACTCAAAAGAAATCTTGAAGTATGATGAACATTGTCCTTGAAGTTAGGCACCAAAAAAGGGGATTTTACACTGAAATCAACTGAAACCCTAATTTAGCAACTCCTTGAACTCTTGAATCTCCTTGATTTTATCTCAACAATATATCCTATATTCTTCAAGATGACTTCCTATGTCTTCAATGGTCAAGAACCATGTCTTGAGTCCTCTCAAGTCCACAGTTGACTTTGGTTGACCAGATGAAACCCTAGCACCATATCCTTTGACTGAGGCTCTTGCAAATGATTTGAATGACCATACAATATCCCTAAAGACCCCTCAAGATACACATTAAGCTTTTGAACCATGCCTTATCCAAATAGGTAACCTCATGACCCTTTGATGATCCTCAAGATAGGAGGTGACGCCCATTCACAAATCTCTCCCCTCAAGGAGCTTTGAAACCCAACCATGATGGAAATGAACTCTTGATGGCCTATAAATGATACCTTGCTTGAGCTTAAACAATGAAGCTCTCCTCTTGACTGACAAAATAAACCTCTTAATCCCCTGATATAACCAATGCTATGTAATTGCAAATGCTAAAATGAAATGAAATATAAGCCAAGTTAGAAAGAAAAGGTCGGTCAAATTTTGGGATACAACACACTCATGCTCTTTTTATTGATGTCAAATGCTTGTTTAAGAAAATCCAGGGGAGGATGGAGAAATTTAATAATGCAAAACTTCTGATTGTATGCTATTGAAGAAAACTCTAAAGATGATGTACATGCATTGTTTCAAATCCTCAAACACCGGAGATATAAGGAAGATAATCCCTTGTCAACCCCTTTGAGCCTAGTAGTAAGAGTTTCTTTCTAAAAACGAAAAACCCTCAATCTTAACCTGGGGTAGGATAGGTGTCAGTTAATTTGACAAGGCATTCAAATTTCAAAAATAAAAAAGGAGTGTCCCATTCGAGGATCAATCACATCTCAAGAGGTCGTACCTCACAAACTAATTGTGGTTATCCCTCACCAATCGAAGGATGAGGCAGTCACAACACTTTTGAAGAAATCAAGACAACAAGTGTTACATGATTTGTTCAAAAAAGAGAGAAAAGAAGAATAAAAAGAAAAAGAAAAAGCAAAAAGCCCGCTAAGTCAAAACTAGAAAGCAAGTGACTTAGGCTAAAATTAGGGCATCCTGCTGGACATCAGAATCGAAAAAATTTCAATAGAATCAGTCCAGGCAAGATCAGGAAAAAAGTGAAAAGTTGAAAACGGAAAGGAGGACAAAAGAAAAATCCCCGATAAAGAACAAGTCGTGTGACTCTAGACACCAAAGACGAAAAGCGAGTGATTGTCACTCTGAAAACCTTATGGGTTCCGTAATCATCACTCCCACCATTCAATAAATTTTGAAAGGGTGAGCACTTGTGTCAAGTTAAATGAACATAGGACTGGAGAACATCAAGGAGAAAGGGTGGGTTAAAATAAAACTTTGAGCTTTATATCCTTTCTTTCTCAAACCGTGAACCAGACCATGTTACAACCCTGAAGAAACCTAATTGAAGCAGGTTTGTTTCAAAAGCATACTTCATTAAAGATCGCGTCAAAGTTGACTTCTAAAAAGATTTTCTTACCATTCATGTTGGTATTGGTGTGCCATTCTGATAAGTGATTTGTTCACTATATGTCATAACATTTTTTCTAGTGGACAGATTGGATTTCAAAACTATCATATGCATTGCATTAAAATTATCATTTTCAAAATAAACTGTTTTACTTTTGAGTAAGCGCTTGACATCAAGAGATGTATCTGTAAGGGAAGCTAAGATGCAAAGCGCCTGAGTACTCCACTGAGCAGGGGAAAGTTATGTCAAATGATCACACCAGGGGGGGTCAGTTACTCCAAGATTCAGTTAATCTGGGGCAATCAAGTCGTGATTCGATAAATCTCTCAAAGATCAGTTAGTCAGAGGCACTTCTTCACAAATTAGCCAATCAGGGGAAAAATTACTTCAAGGCTGGGGCAGGCCACCCTAAGGCCACATAAGTTATCCTTTCCAGAAGGCGGTTAATCTAAATCACTTATCCGAGGTCCAGAATGTTGAGACAGTTCATCTCAAACCATCAGGGTACAGAGGTTCCAGGTTTCCTTTCGAGGAAGATTCTTATAGAGATCCCATAGGTTGGGGCATGATTGGAGACGAAGGAACATTTCCTCTCCACATTTTCAGAGCTACTCAAGCAAGTTCTATCAACCTTCAAGTTCAAGACGAATGTTAGGAACTCAACCATTCCTTAAACTTTCAACCAAAAATATCGTATCCATCAAGACATTTTCCAACGTCAGTTGTACCTAACCTATCTCGAATCCACTGGTTGAGCCGTCATACCATTGCATAATCATTGCATATCATTCGTCTATCATGGCATAGCATGAAGCCTTGTAAAACCAAATAGAAAAACCAAAAGCCTAATCCATATTGGCACCTTAATCCAAAGCCCATTTTGATGTCATCTTCATTGATTCCAAAGCTCAATCCCTATTGGCAACCACCAGGAGTCCAATCCTTATTAGCACCCCATTTAATAATCCAATCCCCATTGGTACCCAGAAAAATCTCACCTTCGCAAAAATCAATCATCATTAGGTTTCACCCGTCTTTACTAGCAAAATCCAATCATACTTTGCATATCCTTCTTTCCCTGGAAGCCTGAGCATACGTCTGCATTCTGCATATAGTTATCATTGTATCCTCAAATGCACATAATTTACATCTCGTATAGAGCATTACACCATAGAAAGAAAATTAAAACATATGCATGCGGAGCATAAGCCAGTTTTGGTACCTTGCATCGAAACCCGAATCACTTTTTAGTCAAATCAGTGACATATCCCCAGAGAATGTTGAGCCATTCCTCAGCAGACATTTCAGTCAACCCCTCTACTTGCATTTCTTTTGGGTCATTGATTATACGTTGATCTAACGAAGCTTCTTCTCGTCAACCCATTGACGATGTTATCCTCCTTTCCGTAAACTCTTTGATGATGTATCCCTCAGATGAGGACGTTTTCCCTTCCATTAAATCTTTAATGGGTAGAACTGATGTTCCTTTATTCATCCTCAGCATGAATTATTGATGGATGTGTTCCTATTACTTGATTCTCCTTGGCAAAGTCGTTTGTTTAAACCTCTCTTTCCCCAACGGAGTATTCTTTCCAGGTTGTGAGTTGGTTGATTCTACTTTCCGTTTATCTTGGATGTTATCCCAACTTTTGGTTGGTAGTCCTTTGGTTAATTTAACTTTTGGTTGGTAATCCCCAACTTTAATCCAACTTTTGGTTGGTATATCTTTGTTAATGATCCCAACTTTTGGTTGATAGTCTTCATTTTGGTGTGTTCTCCTTCGGTCGGTATTCTGGCGATCCTAACTTTTGGTTAGTAGCCTTTCATTCCAACTTTTGGTTGGTACCTCTTGGATGTTATCCCAACTTTTGGTTGGTAGTCCTTCGGTTGTTCTAACTTTTGTTTAGTACCTCTTTGTTGATCAATCCAACTTTTGGTTGGTAGTCTCTAGCTTTATTCCAACATTTGGTTGGTATTTTTCCCCTACGAAGTCGTTATCCCAACTTTTGGTTAGTAGTCTTCATTTTGGTGAGTTCGTCTTTGGTCGGCGTTCCGCCAATCCTAACTTTTAGTTAGTAACCTTGTATCCCAACTCTTGGTTTGTATTTCTTGTTGACCATCCACCTTTTGGTTGGTAGTTTTCCTATGTGGGTTCAACTGTTGGGGTTGGTTTCTTTCCCCGCAGAGTTCGCCTTCGGTCGGCGTTCTGGAAATCCTAACTTTTTGTTAGTAGCCTTGTATCCCAACTTTTGGGTGGTATTTCTTGTGGACCATTCCAAATTTTGATTGGTAGTCTTCGTTTGTGGATCCAGTTTATTTCATGTTTCAGTGATTCCAACTTTTGGTTGGTAGTCTTCGTTTGTGGATCCAGTTTATTTCATGTTTAGGTGATTCCAACTTTTGGTTGGTAGCCTTTGCCTTTATTCCAACTTTTGGTTGGTAGTTTGTGGGTCATTCCAACTTTTGGTTGGTAGTCTTCACCTTTATTCCAACTTTTGGTTGGTATTCCCTATTTTATTCCAACTCTTGGTTGGCAATTTGTGGGTTATTCTAACTTTTGGTTGGTACCCTCCTCAGTGAAGTCACCATTTTCTTGGTAAACTTTCCTCTATCCCAAATTTTGGTTGGTAATCTTGGTTGATTTATTTTCTCCACCAGATCATCTTTGGTCAACATTCTGGTGATTCTAACTTTTGGTTGGTATTTTCCCTAGAGTCGCTTTCGGTCGGTGCTCTGGTGATTCCAACTCTTGGTTGGTATTCTTTGCCTTTATTCCAAACTTTAGTTGCTACTTGTTGTTGTTATTCTAACTCTTGGTTGGTATCTTTGGTTGATGTTTATTCCCCGCTGAGTTGTCTGTTTAGGCTTCTCTTATTACCCGGCGGAGTCATCTTCTCTTCAGGTCGTAGGTCCGTTGATTTTACTTTCGGTATATCTTTGGTTGGTATCTTGATTTGATTTTGTCCCCAGAGGGTCGCCTTTGATCGAAATTCCCGTAATCCCAACTTTTGGTTGGTATCCGGTGGTTTTATTCCAACTCTTGGTTGGTATTCTCTGTTCGTCTTGGAGTTTTTATCCTTTGCGAGTCACATCCCAACTTTTGGTTGGTATCAGCTATTTTTCACCCCCTCAGGTTAAAAATTAATGAGTTCTCTTTTTATTCAATATTTGCGCACCATGAATGGTTGAAAGTCATTGCTATCACCCTTTCAGGTTCAAGCTGATTGAATAGGGGCAACTGTAACACCCCAAAATTTGCCTAATCGTTTCTTGATTTACTGGCGTGTGTTTCTCTGCATTTTTGCATTTTGGCATATCATAGCATTGTCTCTGGATACACGAGATCAATTTTTTATATGGCCCAGGGTTCTTTATCATTGCGAGAGTTTAAACAACGAGTGTTAAAGACTTCGACATTTCTTTTGCTCAACAACCGAATGGCCGATTTTATTTTATTCAGCAGGTTATTTTTAGCACAGGAGATAGGTCACAGGTTATCAAACAAACCAAATTGGTCTTATTACCAAGCTGCTGTCAGGATTCTGAGGTATATTAAGGGGACTTTAAAGTATGAACTTTTGTTCCCTTCTAGTGAAAAGGCTAATTCATAGCTGATGTGTTACTCAAACTTTAATTGTTTTGGCGACAGAGTTGACATAAGAAGTAATTCTGGATATTTCTTTAAGCATCTGCGAGGTCTTATTTCTAGGTGTTTCAAGAAGCAACCAGTTGTTGTTTTATCAACCTTCATTGAGACACACAAAAGAAGAAGAACTTCTAGGTCAAAACGCATAAATCAACTGAAAAAGGAGGTTGTAGAGTTTCCAAAGGAAGAATGGCAAGATTATTTAGATAATCTAGATATGTCATATGATCCTAGGGAATACCTTAAGAAAAATTTGAATGGCTATAAATTCTTAACAATTTGTAATAGCTTCCAGTTAATGAGAATATTGCATATTTAGAGTTTTTAATCCTATTTGTTTTATCCTCTTGAACAACAATATAAATGAATATTTATAACAGTTAAGATGCACAAAAACATGACTAAACATGGATTAACAATAAGATTGCTTAACATAAAAAGTCTTAACAATTACAAGACATAAATTTGTAGAAGTCTAACATCAAAATCTCTCAAAGATAGCATCAAAATTGTCTCTCCAAATTTTAGAAGAATTACTTATGAACTTATGATAACTCCCTGTTGGACCAGTAGATCAGAAAGAACTCGTCAATAAGGAATGAAGAAAGTCTTTCCCTTATGAAAGGAAAAAAGATTCCTCTTCAAATAGTCAAACATAACTTTAGGAAGATCAATATGCAAGTCTGAAAGGAGAAGTGGTAGCAAATCCTTTTCAATAGGGTCTACAAGGTCTAGATCCTTATCCTTATGAAGCAAATTTGAGTTCAGAATCTGATTCCAAAACATTTCATTAGGACAAATATTTGAGACCAAATATGTGTTATATGGATCTACAAAGATATGCCAAGTTGGAAGATAGTGTTTCCAAACAAGGGTTCCTGGGATTTCTCCAATCTCCTCACAATTGATAACATTAGCAATTGATTTAGAGATTATTGTAATAGAAACACCAGTCACTTTAGAAACAATAGCACACTCATAATTCAACTCAACAATGGAAGCATTAATCTAAAACACTTTGACTATACTCGGATAAGTGAAACCAGAGAGCATCTCAAAGCATCCATTCCAACATTGTTCAGACACAGTCTTCTAGAAGTTAAAACCTAGCTTAAGAAACTCGTAAAAATACACAAACTTTTCATCGATGACAACTAGTTAATTCAAAGGAGAATTGACTAGCAAATTCATTTGAAGTTTGGTTTGATCAGCACACAACCAAAGAAAATAAAAAGAAAAGAAAAGAACTGAAAAAGACTCTAAAGGAATAAGAGTCTTATAAAAAAAAAGGACACAAAATGATGTTTCAAAAGAAAGGGGATAGAGATAAGAATAATATATATAAAAAAACATCATTGCACAAAGGTTCTTATCTAACAAATTTCCTAAATTCATTAGATGACTTTCACCTTGATGAATATTTAGGTAATATTAAATTTTTTGAAAAAACTTTTACTTAAACTGCCTTATTAGAAGTAAATGATTCTTTTCTGAATCTCAGAGTGTGACATTTTTAAGAAGCTACCATCCGAGTCTATGGGATCTAGACTTAGAGTGGGACATCTTCTGTCAGTCATCATTCTTCATGATTCTATTCACACCCAAACATTTTCTCTTGAAATAAGAGTCATGAGTGATTAATGAATATTAATTGGTTTCTTTAACATCTAACAAACATCAGTATTATTACAAAAAGTGAGGAAATTTTTCTTATATATATGACCATCATCTAGCTAATGATATATTCAATATAGACAAATATAACATAGTTTCTTCTTAAGGATCTGTGAAGATTCTTTTATCAAAACATCTTCTCTAGAAATCTAACAAAGACTTCGAAATTTATTGAATTTGTAATCTTTGACAAGCATATAACCAGATAGTGTTAGCTATTAGAGATATGATTAAAACAAAATAAAGATCCGTCATATAATTAATGGCAGGACACGAAGAAGAATTGAAGGTTTCTCAAAGAATTGTCCTTTAACACAAATTCCATGATGACCCTCAATCAAGGAGCAATTGAGTCACATAAGATGTCACTTCAAAGAACAGACTCCTTATTATTAAATATTGAAGCAAGATAGCTTTGGCTTACTCTACTCCTCTTAAATACTTGATTTTTATTCCAAGATTCAAATGCTTCTTCAAAAGAAATAATGACCGGCAGAGCCAGATCACTCTTTCTTCTGAATCCCGCACTAATGTCAGCTTCAAATGAATATGTAGTGAAAACCTTTGACATTAGGTTCTGGTAGTTTTTCTGCTTGTTCTTGGTTTGGGAATGGTGAGTAGATTTACGAACAAACCAAAGTGGTCTTATTACCAAGCTTCTGTCAGGATTCTAAGGTATATTAAGGGACTTTGAAGTATGAACTTTTGTTCCCTTCTAATGAAAAGGCTAATTCAGAGCTTATGTGTTACTCAAAATTTAATTTATGTTTACGACAGAATTGACATAAGAAGTACTTCTAGATACTTTTTTAAACATCTGTGAGGTCTTATTTCTAGGTGTTTTAAGAGGCAACCAGTTGTTGTTTTATCAACCTTCGTTGAGACACACAGAAGAAGAAGAACTTCTAGGTAAAAACGCATAAATCAACTGAGAAAGGAGGTTGTAGAGTTTCTAAAGGAATAATGGCAAGATTATTTAGATAATCTAGATATGTCATATGATCCTAGGGAATACCTTAGGAAAAATTCGAATTACTAGAAAGTCTTAACAATTTGTAATAGCTTCCAGTTAATGAGAATATTGCATATTTAGAGTTTTTAATCCTATTTGTTTTATCCTCTTGAACAACAATATAAATGAATATTTATAACAGTTAAGATGCACAAAAACATGAATAAACATGGATTAACAATAAGATTGCTTAACATAAAAAGTCTTAACAATTACAAGACATAAATTTGTAGAAGTCTAACATCAAAATCTCTCAAAGATAGCATCAAACTTGTCTCTCCAAATTTTAGAAGAATTACCTATGAACTTATGATAACTCCCTGTTGGACCAGTAGATCAGAAAGAACTCGTCAATAAGGAATGAAGAAAGTCTTTCCCTTATGAACGGAAAAAAAATTCCTCTTCAAATAGTCAAAAATAACTTTAGGAAGATCAATATGCAAGTCTGAAAGGAGAAGTGGTAGCAAATCCTTTTCAATAGGGTCTACGAGGTCTAGATCCTTATCCTTATGAAGCAAAATTTAGTTCAGAATCTGATTCCAAACCATTTCATCAGGACAAATATTTGAGACCAAATATGTGTTATATGGATCTACAAAGATATGCCAAGTTGGAAGATAGTGTTCCCAAACAAGAGTTCCTGGGATTTCTCCAATCTCCTCACAATTGATAACATTAGCAATTGATTTAGAGATTATTGTAATAGAAACACCAGTCACTTTAGAAACAATAACACACTCATAATTCAACTCAACAACGGAAGCATTAATCTAAAACACTTTGACTAGACTCGGATAAGTGTAACCAGAGAGCATCTCAAAGTATCCATTCCAACATTGTTCAGACACAGTGTTCTAGAAACTAAAACCTAGCTTAAGAAACTCGTAAAAATCCACAAACGTTTCATCAATGACAACTAGTTGATTCAAAGGAGAATTGACTAGCAAATTCATTTCAAGTTTGGTTTGATCAGCACACAACCAAAGAAAATAAAAAATAAAAAAGAAAAGAACAGAACAAGACTCTAAAGGAATAAGAGTCTTATCAGAAAAAAAGGACACAAAATGATGTTTCAAAAGAAAGGGGATAGAGATAAGAATAATATATATAAAAAAACATCATTGCACAAAGGTTCTTATCTAACAAATTTCCTAAATTCACTAGATGACTTTCACCTTGATGAATATTTAAGTAATATTAAATTTTTTGAAAAAACTTTTACTTAAACTGCCTTATTAGAAGTAAAGAATTCTTTTATGAATCTCAGAGTCTGACATTTTTAAGAAGCTATTATCCGAGTCTAAGGGATCTAGACTTAGAGTGGGACATCTTCTGTCAGTCATCATTCTTCAAGATTCTATTCACAACCAAACATTTTCTCTTGAAATAAGAGTCATGAGTGATTAATGAATATTAATTGGTTTCTTTAACATCTAACAAACATCTGTATCATTACAAAAAGTGAGGAAATTGTTCCCATATATATGACCATCATCTAGCTAATGATATATTCAATATAGACAAATATAACATAGTTTCTTCTTAAGGATTTGTGAATATTCTTTCATCAAAAGATCTTCTCTAGAAATCTAACAGAGACTTCGAAATCTATTGAATTTGTAATCTTTGACAAGCATATAACCAGATAGTGTTAGCTATTAGAGATAGGATTAAAACAACATAAAGATCTGTCATATAATTAATGGCAGAACACGAAGAAGAATTGAAGGTTTCTCAAAGAATTGTCCTTTAACACAAATTCCATGATGACCCTCAATCAAGGAGCAATTGAGTCACATAAGATATCACTTCAAAGAACAGACTCCTTGTTATTAAATATTGAAGCAAGATAGATTTGGCATAATCTATTCCTCTTAAATACATGATTTTTATTCCAAGATTCAAATGCTTCTTCAAAAGAAATAATGACCGGCAGAGCCAAATCACTCTTTCTTCTGAATCCCACGCTAATGTCAGCTTCAAATGAATATGTAGTGAAAACCTTTGACATTAGGTTCTGGTAGTGTTTCTGCTTGTTCTTGATTTGGGAATGGTGAGTAGATTTACGAACAAACCAAAGTGGTCTTATTACCAAGCTGCTGTCAGGATTCTAAGTTATATTAAGGGACTTTGAAGTATGAACTTTTGTTCCTTTCTAATGAAAAGGCTAATCCATAGCTTATGTGTTACTCAAAATTTAATTTCTGTAGAGACAGAGTTGACATAAGAAATACTTCTAGATATTTTTTTAAGCATCTGTGAGGTCTTATTTCTAGGTGTTTTAAGAAGCAACCAGTTGTTGTTTTATCAACCTTCGTTGAGACGCACGGAAAAAGAAGAACTTCTAGGTCAAAACGCATAAATCAACTGAGAAAGGAGGTTGTAGAGTTTCCAAAGGAAGAATGGCAAGATTATTTAGATAATCTAGATATGTCATATGATCCTAGGGAATACCTTAGGAAAAATTCGAATACCTAGAAAGTCTTAACAATTTTTAATAGCTTCCGTTAATGAGAATATTGCATATCTAGAGTTTTTAATCCTATTTGTTTTATCCTCTTGAACAACAATATAAATGAATATTTATAACAGTTAAGATGCACAAAAACATGACTAAACATGGATTAACAATAAGATTTCTTAACATAAAAAGTCTTAACAATTACAAGACATAAATTTGTAGAAGTCTAACATCAAAATCTCTCAAAGATAGCATCAAACTTGTCTCTCCAAATTTTAGAAGAATTACCTATGAACTTATGATAACTCCCTGTTGGACCAGTAGATCAGAAAGAACTCGTCAATAAGGAATGAAGAAAGTCTTTCCCTTATGAAAGGAAAAAAAATTCCTCTTCAAATAGTCAAACATAACTTTAGGAAGATCAATATGCAAGTCTGAAAGGAGAAATGGTAGCAAATCCTTTTCAATAGGGTCTACGAGGTCTAGATCCTTATCCTTATGAAGCAAATTTGAGTGCAGAATCTGATTCCAAACCATTTCATCAGGACAAATATTTGAGACCAAATATGTTTTATATGGATCTACAAAGATATGCGAAGTTGGAAGATAGTGTTCCCAAACAATAGTTCCTGGGATTTCTCCAATCTCCTCACAATTGATAACATTAGCAATTGATTTAGAGATTATTGTAATAGAAACACCAGTCACTTTAGAAACAATAGCGCACTCATAATTCAACTCAACAATGGAAGCATTAATCTAAAACACTTTGACTAGACTCGGATAAGTGAAACCAAAGAGCATCTCAAAGTATCCATTCCAACTTTGTTCAGACACAATCTTCTAGAAGTTAAAACCTAGCTTAAGAAACTCGTAAAAATACACAAACTTTTCATCGATGACAACTAGTTGATTCAAAGGAGAATTGACAAGCAAATTCATTTCAAGTATGGTTTGATCAGCATACAACCAAAGAAAATAAAAAGAAAAGAAAAGAACTGAACAAGACTCTAAAGGAATAAGAGTCTTATCAGAAAAAAAGGACACAAAATGATGTTTCAAAAGAAATGGGATAGAGATAAGAATAATATATATAAAAAAACATCATTGCACAAAGGTTCATATCTAACAAATTTCCTAAATTCACTAGATGCCTTTCACCTTGATGAATATTTAAGTAATATTAAAGTTTTTGAAAAAACTTTTACTTAAACTGCCTTATTAGAAGTAAAGAATTCTTTTATGAATCTCAGAGTCTGACATTTTTAAGAAGCTAACATCTGAGTCCATGGGATCTAGACTTAGAGTGGGACATCTTCTGTTAGTCATCATTCTTCAAGATTCTATTCACAACCAAACATTTTCTCTTGAAATAAGAGTCATGAATGATTAATGAATATTAATTGGTTTCTTTAACATCTAACAAACATCAGTATCATTACAAAAAGTGAGGAAATTGTTCCCATATACATGACCATCATCTAGCTAATGATATATTCAATATAGACAAATATAACATAGTTTCTTCTTAAGGATCTATGAAGATTCTTTCATCAAAAGATCTTCTCTAGAAATCTAACAGAGACTTCGAAATCTGTTGAATTTGTAATCTTTGACAAGCATATAACCAGATAGTGTTAGCTATTAGAGATAAGATTAAAACAAAATAAAGATCTGTCATATAATTAATGGCAGAACACGAACAAGAATTGAGGGTTTCTCAAAGAATTGTCCTTTAAAACAAATTCCATGATGACCCTCAATCAAGGAGAAATTGAGTCTTATAAGATATCACTTCAAAGAACAGACTCCTTATTATTAAATATTGAAGCAAGATAGCTTTGGCATACTCTATTCCTCTTCAATACTTGATTTTTATTCCAAGATTCAAATGCTTCTTCAAAAGAAATAATGATCGGCAGAGCCAGATCACTCTTTCTTCTGAATCCCGCACTAATGTTAGCTTCAAATGAATATGTAGTCAAAACCTTTGACATTAGGTTCTGTTAGTTTTTCTGCTTGTTCTTGGTTTGGGAATGGTGAGTAGATTTACGAACAAACCAAAGTGGTCTTATTACCAAGTTGCTGTCAGGATTCTAAGGTATATTAAGGGACTTTGAAGTATGAACTTTTGTTCCCTTCTAATGAAAAGGCTAATTCAGAGCTTATGTGTTACTCAAAATTTAGTTTATGTTTACGACAAAGTTGACATAAGAAGTACTTCTAGATATTTTTTTAAGCCTCGGTGAGGTCTTATTTCTAGGTGTTTTAAGAAGCAACCAGTTGTTGTTTTATCAACCTTCGTTGAGACACACAGAAGAAGAAGAACTTCTAGGTCAAAACGCATAAATCAACTAAGAAAGGAGGTTGTAGAGTTTCCAAAGGAAGAATGGCAAGATTATTTAGATAATCTAGATATGTCATATGATCCTAGGGAATACCTTAGGAAAAATTCGAATACCTAGAAAGTCTTAACAATTTTTAATAGCTTCCAGTTAATGAGAATATTGCATATTTAGAGTTTTTAATCCTATTTTTTTTATCCTTTTGAACAACAATATAAATGAATATTTATAACAGTTAAGATGCACAAAAACATGAATAAACATGGATTAACAATATGATTTCTTAACATAAAAAGTCTTAACAATTACAAGACATAAATTTGTAGAAGTCTAACATCAAAATCTCTCAAAGATAGCATCAAACTTGTCTCTCCAAATTTTAGAAGAATTACCTATGAACTTATGATAACTCCCTGTTGAGTAGATTAGAAAGAACTTGTCAATAAGGAATGAAGAAAGTCTTTCCCTTATGAAACGAAAAAAAATTCCTCTTGAAATAGTCAAACTGAACTTTAGGAAGATCAATATGCAAGTATGAAAGGAGAAGTGGTAGCAAATCCATTTCAATAGGGTCTACGAGGTCTAGATCCTTATCCTTATGAAGCAAATTTGAGTTCAGAATCTGATTCCAAACCATTTCATCAGGACAAATATTTGAGACCAAATATGTGTTATATGGATCTACAAAGATATGCCAAGTTGGAAGATAGTGTTCCCAAACAAGTGTTCCTGGGATTTCTCCAATCTCCTCACAATTGATAACATTAGAAATTGATTTAGAGATTATTGTAATAGAAACACCAGTCACTTTAGAAACAATAGCGCACTCATAATTCAACTCAACAAAGGAAGCATTAATTTAAAACACTTTGACTAGACTCGGATAAGTGAAACCAGAGAGCTTCTCAAAGTATCCATTCCAACATTGTTCAGACACAGTCTTCTAGAAGTTAAAACCTAGCTTAAGAAACTCGTAAAAATCCACAAACTTTTCATCGATGACAACTAGTTGATTCAAAGGAGAATTGACTAGAAAATTCATTTCAAGTTTGGTTTGATCAGCACACAACCAAAGAAAATAAAAAGAAAAGAAAAGAACTGAACAAGACTCTAAAGGAATAAGAGTCTTATCAGAAAAAAAGGACACAAAATGATATTTCAAAAGAAATGGGATAGAGATAAGAATAAAATGTATAAAAAAACATCATTGCACAAAGGTTCTTATCTAACAAATTTCCTAAATTCACTAGATGCCTTTCACCTTGATGAATATTTAAGTAATATTAAGGTTTTTGAAAAAACTTTTACTTAAACTGCCATGTTAGAAGTAAAGAATTCTTTTATGAATCTCAGAGTCTGACATTTTTAAGAAGCTATCATCCGAGTCTATGGGATCTAGACTTAGAGTGGGACATCTTCTGTCAGTCATCATTCTTCAAGATTCTATTCACAACCAAACATTTTCTCTTGAAATAAGAGTCATGAGTGATTAATGAATATTAATTGGTTTCTTTAACATCTAACAAATATCAGTATCATTACAAAGAGTGAGGAAATTGTTCCCATATATATTACCATCATCTAGCTAATGATATATTCAATATAGACAAATATAACATAGTTTCTTCTTAAGGATCTGTGAAGATTCTTTTATCAAAAGATCTTCTCTAGAAATCTAACAGAGACTTCGAAATCTGTTGAATTTGTAATCTTTGACAAGCATATAACCAGATAGTGTTAGCTATTAGAGATAGGATTAAAACAAAATAAAGATATGTCATATAATTAATGGCAGAACACGAAGAAGAATTGAAGGTTTCTCAAAGAATTGTCCTTTAACACAAATTCCATGATGACCCTCAATCAAGGAGCAATTGAGTCACATAAGATATCACTTCAAAGAACAGACTCCTTATTATTAAATATTGAAGCAAGATAGCTTTGGCATACTCTATTCCTCTTCAATACTTGATTTTTATTCCAAGATTCAAATGCTTCTTCAAAAGAAATAATGACCGGCAGAGCCAGATCACTCTTTCTTCTGAACCCCGCACTAATGTCAGCTTCAAATGAATATGTAGTGAAAACCTGTGACATTAGGTTCTGGTAGTTTTTCTGCTTGTTCTTGGTTTGTTAATGGTGAGTAGATTTACGAACAAACCAAAGTGGTCTTATTACCAAGCTGCTGTCAGGATTCAGGGTATATTAAGGGACTTTGAAGTATGAACTTTTGTTCCCTTCTAATGAAAAGGCTAATTCAGAGCTTATGTGTTACTCAAAGTTTAATTTCTGTAGAGACAGAGTTGACATAAGAAGTACTTCTAGATATTTTTTTAAGCATCTGTGAGGTCTTATTTCTAGGTGTTTTAAGAAGCAACCAGTTGTTGTTTTATCAACCTTCGTTGAGACACACAGAAGAAGAAGAACTTCTAGGTCAAAACGCATAAATCAACTGAGAAAGGAGGTTGTAGAGTTTCCAAAGGAAGAATGGCAAGATTATTTAGATAATCTAGATATGTCATATGATCCTAGGGAATACCTTAGGAAAAATTGGAATACCTAGAAAGTCTTAACAATTTTTAATAGCTTCCAGTTAATGAGAATATTGCATATTTAGAGTTTTTAATCCTATTTGTTTTATCCTCTTGAACAACAATATAAATGAATATTTATAACAGTTAAGATGCACAAAAACATGAACAAACATGGATTAATAATAAGATTTCTTAACATAAAAAGTCTTAACAATTACAAGACATAAATTTGTAGAAGTCTAACATCAAAATCCCTCAAAGATAGCATCAAACTTGTCTCTCTAAATTTTAGACGAATTACCTATGAACTTATGATAACTCCCTGTTGGACCAGTAGATCAGAAAGAACTCGTCAATAAGGAATGAAGAAAGTCTTTCCCTTATGAAAGGAAAAAAATTCCTCTTCAAATAGTCAAACATAACTTTAGGAAGATCAATATGCAAGTCTGAAAGGAGAAGTGGTAGCAAATCCTTTTCAATAGGGTCTACGAGGTCTAGATCCTTATCTTTATGAAGCAAATTTGAGTTCAGAATATGATTCCAAACCATTTCATCAGGATAAATATTTGAGACCAAATATGTGTTATATGGATCTACAAAGATATGCCAAGTTGGAAGATAGTGTTCCCAAACAAGGGTTCCTGTGATTTCTCTAATCTCCTCACAATTGATAACATTAGCAATTGATTTAGAGATTATTGTAATAGAAACACCAGTCACTTTAGAAACAATAGCGCACTCATAATTCAACTCAACAATGGAAGCATTAATCTAAAACACTTTGACTAGACTCGGATAAGTGAAACCAGAGAGCATCTCAAAGTATCCATTCCAACTTTGTTCAGACACAGTCTTCTAGAAGTTAAAACCTAGCTTAAGAAACTCGTAAAAATCTACAAACTTTTTATCGATGACAACTAGTTGATTCAAAGGAGAATTGACTTGCAAATTAATTTCAGGTTTGGTTTGATCAGCACATAACCAAAGAAAATAAAAAGAAAAGAAAAGAACTGAACAAGACTCTAAAGGAATAAGAGTCTTATCAGAAAAAAAAGGACACAAAATGATATTTCAAAAGAAATGGGATAGAGATAAGAATAATATATATAAAAAAACATCATTGCACAAAGGTTCTTATCTAACAAATTTCCTAAATTCACTAGATGCCTTTCACCTTGATGAATATTTAAGTAATATTAATGTTTTTGAAAAAACTTTTACTTAAACTGCCTTATTAGAAGTAAAGAATTATTTTATGAATCTCAGAGTCTGACATTTTTAAGAAGCTATCATCCATCAGAGTCTATGGGATCTAGACTTAGAGTGAGACATCTTCTGTCAGTCATCATTCTTCAAGATTCTATTCACAACCAAACATTTTCTCTTGAAATAAGAGTCATGAGTGATTAATGAATATTAATTGGTTTCTTTAACATCTAACAAACATCAGTATCATTACAAAAAGTGGGGAAACTGTTTCCATATATATGACCATCATCTAGCTAATGATATATTCAATATAGACAAATATAACATAGTTTCTTCTTAAGGATCTGTGAAGATTCTTTTATCAAAAGAACTTCTCTAAAAATCTAACAGAGACTTCAAATTCTTTTGACTTTGTAATCTTTGACAAGCATATAACCAGATAGTGTTAGCTATTAGAGATTGGCTTAAAACAAAATAAAGAGATGTCATATAATTAATGGCAGAACACGAAGAAGAATTGAAGGTTTCTCAAAGAATTGTCCTTTAACACAAATTCCATGATGACACTCCATCAAGGAGCAATGGAGCCACTTAAGATATCACTTCAAAGAAAATACTCCTTACTATTAAATATTGAAGCAAGATAGATTTGGCATAATCTATTTCTCTTCAATACTTGATTTTTATTCCAAGATTCAAATGCTTCTTCAAAAGAAATAATGACCGGAAGAGCCAGATCACTCTTTCTTCTGAATCCCGCACTAATGTCAGCTTCAAATGAATATGTAGTGAAAACCTTTGCATTAGGTTCTGGTAGTTTTTTTGCTTGTTCTTGGTTTTGGAATGGTGAGTAAGTTTACGAACAAACCAAAGTGGTCTTATTACCAAGCTTCAGTTAGGATTCTGAGGTATATTAAGGGGACTTTGAAGTATGAACTTTTGTTCCCTTCTAATGAAAAGGCTAATTCAGAGCTTATGCGTTACTCAAAATTTAACTGTTATGGAGATAGAGTTGACATAAGAAGTACTTCTAGATATTTTTTTAAGCATCTGCGAGGTTTTATTTCTAGGTGTTTCAAGAAACAACCAGTTGTTGTTTTATCAACCTTCGTTGAGACACACAGAAGAAGAAGAACTTCTAGGTCAAAACGCATAAATCAACTGAGAAAGGAGTTTGTAGAGTTTCCAAAGGAAGAATGGCAAGATTATTTAGATAATCTAGATATGTCATATGATCCTAGGGAATACCTTAGGAAAAATTCGAATGCCTAGAAAGTCTTAACAATTTTTAATAGCTTCCAGTTAATGAGAATATTGCATATTTAGTGTTTTTAATCCTATTTGTTTTATCCTCTTGAACAACAATATAAATGAATATTTATAACAGTTAAGATGCACAAAAACATGAACAAACATGGATTAACAATAAGATTGCTTAACATAAAAAGTATTAACAATTACAAGACATAAATTTGTAGAAGTCTAACATCAGAACCTCTCAGAGATAGCTTCAAACTTGTCTCTCCAAATTTTAGAAAAATTACCTATGAACTTATGACAACTCCCGGCTGGACCAGTAGATCAGAAAGAACTCGTCAATAAGGAATGAAGAAAGTCTTTTCCTTGTGAAAGGAAGAAAAATTCCTCTTCAAATAGTCAAACATAACTTGAGGAAGATCAATATGCAAGTCTGAATTGAGAAGTAGTAGCAAATCCTTTTCAATAGGGTCTATGATGTCTAGATCCTTATCCTTATGAAGCAAAATTGAGTTCAAAATTTGATTCCAAACCATTGCATCAGGACAAATCTTTGAGACCAAATATGTGTTATATGGATCTACAAAGATACGCCAAGTTGGACGATAGTGGTCCCAAACAAGAGTTCTTGGGATTTCTTCAATCTCCTCACAATTAATCACATTAGTAATTGATTTAGAGATTATTGTTATAGAAACACAAGTCATTTTAGAAACAATAGCACACTCAGAATTCAACACAACAATGGAAGCATTAATCTAAGACACTTTGACTAGACTCGGATAAGTGAAACCACAGAGCATCTCAAAGTATCCATTCCAACTTTGTTCAGACACAGTCTTCTAGAAGTTAAAACCTAGCTTAAGCAACTCATATAAATCCAAAAACTTTTCATTGATGACAACTAGTTGATTCAAAGGAGAATTGACTAGCGAATTCATTTCATGTTTGGTTTCATCAGCACACAACAAAAGAAAATAAAAAGAAAAGAAAAGAACTGAACAAGACTCTAAAGGAATAAGAGTCTTGTCAGAAAAAAAGGACACAAAATGATGTTTCAAAAGCAAGGGGATAGAGATAAGAAAAAAATATATAAAAAAACATCATTGCACAAAGGTTCTCATCCAACAAATTTCCTAAATCCACTAGATGACTTTCACATTGATGAATATTTAAGTAATATAAAAGTTTTTGAAACATTTTTTTCTTAAACTGCTTTAAAAGAAGTAAACAATTCTTTTATGAATCTCAGAATCTGTCATTTTTTAGAAGCTATCATCCATCAGAGTCTATGGGATCTAGACTTAGATGGATACATCTTCTGTCAGTCAACATTCTTCAAGATTCTATTCACAACCAAACATTTTCTCTTGAAATAAGAGTCATGAGTGATTAATGAATATTAATTGGTTTCTTTAACATCTAACAAACATCAGTATCATCACAAGAAGTGAGGAAACAATTTCCATATATATGACCCTCATCTAGCTAATGATATATTTAATATTGACAAATATAACATGGTTTCTTCTTAAGGATATGTTAAGATTCTTTTATCAAAAGAACGTCTCTAGAAATCTAACAGAGACTTCGAAATCTTTTGACTTTGTTATCTTTAACAAGCATATAACCAGATAGTGGTAGCTATAGAGATTGGCTTAAAACAAAATAAAGAACTGTCATATGATTAATGGAAAAACACGAAAAAGAATTGAAGGTTTCTCAAAGAATTATCCTTTAACACAAATTCAATGATGGCCCTCAATCAAGGAGCAATGGAGTCACTTAAGATATCACTTCAAAGAACAAACTCCTTATTATTAAATATTGAAGCAAGATATATTTTGGCATAATCTATTTCTATTTAATACATGATTTTTATTCCAAGATTCAAATGCTACTTCAAAAGAAATAATGACCGGCAGAGCCAGATCACTCTTTTTTCTGAATCCCGCACTAATGTCAGCTTCAAATGAATATGTAGTGAAAACCTTTGACATTAGGTTCTGGTAGTGTTTCTGCTTGTTCTTGGTTTGGGAATGGTAAGTAGGTTTACGAACAAACCAAAGTGGTCTTATTACCAAGTTGCTGTTAGGATTCTGAGGTATATTAAGGGGACTTTGAAGTATGAACTTTTTTCCCTTCTACTGAAAAGGCTAATTCAGAGCTGATGTGTTACTCAAAATTTAATTTCTGTGGAGACAGAGTTGACATAAGAAGTACTTCTAGATATTTTTTTAAGCATCTGCGAGGTCTTATTTCTAGGTGTTTCAAAAAGTAACCAGTTGTTGTTTTATCAACCTTCTTTGAGACACACAGAAGAAAAAGAACTTCTAGGTCAAAACACATAAATCAATTGAGAAAGGAGGTTGTAGAGTTTCCAAAGGAAGAATGGCAAGATGATTTAGATAATCTAGATATGTCATATGATCCTAGGGAATACCTTAGGAAAAATTCGAATTCCTAGAAAGTCTTAACAATTTGTAATAGCTTCCAGTTAATGAGAATATTGCATATTTAGAGTTTTTAATCCTGTTTGTTTTATCCTCTTGAACAACAATATAAATGAATATTTATAACAGTTAAGATGCACAAAAACATGAACAAACAAGAATTAATAATAAGATTGCTTAACATAAAAGGTCTTAACAATTACAAGACATAAATTTGCAGAAGTCTAACATCAGAATCTCTCAAAGATAACTTCAAACTTGTCTCTCCAAATTTTAGAAGAATTACCTATGAACTTATGTTAACTCCCTGTTGGACCAGTAGATCAGAAAGAACTCGTCAATAAGTGTTGCGGTGAGAATCATGATACCAAGCTATTGATTAACTTGAATCTTTAATTCTTAAATTACAACCGAACTTTAATTTATCCAAAGGAAAGGTCTAAAGAAAGAAAGAACCTTTTGCGCGATGTAACAACAACACTAAGAGATTCGGGGATCGGGGGTTGGTTATGCCTAGGGTAGGTATTTCACATCCTAAACATCTGTAGTACTCTACAGGAACCTTTTGTTTGTT
Source organism: Lathyrus sativus (assembly GCA_963859935.3). NCBI lineage: Eukaryota > Viridiplantae > Streptophyta > Magnoliopsida > Fabales > Fabaceae > Lathyrus > Lathyrus sativus. The sequence continues at coordinate 281,625,011 of OZ012736.1, forward strand.
TGCATGCTAAGTTGGTAAATGTTTGCTAAGGTTTGGGTTTGGGTAAAGGTATAGGTTAAAACCTAATGATAGTTTCTAAGTTTGCTCGCAAAGACATCGCGTCCTCTGCCTACATATCCTAACTAGGATAGAATCAGAGCAATCGTAGTTCACCTCACTAGGGTTGAAGAACACTTGATTATGATCAAGGTTCAAAGGGGAACAAACATAACAATGCTTGTGTAGAGTTTAACAAAACTCTCTAGATCTATGTTAAAACAATCAAGAGGGGAGTAAGTAATCATTACTATGATTCTTACATAGAGTTTACAAACTCTATCCTAGGGTTCTAGTTGAAGAACACTCCTAGTGTAGGTAAGGTTTTCAAGACTTAAAGCAAAGTCTAATGGCTTATACGTTCTAACTTAACTAAGCTAGGGTTTAAGATGACTTCACAAAGTCAAGGGAGGGTAATGAACTATCCAATGACACAAGGGTCAATGGAGAGACTTTTCCTTTGGAAGGAGAGAGAGAGGCAACTTGGATGAGAACTAAAAAGTTCCATCACCTGGGGAAGAAATACTTAATAAAGTAAATGAACAACTAAGCAAGATGAATAAGATTACAATCAAGTAAGCATGCATATTATAATAAGCAAGGATCAAATAGGGTGAATGGTTACAACCAAAAGCAACCAAATCTCATGACAGGCCCTAATGGAAAAGTCTCATATTTCTCAAATTTCAACCAATCAAACATCATGAGCAAGATCATGTAAGCATTAAATAATGATTTAGAACAATACAATCATGGCAAGCACAACAGTCCAATACACAACTCATGGTAGTGATAAAGCTAGAGGGACACAAAAATATCATAAGTGTGAAACAAGTGCCACAATAGATCCAAACATGATCTAGGGAAGGGGGATCCTATGAATAACTTACAAGTTATCCAAATATCACTAATGGACCAAGGCTAAAGTATCTAGGTCAAGCATACCACATTTCAATGTTGGATCCCTAAAACTACCACATAACCAAAATCTCAAAAACAAGTTATACATGATATCTAAGCACAATCTTTGTAACACATCATCCACATATCATTTTAAAATGAAAATACATTAACACAAACAAGTATCATGACCATGAAACAAGAGTTCTTGACAAAGAACTAAAATGGGACAGTAAGACTACATTTTCACAAAATCACCTCAAAATGATAAAACATGATAATGTATGATCAATAAAGAGTTTGAAAGTCACATACCTCTTGTAGACAAGTCTTGAGCAAGCTAAGAAGCTGAGAGACCCAGAGACTTCCTTCCTTGGCAAAGATTTGAAGCTTGCTTCCTCTTGAAGCAATAAACCACTTTTCAAGACAGTTGGAGTTGTGTGATTTCCAGCTGGTTTTTTAGAGTTTGGACAGTTGAGATATGATGTCTATGAGGTGTTGGGAGTGTTAGAATGGTAGGAAGTGCCTCAAGTAAGAATTTGGCTTTCAAAATGCAAAAAAGCCAAACTACTAAGGTGTGAAGGTTGACTTTTGCGAAAATGAGATTTTTGAGTGGTATGAATGTATGGACACCTTCTACACAATGTTTATGGATTGTGTAGATGGTTTTGAGTGACTTAGAAATGGTAGAACTGACCTTGAGCAGAGTTTTGCTCAAGACAACTTTTTAGTTAAAAATGGAAGTTTTGAAAATTGAGATTCTTGAGGAAATGAAAGGGAATTGAGAGCTATTGTTTCTCTTGGTTTTGGAGATTGCTCTGGTGTATCTAACATCAATGAAGAGGCATCTATGTATAGTGAAAACAAGAGTGAGGGTAGCTTAGTATTTTACCACTTTTGGAGGGAGTTTCATGAGGTTTTCAAATGAATCTTGCAAAATCTCTTCCTATCAATTCGATGGACCAAAGAAGATCAAAAAATTAAATGAAATGATGGACATGAAGTGACTGAGGTGAACTTAGAGTGTAGAGTGCAACTGCAACAGTCCTTGAGTGAAAAACTTTTTCTTTCCTCTTACACACATTTGATTATTTTATTACACAATGCTTGCAACTTGCCCCTCTCTCTTCACATCTCATTTTTCTGCATTTTCCTTCAAAAACACATCTAATTATCAGATTGGATCATGATCCAAGGGTCAAGGATAGTTCAAGTTGTGAAAATCTGAATTTTGCAAAGTGTTGGATTGGTGATCTCAAGTGTTGGCCGCCCTAACTTCCATAGTCCATAACTTTCTGCTCACACATGCTATTGAGGAGTTCTACCACAATTTAGAAAGCCCTTAAGTAGCTCTATAACTTTCATGTTTTGGGAAATTCCAAATTCTATATGGAACTAGGTTGAAAAACCCTTCCAAGTTGCTGAAAAAACCACTTAAAAAGAATAAATAACTTAGAATTTTTCTAAGTTATTTCCCTTCTTAAAATGAATCTTGTCATAACTCCCAATATATGCATTTTTTGATCATGGACCATTTTAAAGATTTTGTAGGATTTGTCAAGAGCTTTCCAATGAGCTTTGAACCACTCCATTTGGATGTGTGGTTGAGGAATTATGGTCTTGCCCCTTTCGAAACCCTAATTCCCGATTTTTGTAATTACTTCCTAACCCTTGATCCAATGGTCATGAAATTTTATGGGGAGGTGTAATATGACATAAGGAATATTTTTTATTCACATCTTGAAGTCAAATTCCTTATTGTTAAAGAGTTGACTTTTCGGTCAACCGTTCGATCAATCGGTGACTACCGAGTCGACTGTCAGGGTTCTAGACATTCTGAGGAGTTGAAACTCTTTGGATGGACTTTAATAAGCCATAGGAGCTTAATGGACCTTGACACCACCATTGAAACACTCTTTAAATCAAAAGTCAAACTACAGTTTATCTTGAATTGCACTGTTCTCAATTCCCGGGTGAACACCTCAAATTGAATTCATACTTGACCCAATGTAGTATCCTTGATCTTGTTTGAAGTTGAATCAATCCAAAACATTGATTGATCAAACCATCGAAGCCTCGATTTTGACAGTACGGAACCCTAATTCATCTGCATCTTGACAAAGATAAACTAGAAATGGGTTAAGGTTAGTTAATCAAATGAATATGATCCTACAATGAAGATGAGGATCTAAGGGGTCAAAATTTGGGGTGGAACAATAAGGAATGAAGAAAGTCTTTCCCTTGTGAAAGGAAGAAAAATTCCTCTTCAAATAGTCAAACATAACTTGAGGAAGATCAATATGCAAGTCTGAATTGAGAAGTAGTAGCAAATCCTTTTCAATAGGGTCTACGAGATCTAGATCCTTATCCTTATGAAGAAAATTTGAGTATAGAATCTGATTCCAAACCATTGCATCAAGACAAATATTTGAGACCAAATATGTGTTATATGGATCTACAAAGATACGCCATGTTGGAAGATAGTATTCCCAAACAAGTGTTCCTGGGAATTCTCTAATCTCTTCACAATTGATCACATTAGCAATTGATTTAGAGACTATTATTATAGAAACACCAGTCTCTTTAGAAACAATAGCACACTCAGAACTCAACTCAACAATGGAAGCATTAATCTAAAACACTTTGACTAGACTCGGATAAGTGAAACCATAGAGCATCTCAAAGTATCCATTCCAACTTTGTTCAGACACAGTCTTCTAAAAGTTAAAACCTAGCTTAAGCAACTCGTAAAAATCCACAAAATTTTCATTGATGATAACTAGTTGATTCAAAGGAGAATTGACTAGCGAATTCATTTCAAGTTTGGTTTGATCATTACATAACCAAATGTCGCTACTGCGAAAATCGAGGTCAGCAATGACAGAAGAGTCACCACCATGCGTTTTTTATCCCAAGAGAGGGAAAGGAAACACTCAGATAAAACCTAACGAAAAGATGGATAAGATAGGTCATCGCAACCAAATCTCGGGTTCGGGAGTCGGTTACGCAAGGGGAAGGTGTTAGCACCCCTCACGTCCTTCGTACTCGACGGGATCCACGCTTGTTGTCTATCTAAATGGGTGATTGAAATTATCTAACTACAGGCTTAAGGACAGAAGAAAAAGAAGTGACTCGGCAAAGCAACGACGCTTTGTGCCTACGTATCTCATCTGGATTGAGAAGTCAGAGTCAACGTAGTTCGACTAACTACAGGTGAAAAGGGGGGGAAGGTTGCTCGCCAAGACATCACGTCTTGTGCCTACGTACTTTCATCTGGTATGAAAGATCAGAGCAAACGTAGTTCAGGCTAAAAGGGAACACAGGTTTGTTCAACTGTTTTACCCGAGTAGGGTTAACAATTAGTTTTAGCAGTTTGGTGTATGCAGCTCGACCATTGGAGACTTAGGCGTTACCGTTTGCGATAGAACCAAGAGTTAACAAAACTCTCCTTATGAAAATGATTTTCCAAGATTAAAGGCCCCAAAGGGAAAAAAGAAGTTTAAATGATTTGTTTTTTGTGTTTTTTAGAGAAGAAGTGTTTTTGAATTGTTTGCAATTTATATCGCACTAGAGACTATGACTTAGGAGTGAATGCGCCGCATATCACCCAAAGGGTGCTATACTAAACATTCAAGCTATTGAAGCGAAACCCCTCAACTACCCTTTCCCAAGTGCTTAAGGCTCGTAACGTACAATAATCCTTAACCTTTATTAGGTGTTTTATGATTGTTTTGAGATGAGAAGAGAAAGGACACTAAAAGGGGGCTAAATCCAAACCTAAATTTGTCATGCAATGGTGATCCTAAGATTGAGATAAAGGAATGCTACCTAATGTTATCATACATGGTTAAGATCTAAATGTCTATCATAATCTCTCTTGAACAAGAGAGATTAGAGGTCCTAAGGGAAAGGAGACAAAGGAACAATAGGAAACAACATAAACATGCAAGAATGCAAACATGAAATGCAAGTGAGGGAGGAAATTGGTGTGGGGAAGTAGCCTCCACAAGCTCATCTCAATCTCAAGCAACAATATGATAAATGCAAGAAATGAAAAGACCAAGAAATGCATCAATGGAAACACACAAAAGCATAAAAAATGGGATGAAATGGCCTAAACCAAACAACATCAACCATAATGCCAAAACATAAACACAAATGAAAGGCAAAGAAAACCTAAATCAAAGTGAGGATGGGAAGAAATTGTTGCACCCCAAAATTTGCTCAACCTTTTCTTACCTGGTTTATGTTTCATTGCATTATCATTTGCATAGTTATATCATTTGCATATCATGATATCATTCATATAACATGGGATCAAGTTTGATTCTTATCAAAATAATCCTATCAAGAGGTATCATTCAAGATTGAGGAGTGGTCAAAGTCATCAGAGGGTGGTTTGAGTGCCTAAAGGTTTAAATGTTTAAGTGTGAATCTTATCCTAACTTGAGGATCAACTGAAGACAATCAGAGGGTTGTGAAGTGTTGAATGTGAGAAGAGGATGTGTATGGAGCTCATAGAATGCCTAGAGGGCCATGGGAGAGTTTAATCAAGTCATTGTGTCAAATGCAAGAGCCACAGTTGAGGTGCAAGCAATTAGGGTTTCATCTGGGTTAATCCTAAATCAATTGAGCAATTGAAGAGTATCAAAGCCTACTTTTAGGTCATGGAGTTCATGAAATGATGTGATAAGACATTTGTGGTGTTGTTCCAAGATCAAATCAAGAAGAATCAAGAGTGTGGAAAGTTGCTAAGTTAGCGTTTCACTGTAAAATCCCCTGTTTAGTGCCTAACTTCAAGACCACATAAGTCAAGATACAAGTTTCAAATGGATCTTTGGTCAACATGAAACTTGTAGAGAATCTCAATACCTTTAATTTGAGTACTAGAAGTCCTCCATTAGATTTATAGAACTCAAGTTATGGTCCAGACAAGTTACAAGTCCTCAGATGACACTGAAATTTGTCTGTGAAAATCATTTGACTTCAAGACTATTTTTGACCTAGAAGGATGTTTCACCTGAACTTTTGGCCAACATGAAAGTTGTTTCTCATGATCTTAGCTTTCTAAATTGTACTAGAAGTCTTCCATCTGATTTGTATAACTCAAGTTATGAGGTTTACAAGTTAGGGGTATTTTGGGAAAGTGAGATTATAGGTCATTTTCAATCATTGGTCAAAATCTCCAACTTGCACTTGTCAAATGCAATTTTGTTCAACATGAAAGTTGCTTAAAACATGGTTTTAAGTGTAACCAAGTGGTCATGTGGAATTGGTTTGGCTTGTAGCAAAAAGTCACTTAAAATGGCCTAAAAAAGGGAATTTTTCAAATGGATTGAGGGAAAATTGACTTTTTGAGTTAGAGGACGAAAATATGTCATGTGAGTACATTTTTTGAATGGAAATCACATTCTAAGAACATTGGCATTGGCAGAATTTTGAGCATAGGCCAAGTTTTGGGAGTTGTCATTTAGATTACTTCACCATGAAGTTACATAATCAAAAATAGCCATTGGATCAAATACAAGGATCAAATCCCAGCCATTCACACTCCACATGCTGTTATTAGTTGAATTGAATCATCTTGGAGCCAAAACAATGTTATTTTCGTGTACCTTCAAGAGCAAAAAGTGGTGAAATTTTGAAAATTCATTTTAGGCCTAGAGGCAAGGATTGGGCTTTCTCTTGATCCATATCCATTGTATATAAGATTTCTAACCTTCACAAATCATTATTTCTTGAAATTGGAGCAGAATTGATCAAGAACAAGCTTGAAAAAGTGAAGAAAATTCAAAAAGTGAATTCCAAGATCTAGATCGTTTCAGGCCAAATTGTGAATTGAGAAAACTTTATTGAAGATCATTGAACGATTCTGGAGAGTTTCGCGAAGCTTCATCAAGGATTAAAGGCTCAGTGGAAGTTCTCCGCTAGGTACTTGAATTGCACCATATCTCTCTTAATACTTGATGATTCTTTGCCATTTTCGTTTCTTTACACTCCTTGAAGCATGTAGGTCATTTTTGGATTATAATTGTTGATGTTTATGACGTTCGAAATTTGGAGCTCCAAACTTGTGAGATTTTATATGGACTGTTTTGGCATGATTTGGCTTAGTTTTTGCTTGATCTATAACCTCCATGACATAAGGATGAGTTTAGAATTAATTTGGAGAAGTTTTGGTGAACTTGAGGTTTTGGTGTCAAACTTTGTTTAATTCGTTTCTCTTTGATCTTGCATAATTAATAATTTTTGATGAGATATTTGGAATCCTTGCGAGAAGTAGATGAATTTTGACGTAAATTTCATGCGAAACGGTTGAGTTTTGAGGAAGTTATGGTTGTTGATGGATTTCCAGCGAGCATGGTGATGGGGAGGCCGGCCGGAACTGTTCCGGCGAGTCATAGGAAGAAGACGCACACGCACCATCTGACCGCCCTTCTCGTTTGACCTCTTCCGCGCATCCGAGCGCCCTCAGCGTGCCTCGTGTCCAGGCGCGAATGAAGATAACCCAAGGGAACCTCGGTTCGATTCCACCATGTGACGTTTTTTTCCTTTTAATTCTGATTATTTGGTTTTGTGTATTAGGTGTATGGGCCTTGGTTTAAAGTGCTACGCGCACCCCCTTCCCTTCAGGCCCAAGCAATTGCAACATGAAGTTCCTGCGGACTGCACCCTCATTTTTATTTTCATTTTTATTTTTCTGTTTTATTGCCTGTTTGCTTTAATTAGTTTAAAAATAGTAAAAACCATTATAAAATTATAAAAAACATTTGTGTAGTTCCTGAATGTCTTAAGAAATTTTAGGCGTTGATTTTACAGTTTTAGGATTTTATTTGAATTAGTTATGATTTTTCTTTTGTGCTAATGTCCTTTGTTTTGCATATTTGACCATCTGTTTTGTTGAATTTTGTTCTTCCAATTGGTGATGAATTTGGCTTTGATTTTTTAGTATGTTTTAGGGTAGATATTCACGTTCCCTTAGGATTTTTATTAGAATTTTAGAACAATTCTAGGTTCTGCTTTAGGTGTTGAGATTAGAGCCTTCATAAACTTGTGGATTACCTTGATACATTTCAATCTAGAATTTGTTTAGGTGACATAGAAGTTGAACTAGGCTTTAATATTTTAACCCTAGTCTGTTCAAACATGTATGTTCTACGAGGAATTTAATTAGAATTTTACAACTTGGCTTTCTATTTTTGTTGAATTTTGCAAATTGCTTGTGTTTGTGTTGTTCTCTCTTGAGTACCTTTGCTTGTTTGGCTTGGTTGGTGACTTTGGAACTTGCTTGGCTTGGAATCCCTTTTGGGAGGTCTTCTGAACTTGATATAGATGCTATGTCTTGAAGATTGGAGCTTGAAGTTGAAGTTTCCTTTTCCTTTAGGAGTTGTTTTTAGGAGCTTAGGAATTAGGGTTTTTGGAAGTGCCTTTAGACCTAGTGTTGATTCTTTCTTCAAACATAGAGTGCATTGTTTGCCTCTATTCCATCCAATGATGCATAGTCCTCCTAGGGAAACTCCATCTCTCCTTTGGAGGGATGTGTGGTATGCCCATAGTTGAGTAGAACTTTGAGGATACCTTTCCATTTCAATGTTGGTACTTGATGATTTCCTTTGGTTTTCATTAAGTTTTCAACATTTCAACCTTGATCTTGGTGATTATTCCTCTGCTTGGAGTGTGCTTTCTATAGCTTGAATATGAAGTTGAAGAAGCTTGAGATAGAAGCTAGCTTGAAGATGAAGTCTTGCTGTCGACTTTGCTGTCTTTTCAACTATGCTGTTTAGAGCTTGTTGTTGCTGCCTGCTGTAGGAGTTTGTTGTTGCTGCTTGGTTTGCCTCCTCTGTATCTTTTGTTTTTCTCTGTATTATCTTTTTGCTTGTGTTGATTATCCTTAGGTTTGAGGTGGAGCTTGTCTCCTCTTGCCTGGTGTTTTCTCCCTTGCCTCTCTGGTACTGTTGTATAGCATGCATTCTACTGTTTACTGTTTATTGCTTGCTTTCTTTTGCTGTTTCCCCTTAGGATCTCTGATTTCCTCTGTGCAAGAGGTAATTATGATAGACATTAGGTTTTGACCCATGCATGATAACTGTAGGTAGATTCCCCTTTCAACCATAGTTTTAGGGTGTCTTTCTCTCTTCCTCTCAAAACAATTCAAAAACACAGTAATAAGGTTAATTGAAGTCGTGTGTTACGAGCCTTAAGCTATCTGGGAAAAGGTTGGTGGAGGGTCTCTCTCTAGTAATCTGGATGTTAGTGTGGTACCCTTTGGGTGACATACGAAGCGTTCACTCCTGGGTCATAGTCTCTAGTGCGACTGAGATTGCAAACATCCTAAAAAACAGTTCTTTCGTAAAAAACTCAAACAAACATTCAAACTCTGTTTTTGTCCGCTTGGACCGTTAATCAGGAAACCCTTTTCAGAAGGAGATAAAAACTGTCAGACAAGCTTGTGTCTTCCGTAGCCCGAACTACGTTTGCTCTGATCTTTCATGCCGTATGAAAGTACGTAGGCACGAGATGCGATATCTCTGCGAGCAACCTTCCCCCCTTAACCCGTAGTTAGGCGAACTACGTTTACTCTGATTTCTCGTTCCAGACGGGAATACATAGGCATAAAGTGCGATACTTTGCCGAGTCATTTTATTTTCTTTTAACCCACACCTTTAGAGTAGATAGAATAACACACCCTTAGATAGAAAACAAGCGTGGATCCCGTCGAGTACGACGGACGTGAGGGGTGCTAATACCTTCCCCTTGCGTAACCGACTCCCGAATCCAGGATTTGGTTGCGATGACCATTCCTTTCCCTCTTTGCGTTAGGTTTACTCTAAGCGTTTCCTTTCCCTCTTGTGGGATAAATAACCCACGGTGGCGACTCTTCTGTGATAGCCGGCACCGATTTTCACAGTAGCAACATCAATATAAGGACAACAAGGAACCCATAATGGCACTCAACCATAAGCATCACAAGAAAGGTGAAAAAGAAAGCACAAAGAAGTCCTCATGGATTCATCATTTCTAAGCATGCTTCAAGTACCTCCAAAGGAGGGACCAAGCTACCTCAATTGAGATTCCAAAGTCATTGGACAGCAAGGGACATGAAATAAAAGTTCTCCAAATAAAAAGGGAGTAAACCACAAGGAAATGCAAGTAATTTCCCAAAGGAAATGCAAGCAAATTCCCAAAGGGAAGCAAGCATGTTTCACAATGAAACCCTAATTGGAAACTCAAAAGTAAACAACCAAATGAACAAGAAAAACCAAGTGTATTGACCTGAAAATAAGCAAGCACCATCCTTAACATGTTAAAAACATGAATCAATAGGCATTGAGAGCTCAAAGGATCCAGAAATGTCATATCCAAGTCAAACTAGGTCAAGATGTATATATGAACTTTCCTTTGGGTAACTTGACTTGCATGTTACTCTAAAAAAAGGAAAATGATTCAAAAATTATCAAATAAAAATGCAAGAAGCTCATATATATGTTGGCAACCAGAGGCCAAAAGGTTGCAATCAAAATCACTTCACAACATCACCATAGAAATTGATTCACAAGGGTGCTCCATTATGAAGGAAGATTGTTCAGGGTCAAATGAAGGGCATCAAAAGTCAACTCAAAAGTCAACCAACAGGGGCAAAATGGTCCTCAAAAATTCTTCAACTCATCATTGATATGAGGATTGAATTTTATTCATTGGATCAAAAGGAAATGAGAGAAACAAAATAAAGAACAAAACATGTCAAGATTTAGGTTAAATAAAACACCTCTAATGATAAATTCCATTTTTAATTGAAAAAATCATTTAAAAAAATAAAATAAAAATTTATAAAATCAGAGGACATCTCAAGGATTCCAAAATATATTTTTGTGGAATTTTTGGGTCAATAGAGGTATTTTAAAATGATTAAAATCCAAACAGCATAAAATAAAAACAAAAAGAAAAAGAAATAAATAAAACAGAGGGCTGGGGGTGTAGGAAGCAACCCATAAACGTTAGAAAACAAAGGGACCACAAAGGGGAGGGGGTGCCAATAGCACGCCCAGCCCATCAGCAAAACAAAAATAAATAAAAATGTATGGATTCAATGTGGTATGGTCAACCAAGGTCCATGGTGGAGATAAATCAGACGCGTTGGATCATAAAGTAATCCAATCCAAGGCTTCACAGCGTTCCATGTCATTAAAGGAAACTCCCAGCTGGATTTGGTGTGTGTGGTCAATGCAAATGTACCATGGGTCTTAATTTGGGGCGTTGAAATGAAAAGTAAGCAAATCAAGAGGCTGTGAACATATCCACGTGGCTCAGGCGAGTTTAAAAAGTGGAGGGAGAACCAGACGCCGGAACCACTATTCTGGTCGTCTTCTCCGGCGAAGCTCCACACACCATTCACGGCTAAAAACCCAGGTTCTTCAAAACTTAACCAAAATGGACAAATAAATAGCCAAAATTGATCTCCAGGTTACGTGGATCATGAATCCACTATCCATTTTCATTGATCAGGCTTAAATAACACAAAACGAAAGGAAATAAAAATGAGCTCAAATTAAAAAAGTTCACAAGCAGCCATGAAATCATTCCAGAATCCATCTATGATATGCAAGGATTAAAAAGACATGAAAATGGCGTGATAAAAATGCTTGAACAGAGAGATATTTTGAAAGAAAGAAACCTAAAAAACAAGCTTCCACAGAGCTCACTGTGTTAGCAAAGCTTGGAATAAATCACCCAGAAATGTTCAATGAGGCTTAGGGAATGTTTTGAAATGTTTTGTTTTGATTGAAACTCAGTGAAACTTGGAAACCGATTTTGACTTTTTCCTCTCTTTTTCTCAATCTGTTCTCACTCAAATGCTCACCAAAACCAGTTCTGAAGGCATGTACACAATCCTGGGATTAAATATGATGGATTCTGATTGAAAGGAATCCCAATTCTGTTTTCCTTGGGCCCAATTGGACTTTCACTTTTTCACTTCATGACCGTTTGAATAGTGCACGAAATTCACCTTGCTCAGCTGTAAAAATGGCTCCTTTAGCTTGCATCTGAGGTAGGTTGATCAAAGGGCTGAGAATGGTTCCTTGATTTGGTCTTATGGCATGTTTTTGATATGTTACTTAATCTTGAAGAAAGCTTGAAAATGGACACCAAGATGCACTCAAATCTCTAATCAAAAGATGGCATTAAATTTGAAATGTGTTTGGCACTCAAAAAATGCACAAGGTTGGACCAAAATGATTCCAAATGATTTTAATTTGATTTTTCCCTTTTAAGCCCTTTTTCATGGAAATTTCATTAGGGATTCTTCAATCCAAGCTAAACCTTTGATGCCTTAATGTTTGGTTGAGCAAATGACCCCATTTGGAGCAAGTTTTAAGTTGGAAAGATTTCCATTTGAAGTGTGCAAAGTGGTGAAATGGACCTATAATGAAAATGACCTGTAGTCCTGCTTTCCCAAAATACCCCTACCTTGCAAGCCTCATAACTTGAGTTCTACAAATCAGATGAAGTACTTCTAGTACTCTTTGGAAAGCTAAGATCATGAGGAACAACTTTCACGTTCATCAAAAGTTGTGGAGAAACATCCTTCTAGGTCAAAAATGGCATGGAAGTTGGTTGACTTTTGTTGACTAAAATCACATTCATCTGAGAACCTGTAACTTGTCTGCTTCATAACATGAGTTCTATAAATCCAATCAAGGACTTCTAGTAATCAAAAGAAAGCTAAGAACATGCTATACAAGTTTCATGTGAGGGTCAAGATGAGATGAGACTTGTATCTTGAGATAGGTGGTCTTGAAGTTAGGCACTGAACTGGGGATTTTACACTGAGAACCCTAATTCAGATACTCCTCACACTCTTGATTCATGATGAATTTATCTTGAAATGATATCCCATGTATCTTAACACAACATTCCATGACCATAAAGACTTGGAGTTGAGTCTTAATCTCCTTCAATTTCACAGTTGACTTAGGATTGCCCAAATGAAAACCCTAATTGCACCATCTTCAACTGTGCCTCTTCACACTTGGTATAAACGCCTGAATGAACTCCACAATGACCCTCAAGGCCTCCAATGAGCTTAAATGATAATATCCCTCCATAACCATGGGTTTTTGATCCTCAGATGACCTTCAAGTGGCCTCCTAGATAGGAGGTAAACCACACACACTTATCTGCTTATCCAAAGGGCTTTGACTTGTCTCTGATGATGATAATCCCCTTGTTGACTTGAATACAACCTCTTGATTAGGCTTAGAACCCTTAGAAAATTCCTCTTGTTACACACACATCTCCTGATCTGCTGTAAAATGCAAAAATGCTATGCAATGCAATATGCTAGAACAATGAAATGAAGCATAAACTAGGTAAAGAAAAGGTTGGGCAAATTTTGGGGTACAACAGTTGCCCCTATTCAAACGGCTTAGACCTGAATGGATGAAAAGCGAACGACTATCAAACATTCAAGGTAAAAGACGGTTGAATACAAAAGAACTCGGAAATTTTCCAACTGCAGAAATAAATTGCAAACCAGAATCTCTGGAGATAACTACTTTGATTACAAACATGCCCTGCTGAGAGAAGAGAAACTTAACGAGTAACTCTGCTTGGGGAAAACTTCAAATTGCCGGAATCTAGATATTCAATGAACCAAAGTGAATCAATGAAATCTACCAGATCCTAGATACTCAACGAGATAAGGAACACATCAACAAATGAAAATGGGTCGGAGTCCGAACACTCAACGAAACAAACCAAACGAATCAGAGCCTAAACACTCAACGAAACCAAACGAACCGGAGCCTAAACACTCAACGAAACCAACCAATCAGAGCCTAAACACTCAACGAAGCAAACCAACCAGAGTCTAAACACTCAACGAAGCAAACGAACCGGAGCCTAAACACTCAACAAAGCAAACCGACCGGAGCCTAAACACTCAACGAAGCAAACCAACCGGAGCTTAAACACTCAACGAAGCAAACCAAACCGGAGCCTAAACACTCAACGAAGCCAAACCAACTGGAGCCTAAACACTCAACGAAGCCAAACGAACCAGAGCCTAAACATTCAACGAAGCAAACCGAACCGGAGCCTAAACACTCAACGAAGCCAACCGAACCGGAGCCTAAACACTCAACGAAGCCAAACGAACCGGAGCCTAAACACTCAACGAAGCAAACCAACCGGAGCCTAAATAATCAACGAAGCAAACTGAACTAGAGCCTAAACACTCAACGAAGCCAACCGAACCAGAGCCTAAACACTCAACGAAGCCAAACGAACCAGAGCCTAAAAATTTAACGAAGCAAACGAACTGGGGCCTAAACACTCAACGAAGCCAAAAGAACCGGAGCCTAAACACTCAACGAAGCAAACAAACCGGAGCCTAAACACTCAACGAAACAAACCAACCGGAGCCTAAACACTCAACGAAGCAAAATGAACCGGAGCCTAAACACTCAACGAAGCCAAACAAACCGGAGCCTAAACACTCAACGAAGCCAAACGAACCGGAGCCTAAACACTCAACGAAGCAACCTGGAAACTGGAGTATCTGATAATCGAAGGGAATATGTCATAAACTGAGTCTTCACCGGAACTTGGATATTCAACGGAGCAAGAGATGCCATCACAAAACTTATCAGGATTAATATAACCAAGCGGAGTGTGAGCATTTCACGGGTAAAGCAAAACGTCACAAATAGAAAATGCCGGAACCTAAGTATTCAACGGAGGAGCCGGAGTCTGAATGCTCGACGTAAAAAACTGTAGCCTGAAGATTGAATGTAGGGGATAACCACCACCTGAAAACCAAAAGGTAACGACCTGGTTTATGTTTCAAAATGAAAATGTTTGAAAATGGCGTAATGCTCCATACGAAATGGAAATGTTATGTGTTTGGGTAGATGCTATGCACGCATGCAGATGCAACAGAACCACTCTAGCAAAGTAAATGCTAAAGAGGAGAACAAACTTCGCTGGAGGAAGACTAGGCACGCCTATTGCAAATGGACTCATGCTGGGGAATATAAGCCTTGGATGGCCTCCGAGAAAACTTCTAGGTAAAACTGCTCTGCTTAGCACAAATCCACTTCACTGGGGATCAAAAACGTACGTCGACCAACTGCTGGGGATAATCGCACACCTACGCGCACACCACCATGTTGGGATGAAGAAACCACTTTTAATTGCTGGGGAATAATCTTTGGCTGGGGAAAACAGCTCCATCCATACCTTCTTAAAGAGATGCCCCAAGGATAACAAACCTGCAAAAACAACAGACAAGATACTACACAACATAGGCTATCTTGGTCATCATCTGTGACGTTGTTCAGTTAAGTCAAATTTTTAACAGTTATTGGCCAAGGCATGCAAGTTCATGTATGTGCAAATTCATCAAAAACATTGGGGGTTTTTCACAAACAAAAGGTAAAAGCTAAAAACCAAGCACACAAAGATTTTCTGAATAGCAAGCTTTATTGATAAAGACCTGAAAGTAGGCAGATTTACAAAGGATGCAACTCCTGAAATGAGAAAGTTGCGCCAAAGACAAATAAGAAATGCACAAAGATATACAAAATGTCGGTAATGTGGTACAGACAACCACCATGGGACGACTCATCTATAACTCACATGACTTCGATGCTTTTTCGATGCTTCGTCTTCGGAAGAGATTGACTTGAACGATTTCCCGTG
Organism: Lathyrus sativus; assembly: GCA_963859935.3. Lineage (NCBI taxonomy): Eukaryota > Viridiplantae > Streptophyta > Magnoliopsida > Fabales > Fabaceae > Lathyrus > Lathyrus sativus. The sequence continues at coordinate 281,640,647 of OZ012736.1, forward strand.
GGTTCTCCTATAATTCGTTATGTTCTGAAGATCGATACGCAGATCGCAGTTGTTTGCTTTTCAAATCCCTAACTTTTGCCTGGATCGCCCTTGCGGGTTTTCGATTCACCGGGATACCCATTTTTGCCAAAGTCGCCTTTTTAGGTTTTCAACTTTGCGGGTTTACATCTTTTCTTGTTATCCCTAATTTTTCTTTTTATCCCTAATTTTTGCCCAAACCTATCTTTTTATGGTTCACCAGGATGCCCCATTTTTTCCTGGACTTTCTTTTTTTCTTTCCAGCGGGTCTCTTTAAGCATAGTATTTTTTGACTGCGTCTGCATTCACAGGGGACGTGAAATCTTCACCATTCATAGTTGAAAGTAATAAGGCTCCTCCAGAGAAAACTTTCCTTACAACATACGGACCTTCATAATTGGGAGTCCATTTGCCCCTGTGATCATTCTGTGGTGGGAGAATCCGCTTCAACACTAAATCACCTGCCTGAAAGCTTCAAGGATGTATCTTCTTGTCCAAGGCTTTCTTCATTCTGCTTTGGTATAGACGACTGTATGCGATGGACGCCAACCTTTTCTCATCCATCAAGCTGAGCTGATTCAACATGTTCTTCACCTATTCTGCTTCATCTAGTTTGACGTCATCCAGAACTCTCAAGGAAGGTATCTTGACTTCTAGTGGCAGGACAGCTTCCATACCATATACCAACGAGAAGGGAATTGCCCCAGTTGAAGTACACACCGAGGTGCGATATCTATGTAAAGCAAAGGGCAACATCTTGTGCCAATCTTTGTAGGTCACAACCATCTTCTGCACAATCTTCTTGATATTTTTATTGGCCGCCTCGATCGCGCCATCCATCTTCGGACGGTAGGGAGATGAATTATGATGCTCAATCTTGAAGTTCTGGCACAACTCCTTCATCATCTTGTTATTCAGGTTAGATCCATTATTAGTAATGATCCTTTCAGGTATTCCATATCGGCAGATGATGTCCCTTTTGATGAACTGAGCCACAACTTGCTTGGTGACGTTGGCATAAGAAGCTGCTTCGACCCATTTGGTGAAATAGTCGATGGCTACTAGGATGAAACGGTGTCCATTGAATGTGGTAGGCTCAATCTTTCCAATCATATCAATGCCCCACATGGAAAAGGGCCATGGAGATGACATGACATTCAAATGACACGGCGACATATGAATTTTTTCGGCATAGATCTGACATTTATGACATTTCTTTGCAAATTTGAAACAATCCAACTCCATCGTAAGCCAATAATACCCAGCTCGCAACAACTTTTGAGACATGGCATGTCCGCTGACATGCGTACCAAAAGTACCCTCGTGGACTTCCTCCATAAGCAAATTTGCTTCTTTTTCATCCACTCATCTCAACAGCACCAAATCATGGTTTCTTCTATAAAGCAGACCGTCCTGATTTAGATCAAAATTGTCAGACAATCTCCTTAGAGTCTTCTTATCTCGACTGGATGCCCCAGTTGGATACTCCTGGTTCTTAAGGAAATTCTGGATGTCAAAATACCACGGCTTGCCATCGGAGGCCTCCTCAATGGCAAATATGAAAGCAGGTCTATCAAGGCGGGAGATAACTATTATGGGAGCTTCATTCCAAAAATTAACCTTGTACATTGAAGACAGCGTTGCCAGAGCATCTGCCATTTGATTCTCCGCTCGCGGCACATGGTGAAACTCTACCCTGTCGAAGAAAGGTAACAACCTCCTTGCATAATTCATGTAAGGAATCAAATTAGGTTGCCGAGTTTCCCATTCTCCCTTGATTTGATTCACAACTAGCGCGGAATCGCCATATACATCGAGATTCTAGATCCTCAAATCAATAGCTTCTTCGAGACCCATGATACACGCTTCATACTCAACCTCATTGTTGGTGACCGGAAATGTTAATCTGGCAGTGAATGGGATGTGAGTCCCATGTGGTGTTGTAATGATTTCCCCAATTCCACTTCCGTATGAGTTGACGGCACCGTCAAATATCAACTGCCATTGGGAGCCAAGTTCAGGACCTTCATTTGGTAGTGGTTCGTCACAATCCTTCATCTTGAGGAACATAATGTCTTCGTCAGGAAATTCAAACTTCATTGGCTGATAGTCTTCGATAGGCTGTTTGGCGAGGTACTCTGACAAAACACTTCCTTTGATGGCCTTCTGAGAAACATACTAAATGTCGTACTCTGTCAGCACCGTTTGCCATCTGACAATTCTTCCTGAAAGCGCTTGCTTTTCAAAGACATATTTGATCGGATCCATCTTCGAAATCAGCATGGTTGTGTGGTTAAGCATATACTGTTTTAAACGTTTGGTAGCCCAAGCAAGTGTGCAACACATTTTCTCAAGCATTGAGTAACGGGACTCGCAATCTATGAACTTTTTACTCAGATAGTAAATCGCATGCTCTTTTCTTCCAGTTTCGTCGTGTTGACCGAGGACACAACCCATACTGTTCTCAAGAATCGTTAAGTACATAATCAATGGTCTTCCAGCTACTAGAGGTATCAATATTAGAGGTTCCTACAAATACTCTTTTATTTTCTCAAATGCTTTCTGACAATTCTCATTCCAAACGACCGCCTGATCTTTCTTTAGTAACTTAAATAGTGGCTCACAAGTGGCTGTGAGGTGAGATATGAATCGAGCAATGTAGTTCAATCTACCTAAGAAGCCACGAACTTGTTTCTCGGTCTTTGGCGCTGGCATTTCTTGAATTACTTTGATCTTTGCAGGATCAACCTCAATACCTTTCTCACTGACAATAAACCCCAACAACTTTCCTGACCGTATGCTGAAAGTACACTTGTTTGGATTCAGCCTAAGTTTGAACTTCCTCAATCTTTCAAACAACTTTAGAAGATTCACAAGATGCCCCTCCTCCGTTTGGGACTTTGCGATCATATCATCGACATAAACCTCAATCTCATGATGAATCATGTCGTGAAAGAGTGTCACCATTGCTCGTTGATAAGTTGCCCCTGTGTTCTTCAAACCAAAAGGCATTACTTTATAGAGAACGTCCCTCATGGCGTGATAAAAGTAATTTTCTCCATATCCTCCGGTGCCATCTTAATCTGATTGTAGCCCGAAAAACCGTCCATGAAGGAAAACACTGAGTATTGTGTGGTGTTATCAACAAGCACGTCAATATGAGGGAGCGAGAAATCATCCTTTAGGCTCGCTCTATTCAAATATCTATAATCAACATACATCCTGACTTTTCCGTCCTTCTTAGGCACGGGCACGATGTTTGCAACCCACAGAGGGTAATTGGTCACAACAAGAAATCCAGCGTCCAATTGCTTTTGGACTTATTCCTTGATCTTCACTACCATATCAGGCCTGGTTCTTCTCAACTTCTATTTAACAGAAGGACACTCTTCTCGAAGAGGCAGACGATGAACCACAATATCTCTGTCGAGTCCAGGAATATCTTCATATGACCAAGCAAAAACATCCTTATACTCTCGGAGTAACTCAACCAGTCATTGCTTGACATTATCTTATAGCGCGACCCCTATTCTGACTTCCTTCTTATCCTCTTCAGTTCCCAGGTTGATGACTTCAACTTCCTCCTGATGAGGTAGGATGATCTTCTCCTCTTGTCTCAACAATCTAGCAAGCTCTTCGGGTAGGTCTTCGTTTTCATCGATCTCTTCTTCTGCTTGAAAGATCGGATTGTCAAAGTTACACCAGTCACAGACGAGTTTGAGTCGATGGTATGTGAAATGTGTAACCTGCAATGATGATGATTTTATGCTTAAATGATATGCAAACAAAACAAACACAAACCACATTGCCATTTTACTGTTAGAAAAAAAAAGGAGAAAAACAAGGATCACAAAATTGAATGAGAAAAATGCCTTTTGATTAATGATTAAAAGATGGTTCAAACATAAACAAGCATTCCCTGAACAAAATACCGCTATGCTCCGGGTAGAACATAGGGTTACACAATAACTGAGAAAACAAAGTATTATTTTTCACGTGTCACTTGGACAAATTCCTCAATGGACCAATTGCGTAGCTTCTGTCCGGGAGCGCTTGGCTGGATCCAAGCGTCCATGTCACAATCACTGTCTTCACCTTCATCATTAGAAACAACATTGATTTGCTCAAAAATAACACCCCCACTGGTGAACTTGACGGGCCCCTTGTAGCGCGGCGCGCTCTGCGAAGATGATGGGTGGTATCCCAACCAAAACTTGTCCTGCTTCTGAGGTATGTCTAGCATCTTTCGCCATCCTTGCGATGCCCCAGCCTGAACTGCCGCTTGAGCCTCCTTAAAAGATGACATGGCCACTTCTGGTTCTTTGTTCACAACTAGAGATTTGTCCTTCAACTGCACAGTTTCGAAGGCCTGACACAAAGTTTCATGAATTTCTCCGTCTACTTCGACGTATTTGAAAGATGACAAGTGGCTAATCATGATATCTTCTTCCCCACATACTGTCACAACACTGCCTCCGACCATATATTTCAGCTTTTGATGTAGAGTGGACATAATAGCCCCTGTAGAATGTATCCATGGACGACCCAACAGACAGCTGTAAGCAGGCTAAATGTCCATGATGTAAAATACCGCCTCAGACACCTCCGGGCCCACTTGGATAGGCAGAGTTACTTCTCCAAAAACAGATCTTCAAGTTCCATCAAAGGCTCGCACAACCATATTACTAGGTGTACAATAAAGAACCTGATGATCTATCTTCATCAACGCTTTCTTTGGCAACACATTCAAGGAAGACCCTATATCAACAAGGACGTGTGACATCACTGTTCCTTGGCATTCAAGTGAAATATGCAGTGCCAAATTGTGGTTTCTTCCCTTTTGTGTCAAGTCCAAATCTGTAAACCCCAGATCGTTTCCTGCATTTACATGCGCCACCACTCCCTCGAGCTGGTTAACCGATATTTCTTGTGGTACATAAGCAGTGCTTAAAACCTTCAACAACACATTTCGATGCGCTTTTGAACACAATAGCAGTGATAGTATAGAAATCTTTGAGGGAGTTTGTTGCAGATGGTCGAATATCTTGTAGTCGCTTTTTATAATAAACTTCATGAACTCTTCCATATCCTTTGCCAGAGGTTCCTTCTCGCTCACCCGGGGAATTTCTTCTAACACTGTCTTGCCTTTCCCTTTATCATTTCTCTCAGTCACCACTTCGGGCATCGAAAAGATTCTACCGCTTCTGGTAATTCCTCCAACTCCAACAAGATTATCAACTGAATCGACAGGAAAACTCTTCAATTCTACCTTCTGTCCATTAAAAAATACCTCAACTCCGTAACTCCACGGGATAGCCTTTGAACTTTCGTACGGCACAAGTCCTGCTTTAGTGATGATGATTGTAGGTGGCCTTGGAGGCGCTGAAATAGTGATAGTTTTATATGGGATTGAAATCGTCGCAATTTCATCCCGCCCTCCTCTACTACTTCCACGGGCTTCCTTTCAGCGGTCCGATCAAATTGTAACATTCCTTCATCCATCATGCTTTGAATACACTTCTTCAGATCATCAAATCCCTTAGGATGGCTCAAACAGTTGACACAACCTTCACTACAACCCGGGAACACTCCCCCTTTCAGCAGCTTCTCCTTCACAAAACTTAATGGCGTTTTCAACTCGTTCACGTCGGTTATCAGATCTAATCTTTCCTCTACCAGAACAGCACCAACCCTAGCCGGCCCATGATTTGGCATAGGGTTTTGCACAACATTTGGTGCATCATGTGAAAAATCTATAGCTTTGCTATCAATTAGATCTTGCAAATTATGTTTAAAAGCCTTGCAATTGTCAATAGTATGGCCGGGTGCCCCAGAGTGGAACTCGCATCGTGCATTCACATCAAAGCCGGGCGGTGGTGGGCCTGTAAGCGGAGCCAAAGTCCTCTTTTGGATTAACTGCAATTGCAACAGAGTTTGGAGCACTTGGGAATATGGCATCGGTGGTGGATCAAATACTCTATTTGCTGGCCGAACCAGATATCTTTGATAACCCTGTTGATTTTGTTAGGGTGGTTGTTGTTGCCGTTGTTGTTGTTATTGCTATTGAGGTTGTTGTTGTGTTACTACCGCAAAAATAAGGTGCCGGCAAAACAGAAGAGTCGCCACCTTTCGTTATTTATCCCACAGAAAGGGAAAGGAAACGATCGGAAAAATCTGACGAAAAGGTATAAGATAAGGTCATCGCAACCATGTCTGGGTTCGAGAGTCGGTTACACAAGGGGAAGGTATTAGCACCCCTCACGTCCGTTGTACTCAACGGGGTCCACGCTAGTTGTGTTTATCTGACGGGTTGGTTTAACTATCTACCTATTAAGGCTGGTCTGAAAAGAAAAGAAAATTGACTCGGAAAAGCATCGCGCTTCGTGCCTACGTATTCTCGTCAGAGAACGAGAAATCAGAGTCTACGTAGTTCGGCTAACTACGGGCGAAAAGGATGGGGGAAGGTGGCTCGCCAATACGTCAGTATTGTGCCTACGTACTCTCAACAGGTATAAGAGATCAGAGCTTACGTAGTTCGGGAAGATACAGATTATGGGTTCAGATTCATCTGTTTTTCCGAGTAGGGTTAACAAACAGTTCCAGCAGTTTGGTGTATGCAGCTTGCTCGTCAGAGACTCGTGCGTTACCGTTTGCGGTAGAACTGAGAGTTAACGACACTCTTTTTCTGAAAATGTTTTCCTGATTAAAGGCCCACGGGGCAAAAGAGGTTTGAAGTTTGTTTTCTGTCTTTTATGGAAGAAGTGTTTTTTATGGATGTTTGTAGTTCATACAGCTCTAGAGACTATGACTTAAGAGCGAATGTGTCGCATATCGTCCAAAGAACATGTACTAAACACTCTAGACGATGGATAGGAGACCGCTTAATTATCATTTCCCAAGTGGCTTAAGGCTCGTAGCGTGCTTGTACCAACTTGCCTTTATTACGTTTTTTACTGTGGTTTTGGAGAAGAGAAGAGAACGAACTCTACAGGGAAACTGTCAAGCCCGAATGTTGTCATGCCAAGGATTCATCCTGTGGTTGAGTTTTGAAACAGGGCACTCCTAGATGTTATCATGCAAAGGTTTCAACCTAAAGTTCTATCATCACTTCCTTATCAAAGGAAGTGAGACTCCTAGGGGATCATGTCAATGGGATACAGAAAATAACCGCAAAAATCATTAAAGCAGATAAACAGCAAAGCCAAACAGTAAAGATGCAAATGGAATGCAGCAATACAAGCAGAGGGAGACCCACTCAACCTCTTAGCAATCAAGCAAAGAAAACAATCAAAACATACAAGCAAAGGGAGCTCAGCTCAACCTTTCAATGCAAACACATCGGGTAAAAATAAAAACAGCACACAAGCAAGGGGAGGATCACCTCAACCCTTAATGCAAACAAGCAGAGGGAGACCCACTCAACCTCTTAATGCAGTCATGCACCTAGCCTAAAATATTCTATATATGAACCTATTCTAATGAATCAAGCAATGTCAAACAAGGAAGAGAAATGAAACCAAAATGAGCAATAGGGAAGTCATCCCAGGTTACATCAGGTTGGATGTGTGTCAACACAAGAGTCCATCATGGGCTCAACCTCTTGAGGAATGCACAGAATCCAACCAAAGGAAGGATTAGGCTCTCCCAAGAGGGATCCTATGTCAATAGAACAGAGAAGACTGGGTATTGGTCCTAGATATCAATCTAAGGTATCTGGTTAAAGTGTATCAACACAGAATGTCCATCTCAGACTCAACCTGTTGAGGAATGCACAGAATCCAACCAAAGGAAGGATTAGGCTCTCCCAAGAGGGATCCTAAGAAAAGGACTTGGAGATGGATGACAGTATATAAACCAAGGGAATATACCATGCCAAGAATGTCAACCCAAGGCTCAACCTCCTGAGGAATGCACAGAATCCAACCAAAGAAAGGATTAGGCTCTCCCAAGAGGGATCCTAAGAAAAGGACTTGGAGATGGATGACAGTATATAAACCAAGGGAATATACCATGCCAAGAATGTCAATCCAAGGCTCAACCTCCTAAGGAATGCATAGAATCCAACCAAAGGAAGGATTAGGCTCTCCCAAGAGGGCTCCTCATCAAGCTTGAAGGAGAAAGATAGTACAAACGAAAGGAATGTACTATACTGATGAATGTCAATCCAAGGCTCAACCTCCTGAGGAATGCACAGAATCCAACCAAGGGAAGGATTAGGCTCTCCTAGGAGGGATCCTCTTCAAGACTTGGAGAAAGAGGATAGGGCGAAGCCCAAGGAAGAAATCACATAGGGGAAAGAAGGCATCATAGCAACTTCTAAGAAAACCTAATGACTAGCTACAAGGATCACCTAAACTAGGGGGATTCAAAAGTTCTATCAAGGCTTAATCAAGGTTCTAGAGAGGTATCTATCTAAGTTCTATTCTATCAAGAAAGGATTTGAAACTTAGAGTTAACTAATGTCCACTTAAAAGACTAATCTATGAAGTAAGCCTAGTCAGGGTCACCTAAACCATAATCAACTTGCAAAATGGGAGAATAATAGAAGATCACTTCTATAAATGCTAAGGAAAATCCTAGATGATCCTAAATGGGTTAGGGAATCATAGTAGAATATTCAAGGTCAAAACCTACATCTAAGGGGTCTAAACAATTTCTACATCTCAATGTGTGCTAAAAGGAATCCATAAGGGGGAAGTCCTAAAAACCTATATCAAACTCCAACTTAGAATCATCTAAAAAATACAATAAAAATCGCACAAACCCATCAAGGAGTCTATAACAAGCATGCAAATTTTCAGCACCAAATTCCAATCCAAGAAATAATACTAAAATCAGAAAGTAGATCACTCATTTTTACATTTTTAAACATGTAATAAAAATGGAAAAATAGCACAAAAATGGAAAATTAACTAAAATTCCAAATAATGGCATACAAAAATCAGAAATAATCCAAGGAATAGACATGATTTTTTTCACATTTTTCTGACAATTATTTACATTTTTAATGAATTAAAAATGAAGAAAGCATTAAAAGAAAATCATAAAATGAATAAAATAAATTAAAATGAATTAAAAAACCGGGAATAAAACGTGACCATCAGATCACAATACTAGTCCACTCATCCAAGGGAGAGGCGCGTGCCACGTAGCACAAAGGCCTTTAATGAAACGAATCGTTTCATGAAATGCTCAGGTGTGATTGGTTGATTAGGGTTCACCCTACGTTCTAATCAGGAGCGTCTATCCTAAAAGTATGACAATCCAAAGCCCGGTAATTTGCCACATCAGCGGTCAAAGTCAGCAACTCTCCAGATTCAATCACATGCGTTAGATATGCTTACCAAGTCCATGGCTTCAAACGTATCCAATGTCTCACACTTCGTCTCCTACCTTTTGAACTGAAGATTAGAGGGGGGGAAATCCAGGGTGGCCGGTCGTCTTCTCCGGTGGGCTCACGGTGGCCAAGCCATCAGAAGGCACCAAACTTCACTAAAATCTCCAGATCCACTCGTTTCCTCACAAGGAACATCATGACAACCTTCATTTTTTCATCTTCTCAAAGAATACGCCGATACAGCCATGAACAGAAAATATGCGTTTTGGAAAATCATCACCAAATGCAAAATGCTTTCCATCAATCTATTCTACACTCATCACTGATCAAGAATCTATGTTCAATCTTTGAAATCCCTCAAGATACAGCCCTAACTGAACCTCTAAACATTTCATCCATGATCAAGAACTCTCACGAATGTCTACCAAACCTTGCCTAAATCCATCTATGGTTCATACTCTACCTAACCACATGCAATTTCTATCCTAAATCAATCTCATCAGAGCATAATAATGAAAAGATGAAAATCTGGTTTGAGCTTTCACAGAGAGTGCTACAGCCTCCAATCCTTGATCAAACTTGCTCAGACACGTTCAGTGATGCTTGCTGAAGAATATTGAAACTCCAATTCCCTCAGAAATTGCCTCTAAGATGAAAAACAATTTTCACTTTGTAACTAACTTTTTCAAGTGCTTCTTACCTCATTCAAGCTTTTCCAAACACCAAACTTGTTCTGAAATCCATCTATGCAATATATAGAATGGTTTTGGATCCTTATCTGGCCCAATTCGTCTAATTCCATTTTTCAATTTTTCTTCCAAACTGCTTCATGACAGTCATGATTCAGGTTTGTAGAAGCTTCCCTTTCTGCTCCAATAGCTTGCATAACACCTCATGGATATGAATGGACCAGATTGAATCCTCAATTCAATCCTATGGTGTACATTGATTATGTTACTTCATCTTTAAGCAACTTGGAATTATGCCATGAAACCAATTCCAATTAAAAAATGTAACAATGTCAAAGTGCTCTAAATGCCTTCTACTTTCAAAAAATGCACAAACTTGTAAAGTTTTTCACAAAAATGAATTGTTTTAGAATTTTCTCTTTTTTATGCCTTTTAATTACCTTCCATGGTATTTCCTTCATACACTTCCATATTTAATCCATATCAATGAATGTTTGAGTCATGGTTGGACAAATAACACCATTTTGAACAACTTTCAAGTTGATCAAAAGTCCATTTGAGGTGTCTAAGTTGATGAAATTGACCTATAATCACAAATGGCCTATAATTCCAAATTCCCAAAATACCCTTGTCTTACAAAGCTCATAACTTGAGTTCTACAGATCCAATCATGGACTTATAGTACTTTCTAGAAAGCTAAGAAGATAAGGAACAACATTCATGTTGGACAAAAGTTCATGAGAATCATCTTTCTAGGGAAAAAGTGTCAGGCAAGTTGGGTGACTTTCAAGTTCCAAATTCACATTCCTCTGATGACCTGTAACTTGTCAGGATCATAACTTGAGTTCTATAAACCCTATCAAGGACTTCTAGTACTCAAATTAAAGCTATGATCATGCTCTACAACAATCATGTTGGGGTCAAGGTGAGATGAAAATCCCATCTTGAGTTATGTGGTCTTGAAGTTAGGCACCAAACAAGGGGATTTTACATTGTCAAGCTTAGCAACCCTAGCCTAGGAACTCCTCACACTCTTGATTCATGATGAGTTGACCTTGGAATCATCCCTTGGGCATCTTAAGACATCAATCCATGATCACATGGCCTTAGAAATAGGTCTCAACCTTCTTCAAATCATCAATTAACCTAGGGTTGCCCAGATGAAACCCGAGTTGCACCAATCTTGGTAGCAGCTTCTTATCCTTCACATGATGACCTGTCTAGGCTTCAAAATGATCTTCAACACTTCTCATGAGCTCTCTCAAGGCTTCGAGTCCAACTCCATGGATTCAAAATCATCTGATGACTTTCCCATAACTTTCAAGTTAGGAGATATACACACTTGGCCTCAACCACTTTCTCTGAGAATCTTTAACTTCTTTGGTGAGGATATCAACCCTTAAACACTTGAATAAGGCTCTTAGATAGCTTCACAACCTTGTGTAGCCCCTGATTGGTAGTCATACCTCATGATCTTCTGCATACATGTCAATGCAATGCAAATGAAAATGCTAAAATGAATGCAATGAAACACAAGCTAGGTTAAGCAAGGTTAGGCAAATTTTGGGGTGCAACAGCTGCCCCTATTCAAACGGCTTGGACCTGACTGGGTGAGAAGAGAACGACTCTGAGACAATCAAGGTAAAAGACGGTTGAATACCAATAAACCCGAAAATTTGCCAACCGCATGATTGAACGATACTCTGATGGGGACAAATTCTCGATACTATTTACTGTTTTGTTTGTAGAGTTTCACCATGTGCCACGGGCAGAAAATCAGATGGCTGACGCTCTTGCGACATTGTCTTCGATGTACACAGTTAACTTCTGGAATGATGCTCCCAGATTAGTCATCTCTCGCCTTGATAGGCACGCTTTCATATTTGCCATTGAGGAAGCTTCCGAAGGCAAGCCGTGGTATTTTGATATCCAGAATTTCCTAAAGAACCAAGAGTATCCGACTGGGGCATCCAGCCGCGATAAGAAGACTCTTAGGAGATTAGCTGGCAACTTCTACTTGAATCTAGATGGTGTTCTGTACATGAGAAACCATGATTTGGTGCTATTGCGATGTGTGGATGAGAAAGAGGCTAATCTGCTTATGGAAGAGGTCCACGAAGGAACCTTTGGCATGCACGCCGGAGGACACACTATGTCTCGAAAGTTATTACGAGCAGGGTATTATTGGCTGACGATGGAAAAAGACTGTTTCAAGTTTACGAAGAAATGCCATAAATGCCAGATTTATGCAGGAAAGATTCATGGTCGCCAAACCCTTTGAATGTTATGGTGTCCCCGTGGCCTTTCTCCATGTGGGGCATTGATATGATTGGCAAAATCGAGCCCACCACATCCAACGGACACCGGTTCATCTTGGTAGCTATCGATTACTTCACCAAATGGGTCAAAGTAGCGTCTTACGCTAATGTTACCAAGCAAGTGGTAGCCCGGTTTATCAAAAAGGACATCATCTGTCGTTACGGAATTCCTGAAAGAATCATTACTGACAACGGTTCGAACTTGAATAACAAGATGATGAAGGAATTGTGCCAGAATTTCAAGATTGAGCATCACAACTCATCTCCCTATCGGCCCAAGATGAATGGTGCTGTCGAAGCAGCCAACAAGAACATCAAGAAGATAGTTCAGAAGATGGTTATGACATACAAAGACTGGCATGAGATGTTGCTCTTTGCTTTTCACGGTTATCGTACGACGGTACGCACATCAACCAGGGCAACACCTTTCTCACTGGTGTATGGTATGGAAGTTGTCTTACCATTGGAAGTTGAGATTCCTTCTTTGAGAGTATTGCTCGATGTCCAACTAGATGAGGCAGAGTGGATAAGGAATAGGTTGAATCAGTTCAGTTTTATGGATGAGAAGAGACTTGCATCTATCGCATATGGTCAGTTATATCAGAGCCGGATGAAGAAAGCTTACAACAAGAAGGTGCGCCCGCGAAGCTTTCAGACGGGCGATCTTGTGTTGAAGAAGATTCTCCCACCACAATCAGATCACAGGGGCAAATGGACTCCCAACTATGAAGGTCCATACATCGTTCGAAAGGTCTTCTCTGGAGGAGCCTTATTGTTGTCCACCATGGATGGCGAAGATTTTACATCCCCTGTGAACTCAGATGCAGTTAAAAAATACTTTGCTTAAAGAGACCCGCTGGACAGAAAAAAGAAGAAAGTCCAGGCAAAAATGGGGCATCCCGGCGAACCAAAAAGGAAAAAGAAAAGGTTCGGGCAAAAATTAGGGATAAAATTGAAAAGATGTACACCCGCGAAGTCGAAAACCTGAAAAGGCGGCTTCGGCAAAAAAGGGTATCCCGTTGAATTAAAAACCCGCAAAGGGCGATTCAGGCAAAAATTAGGGATTGAAAAAGCAAATGACTGCAGTCTGAGTTTGATACTGCATTGTTTAGTGGCTTGGGAGTACGCGAGGGTCGATTATCCAAGTCAATCTCTTCCGAAGACGGAGTATCGGGAAAGCGTCAGAGTCAGGCGAGTCATAGGAGGATCAGCTCATGGTGTTTGTCTGTACCACATTGCCGACATGTATACAAATTTCTTTGTACCTCCGTACATATTTGTATTTATTTTGTAGCTTCCTCTTTTCAGGAGTTGCATCCACTGTAAAGACTTTGCCTATTTACAGGCCCGTTATCAATAAACGCATACTATTCAGTACTCGACATGTATACAAATTACTTGCACGTGCATAAATTTGCAGGCCTCGGCCAATAATTGTTAAAACTTTGAATTGACTGAACAATTGTCACGAATACTGGCCTGGATATTCCCTTTTGTATAGGATGTCTTGTTCTTGTTCATGTTTTGCAGGGTCGTTACCTTCGGAGCAAACAGCCAAGGGATTGTGTTTCCCCAGCCAGAGTCCCTTAATGTAGGAGCAGGCTCTAGATGATCTTATTTCTCCCCAACAGATGGAAGTCGCATTTTATCCCCAAGAGAGTTTGATGCGAGCTAGTAAGCGGTCAGGAAGTAATGTGCATCCCCAGCAGTGGTCATGTGCACATTTAATCCCCAGTGAAGACTTCACAGAGTACAACCAGGTGGTCAATGATTTGAAAAGGTCTTCTCCTCGCAGGATTGTACTTTTTGTTCTCCAGCAGGTTGTTTTTCCTCCAATAGGTTGACCATCCTCAGCAAAGTTCGTAACTCCGGATATGTTGAGCTATCCCCCAGCAGGATTGTTTCTTCCCCCAGCGGGAGTTTGGCTTTGTTTCTCCAGCATTTATTTTGCTTGAACGCCCTCTTTGCATTTTCATCGTGCATAACATCCACCCTAAACGCGTAGCATTTCCATTCCGTATGGAGCATTACGCCATTTTCAAACATATGCATTTTGAAACATAAACTAGGTTGGTTACCTCTTTGTTTCCAAGTGTTTTCCCTGCAGGTAATTGGAATTCTTGTTCGGGATGGTTTTCGAATATGCAAATTCTTGGCATGAGATATGTGATGATAATGTTCCTCCTATCATGTGTTCCCTTATCAGAGTTTCTTGGTTAAGTTTCTCTTCTTCCTCAGCGGAGTTTTCCTCATGTTGTTGTTACATCAGCGTTTTAAAAGAAAAGATTTTAGGGATTATACCGTTGAAGTCGTTACTTGTTGTCAAAGTAAGTACCTGGCAGTTGACGTCAGAGTTCCCCCCAATAGAGTTTTCCTCGGATTGCTGTTACGTCAGCGTTAAAAATCTCGTGGATGAAACCTTCGGAGAATTTACCCGTGTTGATGGAGATCCTTACCCGTGTTGACGGAGATTTTACCTGTTGTCACCCGTGTTGATGGAGATCCTTACCCGTGTTGATGGAGATCCTTACCCGTGTTGACGGAGATTTTATCTGTTTTGAAAGATTTTCACCCGTGTTAACAAAGATTTTCACCCGTGTTGACGGAGATGTTACCCGTGTTGACATAGATTTCCACCCGTGTTGACGGAGATGTTACCCGTGTTGACGGAGATGTTACCCGTGTTGACGGAGTTGTTACCCGTGTTGACGGAGTTGTTACCTGTGTTAACAGAGTTGTTACCCGTGTCGATGGAGTTGTTTGTTCAAGTCTTCGTATGCCAGATTAGCACTTTTATTTAGTGCTTCGCCCGTTTCCGCGGAAATGGGAGGTCAAGGATAGTACATTGACCACTCGCACTTTACGTAGTGCTTTCCCGTCCGGTCAAAGGTAGAAAGTCAAGGACAATGTTTTGATATGGTCCTGTGACTCGGTTCCCGCTTATTGTAGCGTATGATATGGATTCAACGCCTGTGGTGTCACACAGGTGGTTGATGTTGAAATCAGGTTCTTTATCAGATGATTGATCAGTTTGTTGCCGTGACAACCGGATTCAATTTTCTGGATGTTTTCCACAAGCAATTTGTGCAGTTTACTTCTTTGGTTGGCAAATTTTACAGGTTCTTTGGTATTCAACCGCCTTTTACCTTGATTGTTCGAAAGCCGTTCGCTTCAGTCAGGTCCAAGCCGCTTGAATAGGGGCAGCTGTTGCACCCCAAAATTTGCCTAACCTTTTTCTCACTTGGTTTATGTTTCATTGCATTAGCATTACATTGTTCTAGCATTTACATAGCATAGCATTACTCATTTATTAGGGGATCAAGTTGGTTTATATCAAGAGGAGCCTATCTAGAGGTCTCATTCAAGCTTGAGAAGTCACCAAAGTCATCAGGAAGAGGGTTGTGTTCTTGAGAAGTTGGTTGTTTGTATGTGGTTAATCTCCTAACCTGAGGACCAATTGAAGACCATCAGTGGATTGTGGAGCCTTGATCATGGATAGGGTATGTGGATAGAGCTCATGGAGTGCCTTTAGGGTCATGGTAGAGCTCAGTCAAATCATTGTGACAAGTGTGAAGAGCCACAGTTGAAGGTGTTGCAATTAGGGTTTTCATCTGAGTAACCCTAAGTCAACTGTGTAATTGAAGAGGATCAAAACCTACTTCTAAGTATTTTTGATCATGGAGAGTTGTGTTAAGATACATGAGGTGATATTCCAAGATCAATCCAAGAAAAGTTCAATGTGTGAGGAGTTGCTAAACTAGGGTTCTCAGGGTAAGATCCCCTATTTAGTGCCTAACTTCAAGATCACTTATCTCAAGATACAAGTTTCATCTACGATTTTGGCTAACATGAAACCTGTAAAGCATGCTCGTAGCTTTAATTTGAGTACTAGAAGTCCTCCATTAGATTTATACAACTCAAGTTATGATCCAGACAAGTTACAGGTCATTAGATGAATGTGAAATTTGTCTGCAAAAGTCAACCAACTTCCATGTAACTTTTGACCTAAAAGGTTTTTTCTCCTAAACTTTTGGCCAACATGAAAGTTGTAGGTCTTGATCTTACCTTTCCAAATTGTACTATAAGTCTTCCATCTGATTTGTAGAACTCAAGTTATGAGGTTTACAAGTTAGGGGTATTTTGGGAAAGTGAGATTATAGGTAATTTGGCATTATAGGTCATTTTCATTATCTTGCAAGCTTCAAATGAAGTTTTGTCCAACACAAAACTTGTTCAAAATGATGTTTTTAGGTCAACCATGTACTCATGATGCATTGATTTGGCTTAGGGTGAGACTTGGTTTGAAGGAAATCGACAAAAGGGGAATTTAAAGGCATTTAAGTGAAAAATTCAAAATTAATTCATATGTGTTCAAACCAATGCAAATGGGTGCTCATTTTAATCAGAAAAATCATTTTGAGTACATTGGCAATATTGGAAAGTCATTTGGAAGCATAATTCATGACATTTCAACTTGTTACTTCTTAAATAAGTAACACATGAAAGGTTGACCTTATGATGGAATTAAGGACTCAAATTGATCCATACTCTCTCCATAGTCCATAAGCAAGGGAATTGAGGCTTCTTGGAGGAGTTTTGAGCTTAGAAGCGTGCATAGCCATGGGTGAAATTTTGAAGGAAAAGTGGAAATTGGATCTCACTGTTTGGGCCTCCATTGGGCCTCCCAATCACCCAAACTCATTCTATATAAGTTCAGAGGAAGGTTCAGATCAAGGTTGATGTTGATTTCGTGCTAGAACTAGAGAGTGCAAGTTGAATTTTCAAGCTCCAAGTGCAAATCGTGATTTCAATTCTAGTGTGATTCAAGGCAAATTGAGGATCCAATCATCTTCAGCATCAATCATAGAGTGTATCTGCACAGTTTGAAGCCAAGGATCGTGCCCTAACTGCTCCAATTTCAAGCTTCAATTCAAGTATGCAACTTTTAAAATTGCTGTAGATTCATGATGATCTAGCATGTGTTAGCATGAGGTTAAGGTTTAGGAAGATGATTAGATGGATTCTGGATCAAAATTTGGAGGTTTAGTGACAAATTAAGATGCAACATGATTTCTGTTTGGATTCGAATTGGCCTATTCTTGAGGTTTTAACATGATCTAGATAGCTTATGATAATCTATGAAGCATGAGGAATAGATCTATGGCTTTGGATTAAGGTTTGGTGATGATCAAGAACATGGAGTATTTTCTGTTTGCGTTCGTGTTTGAGAATCTAGTGAGATTTAGGAGAAACGGAGTTGATATTTGGATTCAACATGAAAATTGGAGTGGAATGAAGTAGATTTTGTTAAGGTTCCTTGACCTACAACTGATGGATCGCCGGAGAAGACGGTGGCTCAGCCACCGGAGCCACCATCTGGTTCACCTGAGGTTCTTCCCTCCAAGTCCAGTTCAAATGAGGAAGACAACTCCATGGCCCTTGGATCTGCTTAATTTGAAGACTTTGTCCACTCATCCAACGCGTGAAATCTAATCTGAACTTTGAACTTTGACTTCCCAAACGCTGCGTTTCATTTATTAGGTGGCAGCGTGTGGTCCCTTGGATTAGCATACTAAGTCTCAGATCCAACCATCCTGATTTAATTCTGGCATTTTACTTTCTTAATTGTTTTATAATTGATTTTCTTTTTATTTTAATTGCTTTATTCTATTTAAATTCATAGTAAATTCAATATTGATCAGAAAAATGTGATAAAAATATGCGGATAATCTAGATTTAATTTCTGATTTTTTGACATGTTTACATTTTATTTTCATGCAATTTTCAATTTAATTTGATTTTTTGCATTTTCATTAATTCCTTAATTTTGGCTTAATTCTTCATGTTTTTGCTGAATTTTGATTGGCTGTTTGGTATAGAATTTAGGGCTGAATTTTGGCTTGCTGGTAGATCAGAGATGCATGATCCCCTAGGTTTTAATTCAGATTTTTTAGATAACATTAGGTTCTGTTTAGGACTAGTTCCCTTGACCTCCCATTTGTAGGGTTTCTTTTGACCTCTTTGGGTTTAGGACTTCTTTAGGTGCCTTCCCTTTAGATTAAGGCTCTGATCCTTTGCCCACAGATCAATAACATGCTTAGGATCCCTTAGAAAATTTGGTAGAATTTTAGAAGGTGTTTTAGGATTTTAAGTAGATTTAACATTTAAGGTGTTGATTAGGGTGCTTCTAGTGTAGCTTTTCCCTTAGTTGAATCTCAAAGGTGGATTTTAGTGCAAATAAGCTTCTAAATCTCTTGTGGTGGTTCAGTAGACATCTTGAGGTTTCTGTAGCTTGAATACCTAGGCTTAAATTGTTGTTTTTCCTCCTTTTAATTGATTTCTTGTAGCTTGATCAATTAGGGTTTAGGAAGAGCTTAGTTTGATTCCTCTTTCTTCAAATAAACATGGATTGCTTTGCTTATTTTCCATTCTCATCCAAGGATTCAAGGTCCCTATGTGGAAGCCTCATCTTTCCTTTGGAAGGATGTGTGGCATTTCACAAGAGGTAAAACCTTTGAGGATGCCTATCTCAGATGTATGGTTGAGTGCCATGATGGATTCCATTGGTTTCCATCATGCTTCCCATCATCAATCAATAATCTTGAAGTTAACTTTCTTCTCTCTTGTTGGAGCTTGAAGTTGGAGCTTTCATTTCCTTCTCTTGAAGATGGCTTGGACTTGGAGTTGGCTGCAGACTGTTGATTTGCTTTGCTGTTTATCTGCTTTGCTGTTGAGCTGTTTGTCTGCTGTTTTGTCTGCTATGTTTTCAGATTGCTTGACTGTTGCTTGTGTGACTGCTTGGTGTGTTGCATTAGACTAGGCTTCATGTAGATGGTTCTAGGACTAAGAGCATCCTAAAGGTTGAGCTTGCTCCCTTTGCTTGTCTGCATTAGAGGTTGAGTTTGTCTCCCTCTGCTTGACTGTTATTATCTGGCTTTGCTTGCTGGCTTAAGGTTGAGTCTGTCTCCCTTGCCTGTGTTGTGTGTTGCCTTTGGGCTTTCTTGCTCTAGAAGTTTAGTTTGGCTCCTTCTGCTTGTTTGTTGCATTGCATGCATTTTATTTACAGTTATTTCTTTACGGTTGATTTCTTTTGTTGTTGCTTTCCTTTGCCATGTTCTCCTAGAAACTATGAATTCTCTTGTTCAAGTGAAGTTATGACAAACATTAGGGTTCTAACCATGCATGATAACATTAGGTAGTTCCCTGCTAACCTCAATCATAGGATCAACTTTGCATGACAACTTTAGGATTGGATCAGTTCCCCTTTAGTGCGTCCTTTCTCTTCTCATCTTCAAACAAATCAAGATACAGTAATAAAGGTTAATTGACGTCGTACGCTACAAGCATTAAGCTACTTGAGAAAGGGTTGTTGGAGAGTTTCTTTTCAAAATCTTGGATGTTTAGTATGGTACATTCACTCTCATGTCATAGTCTCTAGTGCGATATGAGTTGCAAACATCCATAAAAGACACTTCTTTTAAAAAATAGAAAACAAAGATCAAACATCTTTTTGTCCTCTTGGACCTTTAACCCTTGGAAACCCTTTTCATAAGGAGAGTTCTATTAACTCCCGGTTCTACCGCAAATGGTAAATGCCTAAGTCACCGACGAGCGAGCTGCATACACCAAACTGCTGGAACCGTCTGTTAACCCTACTCGGATAAAAAAGACAAACTTGTGTCTCTTGTTGTCCCGAACTACGTTTGCTCTGATCTTTCGCGCCGTGTGAAAGTACGTAGGCACGAGATGCGATATCTCGGCGAGCAACCTTCCCCCGTAGCCCGTAGTTAGGCGAACTACGTTGACTCTGATTTCTCGTTCCAGACGGGAATACGTAGGCATAGAACGGCTATGTTCTGCCGAGTCATTTTCTTTTCTTTTCAAACCAGACTTTTAGTGTAGATAGATGTAATCAACCTGTCAGATAAACACAACAAGCATGGATCCCATCGAGTACGATGGACGTGAGGGGTGCTAATACCTTCCCCTTGCGTAACCGACTCCTGAATCCAGACAATGGTTGCGATGACCTTGTCTTATACCTTTTCGTCAGGTTTTTTCCGATCGTTTCCTTTCCCGTTCTGAGGGATAAATAACGAAAGGTGGCGAATCTTCTGTTTTACCGGCACCTTATTTTCGCAGTAGCGACACTATACAATTAAGCTTAAAATAGAATCGGAACAAGAATTTCCAACCTACGAAGCGGAGATTTGCTTCGGTTGATATTGATTTGCGGCAAATGAATAGATCGAAGCAAGAAACCCGGAAAACTTCAAGATCCAGGCTAATCCTTGTAGTAGAGATGGAGATCCTTCAAGATTAAGCCAAATTACTTTAAATAATCACTTCTAGCCTCACTTCAAATTTCAGATCTGAATTTGCACGAAAATTGAATGAAGAAATTGATCCAATGGAGATGATAGATGAAGGTTTAGCTCTTATAAATCAATGATTCCAATGAAGAATCAAGGATTTCAAGTAGAGAAGAGCTTTGGTGAAGGTTTTGTCTATAGAGGAAATTTAGAGAATTGAGAGAGAAATGAGATCAAATCTGAAATGAGAGTGAAAAATGAAGGTTAGAATGAGTGTGGTTTGGAGTGAATCACTTAAGTATCCTTTTTGCTTGGATCCAAAGCATGGTTTGGAATATGGTTTGGAAAATTTGGAATGGAATTAGGAGTGGGAGTTTGGAAGGAATTGAATTAATTTGAAAACTAATCCAAAATTCAAAATGGTTCTAGATCCTTCCCAAGTGTAAAATTGAATTTCCAAGTGATCAAAATTGGACCCTAAATGGCTCTGCACTGAAAAATCACATACAGAGGCAAAAATTGCACTGGTTAATCCGTGAACCACATGCGTTAATTGATTAACACCTTGGAATTTTTGAATCTGGGCTGATTTTTCACTGTTTAATTGGTTAACCCCCAGGGTTAATCGATTCACACCTTCAAAATTTTGAATTTGGCTCCTTTGGGAGGGAAACCTGCTCGTTTGCCCGTTTCTTGCTGTTTCGAACCCTGTTAAGCTTCTAGAATGTGTTCTTGAATGCTGTAACCATGAGAATGCTCACGATAGTCTGAATGCTACTTTCTTGGCTGAAAATAACCTGCAAAATAGAATCGGTCGTCTGACCGTTGAGCAAAATAAATGTCGGAGCCCCTTAATGCTCGTGGTTCAATTTCTTGCACTGAGGGTGAATTCTGTGCCACAGGAAAACCTCGATCCCCTGTCTCAAGAACAAATGCTATGCAATGCAGAAATACAACAGAATGTAATGAAACAAAAGCCAAGCCAAGAAAAGGTTGGGCAAATTTTGGGGTGCAACACTCATGAAATTCACGTTCAGATGAGAATTTCTTTGACGACTTCCTTTCCAGTCTGTTTCGGACAGTTGAGAGGACATTGGATTTGAAAATTGTCGACTCTGGAGACCAATCATTTGGGAGTCAGTTAAGTGAGGCCTCTTTGTTTGCCTATGATGCCAAATTAGAAATGGTGAATGTATCATCGTTTCTCGAAAGTTTGTGACGCGAACGACCATATAGGATTCTGAACCTTATCATATTAGGTTCATGCCTTGTGAGTGGAAGGGTTATGCAGGAAACTTGACCTTCAACCTACCCGGATTTCTTATCAGTATGGACCTTTGATCTTTGGTCTTGTGGGTTCCTGTATGTTGGTATTCTGATGTTCCGGTACTTTCTCGCCGAGGTAGAATTATGGTTCATCTCAGCCAGCAGCACAACAGTCTTGATACCCTGTTTGCATTTGCATCTTCATTTGCATTTTAACATTTGCATGTATTTATGTTTCAGGTGCATACTGTATGGAGCCTGGTTTCAAGAGGACTGTCATCTACAAGTTCCCGACGCCAGAGATAAGGCCTTTGCTTAGTCTCATTGATGTAGCTGATCACAATGTCATGGAGGATTTCAGGAAGGACTATGAGAAGATCCCGAGCTATGTCTGCAAAATCTCAAGATATGAGTTGGGAGGTATTCACACTCTGCTGCAATTTTATGATCCTCAGTTGCATTGCTTCACATTCCCAGGCTATGTCTTGATGCCTACTTTGGAAGAGTTTGCTATGCTGATAGGAGTTCTGGTCTTAGAGCAGATGTCTTTATATCACTCTGAAGCAGAACCTAACTTGACCAAGCTAGCCAATGTTATTCATCTGGATATCTCTGAGTTGGATGGTAAGATGGTGTGGAGGAATGGAGTCCCTGGCTTTCCATTGTCATTCTTGGTAAGTAGAGCTCAACATTTGAAAAGGAGGGTTGTTGGGTGGTTTTCAATGCTATTTTGGCTTTCTGCATTTATGGTATAGTCATGTTCCCTAATATCCCAGATTTTGTTGATTTGGACGCCTTCCATATTTTAGCTTCCAAGAATCACCTGCCTACACTCTTAGGAGATGTATACCATTTTGTGCACTACAAGAATGTGAATAGAAGAGAAAAGAATGTCTCCTATTGTGCGCCTCTTCTTTACATATGGTTTGTGGATCATCTTCCTAAGGTTGGACCCTTTGTTGATACTGCAGACACCATTGGAGAATATTGTTTGGATCAACAGAGACTTGCTTGGGAGTGAGATTATCTACAGCTCTGGAAACTTTCCCAATATTCCTTTGGTAGGAAGGAAAGGTGGCATCAATTATAATCCTGCTCTCGTTGTTCGACAATTTTGTTATGCTCTGAAAGAACCCCCAAGGGAGGAGGAAATACATGAATCTTTTTATTTCACAGGATCAGTTGACAGTGAGACTTTGGCCAGATTGGAGAAAGCTTGGGGAAGAATCCATCGCAAAGGAAAATCTTCTTTGGGTAAAAGTGATTGCAAAGCCTATGGACCATATGTTGAGTGGATCCAAGATAGGGTTGAGAGGTTGTTGTTACCATATCCAGTCCGAGAGCCTTTATATCCTTCGGTAGCTGAAGAACCAACAATAGTTGACATCCATAAGTATAATCAATTGTGGGATGAGAAAGAAGAGCTATGCAAAGCAAATGAAGAGCTAGAAAAGAAGATCATCCAGCTGAGGAGTGAAAAGAATGAAGCAGCCTACATGTCCAAGATGAAGACAGAGACTCTGAACAAGATGGGGAGAGAATTGACTGAAGAGATTTGTGCCCGTGAACAAGTAGGTCAAGTTCTGAAGAGCACTAGCAATATCCTCAAAGACAAGAAGAAAGAGTTGGAAAGAGCGCGCTTGGAGATATCAAAGTTCAACAGTCAGTGGAATGCAACTTTGACCAATAACAAGGAAAGAGAAGATGAGCTCCATCAACAGATTGTTAGGTTGAAGACTCAGCTTCAGATTAAAGATGAAAAAGATCCAGTTGAATCATTTCGTCAGTAAGAAAGCGTCTGTAAGCTACGAGAAGCTCTTGCAACGTTGGAGGAATACAAGATGAGAGCAGAGTTGAAGAAGCCTAGACTCGAAGATGCTTTCGGAGAAGGTGCTTAGGAGAAGTATGCTCAAGACTTGAAGGATGTCATCAGCAAAAGAGAGTTGCTTATTCAGGCATTGGTTGCACGACTTGATCATCCGGATACGAAGAAGTTGTTAGAAGAGTTTCAGACTCGCTGCCGTGGCTGATGCAATTTCCCTTTGTATTTGTTATTATTTCGACCATCACCAGGCTTGTTGGATGAGGTCGTATTGATCACTCTGCTGTATTCCTTGGTGCTTTGTATGTGCTGACTCTTATCCTCATTTTATTTATGAGAGGGATTTTGTGGCTCCATCTATGGCTTCTTCTGTTTCTTCTATGGAACTAGAATCAAGGGGAGAATTTCCCTGAATCATATTTACATGCTTGCATTTTTCATCATTATCATATTTCATTGCAGGTGTTCTGGGTGCCTTAACCTTATTCACTCTATGGTTTTCTCTCAGTAGTGTTTCAGGATAGCAGACCAGACGTGTCACCAATACTTGACCAGAGGGAATCAGCAGAGAGCTATGGATCAGATTCAACTAGAGTTGCAAGAGTTCAGGGACCGTATGGCTCAGTTCATGGATCTCATGCAAAGGGTTGCTAATGGTCAGGAGCAGCTCAGAACACTAGTCCAGCCTTTGATTGCTAGGGTGGTTGGTAGCGGAGGTTTGCATGGTGGGACCACTGCCATCCCTCCCTCGGCTGATGGGAGCACTCCTTAAGCTAATGTTATTTCTACTGTTGTCATTCCTCCAGGCGGAGGTCATTAACCAGGAGTTCACGTACCAGGTGCAGCAGGTGTTGCACATGAGGCAGCAGGTCCTCAGTGGGAGGAGGATGAATAGGATGGTATCTTCTCAATGAGAGATTTAGACGCGGGTCTTCAGACTGATGCATATAAAAGGTTTTAAATGGTTGAGGAAAAGATGAAGAATCTGGAGAATCATAATTCTCTAGGGCTTGATATGTCTAACTTGGGGCTGATTCCTGGGTTGAAGATTCCACCTAAGTTCAAAGTGCCTGACTTTGATAAGTACAAAGGGACGACTTGTCCCAGAGTACACCTCCGATCATACTACGGGAAGATGTCCGACTATTTGGATGATGAAAAGCTCCTGATGCATTTCTTCCAAGATAGTTTGTCCGGACCTTCATTAGAATAGTACATGGGTCTAGAGCCAGCTCATATCAGAAGTTGGAAAGATCTTAGAGAGGCCTTCGTCACTCATTATCAATACAATAGTGACCTGGCACCGAATAGAGTTCAACTGCAAAATCTTTCTCAAAGGAGCAATGAGGGGTTCACAGAATATGCCCAAAGGTGGCGTGAACTAGCTGCGAGAGTTCAGCCTCCAATGGTGGAAAGGGAGCTCATTGATATGTTCGTGGCAACGTTGCCAGGTATATATTATGAAAAGTTGATTAATAACATGTCCGACAGTTTTTTTGATTTGATTATTACCGGTGAGAGGGTGGAAAATGGTATCAAGTTGGATAAGATTCAAGCAGGAGAAAGATCCACGTCTGGTGGAGGGAGAAAGACTTTTGGTAATTCCAAGAAGAGGGAAGGTGAAACGAATGCAGTTATAGGTTTCAGAAACAAGAACAGGAGTAAGGTGTAACATTCACAACAATATCAACAACAGCCACAGGTTTCCAGCATCACCATTCCTGCAACACCTCAACAACAACAACAACAACAACAGAATTATGCACCACGCCGGTTTTAGGACCGAGGAAGAACAATGAATAGGCAATTTGACACACCGCCTATGCCGTATTCTCAACTTCTACAGCATTTGCTTCAACTTCAATTAATCCAAAAGAGAACATTGGCAACTCTCACAGGCGCGCCACCTCCAGGTTATGACGCGAATGAGAGATGCGATTTCCACTTAGGTGCTCCAGGCCACAATATAGATAATTGCAAGGATTTGAAGCACAAGGCGTAAGACTTCCTTGATAGCAAGGCAATTAATTTCACCAATGACGCACCGAACATGGTTCAGAACCCAATTCCTAATCATGGAGCAGCCTGAGTTAATGCTGTTATTGAAGAAGAAGAGCTGAATTTGGTAATGGACTTCACAGAATTAAGAACACCTTTGAGCTTTTTTAAATGTAGGTTGTTGAAAGGCAGAGTTTTTCCAGGTTGTGTGGAAAGTTGTGAAGGTTGTACTGCTCACCCTGAAGGTTGCGAGGATTTGAAGAATCGTATTTAGTGTTTGATGAACGAAGGCATATTGCAGTTTGACAAGATGGTAGAAGAAAAAGATGTGAAAGAGTCTAATCAGGAGCAGGATGAGATTGCTAGGATCTCGATCCCTTTCAGAACTATTAACATATCAGCACCACTGAGGCAAGCGCTTATAGTAATCACTAAAGCTGGACCAGTGCCATACGAAAGTACCAAAGCCATCCCATGGAATTATGGGGCAAAGGTCTTTTGTAACGGCCAGAAGCAAGAGTTGATGGGAACATCGTCTGAAGGGTCATTCATTGACAATGTGGTCGTAGTTGGTGGATTAACTAGAAGTGGTAGGGTGTTTTCACCACCAGATGTTGATGTGGAGAGGTATGATAAAGGAAAAGGAAAAGATGTAGTGGAAGAAAGTTCACAGCAATGAGAGAAAGATTCTCTGGTTAAAGACGTCGAAGAGTTCATGCGTCTTATTCGAAAGAGTGGCTATAATATTGTTGATCATTTGCAACAGACTCCTTCAAAAATATCAACTTTGTCTTTGTTATTGTGCTCAGAGGCACACAGGAATGCCTTGTTGAGGATTCTAAACATAGCATACGTGCCGCAGGAGATTTCCGTAAATCATCTTGAAGGGGTTGTAGCCCATGTTAATGCCGGCAATGGCTTAGGTTTCACGGATTTAGACTTGACTCCCAAGGGAAGAAATCACAATCATGCCTTGCACATCTCTATTAAATGCAGAGGAGTTGTCTTGTCATATGTCTTGGTTGATACTGGGTCTTCACTTAACGTGTTGCCTAAGAAAGCTTTAATGAAGTTAGACATCCAAGGTGTGATATGTACTCCTAGCGATCTTGTTGTAAGAGCGTTTGATAGAACGAGAAGATTGGTCTTTGGTGAAGTTACTTTCCCTATTCAAGTGGGTCTGGAGATTTTCTATGCTGTTTTCTACATAATAGACATTCAACCCGTGTACAGTTGTTTACTTGGTCGACCCTGGATTCATTTTGCAGGTGCGGTTACTTCGACCTTGCACCAAAAGCTGAAGCACATGGTTGGAGGGAATATTGTCACTGTGTGCTTTGAAGAAGATATAATGATTATCCATCTATCATCCTTCAAATATGTAGAAGTGGATGGAGAGATCCACGAAACCCTGTGTCAAGCGTTCGAAGCTGTTCAGATTAAAGGGAAGCCTCCAGATGAGGACAGAGCTCCTGAGATTTTAATGTCTTCTTTCAAAGAAGCTCGAGCTATTGTGGAGTCCGGTTCGTCCCAAAGGTGGGGTCAAGTGCCCAACATTCCCAATAAGCAGGACAAATTTGGTTTGGGATACAGCCCATCTTCCTCCTCGCAGAGTGCTCCAAGGTACAGGGGACCGGTGCAGTTCACTAGCGGTGGAGTGATCTTTGACAGAATCAATCCTGTGGGAGAAGACGAAGGAGACAGTGATTGTGATACGGACGCGTGGATTCAACCGTGTATCCATGGTCAAAGCTTATGCAATTGGACTATCGAGGAAGTCGTTCAAGTTACCTTTGAAGAGTAATATCTTTGTTTTGATTATGTGTGATCCTACGTTCTGCTCAGGGTGTGGTGGCTTTGATTTGTAGGACCCTACTTGTTTATGTTTGAACTCTTTTTATCATTAATCAAAATGCGTTTATTTGCATTCAAATATTTTGATCCCTGTTTTTCTGTTTTTATTTGTGACAATAAAATGACAATGTGGTTGTGCTTGTTTGCATATCATTTTAAGCATAAAACATCAATCATGCAGGTTTCACATCGTAGATGCCACCGATTCAGACCCGGTTATGACTCGGTATGATTTTTACAATCCAATTTTTCAAGCCGAAGAAGAGATTGATGAAGATGAAGACCTGCCTGAAGAGCTTGCCAGACTGTTGAGACAAGAGGAGAAGGTCATTCTGCCTCATCAAGAAGAGATCGAAGTTGTCAATCTGGGCACATAGGAAGATAAGAAAGAAGTCAGGATAGGGGCCGCATTGCAAGACGATGTCAAG
This sequence comes from Lathyrus sativus, assembly GCA_963859935.3. Lineage (NCBI taxonomy): Eukaryota > Viridiplantae > Streptophyta > Magnoliopsida > Fabales > Fabaceae > Lathyrus > Lathyrus sativus. Next base: position 281,668,689 of record OZ012736.1, read on the forward strand.
AGAAAATTGGTAGAGATGCTCCGAGAGTATAGAGACGTCTTCGCTTGGTCATATGAGGATATGCCAGGACTAGATACAGATACAGTGGTTCATCGTTTACCTCTTCGAGAAGAGTGTCCACCTGTAAAGCAGAAGTGAGAAGAACTAGACCAGATATGGCAGTCAAGATTAAAGAAGAGGTCCAGAAGCAATTGGACGCCGGTTTTCTTGCTGTTACGAATTACCCTCTGTGAGTCGCTAACATTGTTCTTGTACCTAAGATGGATGGAAAGGTCAGGATGTGTGTTGATTACAGAGATTTGAATAAAGCGAGCCCAAAAGATGATTTCCCACTCCCCCACATTGATGTGTTAGTCGATAACACTGCTCAACATTATGTGTTTTCCTTCATGGATGGCTTCTCTAGGTACAACCAAATCAAGATAGCCCCATAAGGCATGGAGAAAACAACTTTTATCACACCGTGGGGGAATTTTTGCTATAAGGTGATGCCTTTTGGATTGAAAAATGTAGGGGAAACCTACCAGCGAGCGGAGGTGACTTTATTTCATGATATGATTCATCATGAGATTGAGGTTTATGTTGATGACATGATCGCAAAGTCACAAACGAAGGAAGAGCATCTGGTTAATCTTTTGAAGTTGTTTGAAAGGTTGAGGAAATTCAGATTGAGGTTGAATCGAATAAGTGCAACTTCAGAGTAAAGTCAGGAAAGCTATCGGGGTTTATCGTCAGTGAAAGAGGAATTGAGGTAGATCATGCAAAGATAAAAGCAATACAATAAATGACAACGCCGAAAACAGAAAAAGAGGTTCGTGATTTTCTAGGGAGATTGAACTACATTTCAAGGTTCATATCTCACCTTACAGCCACCTGTGAACCACTGTTCAAGCTGTTAATGAAAGATCAGGCGGTCGTCTGGAATGAGAATTGCCAAAGGGCATTCGAAAAGATAAAAGAATATTTGCAGGAGCCTTCGATACTGATGCCTCTAGTGGCAGGAAGACCTTTGATAATGTACTTGACGGTTCTTGAGAACTCCATGGGTTGTGTTCTCGGTCAACGCGACGAGACGGGCAAAAAAGAACATGCTATCTATTACTTGAGTAAGGAGTTCAAAGATTGTGAGTCCAGATACTCAATGTTAGAAAAGACGTGATGTGCACTCGCTTGGGCAGCCAAACACCTAAGGCAGTACATGTTGAATCACACAACCATGCTGATTCCAAAGATGGATCCGATCAAATATGTGTTCGAGAAGCAAGCGCTTTCATGAAATATTGCTAGGTGGTAGATGGTTCTGACAGAATATGATATTCAGTATGTTTCCCAAAAAGGCATCAAGGGAAGTGTTTTATCGGAATATCTCGCAGAGCAACCGATTGATGATTATCAACTGATGAAATTTGAATTTCCTGACGAGGACATAATGTTTCAAAAGATGAAATATTGTAATGAGCCGCTACCAGATGAAGGTCCCGAGATAGGCTCCCAGTGGAAGATGATTTTTGAAGGTGCTGTTAACTCTTATGGCAGTGGAATTGGGGCAATCATTACAACGCCTCACGGTTCCCACATACCGTTCACCGCTAGGTTAACGTTCGCCTGCACCAATAATGAAGCTGAGTATGAAGCATGCATCATGGGTATCGAAGAAGCCGTTGATTTGAGAATCAAAAACCTTGATGTTTATGGTGATTCAGCTTTGGTTGTTAACCAGATTAAAGGAGAATGGGATACTCGTCAGCCCAATCTGATCCCTTACATGAATTATGCAAGGAGGTTGTTACCTTTCTTCGACAGAGTAGAGTAACATCACGTGCCAAGGGCCGAGAATCAGATGGCAGACGCTTTGGCAACCTTATCCTCGATGTACAAGGTGGATTATTGGAACGATGCTCCAAGGATCATCATCTTGCACCTTGATAGGCTGGCTTTCATATTCGCAGTAGAGGAAGCATCTGATGGGAAGCCGTGGTATTATGATATCAGAAACTATCTCAAGAATCACGAGTATCCGCTTGGGGCATCGAGCCGGGATAAGAAGACCTTGAGAAGATTGTCTGGAAACTTCTACCTAAAAAAGGACGATGTGCTTTATAGAAGAAACTTCGACTTAGTGTTGTTGAGATGTGTGGACGAAAGGGAAGCAGGTTTGCTAATGGAAGAAGGCCACGAGGGTACTTTTGGTACGCATGCAGACAGACACGCAATGTCTCAGAAAATTTTGAGAGTAGGCTACTACTGGATGACTATGGAGTCTGATTGTTTAAAGTATGCTAGAAAGTGCCATAAATGCCAGATTTATATTGATAAGATGCATGTGCCGCCAAGTACTTTGAATGTCATGGAATCTCCTTGGCCCTTTGCTATGTTGGGCATTGATATGATCGGTAAGATTGAACCGACTGCATCCAACTGACATTGCTTCATCCTAGTGGCAATCGATTATTTCACCAAGTGGGTAGAAGCGGCCTCTTTCGCCAATGCAACCAAACAGGTCGTGGCTCGATTTATCTAGAAGGACATCATATGTCGTTATGGAGTGTCGGAACGAATCATTACTGATAATGGTTTGAATTTGAACAACAAGATGATGAAGGAACTGTGCCAGAGTTTCAAAATCAAACACCATAACTCTTATTCGTACCGCCCAAGGATGAATGGTGTTGTCGAGGCAGCCAACAAGAATATTAAGAAGATTGTGCAGAAGATGGTAGTTACCTACAAAGATTGGCACGAGATGTTGCCCTTTGCTTTGCACGGATATCATACTTCGGTACGCACTTTAACTGGGGCAACTCCTTTCTCGCTAGTGTATGGTATGGAAGCGGTCCTACCATTGGATGTCGAGATTCCTTCCCTGAGGGTGTTGGTTGATGTTAAGCTTGACGAGGCAGAATGGGTGAAGGCTAGGTTGAATCAACTTAGTATGATTGACAAGAAGAGATTGGAGGCTATCACCCATGGTCAATTATATCAGAGCAGAATGAAGAAAGCATTCGAGTAGGAGGTGCGCCCTCGAAGGTTCTAGGCAGGTGATTTAGTGTTGAAGCGGATTCTCCCTCCACAAACAGATCATAGGGGCAAATGGACTCCCAACTATGAAGGCCCATACGTGGTAAGGAAAGTCTTCTTCGGAGGAGCTTTACTACTTTCAACTATGGATGGCGAAGATTTTACGTCCCCTATGAACGTAGACGTAGTCAGAAAATACTTTGCTTAAAAGAGACCTGCTGGAAATAAAAAGAAAATCCAAGAAAAAAATGGGACATCTTGGCGAACCATAAAAATAATGGGTTCGGGAAAAAGTTAAGAAAAAAAAAGAATGTAAACCCGCAAATTTGAAAACCCGAAAAGGCGAATTTTGCAAAAATGGGTATCCCAGTGGATCGAAAACCCGCAAGGGCGATTCATGCAAAAGTTAGGGATTTTAAAAGAAAATGACTGTGGTCTGCGTCTGATCACATGAGCATAGTGGATTCTGGGAGGACCCAAGGATCAATCAATCAATCAGTCTCTTTAGAAAGCTAGACAATTGAAAAACATAAAAGTCATGTGAGTCATAGTCAAATCGACACATGGTGGTTGTCTGTACCACATTGCCGACATTTATATATATCTGTTGCATTTTTTGTACTTTTTGCGCAACTTTCTCTTTTCAGGAGTTGCATCTGATGTAAATCTGCCTATTTACAGGCCATTTCAATCAATGAGTATATTATTCAGAAAGCTTTCTTGTTTTTGCTTTTACTATTTTGTTTGCAAAAGACGCCTGACGTTTTTGATAAAACATCGCATACATAAACTTGTGGGGTTTTGGTAATCATAATTGAAACCTTGATTTACTTAAATAATGTCATGGATGATGACCGAAATAGCCGTTATTGCATACATGACACATTGTTTGTTTGTCATTTGCAAGGCTCTTTTTGTTAAGATTTGTTTTAGAGGTGTATCCCCGGCAGAGATATGTCTCCATCCCCACAAGGCGAAGATGTCAGATCATGAAGTATCTCGTCAGCGACAATGTGCAGTTTAAGACTAGTTTCTCCCCAGTAGTTTGAGATTGCAGCAGGTTGAAACTGTGGTCCCCCAACAGTAGGACAAGTCCAGTTTTGTCTCTCCACAGAGTCTAAGTCATTGACTCATTCCCCAAGCAGAGGTTGATGTTGATGATTCACAAATCCCCAGGAAGAAGTGGATGCTGATTCCCTCGATGAGTATTCCCCAGTGAAGTTGTTGTCTACAGCAGAATCCAGTAGTTATTGGTATTCTTCAGAGTGAGATGTTAGGGTGATTTCCTAATGGTTATTTTTCTCAATCACATTCAGAGCGGACTTTATCCCTAATGAGAAGGATTGTTTTTCTTAGCCCCCTCAGAGTGGATTCTGTTCCCCGTAGAGTGGGATTGCCCTAGAGAATATTATTCTGCATCCTCAGCAGGGAGAGTTCGGGATAACTTCCTAGTAAATATTATTCTTAATCCCTAGCAGATTGAAATTAATCTCCAGCAAAGTGGAATCCCCGACAGAGTGGTGTCATTCCCAACAGTTTGCTTTGATTCCCCAAAAGAGTGGTATTCTAGAAGGCCATTCAAGGCATTTTCCTCAGCAGAGTTGATTTGATTCCCAGCGGAGTGGATTTTGTTCTCAGCAGGGCTGTTTACCCAGGAGAGTTCTTTTCCAAGAGGCCATCCAGGGCTTGTTTTTCCCAACAAAAGTCCAATCGTACTTGGCACCCAGTCATCCCCAGCAGAGTTGGCTTTGTCTCTTCAGCATTTATTTTGCTGAAGTGGTTCCTTTGAATTTGCATTGTGCATAGCACCCTCCCAAACGCGTAGAATTTCCATTTTGTATGGAGCATTACACCATATTCAAACATATGCATTCGAAGCATAAGTCAGGTTGTTACCTCTTGTTTTCAGATGTATCTCTAGTAGATTTTGGTGTATTTAATGAGCCTGTGTGCTATCCAGACCCCAACAAAATCTTTGACAAATGTGTTCATCTTATCATTTTCTCCCCAACAGAGTTCACGTGGTTAAGTTCATTCTTCTCTAGCGGATTTCTTTTTTCAGATTGTGAATCGATAGATTCTCTTACCGACTTAGTGTCGTTGCCTGTTTTGATTAACAGATGCCTGCTTTGGATAACGGATGTTACCGACTTAGTTTTGTTTCTTGTTTTAATTAACGGATGCTTGCTTTGGATATCAGATGTTACCGACTTAGTGTCGTTGCCTATTTTAATTAATGGATGCCTGCTTTGGATAACAAACGTTACCGACTTAGTGGCGTTGCCTATTTTAATTAACGAATACCTACTTTGGATAGAAGACGTTACCAACTTAGTGTCGTTGCCTATTCTAATTAATGGATGCCTGCTTTGGATAACAGATGTTACCGACTTAGTGTCGTTGCCTATTTTAGTTAACGGATGCCTGCTTTGGGTAACAGATGTTACCGACTTAGTGTCGTTGCCTGTTTTAGTTAACAGATGCCTGCTTTGGATAGCAGATGTTACCGACTTAGTGTCGTTGCCTGTTTTAGTTAATGGATGCCTGCTTTGGATAACAGATGTTACCTACTTAGTGTCGTTTCCTGTTTTAATTAACGGATGACTGCTTTGGAAAGAAGATGTTACCAACTTAGTGTCGTTGCCTGTTTTAATTAACGGATGTCTGCTTTGGATAGCAGATGTTACCAACATAGTGTCCTTTCCTGTTTTAATTAACGGATGCCTGCTTTGGATAGCAGAAGTTACCGACTTAGCGTTGTTGCTTGTTTTAATTAACTGATGCCTGCTTTGGATAGAAGATATTACCGACTTCGGGTTGAGCCGACTTAGTGTCGTTGCCTGTTTTATTTAACGGATGCCTGCGCGTTAGCAGATGTTTTTTACCAGCTGAGCATTGTGCCTGCATGTTAGCAGATGTTCTTAACGACTTAGTGTCGATGCCTGTGTATTAGCATATGTTTTTCCCGACTTCATGTCGATGCTTTCTAATTGATGGTGAGTTAGCTCATTTTCCTACAACTATCTGATATATTTCTCCACTGATCATATTTCCAATTTGGTGGACAACTCTACAGTTTACTATTTTGCGGTTGGCAAATATCTGGGTTCTTTTGTATTCAACCACTTTCTACCTTGAATGTTTGAAAGTCGTTCAATTTTCATCCCTTTAGGTCCAAGTCGTTTGAATAGGGGCAGTTGTTGTATCCCAAAATTTGACCAACATTTTCTTTCTAACTTGGCTTATGTTTCATTTCATTTTAGAATTTGCATTTGCATAACATTGGTTATATCAGGGGATTAAGAGGTTTATTTTTCCAGTCAAGAGGAGAGCTTCATTGTTCAAGCTCAAGCAAGGGTATCATTTGTAGGCCATCAAGAGTTCATTGCCATCAGGGTTGGGTTTCAAAGCTCCTTGAGGGGGGAGATTTGTGTATGGGTGTCACCTCTTATCTTGAGGATCATCAGAGGGTCATGAGGTTACCTATTTGGATAAGGCATGGTTCAAAAGCTCAATGTGTATCTTGAGGGGTATTTGGGGAGTTTGTATGGTCATTCAAATCATTTTCAAGAGCCTCAGTCAAAGGATTTGGTGCTAGGGTTTCATTTGGTCAACCAAAGTCAACTGTGGACTTGAGAGTAATCAAGACTTGGTTCTTGACCATTGAATACATAGGAAGTCATCTTGAACCATCTAGGATGTATTTTTGAGATCAAATCAAGGATATTCAAGAGTTCAAGGAGTTTCTAAATTAGGGTTTCAGTTGATTTCAGTGTAAAATCCCCTTTTTTGGTGCCTAACTTCAAGAACAATTTTCAATATGATGCAAGTTCAATCTCATTTTCCAACAAACATGAGACTTGTTCATCATCCTTCACGCTTTCTTTTGAGTACAAGAACTCATCCATTGAGTTTGTACATATCAAATTATGGTGTCAACAAGTTGGTGTCATCAGATGAATGGATTTTTGAGGTACTCAAAGTCAACTCACTTCCAAGGCATTTTTCACATGGAATAAAGCTTTTAATCACTTTCAAGTGAACATGAAAGTTGTTCCTCATTATCTTAGCTTTATAAAAAGTCCTAGAAGTCCTCTTTCTCATGTGTGGAGCTCAAGTTATGGTCTTCACAAGGAAAGGGTGTTTTTAGAAACATCATTATAGGTCATTCTTTTCAATGGTCATTTCCATGAACTTCAAGGCCTCTAATCGAATTTTGTCAAACATGAAACTTGTGTCCAATTGCCTTAAATTCACAATTAACTAAAAATCCATGAGGTTTGATAGTTTGCATGATCATTTAGGCAATGATGAGCTTGGAAATTTGATTTTTGGACATGATTTGAACACCTTTCATTACAAGTCATCATTTGAACTCATTTTGAACTTTTTCCACACCTTGACATCATCAAATATTGTTCATATCATTTTTACCTCATTTGTGCAAACAAGAGTACACATATCATGCCACTTTTTTCAAGTTTTATACCATAAAAGTCATGAACCAAAACTTGGTACAACATTATTCTAAATGACTCAAATCAATATCCTTCATTTCTACACACCTCACTTACCTATTTGCTGACCAAAAAGAGTAAGAAAAATGTTGAGCCCGTGTGTGTGCTAAAGTGGAAGTTTTGGCCAGAATTTTGAAATCAACTGAATAAGGCATCATGGGCCTGCATGAGTGCATGAAAGCCCTCATATATAAGTTCAAAAAGTTGCCCTAATCATCAGAAGAAGCTGGTTGCGTAAGAAAAGAGGGAATCATTCCAAAACTTCACAAATTTTCCATTCTTCGAATCTTACATTTCCTTGGATATTTATTTAAGTTTTGTTTCAAATCATCATCATCAAATTGCAAGGATTGGTTTAGCATCATCAGAGCAAAGCTTGCAACCATTTTGAAGAGCCAACGGAGCAACTCTGTTAGATAATCTTCTTTGATTCCAAACACTCATTTTAGCCTTGCATTAGGTCTCATTTGGTTTGCATCTGAAGTCCTACTTCACGTAGGCAATGTTTGTATAGTTTTCGTGGTTGTTTGAAGTGATTTCGGAATGTGCATCATAAAATTGTGGCCTATTTTCACTTGTTTAGAAGGACCTTTTTGCAAAACAAACACCATATTCGTAACCCTCATGAGATTTCCTTTGGAATAGTGTATTATGTTGACATTTTTATGGCCGTTTTCATCCAACTTCGGTGACCCCTTCCGAGAGAGGACGACCAGAGCCCTAGCTCCAACGTCTGGTTTGATTTCAGGTGTAAGCTGAGGTGTCCCTTTGACTTGCACGCGTGGCCTTTGAAAATGAGTTAGCAGCTGAGTTGTACAAGTGGAACGTTGTGTTTCACTTATGGTTGAATGCTGAGGATATTGGGCCTTGGCAGATTGCTATTTACACTCCCTTTTGGGAGGCCCAGTTGCGTGAACCACATAACTCAGTTCATCCAGGCTTTGCTTAATACACCCCCTCCTTCATTGCTATTTTATTTTTATTTCTTTTATTTCCATTTTCAAATTAAATCTTTTAAAAATAGTTTTGCATCTCATAAAAATCCCCAAAAATCATTTTCTGACATTTCAATATGTTATTTATTTTATTCAATATTTTTATTTTATTTTCCCTTTAATTTTAATATTTTTAATTAATTTTAAGATTTAATGAGTTTTATGGTTCATACCTAGTTTTGAATTGATCATTTGAACCTCCGTTAGATATCCCCTATGGCCAATTCTTCTCCCTTACTTAGGTGATGGATTGAGGCATTTTTTAGGGTTTATTTGAGTTGTCAATGATCATTTTTCAATAGTTTTCCTTTGACTTTTTCTTGACCCTCGACACACACTCGATAAAGTGGAACACCATGCCTTCTTGGACTTATTTGGTGGTGCTTTGAGTTGAATTTGATCATGAGGTTTTGCATTCTGTTTTGCACTTGATCAAGCTTGCCTTGAGTATTTTATTTGAGATTTATTGAGGTCTTCTTCTATTTTTGGTGAATCTTTCAAATTCAAGTCATCTTTTGCCATGTTTACACATACTAGTCTTGACCTAATCTTTGGGATATGATCATAGATGATCCCTTAAGCACCTCTTTAGCTTTGTTACATATTTCTAATATGCTTGAGGTGCTGCCTTGCTTGTTTTGAGGTCATTTGAATGTGTAACATATGCCACAAGTTATCTTTGAATCATGTCTTTCCACTTGTTTTAAGTGTGTGATAGTTGTTTGAACTTTGGTTCTTCAACTTAATTTGATCATTCTTGTGATTGACTCTTGTTTTGACCTTGAAATTGGATCATTCCCCTTTTGTTTCACTTCTGCCCTAGTGGGTTTACCATTTGTTCATGATGATTTGGTGTTAATGTTTACACTTTGAGTTTGTCATGGGCATTTGAGATTGTTTTACATTATTGTCTTGCTTTGCTTTACTTCATCTTTGAGAATTGTTTGGGTGAGATGGGTATGATGTGGTTGCTGCCCCACATTGTTTCCTCCCTCTTTTCTTTGTGTGTGCTTCTTAGGATAGCACCATTCTCTCTTGATGATTGATGGTAATTGGTTATATGAGTTTACTTCTCCCATTTCATCTCATCCTTTTTGACTTGTTTAAGACATCTCTTGTGTTTGAGTCTCCTTAGTCTTTGAGTCTTGTTACATCATTTCATACTTGCATTTGTGATTGCATTTCATATTTCATTGACTTGTTTAAGTCTTCTTCATCTCTTTGCATATGTGATTGAATTGTTATGTGTTTACTTCTACTTCTTGCTATGATCCCTTAGGATTCCTAGTCCCTCTGTTTAAGATGGGAGTAGGAGAGACTTAAACCATTTGCTAGTGCGTAATTTGGAGGGAAACTTGCATATCCGTCCGTTTTCCCCCGTTTTGAGCCCTGTTAAGCCGTTGAAACATGCCCTTGGATATTATAACTATGAAAATGCCTGAGATAACCTGTGACATGTCTCCTGTGCTAAAAATAACCTGCTGAATAAAATAAAATCAGCCACTCGGTTGCTGAGCAAAATAAATGTCGAAGCCTCTGACGCTCGCTGTTTAAACTCTCATAATGATAGAGAAACCCGAGCCATAGAAAAACCTTGATTCCATGTCTCGAGATCCAATGTCATGATATGCAAAAATGCATAGAAACACAAACCAGTAAATCAAGAAACAATGAGGCAAATTTTGGGGTGCTACAAGCGCATGTATTTTGAGTGTTACAGAAATGTGTGAAATTTGTGAACCCCATTACAAAATGACCTTAATTGTCTATTTATACTAATCTAATATAATTGTCTAAGTATGATTAACTACCCTTATGGTGACACGTCCCCAGTCACGTAGCGGTTTTGTGTGACATGTCCCACAGTTTCTAAGAAATCATCGACGTTGACGTAGTTCCCGCCTTGTTCTATTATTTGAATTTCTCAACTGCTTTGCTGGCGCCAAGAATTAGCTATCCCCGTTGAGGCTCGACGTCGACCCTATCAACTTGCATGCTCCAATGGATTGTCCATTGTAGTGATTTACCCCACATATAGCATATAAGTCAACATTATTTCCATTATCGTGATGAACTCCATGTCTAGTGGTTGATTCGACGTTACTTCTATTATAATGATGGAATCGGACCTTAGCCAACATAACATAGTAATCAATTTCGCTAAGTCCCCATGCCCTTTACTACACCTTTCGACCTTGTCACTTTCGACCAGTATCCCTTTACATGACTTCCGACATTGAGTCATCTTGATCATGTGGACTTACTTATTTGTGGCGTATCTATAGATATTCTCACAAATACTTGCTATTTATAGCCTAGTAAAATATTGTGTAACATAGTGCTACAATGCATAACTTCTAGCACTCCATTCTGATCCTGACTTCTCTGAAAGTGATATTTAGTCTCAATATGTTTGCTTCTCCCATGCAGTATTGGGTTCTTAGAAAGATTGATTGTAGACTTTTTATCATCATCAGCTTTAGAGGCTTGTTTACTTTGATCTTTAAATCTTGTAGTAAATTCAGAAGCCAAACAACTTGACATGCAACCATAACACCTGCAATGCATTTAGCTTCACAGGTTGATAAAACAACAACTGGTTGCTTCTTAAAACACCTAGAAATAAGACCTTGCAGATGCTTAAAAAAATAACCAGAAGTACTTCTTATGTCAACTCTGTCTCCACAACAATTAAATTTTGAGTAAGACATCAGTTATGAATTAGCCTTTTCACTAGAAGGGAACAAAAGTTCATACTTCAAAGTCCCCTTAATATACCTCAGAATCCTGACAGCAGCTTGGTAATAAGACCACTTTGGTTTGTTCGTAAACCTACTTAATTCTTCTTCGTGTTCTGCCAGTAATTATATGATAGTTCTTTATTTTTTAAGCCAATCTCTAATGGCTAACACGATCTGGTTATATGCTTGTCAAAGATTTCAAAGTCAAAAGATTTCGAAGTCTCTGTTAGATTTTTAGAGAAGTTCTTTTTAAAGAATCTTCACAGATCTTTAAGAAGAAACTGTGTTATATTTGTCTATATTGAATATATCATTAGTTAGATGATGGTTATATTTATGGAAACAGTTTCCTCACTTTTTGTGATGATACTGATGTTTGTTAGATGTTAAAGAAACCAATTTAGTATTCATTAATCACTCATGACTCTTATTTCAAGAGAAACTGTTTGGTTATAAATAGAATCTTGAAGACTGATGACTGACAGAAGATGTCTCACTCTAAGTCTAGATCCGATAAACTCTGATGGATGATAGCTTCTGAAAATTGTCAGACTCTGAGATTCATAAAAGAATTCTTTACTTCTAATAAAGTAGTTTTAGTAAAAGTTTTTTCAAAAACTTTTATATTACTTAAATATTCATCAAGGTGAAAATCATCTAGTGGATTTAGGAAATATGTTGGATAAGAACCTTTGTGTAATGATGTTTTTTTATATATATTATTATTATTATCTCTATCCCCTTTCTTTTGAAACATCATTTTGTATCCTTTTTCTGACAAAATTCTTATTCCTTTAGAGTCTTGTTCAGTTCTTTTCTTATTAAATTCTTTGGTTGTGTGCTGATCAAACCAACCTTGAAATGAATTCGCTAGTCAATTCTCCTTTAAATCAACTAGTTGTCGTCAATGAAAAGTTTGTGGATTTTTATGAGTTGCTTAAGCTAGGATTTAACTTCTAGAAGACTGTGTCTAAACAAAGTTGGAATGGATACTTTGAGATGCTCTGTGATTTCACTTATCCGAGTCTAGTCAAAGTGTTTTAGATTAATGCTTCCATTGTTGAGTTGAATTCTGAGTGTGCTATTATTTCTAAAGTGACTGGTGTTTCTATAACAATAATCTCTAAATCAATTGCTAATGTGATCAATTATGAGGAGATTGGAGATATCCCAGGAACTCTTGTTTGGGAACACTATCTTCCAACTTGGCGTATCTTTGTAGATCCATATAACACATACTTGGTCTCAAATATTTGTCCTGATGCAATTGTTTGGAATCAGATTCTGAACTCAAACTTGCTTCATAAGGATAAGGATCTAGACCTCGTAGACCTTATTGAAAAGGATTTGCTACTACTTCTCAATTCAGACTTGCATATTGATCTTCCTCAAGTTATGTTTGACTATTTGAAGAGGAATTTTTCTTCCTTTCACAAGGGAAAAAATTTCTTCATTCCTTATGGACGAGTTCTTTCTGATCTACTAGTCCAGCAGGGAGTTAACATAAGTTCATAGGTAATTCTTCTAAAATTTGGAAATACAAGTTTAAAGCTATCTATGAGAGATTCTAATGTTAGACTTCTGCAAATTTATGTCTTGTAATTGTTAGGAATTTTTATGTTAAGCAATCTTATTATTAATCCAAGTTTGTTCATGCTTTTTTGCATCTTAACTATTATAAATGTTCATTTATATTATTGTTCAAGAGGATAAAACAAATAGGATTAAAAACTCTAAATATGTAACATTCTCATTAACTGGAAGCTATTACAAATTGTTAAGACTTTCTAGGAATTCGAGTTTTTCCTAAGGTATTCCCTAGGATTATATGACATATCTAGATTATCTAAATAATCTTGCCATTCTTCCTTTGGAAACTCTACAACTTCCTTTCTTAGTTGATTTATGCGTTTTGACCTATAAATTCTTCTTCTTCTGTGTGTCTCAATGAAGGTTGCTAAAGAAGTGTGTGCTTATGAATCCATCTGCTTACTTGTAGATCCTTCAGTTGCTGCATCACTCTTGTTTGCTTGAGTTGTTGCATTAAGCATGGTTATCTTTTAGAAATCTCTCTTTGAAACCCAAAGTTGCTTTTGCTTATACACTTTGGTGTTGAAAAGATTAAGTTGTTATGATGTGAGTGATTTTTGTATTTTGAGTGATGTCAAAATAAGGATAGTGTAGCGTTATTTACATTGGAAAACATCCTCCCATTCTAGATGAGCATCATGCATTATAAAGCATTCAAATAAGTTGAAAATGACTCTACAACATAATTTCATTGAAAAACATGTTTTTGGGCAAACAAGTCAGTTCAAGCCAACATATGCATGATCAGGCCAACCTATACGAATTTTTGTTTCAGTATAGGTCATCACATGATTGTTCAGGTCGACTCCCATGAAGCAGTATTGATGCTTGTATTCTTTTCCCATAGGCCACCTCATATCTCGACATGAATACCTACATAGGTCGACCCATGACCTTCATAGGCCGACCTATACATGTTCCCACCTCAAAAATTTCATTTTTTTGCTCCAACTTATTGCATTCCTTTTTCTCATTCTCTCACATACCTATATACACTCATGCATGCACCTTCTTCTAGTTTTAAGGATTTTCTAGAGATAAAACCTAAATGAAACCAGATTACAAAGTTGCTCATCGTATTCATCCCTTCTTCTATGAATACACTCAATTGAGCTACACATAATAATTTTTCTATTGGGTGACCATCTAGATTAGGGTTGATAACGTCCAATTAGGTTTGGTGTAACCGATAATATTGGGTTGGGAAATTAGTTTTTTTCAAATAAGAAAACCAAAGTGGGGTTTTCCTTCAAGATTAGTGTGATTTGAAGGTGTTGGAAAAGATCAGGTCAACACAAATTCGACCGAGTGAAGGCCTTGGGACAAGGTGGTTTCCTTGCAAGGGAGTAGCGCAAGATGGTGAGTTATGTTCAGGAATCTTGGGTTTCAGTTAGTTGTGTGCTCGGGATAATCCGAGGATTGTAGCCGCATTGTTGGTCACTTAATCAAGCTTTGATCAAGGGTTTGGAGGTGCAAGAATCAACATAAATCATAGGGATGTTAGGGTTTGAGTTCTTCATCTCTTGTATAAATGATTTTGCAAAGTTAAGGTTAATTGAAGCATCTCAATTCGATTTGGATTGAGGGCAAACATACCCATAGCGAGGTTGATTGGGGAACTGCCTAAACAAATCATTGTGTCTCTTTATCACTTTAATTTTCTTTAATTATTGTTCTTGCAAATTATCGATTTCATTGTTGTTTCGATTAATTCGATTGGAAATTATTTTCAACTTTTTTTTTTAAATTTTTGTTATTGATATCATCACAACCATTTTGATTGTGATTGGATTTTTACATCAAAAAAGTAAATTAAATTTCCAAACATGATCAATCCTACACAAAGTGTTTGATAAATTGTTTGTGTGTATTTTTATTGCTTCGTGTTCATTAGAAATAAGCATTACGAGTAGCTTTGCATTTGATTGATCTGTGACTTGATAATTGTTGAATGATTTATATTCATTATCATTCCAAAAGGTTTACATTGCGGATATAGATTTTTGATAGTAGGTTTGGTTAGAGGATTCAATCTGGGTCATTTTTCTGTTGTGCCATATATTTTAAAACAGATTTTTGCCAAAAGTTTTTTGTTGTAAAATTTTTGATCTATTCACCCCTCTAGATCGAAGCCTTTTGTCTAACAAGTGGTATCAAGAGCTCTATTTCATTCCGTGTTTGAGATATATTTCTTAGAAGAATGGTTACCTAACCTAAGGGTGCGTGTAATAGAGCGCAAATTTTCACTGGCAAAAATTATGGCTATTGGAAAGCTCTTATGCGTATTCATGTCATCCCCGTTGATAAAGGTATATGGGACGCTATCCAAAATGGTTTGAATGAAATAACTACGACCAATGCAGAGGGTGTTACCGAACCTAAATCAGAAGCAGAATGGGATGCTAATGATTGGAAATTATAGTCACATGATTGGAAAGCGAAAAACATTCTCACTTTTGCTTTGGGAGTTGATGAGTTTTATGGCGTTTCTCATTGTGAGACTGCCAAGGTTTTGTGGGATGCATTAGAGATTTCCCATGAGGTTACTAATGATGTCAAACAAGTTAGAATCAACACATTGAATCAAGAGTTTGAGTTGTTTAGTATTGAGCATGGTGAAACCATTGCAGATATGCAAAAATGGTTCACTCGACTCATAAATCGGCTAAATGCACTAGGTAATCTTGTTTCCAATGAACATGATACTAACAAAGTTTTGAGGTGTTAAAGTAGGGAATGGCAGGCCAAGGTCACCGCCATCAAGGAGGTAAATGATCTTAACTCTCTTGATCTCACGACTTAGTTTGGTAAGTTGGAAGAGCATGAGCAAGAGCATACTTGCTTTGCAAAATACAAAAAAGGATATGAAAAGAGGAATAAAAAATGAGAAAAGGAAAGAAAAAGAGGAATAAAAAATGATAAAAGGAAAGAAAAAGAGGAAGGCAAGAAGTCTATAGCTCTAAAGTCTTCTAGCTCAAAGCATTTGTATTATGAGCATTATGATAGTGAGAGTGATGATAACAAGAATTCTCGTGAGGAAGATATTGGGTTGTTTGTAAAGAGATACCAAAGGTATAGAAGGAAGAATGGCGTTAAAATTTTTGACAAGAGCATAACCAAGTTTAGAAGGTTGACAAGTTCCTCCAAGGATGATGAAAATAGAAAGAGCAAGCTTAGAAGATCTTGCTATCATTGTGGTGAAATCAGTCCTTATAGACTAGAATGTCCCATGAGAATAAAAGATAAAGAAAGGAGCCATCACAAGTCCTCTAGAAAGTCTAGAAAAGCTCATGCCGATTGGGAAAGTGATATTGACTCCTCTAGTGATGAAAGCACAACTTCAAGTGGATAATCAACTTGAATTTGTCTCATAGAAAAAGGGAAGAAAAAGAAGAATGTAAGTTCCTCTAAACTTGAATCCACTAATGATTTATCCTATTATCAATTACAAAAGTCCTTTGAAAATTTACATAGAGAAGCCTTAATAGCTTTTAACAAGTGATTTTAAATTTAGAAGCTAAAGTGTTGGAAACCGAAAGGAAGTTTAAAGATGTTAAGAAATTTATGATAGACATTCAAAGTTACAAGAGAGAGGACATAATACCTATTAGGTTTGGGTGTGAATATTGTCATAATAGACAAGAGGAAGTGAAATCTCTTCAAGTCAAATTAGATGATGCCTTGCAACCTAAGATGGTGTTTTCTATTGATTCTTCTAAGGTTAAAAAGCCTTTGAACCATTCTAAAAGGAAGCATAGATATATGTATAAGAACAAGATCTGGTTCTGCATCTGGCCTTAAGTTTTGATGATAACTTCACATGTTATCCTAAAGAAAAATTTTACACTCTAATGATTTATGTCTAGTGTGTAGATTTTTTTTTCTAAACAGGTTCTGATTTTGAAGGAAAGGCGATTGACATCATCAAGCGCTGAAATCAAAACTCTGGAAGAAAACATATGACGTTTACAAGACTAAGTCATGATTCTGGAATGCTTCTAATGCAATGGTTCTTAAAGAACGTTAGTACTAGAGCTTTTGGTCATGATGTAGAAAGTAAGACTTAGAGGCTCTCTAATGTTTTGCTTCTAAGTAACAAGTTCAGAAGATTCTGCAAACATCATTTCAAAGGACTAAATTCTGAAGACTATGAAGATAAGGTTCTTTTAAACAAGCTCTAAAGATTTTGAAGGCATCACTTCTAGTGATTTAGGTTCTGAAGAACTCAAGTCTTGATCCTTCTATAACATGCTTCATCAACATACATCAGAAGCCTATGAAAAATCGAAGATAGTGATCAAAAGTGTTTTGCATGGGTTAATAAGTATAAAAGTACAAAGTCCACTGTGACCACTACGCAAGGACAATCCTTTGTTACTATGTTGTTGAAACTCTCCCATAATGACCTTTGGGAAGAAAACAACTGAAATTTTTTGTTTCCCATTCTACCGTCCAACGTATCTATTTTCAGCCATAAAAGGAAGACTTGGAAGAATTGGAAAACCAGCATCTGCTCTACAAAACTTATGCTAAAATGTTGCTATAATTTCTTTTGAGATTTATAGTTTGGTAAATTAGCAAGGAGCTTTTGTTCATATCTTACTATTAGCACTTTTGTGTTATTGTGCTTAAACTCTATGTAATTTTCTTAAGTAGAAGCATTTTTTAATACACTTGTAATCAACAGTGTTGATAACTTCTTGAGACACTATATTTCAGTCAGAAGTCCTTAGAAGATAGCAAAAATTGTTCATTGTGATTTTTAACAAGGTCAATTAGTCATGTTGTAATTTCTACAAAATCCTTGATATCATTTTTTCTCAAGTGACTAAGTGTAAGTCCGTATATTTGAGAGGGCTAAGGTGTTTTTTGACACTTAGACGAGTTGTTTGTAATCTTTCAAGATTAGTGAATTAAGTCCTTATTAAAGGAAAAATCACCTTGGCGGGTGAGCTGGAGTAACTTAGTTGAAAGTGAACCAGGATAAAAATACTTGTGTAAACTTATTTTTATTCACTAGTTAACTTTGGTGTCGAAAATCTGAAAAAGATCAGATTTGGTGAAACCCAATTCAAACTCCCCTTTCTTGTGTTTCTTGCACCTTCAATTAGTATCAGATCTCCTTTTTTGTTATGTATAGTTATCAAACATTTAACCGTGTCAGATAAAAATCTAGATGAGATTTTAGAAACACTATGGTTGATCCTACACCACCTCTTATTGCTCTAGTTTAAAATGATAGAGACATCCATAATGTTAAACCTCCCATCTCTGATGGTGAAAATTTTGAGTACTGGAAATATAGACTAGAAAATTTATTTCTAGGTTATGATATTGATCTTTGGGATATGGTAATTGACGGCTACGTATCTCCCACAGATGTCACAGAAGTTTGAAAGAAGAGCTATGAATGGTTAGAAGAAAAAGGATTACAAGGATCACCTTATACTGAGTATGCGAAGATCACAAATAAATAACCAATCATACTTATAGTTGATTTTCTCAAAATGACTCTTGAAGAAAATAATCAAATTAAAGATACCAAGGCTCTAGCCTTGATTCAAAAATATGAAGTCTTCAAGGTGTAGGATGATGAAACATTTGAGACCATGTTATCAAGATTTAAAACTTTGGTTGCAGAACTTAGGGTTCTGTACAAAGATTACTCAATGTTAGATCACATGAAGAAGATCATCAGAAGCTTGTCATTCAAATGGAAGCCTATGGTAACTGTTGTAACACCCCATTTAAAAATTTATTCGTTTTGTGATTTATTGCGTGTAATTATTTTGTCATTGACTTGGTTAAGGGTATGTGTGTAAGGGTGCGTGTGAGAGCTTAGTGGAAAGAATTAAATTAAATTAAATCTTAGAATAATATGGTAATAACAATGATATGAATGATGAGATATTCCATTATTATTATTAGTATTATTAATATTATTATTATTAGTAATATTATTATGATTATTATTATTAGTAGTAGTAAAAGTAAGAAAAATAGATATAATTAGGGAAGCGTAGTGGAGAGGTTACAGAAGGTTAGTTTACACGTGAAAAGAGAAAGGAGAAAAGAAAGAAGGAGATCTAGGGCAATAAGTGATCAAGGGATTCCACATTGTTAGAGAGTTCAAGCTTGGAAATTAAGGTAAGAGGGGGGAACAGGTCCTTTAACTGTGATCTTAACATAAGAGGCTAGTGAGGGTTCATTTCTCTCTTATGATTTTTTGTACATTCTCCTTTCTTCTTGTATAATTTCCATGTTTGTTTTATTTTTGTTGTGGATTCGTGATTGTGCACTGATATTGGTAGGATTTTTCATGTAAATTGAATGTCGTTGTTGTGTTCGGCCATCAAACAGATTTTATAAAAATGGGTATTTGGGAGATGACGAAATCATGATTTGAATTGTGAAAAATCTTGGTAAAATGATATTTAAATGAAACGATCAGGATTGAACTGGTGTGGGTACTATTTTGGGTTTGAAATGGGAGCTTCAAAGTGCTATAATGGGGGAAAATCGCACTGATGCAAAAAACTAAATTTTCTACAGCAGACTAGCCATACGCGTATGCTAGGGGGAAATACGTGTATGGGGGACTTTCCCTGGGGAATTACACGTATGGTAGGCACCCCATCCTCATGGCCAGCATGACCTTTTGTCTTTTCGCGTAAGGTACGTGTAAGAGGAAGTGGGCCATATGCGTATGGGGTAGCCATTACGCGTATGGGAGGTTTGGAAGGTTTTTTTTAGAGGGAAATCCCCTTTGGTCATACGCATACGGCCTAGGGCAATACACGTATAAGGTATGGGCATATGAAGCCCTACACGTAGCATACGCAGACCTGGGGTGAGGGATTGAGGCTATACGCGTATGGGGTAGGGCCATACGCGTATGGACAGACCTGTGTTAGAATTCTCCTGTTTTTGTGATTTCTTTCCTGATTTCATGTGCGATGTATTCTCTCTTGGTTCGTAGACTAAAATGACATAATTGGACATAGGGGAACCGATAATAATAGTAATTATGGTAACACATGTAATTTTGTGTGGTTTTCTTCATGATGTGTGTTGGATGCTTGGGTTGCTAAGACTGTTGTGGTGTGAACATTCTTGGGCAGCAGTGGTAATTCCAAAGAGAATTATGGTGAGTATGTGGCTCATGTATGATCAATGGGGATCGTGTATTATGCATTGACGATAATTATATTATGCATAATTGTATGTCGTCCATTCATGTAGTGTCATGTGAAGATGAGCCTAGGTGGGAGTGTCTAGTCTCGTCCGAACTCCACGTGGCAATTGAGTGGAGATAAGTTATAGTTCAGAAGAACGTATACGACTTATCCGGATTCCGATAGGAATCGGGTTCAAAGAGTGAACCATATGAATTGTGATGGTACCGTATGTATTGTGTCGTGTCAGTTGAGTCACATTGCATATGTGTATGATTGAATATGGGCTGAATATGCTGAGTGTTCATATGGCACTTGTATGTCCATTATGTATGTTTGATTGGTGTGAATTATGTGAATTACTATTCCTTAGCATGTGATTTTCACCATAAATTATTGAATGTAATTCTCACCCCTTTCCTATTGTTGTGTTTGTGCTCCTTGGGGAGTATATATAATCAGGTACTTGAGTAGTGCTTGAAGCACATGTTGCTATTGATCGAGTCTTAGGAGTTGCTCAGATACTTCCCTAAGTTGGTGAACAGGTGCAAGATAGCAGGGCTCAGGTCGCTCACTACAATACCCTGAGTTACAAAAGAGGCAAGCTTACGCCTCACAGTACTCTGACCGACAAAGGGAAGCAAAACGTTGTTGCTGAGAGGAAGCCAAGTGGGGGAGGAAATTCTTCCAACCCTATCAAATGTTTCAGATGTGGTGGCATGGGTCACCGTGCTATTGAATCTCAGAATGAGATAAAGAAATGTTTCAAATGCGGGAAGCCAGGTCAAGTTGTGATAGACTGTAGGACCGATATACCTACCCGTTACATATGTTGTGAGAAGGGTCGCATCAACACCCACTGTCAAAAGCCCAAGAAGTTGTAGACTAGTGGGAAGGTATTTCCATTGGTGGGGGCTCAACCTACCCGTGAGGATCGTTTGCTCAGAAGTACTTTTTATATCCATAATACTCCTTTGATTGCTATCATTGATACGGGTGCAAGCCACTCATTTATTTTTATTGATTGTGTGAAGAAACTAGGATTTTTATCACCTACGTTGAGTAAGGGGATGGTGATTGATACTCCACATATTGGGTCGATAACTAAGTCTCTAGTATGCCTGAGTTATCCTGTGTATATCTTTCGTAAAGACTTTTGAGTGGATTTGATTTTATTACCACTCAGTGATCTGGATGTCATTTTAGGAATGAACTGGCTAGAGAGCAATTATATCTATATTGAATGTTATAGGAAGAGGTTGTTATTTCTTACTCCAGAGGAGGAAGAGTTGGCTAATTTTATATCAAGCAAATAATTGAGAATATTGTTGGAGGATGAAGCTAAACTGTTGGCGGTGTTTTCCTCATTGTCAATTGGGGGCAAGGCTCCGATTAATGAGTTACTGGTAGTGAGAGAGTTTCTAGAAGTGTTTTCGGAAGATATTTTAGAGTTTACTCTAGAGAGAGGGTTAGAATTTGCAATTGATCTTATCCCTAGAACCAGACCTATATCTATGGCACCATACAAAATGTCAGCATCCGAATTAGAAGAGTTGAAATCTCAACTAGGAGAGTTACTCGATAAGAAGTTTATTATACCCAACATGTCGCTGTGGGGAGCTTCAGTGTTGTTGGTTAAGAAGAAGGACGGTAGTATGTGATTGTGTATTGATTATCATTAGCTGAATAAGGTTACCATCAAAAACAAATATCTGCTTCCAAGAGTTGACGATCTAATGGATCAATTGGTGGGAGCTGGTGGTTTTAATATGATTGACTTGAAATTAGGTTATCATCAGATTTGAGTGAGAGAGGATGATATTCAGAAAACGGCTTTTAGGACTCGGTATGTACATTAGGAATATGTTGTGATGCCATTCAGAGTGTCCAATGCACTTGGCGTATTCATGGAGTAGATGAATTGTATCTTTCATGCCTACTTAGATCAGTTGATTGTAGTCTTTATTGACGACATTTTGATTTATTCCAAGTCGGAAAGGGATCATGTAGAACATCTGAGGGTTGCATTGCAAGTGTTAAAAAATAATAAGTTATTTGTGAAGCTTTCAAAATGTGAGTTATGGCTGCATAAAGTGAGTTTTATTGGACATGTTATTTCTGGTGATGGCATAGTAGTGGATCCATCCAAATTCAGTGATATACTTTAGTGGGAACCTCTGAAATCAGTGATGGAGATTAGGAGTTTCTTGGGTTTAGCAGGTTATTACCGCAGGTTCATTGAAGGCTTTTCCAATTTGGCCCTTGCTCTGACTCAGTTAACTAGGAAAGGTCAGGCCTTTGTGTGGGCTATCTTGTGTGAAGAAAGTTTCAGTGAATTGAAGAAGAGGTTGACTACAACACCAATATTGATTCTACCAAATTCAAATGAACCATTTGTGGTGTATTATGATGCGTCTAAGATGAGATTAGGCGGAGTATTAATTCAGGATGGTAAGTTCGTGATTATGCCTCACAACAACTGAAGGTGCATGAAAGGGATTGTCCTACTCATGATCTTGAGTTAGTCGCATTGGTTTTTGTGTTGAAAATTTGGAGACATTACCTGTACAGATCAAGGTTTGAAGTGTTCAGTGAACATAAGATCCTAAAATATTTATTTAACCAGAAATAATTGAATATGAGACACAGAAGGTGCTGAGCCTAGGTGGGAGTGTCCAGTCTCGTCCGAACTCCACGTGGCAGTTGAGTGGAGATAAGTTGAAGTTCAGAAGAAAATATACGACTTATCCGGATTCCGACAGGAATCAGGTTCAAAGAGTGAATAATATGGATTGTGATGGTACCGCATGTATTGTGTCGTGTTAGTTGAGTCACATTGCATATGTTTATGATTGAATATGGGCTGAATATGCTGAGTGTTCATATGGCACTTGTATGTGCATTATGAATGTTTGATTGGTGTGAATTCTGTGAATTACTACTCCTTATCATGTGATTTTCACCATAAATTATTGAATGTAATTCTCACCCCTTTTCTATTGTTGTGTCTGTGCTCCTTGGGAAGTATATATAATCAGGTACCTGAGTAGTGCTTGAAGCACATGTTGCTATTGATCAAGTCTTAAGAGTCGCTCTGATACATAACACGGGAAGGGTGTGGAATTCGTTATTATTTATGTTAACACTCTAGTATTGGAATGGAGCCTTTTGAAGCATTGTATGTGTCGTACCTTGAAAAATCAACAATCGATAAATACGACCCTCGCGCGAAAGGCACGGAATGCAGTTCGACAAAGTCGCCACTGAACTTTATTTACCCCAAAAGAGTGAAAGGAAAATATTGAGAAAACCTTTAAAGAGATAAGAACATGGTCATCGCAACCACATTCTAGGTTCGGAAGTACTTAAGAGGAAGGTATTAGCACCCCCTACATTTGTTGTACTCGACGGTGTCATAACCCAAACTTTGACCTTCCTTTTGCCTTTTGCATAAGCATGTGCATTCGCATCATTGACATACCCATTCACACTTTTTCTCTGTGATTTTTGTTGCATGAATATTTAGGTTTTCCAAGCCCGATTAATGACATCCTCTCAAAGGTATCACATCGTCAAAACTAGCACAAAATGAAGGTTTCTATGCCTGTTCATCAAAGAAAAAGGTCAAAAATCAGAACTGCTGCCACAACACCATTTCGCAATCAAAATATGCAAATTTTGCCTATGGTAATTAGTTAGCACTTTAGGGTAATGGGTTACCCTGTGCAAAAATGCAGTTTCTGCTGCATTTTTGTGATAGCCACTTGCACTATACTATTTTGAGGGTCTACATTATTCTAGCATTGTGTGGAACATTCTAGACATCTCTAAACAATTCAAGACCTTTCTAAACACTTCAAGGCATTTTCTCTAATACATCGATTTGGATTAAGACCACCATGTTGCTTCATTCCCAAGCATGTGTGAGCTGTTAGATTTAAGTTTGCATGGGGATGGTTACCGAGTCAACTACCTAGCCAACTGAATTAACCTCTAACTCAGTGAGTTGAGGCTAACTAACTCTAAGGCTAGTTCCAAGGTTGCATCCAAAGCTCACTCCGAACCTAGCAACTCCAAAGCAAAAGTCTATTCAAGCAAATCACCAACATTACACAAGGGGGTTCAATCATTTTTTCAATTTCTACATTCTTCACTCTCAATTCTCTCACATTCTCTCTAAATTTTCTACAACATTTTCACATTCATCTTCATCCTCTCCTAAAAACCCTCACAAAAGCTCAATTTCCATCATTAGAGTGTAACAATCTTCACATCAAAATTTTTATTCTCTTGAGCTAAACCTCATTCCACCATATTCCTACTTGGATTTTTGGATTTATAGTAGATTCTTCTCCAATTCAAGTAATCATCTCAAGCTTCTTCGGTGCAAATCGATATTTAGAGCATTTATCGCGTTTTCATCAATTTTGCTACGATTTGATCTCAAGCTTGGAATTCTCTGGTTTTCTTTGCTTATTCTCATCACATATCAATAGCAACAATCACTAAGACAATCCTCTGCCTTCTAGGTTGGTAATTCATACTTGATTTACTATTTTGATCACTTTCACGCGTTTACCATGTAGTTCGATAATTTTTCGGTGTTGATTGATCATGCGATTGTTTGATCTTTAATCTTCATGTTTAATGCTTTCAATTGATCTGTAATTGATGCCTAAGTGATTTTGAACTTCATTTTTCGTGCTCCAATGTTCACCATAGCATGTGGATGATTGGATAAGTCTTTTGGTTTCTGAAAGTTCTATATCAAAAAGTTATTTATGCCACTGTAACAGTGGTAACTGGTTACCTATACGTGGTAATTGATTACCTGCAAAATGCTCACGTGTTTCTGCATTTTTTAAGCAAGTAACCAATTACTTGCATGTGGTAATCAATTACCGCAGTGACAAAAGGCCATTTTTGCCTATTTTCAAGCTTATTTGCTATCCTTTCCTCATTGTCGCTACTGCGAAAATCGGCGCCGGCTGATCAGAAGAGTCGCCACCGTGCGTTATTTATCCCAAAGGAGGGAAAGGAAACGCTCGAAGTAAACCTACCGCAAAGACGGGAAAGGAATGGTCATCGCAACCAAATCCTGGATTCGGGAGTCGGTTACGCAAGGGGAAGGTATTAGCACCCCTCACGTCCGTCGTACTCGACGGGATCCACGCTTGTTTTCTAGTACGGATTGTTATTCTATCTATTCTATGGGTCAGGGGTTAAAAGAAAATAAAATGACTCGGCAAAGTATCGCACTTTATGCCTACGTATTCCCGTCGGGAACGAGAAATCAGAGTCAACGTAGTTCGCCTACCTACGGGAAAGGAGGGGAAGGTTGCTCGCTAGGATATCGCATCCTATGCCTACGTACTTTCATACAGGATGAAAGATCAGAGCAAACATAGTTCGGGCCACGTACGACACAAGTCTGTTTTGATTGCTTTTATCTTCTTCTGAAAAAGGGTTCTTCTGATTACTGGTCCAAGCGGACAAAAATGACGTTTTGATGAGTTCACATTCTTTTACGGAAGAAGTGTCTTTTATTGTGTTTGAAAGATTTATTGTGTTTTTCTGTTTGTTTTGAGAAAGAAGAGACAAAACTCTAACCTATAGTTGAAAAGGGAATCAAACTAACCTAATGTTATCATGCATGGGTTAAGACCTAATGTCTATCATGCTCCTCTCTTGCACAGAGAGAAATAGAGATCCTAAGGGATAAACGGAAACAGAAACAATAGCATATATACAATAAAGCAGTAAAATGCATGGATGCAACAATACAAGCGAGGCAAGGGAGTCCCACTCAACCTCGAACCTAGAAAACAACAGGAAAAAGCGAACAAAATTCGCTTTCAACCTAACAGATTAAATGGCAAACAATACAGTCAGAGAAATTCAAACAATACATCAAAAATTATAAACAGCAAAAATAAACAGCAAACAGCAGTCTTCATCAACATCTGTCTTCAAGTCATCTTCAACCATCTACAGGCTTCAAGCAAGCATCAGTCTTCATCTTCACAGCCTTCAAGCAAGGTCTCTATCTTCAATCCTTCAGGGCTTTTCTTCAAGTCTCACTCTCCAAGATGAGAAACAGTTAAGAGGATGAACTGGAATGTTAAACAGTTAGTTGACCACTAAAGGTGGCAAACAGACTGTTAACAACATGTAGAATGTTTCTCTCAAGAGTTCTATCTCTTAGACACTGCTGCCAAGCCTTCCAAAGGAAGGGGGTGAGTGTCCTAGAGAGACTCTGCATCATAGAGAGGAATGGAGGCAAACAAGACCTTCCATGTTTGTGAATCAAATTGCTATTCTAGAGCTCTACCTAACTCCTAGATCCTATGACCTTCAACAGCTGCCAGTAAGATATACTCTTCATCAACTCTGGAAATTGATCTTCATTCCTTTTGTCTTCAATGGCTTCATCAACAAAGTCTTCAACTCAAACCCAAACCCCAAGCAGGCCCAATACCCCACACAGTCAAATAATAACCCTAGAGAGGGCACACCACACAATCAAGCAAATACAGGAACTATACTAGTAGTAATAGTAGAATAGGGGAAGTCTAATATTTTCTAAGGGATCTATTATCTACCCATAATACCCCTATAAGCCCATCATTTAATTTGTTCTAGAGAAAACCCAAAAGAACATTTGTTTTGTTAAACCTACATTGTATTCACAACCCTAAATGATTGGCCTAATGTTTTCTAACTAAACTACCTAAAATAAATCCTAAAAAATTGGTATAAAAATCAAGGGGGCACCTAATATATGTATCTAGTTATACTAAGAAAATTGGCCTAAAAAGATTATGAGAACCACCTAAGAGAAATTATACAAAACTATATACAAATTAACTCTATTTAAAAAGGCA
Organism: Lathyrus sativus; assembly: GCA_963859935.3. Classification (NCBI taxonomy): domain Eukaryota; kingdom Viridiplantae; phylum Streptophyta; class Magnoliopsida; order Fabales; family Fabaceae; genus Lathyrus; species Lathyrus sativus. Next base: position 281,695,609 of record OZ012736.1, read on the forward strand.
TTAAAAGAAAAAATGTGCAAAAAATATTAAAAGAAAATAAAATGGAAATTTTATTACAAGATATTTTTCTACACAGAAATATGAAAATGGTAAACAAACAACCAATCAAAAATATGGAATTTTCAATTTGTTATGAATTTTTGAAGTTTGAAAAATTTTGGAAGAAAATTAATATGAAAATTGATGCATGGGGTGCAGTTAGTAATTATTTAAGTTGAAAAATGGATGATGGGCCCAGACTGGGGGTGCGCGTAGCAAGGCGCGCCTGGGCCCAGACCAACACAAAAAATGAATTCAGAAAATCAAGAAAAAACAAAACGTGCGCGGTGCAAATAGCAGGCCAAATCAATTCAATTCATGGTTGGGCCTTGTGTGAGGGTACGAATAGCAATTGTCCAGTTAAGCCCAATGATGACTATTAATGAAACGCTGAGTTTCATTAAACTCAGCTTTCCCTCCATTTCTCAATTAAACGTGAGCCCTTGGATGTGAGTCTTGGTCAATAATCTGAGAATGATCCAACGCCTCTGAACTCGTCTTCTCCAAATAACCTAGGGTTTCCACCATGAATGCCATGAGCAAGCTTGCACGAACCATATTTCAACACACTCGTACAACCTTGTTTCTCCATGAAATTCGAATCCATAAAAAGCAAAGATGCTCTATTTTTCGAGCTGAATACAACCATGCTAATAATTCTCACTGAAACCAACTGAATCAAGAAACCCGATGGTGCACTTCCATGGATACTCAAACTTCCAACTTCTTCTTTCTTCAATTTCTTGCCATCAAAATACTCACCTTGCATCACTGATTAACCTAAGCTAAACCACATGAATTAAAACCTCTTATTCTTCTAGTTCTATATCCAAACAGTTGGTGTGCTCAAATATCAACCTCCATGAAATGCTCTCAAACTCACCAGAATTATTCATCTAACTACCTAGGTCATTCTTATCCTAACCAATCTACATCATGCTAACTAAAACAAGCTAATTCGAAGAGATTACTAACCTGGTGTAAAGTTGAAAACAGATAGATGAAATCTCCACTTCAAGCTCAACAATGCTCCAATATCAATCAATAGACCAAGATCTTGATTCTGTATGCACTTGTTCTTGCTTAAACACCTTGGATTCTTGTAACCAATTCCTTTTGCAATTTGGATGATAAACTTGTAGCACACGATTATGGCTTCAACACACTCAGATCTTGCTTGGGATGTGATCAATGATGATCATGGAGTATGATAGGATCAATAATCTTGCAGAATGATGAAGAATTGGGAGGGTTTGAATGAATTTGCAAAAATGCAAAATGGAGTGAAACTTGGTGTTTTGGATCAAAATGAAGTGCAACCCCTTCATGGATCAGCCCTAGGGTTTATATAGATGCCCATGGAAACATCTAGAAATTGCTAGAAACTTCTTGTACACAAATCCCTTGAGTTTTGGCATGTGTCACTTTAATCATAAGCAAGCCATGATATCTCTCAAATTTTGAACTAAACTCAAAAATCCACTATTGCCAATGGTCTCAAAACATTCTTTCCAATCAAAATGACCTATAATTTCATCCCATTTGAACATGTTATGAAAAATCTCATTTTTAGGTCACTTTTATTCATTAAATTCACCTTTTAATTGACCAAATTTGCAATCTTGAGCTATGAACATTTGCCAACTTCCATGACCACTTTTCTAGACTCAAAATGTCATTTGGAACAACTTTGATGTTGTGAAGTTTTTCATTTGAAGCTTCCTTGTATGTGTTTTAGGCATATGCTTGAAATGACCTGTAATTCTCAAATGACCAAAATACCCTTTGCTTGCCAAGGTCATAAGTAGAGTTCCACAAATCCGATGAAGGCATACCATACCTTTATAGAAAGCTAAGATCATGAGGAACAACTTTCATGTTGACCAGAAATCCATTTGAAAGTTCCTTGAGGGGTAAAAGTTGCTTGGAAGACAAGTAACTTTCACAGACAAAATTTCAGATGCCTCAGATGACCTGTAACTTGCAAGAACCATAACTTGAGTTCTATAAATCTCCTTGATGTCTTCCACCACTCAAATTAAAGGTCTTGAGATCCTATACAAGTTTCATGTTGGCCAAGGATACATTTGAAGCTTTCATTTTGAATTATCTTGCTTGGAAGTTTGACCTAAATCAGGGGATTTTACACAGAAACCCTAATTTAGAAACTCCTCTTCTTCTTGATTCCTCTTGATTTTTCCTTGGCACAACACCACATTCATATCTACATGTCAAATGATGAATCCAACATCTTTCAAATAGACCTTGATGCCTCTCAACCAATCATTTGACCTAGGGTTGACCCAGATGAAACCCTAGTTGACTGTCTTCAATTGCAGCTCTTGTACTCACATCAATGACTTGTCTCTCTTTAAAAATGGCCCTATAGGTCCTCCATGGTGTATATATATCCTCCATGCTCAATCCACAGCTCACAACTTCTTTGATGATCTTCAAATACACTCAAGATAGGAGAGAGATCCACTGTTTGATCCACTGACTTCTTAGATTTCAATTTCTTTCTGATGACTTGGATGAGATTGAATTTGAATAAGAACCTCTTGATAGGCTCATAGAGATAAGAATAGTACTTGGTCCCTTGTTGGATGACTTGCTATGCTATGCTATGCAAATGATTAGACTATGTACATGACTTTCTAGCAAATGCTAATGCAATTGAACCATAAACCAAGTGAAGTAAGTTGAACAAATTTTAGGGTGCAACACTCATGTAACTCCCATGGCTTGATACGCTTGATGTTTGGGGATGTTTTATGAGTTGTTCACCTTTTTTTCAAGGCATACATGCAAACTTTCAATGTGCGATGTTTCGATTCTCGATTATTTTCATTTTTTGACATTTTATGATCATGATCATTCTTACACATTCTTTGATCACATGTTACATGAATAGTGATGCATACCAATTGCATTTCGTACTGTTTTACACTTATATTCATGTTTGCATTGAGTTTGTTCCTCATTGGAATAAACTTAATCTTGTACAATAAATAATTCATCCTTTGCTTTAACATTTTTTTTCATCCCTTTGGAAAATTATTAGCATCTTCCCCTTTTGATTGATTAATCGAAACTTCGTTTCGATTGGTCGGTCCTTCTTTTTTTTCATCTCCTTTGGATCTTCTAGAGATTTGTCCTCTCTTTTCCACCGCGGAGTTGAAGACTTGCAACACATTAGAGCACTGTACAAACTCGGCGCCGTTGTGTTGTTCGTTCGTTTCTTGCACCACACTTTGGTGTTAGAAAAGGAATGATAGTGGAGAATCCCTACACTCATTCTGACTTTCTTGGGTTGGGGACGAATGATCCTGTGCTTGGAATAGTCGCCTCTATCTCCTTACTTTTGTATCCCCGCTTTCTCCAGTTAAGTTGGTCCTTGATCACTTGCACCCTTACCTCCTCTTTGGAAGTGATTTCCTCCTTCCAATTCAAAATTATTTTCTCTTGAGGCTAATCCATTCTTGGTTCCCCAGATATATGTAATCATTTCATTCCTTGGCTATTCAACCGTTCTTTGGTTAAAGCCAATTCTCTTCTTCCCGAACAAAGTCAGTCTTTCTTCATCAGTTTACACAATTGTCTTGTTAAAACCTAATCCCTGTTGCACCCCAAATTTTGACCCCTTAGATCCTCATCATCATTGTAGGATCATTTTCAATCTATTGACTAACCTTAACCCATTTCAAGTTTATCTTTGTCAATATGCAGATGAATCAGGGTTCCTTACCGTCAAAATCGAGGCTTCGATGGTCTGATCAATCAATGTATGGGATTGATTCAACTACAAACAAGATCAAGAATACTACATTGGGTCAAGTATGAATTCAATTTGAGGTGGTCACCCGGGAATTGAGAACAATGCAGTTCAAGATACCCGATTAGGGTTTTCGATAAAAAAAAGTCAACTGTAGTTTGACTTTTGATTTAATAAGTATTTCAATGGTGGGATCTTGGTCCATCAAGTTCCTATGTCTTATTAAAGTCTATCCAAAGAGTTTCAAGTCCTCAAAAGGTCCAGAGCCTCAACAGTCGACTCGGTAGTCACTGATTGATCGAACGGTTGACCAAAAAGTCAACTCTTCAACAATGAAGATTTTGACTTCAAGATGTGAATAAAAAATGTTCCTTATGTCATATTACACCTTCCCATAAAATTTCATGACCATTGGATCAAGGGTTAGGAAGTAATTGCAATAGTCGAGAATTAGGGTTTTGAAAGGGGCAAGACCATAACTCCTCAACCACACATCCGAATGAAGTGGTTCAAACCTCATTGGAAAGCTCTTGACAAGAACTACAAAAGCCTCAAAGTGGTACATGATCAAAAAATGCATAGATTTGGATTTATGACAAAATTCATTTCAAGAAGGGAAAATAACATAGAAAATTTTCACTTTTAGGCTTGTTTTTTAACAACTTTGGAGGGCTTTTCAACCTAGTTCCATCTAGAATTTGGAAACCTCAAAAACATGAAAGTTATAGAGCTACTTAAGGGCTTTCTAAATTGTGGTAGAACTCCTCAATAGCATGTGTGAGCAGAAAGTTATGGATCATGAAAGTTAGGGCTGCCACACTTGAGATTACCAATTCAACACTTTTTAAAATTCAGAATTCATCAACTTGGGCTACCCTCAGCCATTGGATCTTGTTCCTTTCTGATATTATGAAGCTTGGATGGTGCAAACACCAGAAAAAATGAAGAATTGGAGGGTTTGTGCAACTTGGAGCAAGTGGACATTATAATATTTTCAAAGCAAATTAGGCAGCTGCAGTCCCCTACCTTCCTAGCCTCTCTTCAGCCATCCCATCCTTCCCATCTCACTTAATTTTTAATCAGCACTTGCCCATGGAGCTGATATGTAGAGCTTCCACAAAGATCTTGGCAAGATTCATTTCAAAACTTCATAATCTCCCTCCAAAAGTGGCAAAATCCAAATCTTCCCTCACCTTCATTTTCACTATAAATAGAGGCATTCTCTATGATGTTAGGCACACCAGAGCACTCTTAAAAACCAAGAGAAACAACAACTCTCAACTCTCCACCATTTTCTCAAAAGCTTCATTTTTCAAAAACTTCAAGTTTTCACTAAAAAAATTGTCTTGAGCAAAACTCTGCTCAAACTCAGTTCCACCACTTCCAAGCCACTCAAAACCATTTACACAATCCATAAACGTTGTGTAGAAGGTGTCCATACACTCAAATCACCCAAAAACATCATTTTCCTAAAAGTCAACCTTCATACTTTAGTATATTGACTTTCATACACTTTGGAAGCCAAAGCTTTACTTGAGGCATTTCCTACCATTCCAACACTCCCAACACTTCATATATATCATATCTCAACTGTCCAAACTCTCAAAAACCATCTGGGAAGTTCACAACTCAAACTGTCTTGAAAGATAGCTTGTTGCTTCAAGAGGAAGAAAGCTCCAAATCTTTGCCAACGAAGAAGATCTCTGGGTTTCTTAGCTTTTTAGATTGCTCAAAACTTGTCTACAAGAGGTATGTGATGCTCAACCTCTTTATTATTCATTCATTGTCATGTTTTACCATTTTGAGATGCTTGTTGTGAAATATAGTCATTGCTGTCCCATACTAGTTCTTTGTTAAGAACTTAGGTTTTGTAGCTATGGTATTTGCTTTTGTTAAGGTATTTCATTCATGAATGATGTGTTTTTGTTATGTTACCAATATTGAGCTTTGACATTATGTATAACTTGTTTTTGAAGATTTTGTCTATAAGGTAGTTTTAGAGATCCAAACTTTGAAATGTTGGTGTGTTTGCCCTAGATTTGTCAATCTTTGTTTATTGGTCATGTTTGTATAACTTGTAAGTTTTTTCATAAGACCCCCCTGCCCTAGATCATGTTTGAATATAGTTTGGCTCTTGTTTCACACTTGTGTTATTTTTGTGTCATTTACTTTACCATTATCATGAGTTTTGTATTGGACTGCTTGTGCTTGCCATTTTGTGTCTCAAGTGTTCTAAACTATTGATTTGGGTTTATATGATCTTGTTTGCCTAGTTGAGTTTGTTAAAATGTTGAGGACTTAAGATTTGGTTGTTGAGGACAAGTATGAGGTTTTGTGTGTTTGCTGTCAAGAATTTGCAACAGCATACCAGTTTTATCTTGAGCAAGTCATGTGTATTTTTTTATGTTGTGAAAGCATCATTTAACTTGTTTTGAGGTTGTATGTGGTATGTCTATGTCCAAGCTGCCCTTGCTTTGTCAAAAACAACTTGTCACTCCCAAACTGCATTTTCAAAACCCTATGATACCAATCACATACCATTTTCTGTTCCAACTGATTTTTACTTGATCTATGTGCCTAGAATCAATGTTCTACATATTTTGAGTTTGTATGTGGTGCCAAATCATCCCAACTGCCATAAACTTACCTGCTGCCTTAATGTGTTGTTTTTTGCATTTCTTGAGTTTCAATATGCCCTTTTCTGTTTGATGATGATTTGAACTGATTTGTGAGCATGAAAGTATCCATTAGCATGATTATGATGTGTGTGTCATTGTTTTAGCTTTAGAACATGATTACTTGAAAAATGCCCTGCAATACCACTTTTATGTTTCAAAATAGCTTTTTCATAGCCATCAACATGCCAAATCCATTTCTGTTGGCATAAGTCTTAATTTCTAAGCATGATCTCTCTCATTTTTATGTTTGTGAGGTGTGTATGTTGTTGGTATGCTCTGTGGCCACTTATTTCATCATTTCACCTTCAAGTTGCATTTTTAAAGCCAAAACATGCCATGGCTATACCAAATCTTGCTCCAAATGCACAATGCTTGTTTTCTGAGTTGAAAATCATTCATTTCTATACTTATGATGTGTATGTGCTATGTTTATGACATGAGACCACCTACTTTCTACTTGACCAGCTTGTAACCACATTGTTGCCAAAACTGTCTTGAAACCACAACTGCACACACTTCATTTTTTCTGTTTGATTTGTTTTGATCTACTCCATGAAGCATTAGACCTCTAAATAATGTTTAGGATATGTATGTGCATGAATCAAACATCTTTGTGATTGCTTTGCTTATCTGCTTGACAGCCTGCTCACCTATGTGTTATACTTGCAACTTGATAGTCAGTTGGTGTTGTGTGCATTCCACAATCAATCTTAAGTGCTAATCTCATTCATAATCATATCTGAGACTTGTGTGTGGTGTCTTTTTGATCTCAATCTGTTCCAATCATGTTTGGTTTCAATTTATGCATTTTTATGCCTAAGTGAGCAGTTGGTATGTGAATTTCATCTCTATGTTGTTTGTGATTAATTTTGAAGTGTAGACACGCTTTATATCATGATTTAAGTTTGTGTGTGAAGCCTGTTCAATCTGTTTATGTTTATTCCATGATTTAGCTTTCAACTTGCATTTTTTTCAAATCTCACTTGTTATGGCATGACAGTTGTGTTTTAAGTTTGAGTTTGGCATTGTAATTGTTATATGTTTGTTTCTCACTGCATTTCTAAGTATGTTGGTGGAGGCCTCATGATTTTCTTGTTTTGTCTGACCAAGCTTTGGTATGCATCCATGTTTGGCCTGCTGCTTTAGTTTTCACTTTGATGTCATGTCTGCATCTTGCTTCTTTCTTCTGCCTGAACCTTTATGTTTGGTTTGTAAACTTTAAAAACATCAATTGACATGATTAAGACTGTTAGGCCATGTGTACATGATCACATCTTCCATCTGTTTTGACAGTTTGCTTCATTTTCATGCTTCATTTGTAATTCATGAGCCACTTTCCATTCTTTTGATATATGCCTGAGCCCTAAGTGATTAATACCTCTGTTATGATATGTATGTGTTGTGTGTAATGCCTATTTGATGTGTTTGAACTCAGAGCTGGTGTGATTTTCTTAAATGCATCTCAAAATGTCAACTTGCATTTTCAATCGTGTTTCTTGTTAGAGACATCATTTCATAATTTTGTTAATACCATCATAATCCTCATTAAAAAACAGTCATGTTTGACTAAAATTTCACAAAAAAAGATTAAGATTTGACCAAGTTTGATTGCTACACGTTTTTGGTTTGGTGACTTGCTTTTTTCCCAGAAATCCATCATATTTTAGTGTTATCTATTTATGGGGGTGGCTTTATACTTGGATGTATAGCCACCCCAGTGGTAATCAACTTGCGCGCATATCACCCCTTTCACTTGCCTAGCCTGAGTTCGATCCTTGGTGATCAACTCTTTTGGCATTTTTATTTTCAATTTGTCATTTGATTTATTTTCTTATCTCTTTCCATCCCTTACCATGTGCGCGTTTAGTGGCTTGTTGGTTAGAGTGTTGTGTTTGTAAACACAAGGGCGTGGGTTCAACCCCTCCCCATGCAATTTCTCATTTTATTTGCTTGTTTCCTTTTATTTTCATAAACTTTGAAACTTCAATAATTCATAACTTATTCGTCATTCATTATTTTCAACCCGTTCTTTTTGCAACTTTTTCATTGTAATGTCTATTTTCATGTGGTGGATTAAGATCTCAATTTGTTTATTTTTACAGTGCCTTTTGGTCTGCTTGTTAGTAGATTCGTTCTTAGGTCGTTACCTTACGTTTCAATTAAATTTCCCTTATACCATGCTTGACTTATCTTTTGAGATTTATTGATATTGGATTTCTTTATGTTTGTTAACATGTTGAGATTTCATTTCTCGTTGGTGGTTACCATAAAATTATTGTTCTCTTCCTAAAGTCTTGAAATTAACTGTTGTGTTTGTTCCTTGCGTATTTGATTGTCATCAATGCCTAAATGTTGTTACATTTGATATACTTTAAATTTATAAGATGATCATTTTAAGTTGTGACTTATTTATATGACTGTTGTTTTCATATTTGTGAATATGTCTCTGGGGTTTGCTACCTTCATCTTTGTTAAGATATGTGATTCTTAGTTGTGACCATTGGTTTTATTTGATCCTTGCCTATTGTAATATGCATGCTTGCTTGGTTGTAACCATATTCCTTATTCTTCTTGCTTAAATGTTTATTGCTTTGTTAAGTATTTCCTCCCCAAGTGATGGAACTTTTTAGTTCTCATCCAAGTTGCCTCTCCCTCTCCTTCCAAAGGAAAAGTCTCTCCATTGACCCTTGTGTCATGGATAGTTCATTACCCTGCCTTGACTTTGTGAAGTCATCTTAAACCCTAGCTTAGTTAAGTTATAACATATGAGCCATTAGAATTTGTTTTAAGTCTAGAAAACCCACCTTTATTAGGAGTGTTCTTCAAACTAGAACCCTAGGATAGAGTTTGTAAACTCTATGTAAGAATTATCGTAATGATTATTTACTCCCCTCTTGAGTGTTATAACATAGATCTAGAGAGTTTTGTTAAACTCTATAAAAGCATTGTAATGTTTGTTCCTCTTTGAACCTCGATCATAATCAAGTGTTCTTCAACCCTAGTGAGGTGAACTACGATTGCTCTGATTCTATCCTAGTTAGGATACGTAGGCAGAGGACGCGATGTCTTTGCGAGCAAGCTTAGAAGCTATCTTTAGGTCTTTATCTACACCTTTTACCCAATTCCAAAGCTTAGCAATCTTTACCAAACTTAGCATACAAACAAACAAAAGGTTCCTATACAGTACTACAGATGTTTAGGATGTGAAATACCTTCCCTAGGCATAACCAACCCCGATCCCTGAATCTCTTAGTGTTGTTGTTACATCGCGAAAAGGGTTTTTCTTTCTTTAGACCTTTCCTTTGGATAAATTAAAGTCCGATTGGGAATTTAAGAATTAGGATTCAAGTTAATCAATAGCTTGGTATCCCGATTCTCACCGCAACAATCCCCATCAGATTTTGCAACCTTTTCTTGGTTCTCTCTCCTTCTTTTTTGGGTAATCACTGCCTCTCAGTTAAACACCAGTCCTCTGTTCCTCAGTTAATCACAGTCTGTCTGTTAATACTAAATTTTGTTTGGTTTAATCGCCTTCTAATCACCCGATCATTGGTTGATCACGGTCCTCCCGTTAAAACCAGCTTTTCTTTGGGTTAATCACATTCTCTTGGTTAATCACCCGACTTTTGGTCAATCACAGCTCGCCTGTTTGAACCAATCACTCTTTTTCTCAGTTAACCACAATCCGTCTATTAAGATACTGAGTTTCTTTTGAGTTAATCACCTTCTTTCGGTTAATCACTCACTTTTTTCGGTTAATCATAGTCCGTCTGTTAAGCACCAAACCTCCTACAGTTAGAAACCTTTCTTTGGTTCAAATACTGCCAGTTCTGGGTTAGTAACCTTTGTTCGGCTCGAATACCCTTTCCTTTGGTCAAGTGTTGTTTGTTCAGTCAATATGCCGTTCTTTGGGCCACAAACTTCGCTTGGTTCCACACCCGTTCTTTGGTTCACAACCTTCGCTAGGTTACACACCCTTTCTTTGGGTCACAACCTTCGCTTGGTTCCTCACCTGTTCTTTGGGTCACAACCTTTGCTTGGTTCCACACCCGTCTGTTGGTTGATCACCGTTTATTAGTTAAAACCAACTCCTTTCTCCTTCCGGTTAACCACTGTTTATCAGTTAATATACCAATTTCCCTTCAGAGTCAAAGACCTCCTTTTAGTTCAGTACTCTCTTTCTCCTGGTTTGTCATAGTTTATCTATTGATACCAACCTTTTTGCTCTCCCCACAAAGTTTTACTCTTGTATTTCTTCGATTAATCACTGCTTACCAGTTAATGCACCGAGTCCCCCGTGGACCTTACCTTTATTTGGATTCTTAACCTTTACTCCTTTTTTCCCTGGCCACGTCGCTATTCTTTCGTCTTTTCCTCAGTGGAGTCATCTCTTTAACCCTGCATTCCCCGACAGAGTTTTTTTACCTTGCTTCTCCTTTCCTCAGCAGAGTTTTCCTTTGCCTTTTTCTTGGTTTTGACACCATTCCTTTTGCATTTCCCAGTTGGGTCTTGCTTTCTCTTTTGTCTCTTGGCTTTGACGCCGTCTCCTTTCCTTTTTCTTTTTCAGCGTTAGTTCCCCGAACTACGTAGGCTCTGATTTCCTCATTGCACTATGAGGGTACGTAGGCACAAGATTCTGAAATCTTGGCAAGCCACCTTCTTTCGTCTTCTTCCATTATTTCGTCTCTCTAGTTCGTCCAAATCCTCTTCTTTTCCTTGGTTCCTTGAACTGCGAAACTCTGACTTCCTCATTGCACTAGGAGGGTACGTAGGCACGAGGGTCCTAATCCTTCGTGAGCACTCTCTTCCTTTCTCTTTCTTTTTCTCCCTTCTCTTCTCTCCTTTTCTTTTCTTTAGCTAGAAGCCTTTAGATAGATAACCCATCCAAGCCTAGAAGCAAGTGAAATGGTTCTCATCGAGTATGATGGATGCTTAAGGTGCTAGTACCTTCCTTTCGCATAACCGACCCCCTTTCCCATTTCTCTTCCCTTGGGTTTTATCGATATTTTCCCTATCCTTTGGGACTAAATAAAGTTCGGTGGAAACTTTGTTGTATCTTTGATTGTGGGATGCAATAAGATATAATCCCGCTAGCTTCAGTTGGCGACTCTGTTGGGGAGTCCTTGCGCTAGCAAGTTGGGATCTCGCCTAGTTTTGCTTGTTTTTCTTGCTTGCTTGGGTGTTTATCTTTACGCTTTACTCAATTTATCTTTATGTTATTTACTGCACATCTTTACTACTTTAAATATTCATATGCTGCTTATTATAGATATCTGCTATATTCTACTGTTGTTGGGATGGGTAGATATTATTGGAGAGATAAGTCCTATCACTGGGCTTTATCATACATATAGGCTAGAGAGTGGATAGTCGTGATGCCTGTGTTTTGCACACTGGGATGTCACGAGAGCCACATCCCAGATCGTGATTTGCTTGAGAATACTTCCGTCCTGCGAGAACTCGCTACAGTGGAGGGTTTTCATTTGAGTCCTATGGTTTGGGCGACCTTTCTAGGGACCACCTTTTTGTGTCTAGAGCACACATGTGAGAGGGATATGGGTTTTTGCAGGAAACCAAGGCTCTTCGTACCTTTTTTCCTCTCACGCACGTCATATTTTTGCACCAACACAGAATTACGCATATGTTCAGTTTGTGCAGACTTGGATATTCAGATTGTGCAGATTTAATTGATCGGGTCTGTGCCTGACTTTCTGATTTGTATGTTGCATGTCATTTCATCATAATCATTAACATTTTTTCATGTGCATTTTCCAGGTTACTTGAGAGCTTATTCTTTGCTGGCATAGTCATAGGCGATGAGTACTGGTTGCGGAGGTATCTTCAGTTACAAGTTTATGGAGCCTAAGTTGAAGACTTTGAGGGGTTTGGCATCCTGTCTGGTTGAAGATAACAGGGGTGTTCTCAGAGATGACTATGGGAATCTTTTGGCCATTCTCAACATTGAAGTCAACATTACTGCCATTCATACACTGGTTGAGTTCTATGACCCACCACTAAGGTGTTTAACATTTTAGGATTATCAGCTAGAGCTTACACTTGAGGAGTATTCTCATATATTAGGGGTTGAGATCAAAAGTCAGATTTCATTTGTCCTGCACTTCTTGTTGATACCTATTATTTTATTCATTCTCGGAATGAGAAGAAGAAAGGAACTATTGTGTGTTGTGTTGCTATCTTGTATCGATGGTTCATATCTCATCTTCCACAGAAAGGTCCTTTTGTGGAGAATAATGGGAACTCAAGTGGTCTTGAAGGATCATGTCTCTCACGGCTAATGACACCTCTTGGTATTCTCGAGCCTACGATGGTACCAAGATAATTCTTTATTGAGGTAAATTCTCTAATGTACCTCTCTTGGGTACAAAGGGTGGAATTAACGACAATTCGAGGCTTGCCTTCCGTCAGTTGGGATATCCGATGCTCGAAAAACCAGATCCTGAGGTAGTGGAAGAATTCATCTTTCATGAAGGGGTTGATGACAAGGGTTTGTTGAAGAGATTCAGTGATGCATGGGTACACATTCACCATTGTCGCTACTCGAAAAAATGCAATGACGAAGAGGCGAAAGTTGAAGGATAGAAGAGTCTCCATCGAACTTTATTTATCCCAAAAGGGGAAGGGAAAACATCGAGAAAACCCCAAGAAAGAAATGAATAAGATGGTCTCACAAACAAGAGAAAGGGTTCGGAAGCCGGTTATGCGAAGAGAAGGTATTAGCACCCTTCACATCCATCGTACTCGATGGGAACCATTCGCTTGTCTATATGTAAGGATGTTGCTAAAGGGTATTTCTTTCTAAGAGTGTTCTAAAGGGGAGAGAGAAGGGTTGGTAACAAAAACTGAGAGAAAAAAGGAGGAGGAATAGGGAAGGAGACTCGGTAGGACCTCACGGTCCTATGCCTATGTATTCTCAACAGGTATGAGAAAGTCAAATTCAACGTAGTTCGGAGGACTACGGATGAAAAAGATAGAAGTGTGCTCGCCAAGGATTGGGGCCCTTGTGTCTACTTATCTTCACTTAAAAGAAGTAAAGAATTAGAGCGTCTGTAGTTCGAACTACAGTTTATTGGTATTTTTTATGGGCGATGCAAACGTACACATTCTAGCAGTTAGGTGTATTGCAGCTGTGGAGTCTTAGGCATTGCCTATTTGTGATAGAATGAATGTAACGCGCCCTTTTTGAAAAGATTAGTTTTCACCATCAAGGCAAGATGTCAAATTTGATTTGTGCAAGTTAGTTTTAAGGGTGAAATAAATCCTCGGATAGTAACCCCTTGCGGGTAGTACCCAATTCTTTATCTCAAAAGATTTATTATGAAAATGGTGTGACGAATATAGTCACGTCTTCGTATTGAAAGACGAGTATCGAGACCACACACTCTAAAGTGAGTATCCTAATGCTCTTTTAGGAAGAAGTATTCACTAAAGAGAACCTTATTCTTTTATTAAAGATGTTTTAATTTTGAATGGTAAGTACTTTATGACAGTGAACCCTAAAGGAAATGTCAAGTACTCGGGATAGGAGAAGGCCTTCGCCTAACCACTCCACAACCATCCAAGTTTATTAGGAAAAGAAGTTTTAAAATGTACTTGATACAAGACCAAGGTTTAGACTCAAGGAGACAAAAGAAATAGAGAAAAGGTTTTGAAAAGAAAGGGTGGTGAATAGAGCAAGGTAGGTTGATCGCGATGTGCGAAGCAATTGGCTTACAAAGGTAAAACCCGTACAAGGTTAGTATGGCGTTTTATGAAAGAGATAAGAAAAGAGAGTTAGATGAGAGAAACCCTAAAGTAATCCAAGTTAATGGGTTTTGAAAATGACTTGAATTGGATCAAGTCCCATTTGTTCCTTTTATTGAAAATGTGTTCTAATCCTAAGTTCATTTTATCTTTCTTAACAAGCAAAAGCAAGCATAAAGCAAAATGACCTAGACTATTGCATTGTAATGGGGGAGAGGGATACATAATGCCCACCAAGGGGGAAATTAGATGCAATGTATGAAAGAGTAAGGGAAATGTATCAATTATGGAAGGAAAGGATCATCAAGAGTTCATTTCAAACAACCAAAGCAAAACACACAATCAAAACAATTAGGATGAAACAAACAAGTATGCAAGATAAAACATTCTTCCAACTTGAATCAAAGACCATAAAGGACATACTAATGAATACTCATACACATTCAAATCATCTAAATAAACTCAGAGAAATCACACAATACAACTCAAGCAATTGGGTAAAGTCAAATAGTTAAGGTACAAGCAAAAGGATTCAAAAAAAGTCAAACCACACATAATGAATCAATGGAAGTGTGAAGCTTAGATATAGCCTTTCATATCAATTAATTTCACCAAACATCAAATGGATTCATACAAGAACACAACTTCAAGAACTAGGTCAAAAGTAAGCATGCTTCATCTCTAAGCAACATCACAAAGACAAACCAATTCAAAGAACTTAGACAATCAAACAAACATGGACATAAGGCTCTACCCCATGCTAAGACACCTAAGAACATGGGAGGAAAGGATCCTCAAAGTAATTGGACAAGTGAACCATCAAATAAAATCAACAAGTCCAAGCATGTTCAACAATCAAGCATATTTCGAGGGTCATAAACAAGCAAGTGAAAACTATGTGAAACAATATCACTCGAGGCCAGCAAGCACATTTAAATCAACCTCATAATGTGTGTCAAAAAATTCCAAAAAGTCGGCCCAAGAATCAAAAAGGAAAGACCCTAACCAAAGCATCAATTCAAAACTAGGTCAAAAAGACACCTTACACCAATAATTTAAAATAAAATAAAAATAAAAATAAAAAATATGAAAAATTAAATAACATGTTAAAAGATCAAAATCATATTTTTGTACATTTTTAAAATAGGCAGAAGTATTTAAAATAGAATTAAATGAAAAAAAAAGAGGAAAATAAAATAATAAAAGAGAAAAAAGAATGAAAGGGGGTGTGTAAGTAATTCATAGAACAACAAGATTCATGTCGTAGCGCGTTGTGCCTTAGAAAGGTAGGGTGTGAGTAAAAATAGTGCAAGGCCCAACTCACTTAAGTCTAAAAACCAAACAAAAATGGGCCACACAACAATCATTAAATGAGGTGGCACCTTGTCAGCACCACCTGGTCAGACACGTAAGAAATGTCAAAGGGTCAAAACCCTTGCCACGAAGACAAAGCTTTTGACGCTGGAGCAAAGCTTCAGTCGTTTTCTTCGAGAAACTCACCGGAGCTGCAACTCCATACCTCACCAAATCGTGAAAATAAAAGCACTATCCCACTCGCCTTTTGATTTAGATTCCATATATGAAATTTGTTTTCATTTTTAAACACTTTAAAAGCCTTTAAAACCACGCACGATGATCACACACTCAAACTGAAATCTCAACAAACCAGCACATCATTAACATGGGTTTACCCTATATGATCTTAGAAGTTCAAAAATGTGTTGCAACTGCGAAAAACACCCAGCGGAAAACAGAAGAGTCGCCACCTTTCGTTATTTATCCCAAATAAAGGGAAAGGAAACGATTGGAAAAAACTAACGAAAAAGGGAAAAGACGAGGTCATCGCAACCAATTCCTGTATTTGGGAGTCGGTTACGCAAAGGGAAGGTATTAGTACCCCTCACGTCCGTCGTACTCGACGGGATCCACGCTTGTTGTCTATCTAAGGGTGTGTTTAACTATCTAGCTACAGACTTCGAGACAAAAATAAAAGAAAAGAGACTCGGCAGAGCATCGCCGCTCTGTGCCTACATATTCCCTTGTGCAATGGGAAAGTCAGAGTCAACGTAGTTCGGCTAACTACGGGCGAAAGGGGGGAAGTTTGCTCGCCAAGACATCACGTCTTGTGCCTACGAATTCTCATCTGGTATGAGAAATCAGAGCAAACGTAGTTCGGGCTGACACGAAACCACAGGTTAATTAAGTGTTTTAAACCGAGTAGGGTTAAAACATAGTTCCAGCAATTAGGGACAAGGCCTGTTTCCGGTAGAACCAAAGCTTAACAACACTCTTTTTCTGAAAAAGGTTTTCCGATTAATCCCGAAGGAAAAAGGTTTGAATTTTGTTTGTGTTTTTTAGTGAAGTGAATTAATTCGGTTTGTGACTCACGTTGCACTAAAGACTTATGACATCGGAGCGAATGCATCGCGTATCGCCCCAAAACGGGACGTACACTAAACACTCTAGATGAGCGAGAGGAGACCCCTCACTCATCATTCCCCATGTAGCTTAAGGCTCTTAGCGCATCACGTTTATCGCATTTATTAGATGAGTTATCATGGTTTTGAGATGAGAAGAAGAAGACACACAGAAGGTCTAAGGGAAACTTGGCCCTAACTTTGTCATGCAAAGTGGTCCTAAAGTTTTGATTGAAAGGGGAAACATCTACCCTATTGTTAGCATGCATGGTTTGAACCTAATGTCTATAACAATCCAACTTAAACAAGAAGGATTGGAAGTCCTAAGGGGAACATGGCAAAGGAAGACAAAAGAAGAAAGAAGGATCAAACACAAATGAGAATGAAAATAAGGATGCAAACATGTTATGCAACACACAAGCAAGGGAGGAACAAAGTGTGGGGTAAACACCACCATAAGCACATCTCGACCTTTATTAATGCAAGAAATAAAGATGCAAAACACAAGAGGAAATGCAAATGCAAGAAGGCAAGCACAACATGAACATGCAAGCACAAAAGATGAACATCACTTTGAACGACAAACTACGAAAGTAGGCATCCACGTGGAAATAGAACAACGCGCGTTGACCAAATCATGATTAAATAATCAAGAACAACAACATATATCCAAAACATTTCACTCCTAATGCATCATATTGATCTATGAAGATTCAAAGTGAAACGACACCGAAACAAGGATGAAAAACCACAAAACAGGCATGCTGGAACAGTGTTAATCGATTAACACCAGGGGTTAATCGATTAACCAGTAAAAAATGCTTTAAAATTTGAAAAATTGAGTTGGTTAATCGATTAACCATATAAGTTAACCGATTAACAATATTCCAGAGGCGAAAAACAGCAGAAAACAACAGTTTAGAAGCACTTTTCAGCAACTTATCCAATGTGCAATTACTCCAATGATCACATAATCAATTATGCACAAAATTAATTAATAAACCAGTGATTTAATCAAGATGTAAACACATTTAAACAACACCATCTCAATTCACCATGGATCACATCAATTAAAATCAATCCAAGACAAAAATCAACATGATTATGCAAATAAGCTGAAAGACATAATCAGATCTAGAGTTTCCAACCTTCGGAGCAGAGAATTGCTCCGGTGAATGTTGATTTGCTTCAAACGTGTAGATCTATGAAAAGAAGTATGGAATACTTTGAGATCCAATCCATTATTGAAGTAGAAATGAATATCCTTCAAAGTTGAGAAAGAATAATGCAAATAATCACTTCTATCTTCACTCCAAAAATCAGATCCAAGCTTGCACGAAAATTCAATGAAAAATTGATTCAATGACGATGATGGATGGAGGTTTTAGCTCAAGAATTCATTGATTCTAATGTAGAATCAAAGAATTCTATGGATGAAGAGCTTTGGTGAAGGTTTATGAAAATGGAGAAAATTGAGAGAAACTTGAGAATTCAGAATTTGGAGAATGGAAATTATGAAGCTTAGATGAGTGTGGTTTGGAGTGAATCACTTAAATACCACTTAGGCTTGGATCCAAAGCAAGGTTTGGAATGTGGATTGGAAAATTTGGGTTGGAATGTGGATTGGAAAATTGGAGAGAAAATGAAAATTAACCAAATTTCAAATGATGTTCTAGATCCTTCCCAAGTGTAAAATTTGAATTCAAGTCATCAAAATTGGACCCCAAATGGCTTTGCATTGAAAACTCACGTGCTGAGGCAAAATCTACACTGGTTAATCGATTAACCATATAGGTTAATCGGTTAACACCTTTAAAAAAACACACATTGACCTGATTTGACTCGGTTAATCGGTTAACCATATGCGTTAACCGATTAACACCTTCAAAATTTTGAATTTGGCGCCTTTTGGAGGGAAATCTGTCCACTTGCCCTGCTTTGACTATTTGGAGCTCTGTTAAGCTTCTGAATCTTGTTCTCGAACGTCATCACTCTAAAAATGCCTGACATGAGCCTGAGTGCTGCTTTTTGAACTACTGTTCTCCTGCACAATAAAATCGACCGCTTGACCGCTGGGCAAAATAAATACCTGAGCCTCTGATGCTCGCTGTTCGTTGTTCAGTCTTTTGCACTGAAATGAACCTGAGACACAGGAATGCCTCGACCCCATGCCTCGAGAGCAAATGCTATAATATGCAAAAAAAAATGCAAAATTCAAAGAAACAAAAGCTAGTTAAGGTTGGGCAAATTTTGGGGCACAACATCTGCCCCTATTCAAGCGACTTAGACCTGACTTGGTGAAAAGCGAACAACTTTCAACCAATCAAGGAAAAATATGGTTGAATACCAAAGAACCTGGAAATTTGCCAACCGTAGAAATAAACTGCAAACTCTGATTGGGGATAAAAATCTCCGGAGATAAATGATCATGATAAACGCCTTGAATACCCCGCCGGGGAAGAGAAACTCAACCGAGTAGTTTTGCTTGGAGAAAACATAGTAGGATGAATACGCCCATCAAAGGTTACGCCATGGCCTGGATACCATGCAGACTGAAGGGTAACACTTCAAATTGTCAGAACCTGGATATTCAATGACCGGAATGAGCCCACGAAATTTGCCAGCGCCCGACTACTCAACGTAGGGACCAGAGCCTGAACGCTCAACGAAGGGACCGGAGCTTGAACGCTCAACGTAACAAACTGGAGCCTGGATGCTCAACGTAGGGACCAGAGCCTGAACGCTCAACGAAGTAAATCGGAGCCTGGATGCTCAACGTAACAAAAAACATACCACCAAGACACTCATCAGAGTCTGACAACCATACAAATTGAGAACACTGTTTCAACATGCCGGAATCTGGATACTCGACGCAATAGCCGGATCCTGGATGCTCAATGTAGGGACCAGAGCCTGAACGCTCAACGAAGAAAACCGGAGCCTGGATGCTCAACGTAACAAAAAACATACCACCAAGACACTCATCAGAGTCTGACAACCATACAAATTGAGAACACTGTTTCAACATGCCGGAATCTGGATACTCGACGCAATAGCCGGAGCCTGGATGCTCAACGAAATTGACCGGAGTCTGAATACTCAAGAAAGTGACCGGAGCCAGAATGCTCAACGTAAAAGCCGAAGTCTGATTACTCAACGTAAAAGCTGGAGTCTGATTACTCAATATAAAAGCTGGAGTTTAATTACTCAACGTAAAAGCCGGAGTCTGATTACTCAACGTAAAAGCCGGAGTCTGATTACTCAATGTAATAGCCGGAGTCTGATTACTCAATGTAAAAGTAGGAGTCTGATTACTCAACATAATAACCGGAGTCTGATTACTCAACGTAAAAGTCGGATTCTAATTACTCAACATAATAACCGGAGCCTGGATACTCAACGTAATAACCGGAGCATGGATGCTCAACATAATAAAGGAATACACCATAAATATACTTTTCAGATTCTAGATATCACATGAGTTAAGGATACCATTTCAAAAATGCCAGAGTCTGGATACTCTACGAACAAGATTAACCATCGAAATTTGTCGGAGCCTGAACGCTCAACGTAATAAACCAAATTCTGAATACTCAACGTAATAACCGGAGCCTGGATGCTCAACATAAGAACCGGAGCCTGAATGCTCAACGTACAGAAGAAACACATCTGAGAATACCATGGACTGGACATTACACGAGCCGGAGAAATCACATTTAAACCTGTCATGGTCTAAAAACCATATATCGAATTGTCGGAGTATGAATACTCAACGTAAGTGACCGGAGTCTGGATACTCAACGGAATAAACCGGAGCCTGGATGCTCAACGAAATTGATCGGAGCCTGGATGCTCAATGAAACAAAGAAGCCGGAGCCTGGATGCTCAAGGAGGTAAAGAAGCTGGAGCCTGGATGCTCAACGAAGATGGCAACTTCACTGGGGATTTACCGGAGTCTGAATACTCAATGTAATAGAGACCGGAGTCTGGATACTCGACGGAAAGCAGTACATCATGGATTGAAAATTCACTGGACTCTGGATATTCAACGGAAAGGAATACCACCACAAAACTTATCAGGGTTTGAATACCACAATAACCTTACCAGAGTCTGGATACTCGACGAACAAAGGAGATCATTGTGAATATGAAGCTTACCGGAGTCTGGATACTCGACGAATAAAGGAGATCATTGTGAATATGAAGCTTACCGGAGTCTGGACACTCATCGGACAAAAGAATACACCCATTGCAAATTCACCAGAGTCTGGATACTCAATGGAGAAACTAGAGCCTGGAAGCTCGACGTAGATGATCACAAATACACTCGTCAGGGTTTGGATACCGTCCGTTTTTACAACCACACTCCCTAACCAAAGTCCGACGACACTACTGGGGAACAACATAAGCCGAGGTCTGGATACCCAACGAAATAATCGGAGTCTGGATACTCAACGAGATTGACCGGATTCTGGATACTCAACGGACAAACAAATCTGAAGTCACCATGGTCTGGATACCATTCGAGCAAAAGATAACCTTTCAAATTGTCGGAGTCTGGATACTCTACAAAATGAATCAATGAATCGGACATTGATCGGAGTCTGGCTACTCAACGAAATTTACCGTGCGAGATTGACCGGAGCCTAGATACTCAACAGACGATACACAAATAATACCCATTGTCGTGGTCTGGATACCACAAGGACTAAATAAAACACCTAATCTGCCATGGTCTGAACACCATAAGGGCAAAAAGATCAAACCTTTGGGGATTCACCTGAAACAAAGAGATAACAACCTGACTTATGTTTCACATGCACATGTTTGAAAATGGCGTAATGCTCCATACAGGCTGGAAATGCTACGCGTTTGGGTAGATGCTATGCATGCATACAAATGCAACGAAACCGCATCAGCAAAATAAATGCTGAAGAGGGAAGCAACCCTGCTAGGGACGGCTAGGCACGCCCGACACACCTAGACCCATGTTGGGGGAAAACACAACCTGCAGAACAGTAATCCCCCTCCACTGGAACAACTACCTTGTACGTCCTTCTAAGATACAACTCTCTTGCAGGAATAGACACCCCTACTGAAAAAAAATAGAATAAACATTCCATCTCTGGTGGGTAACAATTCCTAGAACAACCTTCCAAGATACAACCCTTCTAGGGGAACAACAATTCGCCTGAGGAAAGACAACCAGACGCTGGAAACAAATCTTGCCTGCCGGGGAGTCAAAAATTATGCGAAGTGGGGAAACAGCATCAACCACCAAGATCGACCGTGCTCTACTGGGGAAATGACCCTGAATGGTCTGCCAGAATATAACCTTCTGGGAACAGACACATATGCTAGGAATACCAAATCCATCTGCCGAGGACCAATATCCCACTTGCTGTAGAACAAAATCCCACCTGACGGGGGCCAACCAACTAGGGATGAATCTATCTCTGCTATAATACTCAGTGGCAACTTCACTGGGGAAACAAGTCCCTAGCGACTTCACTGGGAGTAAACTCATACTTGCACTCTGAGGGGATTAAATGCGTATCAACCAACTGCTCCTTAAATCTGTACATCTGACCCCAAGCCGGGAATACGGAGGTGCACAACCTTCATTTGCTAAGGACAAATTCCATCTGGGGAGAATAACCTTGCTAGTGAAGTTCATTTTGCCCCCGTCCAATCTCTAGGGAGAAAAGAAAAGCTTGCCATGAAACAACCTCGAGATGGCTTGCCCCTGAATTTGTAGCACGAAAGGATTCGACCCTAGTGGACAACTTCTTATAAATGCTGAGGATATAGAGAGAAACAGTTCCTTCGTTCCCAATTTTGCCCCAGCCCGAGGGACCTTCATAACATCATCATCTTAATTGCCTTCTGGAAAAGAATAACTTTTGTGCTCTTGGGATGGCATGTCTTAGCCTTGCAATAACTCTGCCCCTGATTGGCTGATTGGTGAAGCATTAACCACCGACTGCGAGAGATTTACCACATCTCGACCTGATTGCCTGAGGTTAACCGTCTTTTGGATGGCTGACTCCCAAGATATGAACATTTGATACATTGTCCCGGTTCTCCGGTGTACCAGGTGTTCTGCATTCTATCCTGATCATACTTTCCACTGTGGAAATGTTCCTGTTGTTAAGTGCTTACCCGCAAGTAAAAGAAATTGTTCTGCACAAAAGACATATTAATGCAATGCATATGACAGTTTTGAAATCCAAGTCTGTTCATTGGAAAAACAATTTGTGATATATAGTGAACGAATCATTGATCAGAATGTCAACCTTAAAACCTGCAAGTTGAGCAGAATCCTTTTTGGAGTCAGTATCGATGCGATCTTTACCGAAGTATGCTTTTGAAACCACCATGCTTCAATTAGGACTTTTGAAGGTTGTAACTTGGTCAGGTTCACGGTTTGAAAGAAAGGATAAAGTCTCAAAGTTTATTTTAACCCACCCATTCTCCTTGATGTTCTCCACTCCTAAGTCCAGCCAATTCGACACTAGCGCTCACCTTTCAAAGGTTGAATGATAGGAGTAATGGTTCGGGAAACCACAAGTTTTTGGAGTGACAGCCACTCGCTTTTCGTCCTTTGGTGCCTGGAGTCACACAACTTGTTTTTCGAGGATTCTTCTTTTGTACCCTTTCACTTTTCTGCTTTTCCCTAACTTTTGTCTGGACCGGCTCTTTTGATCTTCTTTTTTATTCCAAAGTCCAGGGAGATGCCCTAATTTTTGCCTAATTCGCTTGCTTTCAAGATTCGACTTAGCGGGCTTCTTTCTTTTGATTCTTTTTTCTTTTTTTTTTGAACAAATCGTGCGACACTGGCTTGTTTGACTTGTTAAAGGGATTGTGACTGTTTCACTCCTTGGTTGGTAATGGGTAACCACTGAGGCTTTTTAGGCACGACCTCTAGAGGTGTGATTGATCCTCGAACGGGAACACTCCTTTTGCAATTTGGACGCTCGGTCAAATTAGCTGACACCTACCCTACCCCGGGTTAAGATTTAGGATTTTTTCATTTTTCAGAAAGAAACTCCTACTACTAGTCTCAAAGGGGTTAACAAGGGATTATCATCCTTATATCTCCGGTGTTTAGGAACTTGAAACAACGCTTGTACATCATCAGCAGGTTTCATTCGAAAGCATACAATCGGAAGTTCGTCTTTCAATTTCGTCATCCTCCCCAGATTCCGCTTAAACAAGCGTTAAACATCAATTAAAAACATAAGTGAACACAAATGGATTTAATCAAAATATGCATATTCATTTCATTATCAATATCAATTGAAAACAATACAGTTTTACAAGTGAGATTTGCACTTAAACAGAAAAGAAACTACAAATGCAAAGAAATGACATGATAAAAACAGAGATTTCCAGCTTCGGGGAGTCGGGCTTTCAGATCTTGATTTGCCGCTGGATCAGCCATCTTCAAACTCAATCAGATGAGAGGTCGACATGCATAACCAAATATCCCTCGGGAAAGGATATGTACTCTTTGTCAACCAACTGCTGCACTTTGGCTTGAAAGGCTTTGCAATCGTCAGTTGAGTGTCCCATGGATCCTCCATGATATCCGCATTGAACACTGAGATCATATCCGGGAGGGTATGGCTGCGGCACTGGCTTGAGAGTCCTAGGCTCCACCAATGAGTTCTGAATCAGATGTGGCAGAAGCTCACTGTACGGTATAGGAACTGGATGAAAAGAAGCATTCCTCCTTTCCAAATTGTTGCGGGGCCCATTCTGATTCTGGCGCTGAGGGTATTGCTGCCGAGGAGCATGAGGTTGTTGGCACTGATTAGGGATTTCCTCGCGTTCAGGCACTTTCGCTCTCAGACTTAACCCAGGATCTGACAATAGCTGTGGGTGCAGTGATTCTGCAGTCATAAATTGCACGGCACGCTCTTGACCTGATGCAGCTTCAGGAGAAATAAGAGGAAAAACCACCTCTTTGGCATTGAATGGACCAAGCCCACCTGGTACACTTACGCTGCTCGGCGCAAATTCAACTGCCTTTGCATCAATTAAATCTTGAACTCGGTGCTTAAAAGCTTTGCAGTTCTTGATGTGGTGCCTTGGTGCCCCAGAATGAAAATCACAGTGAGCACTTACATCAAAGCCCAGTGGTATCTCACCCGTAAATGGAGACATAGTCCGAAGTTTAACCAATTTCAATTGAAGTAAGAGATGCAACAACTGTGCATACGTCATAGGGATCTGGTCGAAGGTTCTCTCGAGCTGCTTCGTCTTTTGCCCATACCTCCTAGTCCTAAGATTGTCTCGGGGAACAAGAGGTATCTACTGACGGGGAAACTTTGGGACCCCAGGTTGTGCAGCGGGTCTTTGAGGCACATCACACCTTGGGAGAGATTCCACAGGCATGGGTGGAATAACCATTTCTGCAGCGGCTTCGGGCATCTGATCACCCTCCTTTCTTAGCACATTCCTTACCACCTCTGTTATTAGGTCCATCTGAGCTTTCAGTTGCTAAACCTCCTCCTTAAGCGTCTTCTGCTCCAGACATCAGACCCGCATACCTGCCATAAACTGCCCCATCTGGCTTCGAACTTCCTTCAATTCCGCCCGAATCTGATCCATTACTCTTCGCGGATTCCCCCGAGCTGGATATCTGCGGAAATTGAACTCCTCAATCCCGCTACTTAAGAAAACCAAACAGAGATAAGAAGACGAGGCCGCCAAGAACAACCTGCGATGTAAATGAGAATGCAAGATGCAAAATGCAAACATGTCTATGTATTTACAAGGAGATCCCCCCCTTGATTCTAGTTTTAATAAACAAGAACAACAGAGATGGATAATAACACCATAATAATCCTCTCACATATCAGGTAAGATCCTTTCGGAAGGTTTCAAAGACGCCAGGCTCAGCCATGGAAATCAGACCAAATAAAGGTCCTAGCTCAAGTGTCAGAAACTTGTACACAACAATTCCCCCTCTCTTCAGAAAACCAGTACCAGAATCAAAGGAGAGACGAGAACCTTCCGAACACATTGACATGCAATGTTAAATGCTAGATGATTATGCAGATGCAAACATGGGATGAAGGTATCCAATGCTCAAAACTTGTTGTTGTGTCGTTGACTAAATTCAACCAGAGCTCTGTTCTAATCAGAACACTGAGATAATACACTGGATGGAACACTAGGGATAAAAATTCCGCACTGACGAGAAAACCAGGGTTGGTTGAAGGCCAGGTTTCATACAAAAACCCATCCCTCTCACATGTGGGTTCTAGTCTTGAAAGGTACGACATCCTATACGGGTTGTCAGCGTCCCAGACTTTCTAGAAACGATGATACATTCACCATTTCTAGTTTGGCATCATAGTCTAACGAAGCGGCCTCACTTAGCTGACCCCCCAAATGGTGGTCTCTAGAGTCGACAGTCTCTCTAAGTCAATATTCCCTCAACTGCACCAGACGCGCAGGCTAAAATATTTCCAAAGAAAAACCTCGTCTAAATGTGAATTTCACACGAGCTATTGCGCAGCCAAATGCCAAACAAGCTCCCGCTAATTTCCACTCTAACCCTATGTGTATACTCAAGCCTAGGTCTGACTTATCTCTCAATGGAACAACCCAACCCACAACACAGCAGCAACAAGACTGCAAAATGAAATAATATACAACAGATAATGTACATAAAGCAAAAATAACTGCACAAAAGTAAACACCCAAAAATGCCACAGACAAGCGCTAGGAGTGACTCGTATGGGGAACCAGATTCCCCAGCAGAGTCGCCAGCTGTCGCAATTGCGAAAAACACCCGGCGAAAAACAGAAGAGTCGCCACCTTTCAATATTTATCCCAAAGAGATGGAAAGGAAACAATCGGAAAAACCTAATGAAAAAGGGAAAAGACGAGGTCATCGGAACCAAGTCCTGGATTCGGGAGTCGGTTACGCAAGGGGAAGGTATTAGTACCCCTCACGTCCGTCGTACTCGACGGGATCCACGCTTGTTGTCTATATAAGGGTGTGTTTAACTATCTAGGTACAAGCTTCGGGACAAAAAGAAAATAAAAGAGACTCGGCAGAGCATTGCCGCTCTGTGCCTACATATTCCCTCGTGCAATGGGAAAGTCAGAGTCAACGTAGTTCGGCTAACTACGGGCGAAAGGGGGGAAGTTTGCTCGCCAAGACATCACGTCTTGTGCCTACATATTCTCATCTGGTATGAGAAATCAGAGCAAACATAGTTCGGGCTGACACGAAACCACAGGTTAATTAAGTGTTTTAAACCGAGTAGGGTTAAAACATAGTTCCAGCAATTAGGGACAAGGCCTGTTTGCGGTAGAACCAAAGCTTAACAACACTCTTTTTCTGAAAAAGGTTTTCCGATTAATCCCGAAGGAAAAAGGTTTGAATTTTGTTTGTGTTTTTTAGTGAAGTGAATTAATTCGGTTTGTGACTCATGTTGTACTAAAGACTTATGACATCGGAGCAAATGCATCGCGTATCGCCCCTAAATGGGACGTACACTAAACACTCTAGATGAGCGAGAGGAGACCCCTCACTCATCATTCCCCATGTAGCTTAAGGCTCTTAGCGCACCACGTTTATCGCATTTATTAGATGAGTTATCATGGTTTTGAGATGAGAAGAAGAAGACACACAGAAGGTCTAAGGGAAACTTGGCCCTAACTT